>OW971943.1:6260000-7510000 GCA_943193695.1 Acrobasis suavella
ACAGAATCAGAGAAACATTTAAATTAAGGGCACTTACAGTCCAGCGACAGTATGCCCGTGACACCCGTCGGCGACGGTTGGCGACCGACGCCGACCTGTGTCGCGCGATGGCGTGTGAAGGTCGCCAAGTGTCGTAAATGGTCGCGTGACACACTTGTCAATCAATAACATATTGTCAAAAATTGCCGCGCGACCGTGGCGCAACGCCGCGCGATTGCGCGCGACACAGATTGGCGACGGTCGCCGACCGTCGCCAATAGGTGTCGCGGGCATACTGTCGCTCGTCTGTAAGGGCCCTTAGATTAATGAAAGTGATTTTTAATAAGAATTTTGCATGGGATTGACAAATGAAGAACCACGCGAGCTACGCCGCGCATAGCTGATTGTAAGTATATTATAAAATACATAGGTCGACCTCCGTGGCGTAATGGTTACCATGCTAGTCCGCCACCCAGAGGTTCCGGGTTCGATCCCGGTCAGGGCAAGTTGGAAAATGGCCTTTTTTAAATTGTCCTGGGTCTTGGGTGTTTATCTATGTGTGTATTTGTTATAAGATATAGTATCGTTGAATTAGTATTCCATAACACAAGTCTCGAACTGACTTTGGGGCTAGCTCAATCAGTGTAATTTGTCCGTATAATTTATTTATTATATTATTATACGTGTAGGTATTATTTTAAGGAAATGTTCAACGACTATGTAAATTTTATAATAAATGAATAAGAACGCAATTTATCATAATATTTAAGGCCTGCGATTTCAATAAAGATTTTATCACTGATTTATGTTTATTAGAAATTAATGACTTACGATAAAAATTAAATCATTGGGCTCTAAGACTAATTTAATTCTAAAACGTAGGAGTCGTAAAGAATTTTTTAATTAAAGGCGACGTACAAAGTCGGTTGCTTTTTATAGGTCATTCTGAGTTTCATTACGATCATGCAAATATTCACTTAGGGCACTTTAGCGAGACCTGAACGCGACCATTTATTTTTATTTCGATTGTGATAAATGACACTTAAGTTTCAGTGAAAGTTCCTATTTTAAAATCAGGATAAGATCATCATTTTCATCACATCCTTCTAAACATATTAAACAGGTCAATAAAATTCACAAAATAAAATCAGCAAATCATTGTCACATAACATAATACCTAACTATCATGAATAAACCTTTAAAATGTGTCATTTTTTTATTATTTTAACGCTAACGTCTGAAGGTTTTTTGTTTTAGTTTCTACTTGACTGAATTTGAAGTAGAAAACAAAGAAGTACTGGTACTCAAATTAGCAAACATATGATTCCCAGTAAATCTCGGCATTTTTATTTTTATCTATCCATTTTCCGGAATCAAAATCATGGAAGCTCCATGTTTCCGTGTTAGAAACGCGAAATCGAAATGAATGGAACTATAACGTGTGAATAAGGTATAAAAATTAAATTTAGTTCATTATACATAATTACGGCATAATTTTTTCAAAAATGTGGTATATGTAGTTTAAATTGAAATAAATGATATTTATAACTTTAAGGCTTTAGGAAATTTATTTCATTGGTGAATAAGTTTAGCTTTGAATTTTAAAAAATCAATGGCTAGTTTACTTTTCTTTCTAGTTGTTAATGACGTGAAGAAATAACAAGGCTATTGACCTTTTTTTTTACTGTAGAGTAACTTTATTATGTATCAAGATATTCTGACATTGGTACCCACTCTCACAAAAACAACGTTTTCATTTTAAATAGTATAAGCTGATAAAAGTAAAATTTCCAGGAAATTCAGATTACCGCTTTTGTGAACGTTTAATTAAACGATGCTCAACCGCTTCCCGGGATCACAAATCCAGGAACTCAAAGGTTTTCATTTCCATGAAAAGGTATCCCGATGTGTGAATATCACTTTTAATACGCAGTCAAAATTAAATTCCGCTCGGTATTTTAGTTGCCATTTCCAACTGGGACAGTGTATATTTACGTGTTATTCTTTAGGTGCCGTTTCTAAGCACTTTCTATTGTGCAATTTTTTAAAAGTTATATTTGGTTGTGTCTGCATTATACAGCTTAATTGTTGATTTTTACTCAAACATCTCAAATTTTCGAAAAACTATACTTTATTTATAATTGGATCAATATAAATATCCAAAAATAATTAAATGTTGGCAATTCAGCGAAAAAAAAAACAAAAAAACAAGATTCCTTAAAGTAAGAATTAGAACAAGATATACGTTTAAAAAACTAATTCCCGACTATAGGAGCCATATCCGGCTAACAATGTATATATTTTTTAAAATGTACTTATCAAGATCTTTCATTTGATTCCCAAATCGACAAAAAAATATTAAAAAAATACACTTTTTGCATACAAATTGTAGACTATATCACTCGGACAATAATGACGAACTGATTAACATAATCATTTGTGAAAAATTTATAAGCAGTTTGTATGCTTCGGTGGAACAGACTTATATACCCGCATACATACATACAAGATTGCTTAAACCATTACCCTTCCTCTTTGCCGTAGTTGGGTAAAAAACAAAAATAACAACAAAAGTAAGAAACACTTACTGACGTAAATAAGGTGTTGAAAGGGTCGTATTCATAGTCGTGGTGTGAAAATAGGCCGCCTAATAGACTAGCTTGCCGCCGCTGATTGCGTCGCTATCTCGCCCTAAATCTATGTGAATGCCGTGAATCTGCTGGCGGAACGGAATCTTGTACGGAAAAATTAAAATTTTAGAAAATTTTGAACATCTTTCGTAGTTTTGTTCAATGAAAAACCTAATTTGTACCTATTACTTATGGAGAATTATAGTAGTGACTTGTTTGACTTTTTATACAAAGTATAACGAAAAGAGGGTATCAAACCAAAAGAGAGTCAACGTACTAATCAATGTGAAAAACTTTTACTACGGGACCATTCCAGAAAGGGCATAAAAAAAATTTTCGTTACACGTTGTTTATACTTTGACTAAGTTTTGACTATTTATATATTACTGAAACCCGTTAATGTATTTAAGTGCCAAAGAAGCTTGCATTTAGCAACAAAAATCTCTTTTAAGAATTAAATGTCATAAACACTACAAAAACACTGATAATAAAAAAAAAACTTACCATCAAAGTAACATTGTTTAAAAAATAATTGGGTGTGATGGACCGACTCCACAATAAGTAGTTTGATGAAAACAATGTTAAATTTGTTTGCGGAAAGTTGATAAATTCAGGGCTTCTTTACTCATACAAATCATGTGGCCCACCGATTAACAAAAAAACCTTTAAAATTTAATTTTCACAATTTTAAGTAATTACTAACTCTATATAACAAACAATCGATTCATTCGAAGCGCATTCCAGAACGAAATGGCAATATATGGGCGCCTAGTCCGCTCGCCTGTTCGGGCCGTGTTTGAAATCGACTGCGTGCCTCGTACCATATATACGGCGAAAGCGGGAGGTAAGCGCCATACAATTTGCGATAGATAAGCGACAGTCGCTAGTCGGAGTAGACGAATACGAGAATTCAATACGAAATAATATGAATTAACTCTCGGCGAACAGGCATTATATTATTATTATCTTGATTTATAATAATAGCTGTGTGGCTTCCGGCCTAGAATAGAACTACTCCATCCTCCTGTGAATGTCGTAAAAGGTGACTTAAGGATATTTGCGTCACTGAAGATGAACAGAGACTTTCGATGGGCAGCAGCGTCGGAAGTACGGTAGTGACTCCCACTGCGCTCGCCAACCCACCTGCCAAGGGTGGTAAGTATGGCAATATCCCCTCATGGATAAAAACCAAACGACCAGGTCCCCAGTATCCGGCAGCTCTACTATTCCTGACTCCGGTAGCGGTCATGGTAACGGCGGGGCAGAGGGTGCTAAGAATCCCCGGATGGGATCCGGCTACCACCTCCAGCGAAAACTGGCCCTAGTAACTCACAATGTCCAATCAATGTGTGTTACCAGTGATGACTTATAGCTCTGAAACGTGGTCCCTTAAGAAGGCTCAGCGTGACCTTGAGCCTTCTTATGAGACGCTTAAGAAGGGTCTCATAAGAAGGCTCAAGGTCACTCAGCGCGCTATGGAGAGGGCTATGCTCGGTGTTTCCCTACGTGATCGAATCAGAAATTAGAAAATTCGTAAAAGAACAAAAGTCACTGACATAGCCCAGCGGATTAGTTCGTTGAAGTGTATTTAATTTTTGATATTTTGTTTTATCGCATTAGACTCGACAAATACTCATAAATTTTATGAGTATTTGTTTACTCATAAATTTAAGAGAAATTATATTTAAAACAAGACTACCGGGAGCATAATTCATTGAGAACAATTCAACTTATTCAAAAATCTATAACTTATTACTATTCCGTCGAATAAAACCAGCAGGATGGAAAGAAACTCGATTACTCCCATCGGAAATCCACAATAACAAACCGATTGAAGTGGCGAGAAAACGATGAAAAAGAATCGGCAATTGCATTAATTCTGCATAAAAATGAGCCAATTATTCGAATGCTGAGACGTATCGATGAATATTAATTCGAATCGAGTGAAATATAGAGCGAGCGAATTGGAGTACAGCAATTATTGCTGCTTATATAAATAGAACTGAGATAAAGCTGACTTCACAGTGCGTTATTGAAGATTGGCAATATGCTAGTATGTAGCAGTATTATTGAATAGGTATTTGTCGAGTCTCACTGCCAAAGCGTAAATTTGGATAAGGTAATCTTGGACTTTAAAAAGCCAGCTCTAGGATGTAAAAAAAAAACTACGGACAAACTAAAGAGTTTGTCCGTAGTTTTTTTTTTAACATCCTAGAGCTGGGCACATGTTTTCAGTCCAAGATTCTGTGCCTGCCATGTTTAAACAACAAATGACATTTCGTTTTTGACACATGGAAACAGATAGAGTTAATTTATTTGACTAGTAATATTGTCAAAATATCCAAGTGGAGCCTTGGGCTTTCCCTTTTTGTAACTAATTTTTTGTCTCTATTCCACTTCTCAGATTATGATGAGTTGGTCTATAGCAATAGATTTATTGCAAAAATTTTGCGGTATCATTGTAGTTGTTACTGGTATTTTTTAAATATTTTTAGAGGTTTCTTTACCAAGTGACTGTGCGCTCTAGCGGTTGTTGGCAAGCAACAAAAACAATCCCCGTGCCAGTCTTACGGCTATGACAGAAAACCAAGAAAAACAGGATTAGTTCATAATGAGCACGCATTGGTGATCGCAGAAGATGATTATTTTGTCACAGAAATCGCAACGGTTCGTTCTCTGTTACATTATTACCTCTTTAGTCACCTCAGACATACGTAGAAGAAGAGAGAGGGGATGACAAATTGTACGTGTCCTCTCTGCCGTTACTACACGACCAAACTTAGTATGGTACCTCTAAATTTGAATTTATTTTGGTTGTGTATTCGTTAAACACAACCAAAACAATTTGAAATTCAGATTCCAATCCGACTTTAGATTATTACCATCAAATTTCGTTTCGAAACATTGAATTTCCATCTTGCACATGTCATTAGTTCAGCAAACACAATTACACCCGATATTACTGGATCCATTAAAATGCTTGTGACATTCTCACGCGCAATTATCACGACCGCGTTCGTACGAAATTAATGTGGGGGTTAGAGTCACTCGAAAGTTCCATTATCATTAGATGCTAGGTGTATATTTCAATGGGAGATACCGGCATGTGTACGTAAGTATGTCTCTAAGAAAATGGGAAGATAAATATTTGAAAAAGTAAAAGTTTAGACCAAAGAAAAAATTTTAACGACTGCATTTGTACGAAATAATTGTTGGGTTAGTCACTCAAAAATTCTATTATCATTAGATAGATGTATGTTTCCATGGAGGCTATTGGGCCGTGTATAGTAAGTATGTTTTTGAGAAAATGTGGAGATAAAGATTCAAAAAAGGTAAAAGTTTAGTCCAAACGTAATATTTTACAACCTCGTTCGTATAAAATTAAAGAGAAGTTAGACTCACTGAAAGTTCCATTATCAATAGATGCTAGATTTATGTGTCAATGGGAGATGTCGGTATGTTTATAGTATGTGTCTAGCAAAATGGAAAAGATAAATGTTAGAAAAGATTTAGACCAAAAGTAACTTTTCACAACTGCGTTCGTTCGAAATAAATATGTGGTTAGAGTAACTTGAAAGTTCTAATTTCATTAGATTCCAGGTACACATTTCATTGTGAAATACCGGCACGTGTACAAGATGTTTTTGAAAAAATGTGAAGAATTGTATAAAAAAACAATATTTATGGATGTAAAAAGACAAAATCAACGTTTTTTGTGACCGTATTCGTACAAAATGAATGTGGGGACGGAGTCACTTCAAATTTCCATTTACACACGATGCTAGGTGTATGTTTCAATGCTATGGTACATATACATTTGTCTGTATGAAACTTTCAACGCTCAAGTAATTAAAACTTTTAAGTAACAAATTCAAAGGTCAGATATAAATCCGTGTTCATCCCGTTCAACTAAGTGAGGCACGTTACACCTCACCTGAAATACGTTCGTAGATAGAGCAATAATCATACGCAAACAATAGACTAAAACGGCACATGTTAGAATCCTCATTTGCCTCCGTTTATACGGCGTCGGCTTCGGAATTAATTGACTTGGTTAATTTGCGTGTATTACCGTACGTATTGTATATTATCCTCTACTATACTTTAAAACAAAGCATCACAAAGGTTCAAAAATTGTCTGTTGAGTCTTAACGTTTTTACACAAACTGCCTCAAAAAAGAAGTTCAATGTTTTTAAGGTTCATGTACGAATTTTCTTAATTTTTAAATGCCTAAATAGATCTGGAACCTTTTTTCATTACATTTATACACTATCACGTCTTTATTCGTTATGGAGCACTCAGAGCGTTTGAGGTCTTGGGGTTTAAAGCCTACAGAGCCCCGGGGCGCATGACCCAAAGGCCACTTTTAGCGTAATGTTGGGCGAAAAAGTTTGTAAAGGAATTAAAATAGTGATGGGTTGTTAGCCGCATCGCCTATTAAGACCCCTCTTCTATAGTCCCCCGACTATAGGTAAATTGCCCATCGCATATTGGATTTTTAAACTCGAGAATAAACCACATATAACCTGGTTTTTTTAATGTAGATATTACATTATATTTGAAATAAAAGGGTCTCATTAAAAAAATAAAACCATAATATTATAGTGATGAAAAAAAATCGCAAAGTTACGTCTAATTTTCAACTATATCCTATACTAACTATATCCTTTTATTGACAAAGCTATGCGTGTTACTGAGTCAATATTTTTATACATAATATAAAATTATATTGCCGATAAGCGGTATTAGCGTTTTTCTAAAATAATGTTTATTTCACGTGTTATTAAAATAAAACGAATTCAGCGCTTTTGGGCGCTTACTACGTTCTTACTCCGCGCAGAATGCTCTCGTTTTGTCGCACATGACCCGAGGTAATGGGTATGTTTTGTTTCATCAATCAGTCGTGATCGCTCTATTGAGACGAGAAGACTGTGCTTCTGTGCTCCGGGCCCAAGAAAATAAGTCATCGAAATAATGGCAAACAAAAACAATCACAGGAAACACTCCAAAAGAGAATACGTATATAAGAATAAGAAGATAAAAATTAAACTCATGGCTAATTGTCGAAGGCATGTATCTCTTCTGTTTAGTTATTTTACCTTTCTTATAGGTATTTATGTTACATCGATTATCATGCATAAGTATCGTCATCGTCATCGATGTAGTATAAGCAAAACAAATCGATGCTTTTGACTTCTCACGTGACGACACGTTTTGACTCAAGGAGATGAAGGAAGACCGTGTAATCTTTTTATTTATAATTATTTTGTAATTCAGAGCTGCTTTAGCTTTTTTTTTTCTTTGTATCACTTAAAGTAAATACATTTTTTTTAAATTGTTCGTTTCAATTGAGCATACATATTATATTATTAAAATATATAGATACTTACTATATAGTTGGATGGGTGAACAAAAGTGGCATAAAAATTTCATGATCTATTTCGTACTTTAGAAGGCACGTATAAGCCTTGGTCCGGCTGACATTATTGTATGGCAGTCATCAAGCTAAGTTTGCTAAGCTGCCTTTATGTAGCACAAAAATTCTGACATCCAGTTTTGGCCACTTACAGACACCAAAAACAAAACAAACAAATATAAATAGTTATATTATTTACTTACCTTCATTTTAATTACCACACAGACAGATATATCAATCCGACTCGCACTTACCCAATTTTTATCTGATTATTATGGCTATACTATGTATGTGCGATCATATAAGACAACAAACATGCAATGGCAAGCAGTCAGAAACGGGCAACGACCATTTCTTTGATAAACTGTCAAATAACATCAGGGTCTTGTCATAACTCAGCAGTTCAGTATAGTAATAATCATAGAATAGTTACCCATAGAGATAGTAATGACATACATTGCGATTTTTTATTTATTGCTTATTTTTACCCAACTGCTGAAGGAGTGAAATGATTTAAATGACGAATGGCAAATTTTTGATTCATAATGGGTTGCTAAAGCTGTGAAAGTGTGGTCACCCATATGTTACCACGCACCCAGGTCAGTTTTCCTTCTTTCCTATATTACCAATTTGCGACGTGGCCCTAATCAATACGGCCACAATGCGTTGTGGTCGTTCTGTGATTGCCACAATGCGTCGTCGTGGTCGTGGCCGTTTGACATTAGCCACAATGCGTTGTGGCCTATTATTTAATTTATTGAGCGTTTTCGGTCTTTGAACTTAACAGTACATACAACAGAAATAATGTTGCTAGGCCATTGTCGTCGGTCAAAATTAAATTGATAGATAATGTTATTAAAATGGTCTTTACTTTAGGAAACGCAAAAATGTGTTAATTTTTTACAAAAACTTACGATTTATTTTTATTTCCATAAACAAAAACAAAATCGTACTTTTATTATCTGTAATGTCACGTGATCAAAAATGTCGACCGCTGTTTGTTATAATTTTTTTACGGCTCTGGATACAAGTGCCTATCTTAATTTATTATTTTGGGTACCGTGCCCAAAGGCTAAAAATGGGACCCTATTAGTAAGACTCTGCTGTCCGTCTATTCGTCCATCCGTCGGTCCGTCTGTCTGTCTGTCTGTCATCAGGCTGTATCTCAGGAACTGTGATAGCTAGACAGTTGAAATTAAAATAATAGGTGCACAATTTATTGTGCATTTTTAAAAATTAAAAAAAAAATTCTAAATATAAATACATAAATTCAATGTTCCTTTTTTCATTTCCGATATAACTTCAAAAGTGTTAAGGTTAGGAAAAAGATGGGATGAGGTATGGTATGGTGGGCGGAGGATGATCAGTTATAGTCAGGTAAACATTTTTTTCTACTTTGCCCGTCGATGGTTTATATTCTATCAGCCCAATATTGAGCTACTCTGACGACATCGTCACGATCACATATAAGTAGTCCAGGGTGCATGTGGTAGGGCTTCCGGGGCATGAAAGCAGGTGCGCCAAGTAAAAATTAAAAGTAAATCAAAAAGCGCAATGTATAACATATCGACACAACGGTAGCGCAATGGAGTCCTGGGTAATGTCATTAGTCAGTATGAAATGACGTTAACAAGGCTCGTTGCCCATCTGTCCGTTAGAATATATTCTTTATAATTTATGGTAGCGACTTCACTGAAGCATTGGACGAAAGCGGGGTGTGTGAAGTGCGCGGGTGAAATCTGATATTTTCTTAGGTTTATGCGCGCTCTTAACGCGTTTCGATTTTTTTCCCATTTCCTTTTGCGTAGCAGCGTTCTTATAAAGACTTTATACAATCTTCTTTGAACCTTGAAAACCTTTTTGCGCCATCGGTTCTTTGCTCTATTTCTCGCCCACTGCAACTTCACTGAGCTAATCCACTGGGCTATGTCAGTGACTTTCGTTATCCTACGAATTTCCTCATTTCTGATTCGATCACGTAGAGAAACACTGAGCATAGCCCTCTCCATAGCACGTTGAGCGACCTTGAGCCTTCTTATGAGACCCGTACGGTAAGGGGGGATCACGTTTCAGAGCTATAAGTCATCACTGGTAATACACATTGGTAACACACAAGTACAAGTATACAGCCGAATCTGATTCGCCAAAACCTAAGGATTATTGTCCTCGATTTATTGAAGGAAGCCTTTCGTGATTGATATAGACTGTTAAAAGGTTCTTAAAAGATAAATTTCTCATCAGCAGATCCGGTTATTCTTTAAGTGTTAGTGTTAATTGTACTCGGAAAGCAAAGTCTCTTAAAAATAATTTGTTTTACTGTTACGATGTGCTTCCGAAGTTGGATACTTGAACCCAGACTACAAAAGTTAGGTCCAGAATTTACGCGCAGGAAAGCAAGTAAGCACTCTTGTTTCTTGTTGCCGGCGTGTGGTCTGGAATTTTATTTCAGTTTTAGATTTTGGATGTCAATGTCTGTAAAGGTATCATCTTGTTCTAACGTAATCAATAAACGGATCTCGTGCATATTATTTTTAAGCTCCTATGCAAAAAGCGGGATGTTAGAAATTTTGCGTGTCTGTATATCTGTCTGTGGCATTGTAGCTCCTAGAGGTAAAGTGGACCATTAGGACGAGGGTTTTTTGATTGAAAAACGTGTTTGTTTGACCTGTTCAAAATAGTACTCGTATATAGGTACAGTTGTGTAGGGGTTAAGTATTTTTAAAAATTTTATTTTTTGCCAGCCCGCAAGATCTCATTGTTGGGCAAAGGCCTCCCCCCAGTTCTCCATTTCTCTCTATCTTGCGCTTTTGCCTCCCAGTCATTTGATGATTCAATGGGATCTAGCGGACTCTAAATAATAATAATAATAATTTCTTGCTAATTTAAACTTATGTATTTTGAGTTGACCTTTGAATAATATGAAAACTATTAAGTAGTGAGTATCTATATATGTATTTGTTATGAAATATAGTATCGTTGAGTTAGTATCCCATAACACAAGTTTCGAACTTACTTTGGGGCTAGCTGAATTAGTGTAATTTGTACGTTTATTAATTTTTTTATAATATATATGAACAATACAACGTGTAAAACTTGTGAAGAAGCATCAATTACTATACGTTTAGCATTATAATTGGCATAAAGTTTAAATAACTGGCCAAGTGCGTATCGGGCCACGCGCAGTGTAGGGTTCCGTAGTTGTGAATGCCCACTTTGAGTTCATGCCAGTAGAAAAGGATATAAACTAATTTTCTATTGAATTTGTATGAACTTTTTATTTTCCGAGTACATTTTGTAAGTCAAAGTCAAAGTCAAAGTCAAAGTCAAAGTCAAAGTCAAAGTCAAAGTCAAAGTCAAAGTCAAAGTCAAAGTCAAAGTCAAATCATTTATTTATCTTTGGATATTTATATCACTTGATAATTGTCATTTCTTTTTTCTTTCGATTTCTTAATAGTTAGTTGTTGACGTCAGATCATTTACTTACAACTAAGTTTACTGCCGCCTCCAAAGCGCAAGTACAGAAGAAGCGGTAACAAACTGTACTGCAGCTAAGTTGGTCGCCTATAACTTTTTAATTTGCAAACCCTACTGAGTAGTTTTTCTTTCAATTTCGTTATATATGCTGCTGTGATTTTTTTCACATGTCCATATATAACCGTTTAATAGATAGAGGGGAGGACACTTGACTCTAACAAAAATTTGCAATATAAACAAATATTTCAGTAACGGATCCCTAAATCGAAAAACTGATGTTCACAAGATTACAATATTTTTAAAAGACCTTTTTTAAAGATATCGGACGCGATGGGTTAGTCGAGAAAATAAAATTACTCCTACTTTACTTGTACGGGAGTTAACCTAAAAAAAAAATGTTTTAATATTTTTCTACTTTTGGCATGGTTAATATAAATACTAATACCAAATTACAGCTTTCTAGTAGTTACAGTCTCTGATTAAAACAGTGGAAAGACAGACAGACAGACATGGCGAAACAAAAAGGGGTTCCTTGTTTACTACGGAACTCTAAAAAGGGATTCAAAATAGTGATGGGTTGCTAGCTGCATCACCAATATACATGATTCCGATTCCCACCCTTTCCTTAATCGGCTATAACAATCTGCGCGGAATAACAAGTAGCTGGTATATTCTAGGTTTTTGGTTTGAAAAAATCAGACATTGCTTTTGTAATAAAAGTTAGAAATAGACTCGAATATCGTAGGACACAAAAACAAACGTTTTCAATATATCTCGTTCCGTGACATCGTTTTGAACAGCTGTTGCCCTCTTTTTTAGGGTTCCGTACCCAAAGGGTAAAAACGGAACTTTATTACTAAGACTCCGCTGTCCGTCCATCTCTCCGTTCGTCTATCTGTCCGTCTTTCTATCTATCAACACAAGTCTCGAACTTACTTTGGGGCTAGCTCAATCAGTGTCATATTTGTCTCTACGTATATCACCAGGCTGTATCTCATGGACCGTGATAGCAAGACAGTTGAAACTTTCGCTTTTCGTCAAACATAAAACTATGTTTGATGAAAATTGGGAGTTTTTTAGAATCCTCTTGATTGAGTTAGCTTTCAAACGAAAAAAAAAACGCATAAAATCAGCTCATTCGTTTCGGCGCTACGATGATACAGACATTTATTTTTTTTGCACAAATTGCACTGATTAAGCTAGCCCCAAAGTAAGTTCGAGGGTTGTGTTATGGGATAATAACTCAACGATACTATATTTTATAATAAATAAAATATAGAAAAACACCCAAGACTCAAGACAATTTGAAAAAGGCCATTTTCCAACTTGCCGATTGCCGAACCCGGAACCTCTAGGTGGCGCACTAGCATGGTGACCACTACGCCACGGAGGTCATCATTTCTAACTTATAACACCCCACGTTTCCAACGCGGTTAAATACAAGTTAATCCACTCGTTCAACCAGTGGCGCGATAAGGGATGTAAGCACAAATAAACATAGTTAAGCACATTTTCCGTGTAAATGGACATTTTCTCGTTACGGTTGCAACCGAGTGACTTCGTTAATGCAATTAACTGCAGTTGCATTATGCAGGTTAACTCATCGGATTTCAGTAAATATACGCTCTTTTGTATTTATTTAAAAGTTATTTTAAACCATCTATATAAGGTGGTCCTTTATTGCTTGCTCATCTAGTTTGATAAGTATGCAGTGATCAAAGTATCTAATGATAAATTAAATATTTTGGTTTGGGTGATTGCCCTCTGAAAAAACCTCTTTCTTAAGGCAATCTACTATTACGAGCTTTCTCAGGCTATTTTACCATTGGCGATCTATGCGATCAAAGAAGGTAAGCTTCATTATTTTTTAAAACTACAAACTGGCTCCAACTCCAAAGAACGATTTTGATAAAAAAAATTATGGTACTACCTTACAAGACTCCACATTAACAACAAAAAAAAATTGAATTTGGGTTAGGCGTCTTCGAGTAATCGGTGAACATACATTAAAAAAAAAAACATAAACTCGACCTCTACGCCACTACGAGAATCTACAACTACAAAACAATCAAGTGACAACCGACAACATAGTTCACAATAAGCATACGAGATAGCGTCAGCAGTATCCTACATCTCGATTTCAGAGTTCGCCCGATTTGCTGCATGTATATAATACCGATACCGGGTTCGATCCCCGGTCAGGGCAAGTTAGAAAATGGCCTTTTTAAATTGTCCTGGGTCTTGGATGTTTATCTATACCTGTATATGTATTTGTTATAAAATATAGTATTGTTGAGTTAGTATCCCATAACACAATTGCTTTGGGGCTCGGTAGTGTTATTTGTCCATATATATATAAATATATTTATTTATTTATTTATTTATTTTATAAACAACTTCCGACGATACGTTGTCGGAGCCGCGGTTCCCCAGACGCAACACCATGCCTGGAGGGAAGTTCTTACCTTTGTGGCGGTCGAGCATAACACCTAGCCGATACACATTCTTGCCGTGATGGTAGAGTTAGACTAGGTAAACAATAAACTAAGTCAAACTTTGGCGTCACGGCAAGAAAAATTAATAACCAGATTATCCATTAGTAAGTCCACATTAAGAATGTAAGTAACTCTACTGTACTATCGGTGTCATGAGAAGCGACTTAGGAAGATATAGGTGTAAAATAAGAGCTCCAACTGCCCCAGCTAGTGCGCAGCTAGTGTTCCCACATGAAAAGGTAGGTAAGGTACGTAGGTAGGTAGTGGAGAGCTTGAGAGAAATAGCACAATAAAATAGCTCAGAGTTATTTTATTTATTATAAATTTACAATACTGATATATAAGTTAGGAAAAGTCATCATCTCGACAGATGTTAGTGGGATAAATCAGAATGGTGAGGAAGGAACCTAAAATTTAAAAATTGAATTTGAAAATGAAATTATTTTTAGAAAGATGGACACTATAAAATGGAGATAGGAGGTAAACGGAAACATGAAGGATGAGGTTTATTGTAACATCGTTACATAGGTAACAGAAAATAGGCAGAGGAATTTCGGGGCGTATGAGCAAATTCTCCGTTTATTGAAAGAGGCCTGTTATGTTGAACAATATTGGATTGGGATAGGCTGGTTAAAAATTTAATATACCTGATATAGTTTAGTTTATGTTAGAACCAAATGTTTTCGTTTTTAGGGATCGGTACCCACAGGGTAAAAACGGAACTCTATTATTAAGACTCCGCTGACCGTCTGTCTGTCACTAGGTTGTATCTAGCTAGCTAATTAGTTAAAAAAATTCATAGATGATGTATATCTGTTGTCGATATAACAAAAAATACTAAAAACAGAATAAAATAAATATTTCAGTGGGTCTCCCATACAACAAACGTATTTTTAATAGGTACGGAACCCTTCGTGCGCGTGTTCGACTCGCACTTGGCCGGTTATGTTTTTAATTTGTCATAGAGTCATATACCTGCTTATGTATATGTATGTATGCTGTATATCTATACTGAATTTAATCACGAGTCAGACAAAGGTATATTAATATTGTAGGTCGCAATCTGCGGATGCATCCGGCGCAGCTGTGACGTCCGCTTTCGTATGCACCCCGGTCAGGCCACGGCACGAAGGGAGTCATGTCGATGTCAAAATTTTGATGTGTTGACTTAGTAATAAGTAATTGATTAATATAATGTACGTGTGTGTGTTACAAATGTTTTTGTGTTTAGGTACACCACAAGTTTCTTGTCATTTCGGTATTTTTTTCTATATGTTGTAAAATCTTTCGTATTTTTGTTGATTAATCGACTGAGCCATCCACTTACTTTTACAATTGTTTCTATATAGTCGCACATCACTTTTGAAGAACAGAAAGCTTAAAACCGTACTTCAGACATCGAAACTGTACAGCTAAGATCGTAACCTGGAACACGCTAAAATTAATCGGAGGATGAAGTTTTGTAGATGGTGAAGGGCGATGTCGCGGCGATCGAAGATTCAAAGATTCAAAGATTCAAATGTTTATTCAGTACCAATTAGACCTTTACAGGCACTATTACACGTCAATAAGTATAATTTATGTTACGTGTTAAGTGTATTAATATTTAATTTATTTTTAAAGAAAAGCTACCGATACCAGTGCTTCGTAAAGACCACTGCTGAGAAGAAACGCCGAAAGAAACTCATTTTCACAGTATTGGTCGCTTACTCGTCAGAAGGGCTTTGTTATATTATTTCTTGTCTTTTAATTAATAAATACTTATAATATAATACAATGTTGACAGATCACTCCATCGTATTTTGATTTCTTCGTCCATTTTCTTTCCCATCATCACAGTAAAAGTGGCCTTTGGATCTTGTTGCCCTGAGCTCGGTCTTCTTAGAGATATATACTTAAAATGCTCTGTCTGTCCCATTAAGTATAAAGACGTGATGGATATAAACCTTTATTCGGTAATTTATGAAGCAAAATTAATTTGGTATCTTTTAAAAGCATTCAAAACAAAATAATCTACTAGTTATATTTTTCTTATCGAATTGTGCAATCTTCTTAGTTCGTTCCCTTAAAATGTACAATCTCGTCGTATGTTCTCAAATGCATTTTCTTATATTGAATAAGACTATCTCTCAACAGCAGCGGTCCTGTAAGCGAATACTTGTATTTGTATCGAATATCAACCTTTCGCCTGCGACTTCTGCTTATTTGATTTCAGGAACGATGATACAGATAACTTAAGGATAGATTTGCTGTTAATCAACATCTACAAGAAATTCTTCCAAAACTTTGGTACAGTATTATGGTTTCAGAGAAATTATCTTCCATGTAAATTTTAGTTATGGAATAAGCGTCTTCTCACTGGTTTTCTCAGAGACTAAAATAAAAAATTCTTCAAAAAGAGCGTAAAAAGTTTTACACAGAAATAACATTGCAAGTGGTACTGCTTGTGCTGCAAGAGTCTATGGACTACGGTATTACCATTTACCATTTGCCTGTTTGCCTTCAAGTTGCATAAAAATATATATTTTAAAAATAAAGGCTTTAAACAAAGACGCATATTCGTGTTTACACTTTTATATTTCTTAAAAAATCTTACCTTTTACTTGTTAAAAATCTTGTATTTTATCTTATTATAAATCACTAATTATATTTTACTAATTATATTTTTTCTTATTAGAAATAAATGCCAGAATGTCATTCTATTATTGACTTTATGTACCAGTCAGCACACTCTTTTTCACATTCAATGTTTGTAGTCTGCTGCACTAAGTTGTCTATCATGTAATTGAATTGCAGCCAGCGGCACGTGTCCCCGGGGCTGTTCGTCCAATATTTTGTTTTATCTATTTTTAATAGCTTCTCTAGGGTCAATCGTCGCGAGTCAAATGCCCGAGTAGTTTTCATATTAGTGTAATACGCCTCCCCTTCATTCGGGCGTCAAATGTAGATGGAAACATAATATTGACTAATTTAAATTTTTATGCACGAAATCACGTGTTTGCTACAGTGTTTGTTTATATGGGGTGCATGGTTGGTAAAGTAAATATTTTAAGTGTGGATTTGGAGGGATATTTGAAAACATAAATTTTTTAAATTAAAAAAAAAAAGGATAAAGCCCTCAATACCTAAAAAATAGTCAATTTATGCTACTTTAAAGTTGACTCGTAAATAATGTAAACACTTTATATTCAATCCATCAAAACGTGCAACTTTCAGTTTAGGGAAAACTAAAAACGCAAAAGATTATAAACATACCTACATACATAATACTTACATACATACTACTACATAGATAATAATTATTGTATATAAGTATGTTTATATTGACCGCCCCGCACTACCTAATTTTTCAATACTATTTTCTATATAGCGAGGTAGCCTGGAAGAAATTGCTTAGCGATAAGGCCGCCTTTTGAGCATTTCCTAGTTTTTAAGATTATTATGTCCTGTATTTATTTATTTTGTGCAATAAAGGGTATTGTATTATATTGTATTACATACACTACACGTCTTTATCCCTTATGGGAAATTCAGAGCAAATCGGGGCTTGATTCTCTAAGTAGACAAAGCTCTGGACCGCAAGATCTAAAAACCATTTTTAGCATGCTGTTGAACGTTAAGGCGAAAAAAAGAATCAAAATACAGGGTGACTTTTTACCCACCAGCCAAATTTTTGGAGCGAGTTCAGTGATATGAACATACCATCCCATGATACTGAACTACATTCCATAATAAAAGTTATTAAAAATTATTAAAAAATGTTCGTCCTCTCATACAAAATTCGTTTGGCCAAGTACTGAAGAGTACTCAGTGCTGATTTGTATGGAAAGCCGAATTTTTGTTTTACTTTTTCATTAACTATTTTTATGGAAAGTAGTTCACTAAGAAGGGTTCTCTCGAAGTAGTGTTCTTCGAAGGAGTGTGTTGTCGAAGAATGTTCTGTCGGACTAATGCTAGTCAAATATATGTCGAAATAGAGGGCATCAAATTTTTGTTTTTTTGGAATTGTGACTGTCGAAATAATTAACCGTCGAAATTCAGAATGACATTCTTCAATATCATGGACAGCACTTGCTCCAAAAGTTTGAATGGTGGGTTAAAAGTCGCCCTGTATAGTAACGGTTAGCAGTCGCATAGCCTTTTAACATAATTCGCACTTTCGCCCATTCCACGATCGACTTTTACAATCTGCACGGGAAGAGAAGAAGCTGGTAAGTTCAAAGTTTTTCTTTTCTGTCAGAACAACATGAAAGAAAAAAATAACTGCTACAAATTGTACAGTACAACTGTACTTATTTTGTTTTCGTTCATTCAGAGTTCATGCCAATGCTATTGATAGTCTCAATACGCTATGTCACATTACGTACTAGTTTATATACACAGATCTGCGAAGATAGTAGAATGGCACTCCGCTCGCATTTTACTGAGCAGGCACTGTCACGAATTGAATTTCAAATAATGTTTACGTTCCTCGTCACTGTTCAAATATTTTGGCTTATTAGAATTTGAATTTGTGTACTCATACATAAACCATACAGGTGCAAAATGATGCAAAGTTAGACAATAGTTTTTGTCACTGAGATAGCGACTGCGTTACAATCAAGATAAATCTAACAAATTACTAGTGCTTAAGGCGCATTCAGATGACAAGCGCGGTTTGAATTTTTGTTGCATATAATTTGTGTTCTATCACAAAACAAATCAATACAACTTAAATTGTATTTACCGAAGTCCACTCCAGTCGTCGGACGGGCGCAAGGCAGAGGCAAGGCATAAACAAAGCGGAGGCAAGGCGTGCGCGTCGCGTAGGCGAGGCGTGCGCGTGTTAACTTCGGTTAATGCAAATTGAGTTGTATTGTGTATGTGTGACAGGATTCTAATTATATGCAACGAATTTCAAAAAATTCAAAGCGCTCTAGGCATGTGCTAGGCATGCGCTAGGCATGTGCTATCCATCGCTAGGCATGCGCTGGGTATGCGCTAGGCATGCGCTAGGCATGCGCTAGGCATACGCGAGGCATGCGCGAGGCATGCGCTAGGCATGCGCTAAGCATGCGCTAGGCATGCGCTGCGTATGCGATGGGTATGCGCTAGGCATGCGCTAGGCGTCTCTATCACGAGCAGACACAGCATATTGGGTCTTGCGGTCAGGTCCACGTGACCCAAAGGCCACTCTTAGTGTGATGGTGGGCGAGAAGATAAGAAAATGCAAGTCATATAATTTTTGAAAGTGAAGCAGTTTTTTAGATTTTTATATTCTTCCGAACCAGAATGGAATAACAAAATATTGGTACTGCAACCGTATTTTGATGTTCGTGAATAATATGTATATAAGTAAATATTGATTATATATTTATAACATACTAGCTGCGCCTCGTGGTGTTACCCGCGGAAACAATATCCTGTGTGTTCCTAGGTATCAGCTTCCTGCATAATATATTTTATCAAAATTGGTCCAGCTGTTTACGTGTGAAGAAGTTACAAATATACACACACGCACACTCACTTACAAACTTTCGCCTTTATAGTATTAGTGTGATGTATATTAATTAATGTGTGCATTCATAAATGTATTTATATTTACTGTGTAATAGTTTTGTATTAATTTTCAAGTATTCATATGAATTGTAGGTAATTTTTTGGTGAAGTTAGGTGTAATTGAATTCTGTTCTTTGTTTTGTGTATAGTGTACCCACTCTCTACCCTGAATTGTAATTATCCTCATATTTCAAGGTTGACTGGAAGAGATCCCTATCTGAGATAACTCTGCCTTTGTACTGTTCTCTACTTCTAACCTGTATTTTTGTCCTGTGTTTATGAACAACTAGCTACGCCCCGCGATATGACTCGCGGAAAAAGCATCTTATGTGTTAATTCAGGGTATAAGCTTCCAGTATACCAAATTTTATCAAAATTGGTCCAGCCGTTTGCGCGTGAAGAAGAAACAAACATACACACTCACAAACTTTCACCTTTATAATATTAGTGTGATAAAGATTTTACAAACAAACAAACAATTTATATTTTAGTAAATCTTGTCCCGGCTCTTTATATATACAGACTTGGCTTTGTTATAAAAAACAGGTACATTATGTACATTTTAGACACTTAAAAAACTAATTACCATAGCATAACTAAATGCTCTAAGGCGAAGAAATGGTGTCTACCATTGCTTCAAAATATTTGCACTAAAGAGTACTTACATTAAAGGCAATTGAAGCCCAAAGAATGGAACGTCAACAGCAGAATTCATTGGTTAAGTTTATATTGAATTAATGCCAAGCTTAACTTGCCTCAACTCAATATTTGTCTTTGTAGACGTATTGGAGTTCGTAGTTCTACCTGCTTCTATCGACAAAGTTTGACTTGTACGACTAACAGTTGACTTGTAACAGTGCTCTCATAACGAATGCATGATTTCTGTGAAACTGGACATAGTAAATAGATTTATATAATAATAGCTGTAACCCGCAACTTCGTCCGCGTAGAAGTCGCGTGGTTCTAATAGGATCTTTAATTGTTTTTTTACGTTATAAATTGTGTTATAATATCCCGTTCCCGTTCCCGTTCCCGTTCCCGTTCCCGTTCCCGTTCCGTATTATTTTTTATTGACCACTAATTCAAAAATGTCATGTGTCTCGTTTAAAAAACGACGAAGATTCATACAAACTTGTAACCCTATTTCACCCCTAGGGATGTAATTTTCAAACTCTAATAAATGCATTATTATTTTCTACTAACTATTAAAATAAATTGAAAATTTCATGTGTTTCACTTTATAAATTACGAAGTTCCATACAAACTGGCAACCCCTATTTCAACCATTTAGGGATGGAATTTCCAAAAATCCTTTCCTGTCAAATTTCATCTTCATTGGCTAAGTAGTTTTCGAGATTTCGTGATGAGTGAGTGAGTGATTTTCGCTTTTATATATATAGATGTATCAGTTTTGATTAAATTAAGTTAAAACCCGGTTAAGTATACGAGTCGAACTCACTTAAAGGGTTACCCGAATGTTTTGTGGTCCAGTGCTGCCACCATTTAAAATAAATCATTTGATAGAAAGCGGTAATATCATTTAAAATTTTGTCTTAATTAGGCACTAGATAACCGTTCAAACTATTTTATGAACTATTGTTTACAGTTTAAAGTGAGAACGTGAAGTTTTTCTACGCACATATTATGCCAAAAGTGGCCGTTTTCGCAATTGTGCGTAGAAAAGCTTCACGTTCTCACTTTAAACTGAAAACAGCAGTTCATAAAATAGTTTGAAAGGTTATCTAGTGCCTGGTTAAGGGGCTACATGAATTTTTCGGGGTCCAGTGCTGTCCCCATTTGAAATAAATCATTTGAAAAGAAACGGAGATATCATTTAAAATTTGGTCTTGATCAGACCCTGGATAAAAAACTATTTTTGTTTAAGATACCTTTTTAAATTCATATCTTTTTCATCATTTGTAACAACAGCCTCATTACTAATGCTACTCTTAGCATAAAGCGCCATAAAAATTAGTACCAAGTCTTCCAGGCTCATTATCTCAGTGATAAGAAAAAAACACTCGCATATTCACACAGTTCCTTGTCAAGTTCAGATTATCTCGACGCTCAAACCCAACAGTTTAATATTAAAAGTTCGTAAATGTCTGCAAGACGAACAAACTCAAGTTTTAATCATAAACTATGTTATCTAGGTTATTCTGAAACTTGCGTCGCGGTGTAAAACATTTTGCTGCCGTTGAAACTAGGTGGAAGTTCGGCCAACTATGCAAATTTCGTTAACGCTTATACAAACGCTGCGCGAATCATTTTGTACAGTTGGCAGATAAGGTTTTGCACACAAGTTTATGTTATAGTTTGAAATTTTACTCAAATTGTTTTTCAACACATATTCAAAATATATTTCCTTTCTTACGCAGTAAAAAAAAATCTAAGTCAATGTTTCCTTCTCTGTAGTATACATACTCTCTGCAATCTAACCAGATAAGGGAAAGGTATGAAGTCCATTAGTTAAAAGTATTTTTTTTTACTGTGGAAAAATGATGTGTGATAAATAAATACTTTTCAATAAATACTGTCAAATCAATACAGCCATCATACCGTTTTCAAAGTTGACCTTTCATTGAGGGTGACTCCTATAGCATTTGTCGCTTTTTCTTTCCTGTATAGGTTTAATCTTCGATGAAGCTTGTCTAATTTGAGTGGTTTTCGTTGGATAATAAGTATTATAAATTAATTAAGTAGAGAGTTTGACGACCTCCGTGGCGTTGTGGTCACCATGCTAGTCCGCCACCCAGAAGTTCCGGGTTTGATCCCTGGTCAGAGCAAGTTGGAAAATGGCCTTTTTTCAAATTGTCCTGGGTCTTGAATGTTTATTTATATATGTAGTAGTTATAAACAGTAGTATCGTTGAGTTACTATCCCTTAACACAAGTCTCGAACTTACTTTGGGGCTAGCTTAATTAGTGTAAATTGTCCCTATATTTTTATTTATTATTTATTTAGTTAATAAGAAGAAAACACTGACGTCGTCTTGCTTTACACGGAAAAAAATGCAATAAGTAAGAGAACTTTTTCATTCTGCGAAATAAATGTGCACTGTACAGTGGTACAATATCAAAGAGCATATCTTTCCGAAAATCGGCTCATACCTTATCTAATAGCGCTACAAATCAGCCGTCTAATACACAGTGAGTTTGGTTTAAATGCTTTAAAGTGACAACTCATATGCCTTTAGTTATCTGTATAATGTTACTGAAAATGCAAGATTT
This sequence comes from Acrobasis suavella, assembly GCA_943193695.1. Classification (NCBI taxonomy): domain Eukaryota; kingdom Metazoa; phylum Arthropoda; class Insecta; order Lepidoptera; family Pyralidae; genus Acrobasis; species Acrobasis suavella. The sequence continues at coordinate 6,282,764 of OW971943.1, forward strand.
TCAAATAGTTGGAACAAAAATCTTTATTTCTACAAAACTAACGTACACTCTGTTTACTTACCTCTACAAAGAGCATTACTTTCCGAAAATCGGTTCATACCTTCTGATAACGCTACAAATCGGCTAAGCCGTCACCAGGCTGGCCCGCAGCCAACCTGCGCCGTAATTTACATTGTTTCGTGTATCATTTCGCATCGACTCGATAAAATTTTACGGCGCTCGTCGTTCGCGCCATGTGTAGGTTCCGAGCTATGGGTAAAGCGAGCTATAGATATTTAAAATGCAACTTTTTATAACCTTACCGAAAATTAAGTTTCCTGTCAAAATTCAGAATTGCTATCTTTTGCATTGCTTGTTATTAGTACAAATACTTATTAAATTTCAGCATGGATCTATGAAGTAGTTATGGACGTCAGTCGTCGAAAAAGCGGAAAAATTGTGTTCTTTTAAAAAGATATACATTTTTTTTTATTGATATCATACTGTTGTACATGGGTATCCACTGATAAGTGGAGACATAAGGACTTTGTACATGCTTAGCATTGGGATATATTAATAGCCAAGAAAGATATGTCTATATTTATAGATGTAAATAAGCTTCATATGTAGAATAATATAAAATTATGAACTGGAAAATAAAGCAAATGCGACAATACCACAGTTAAATTAAAGGTGGGTGTACATCTCTGGGTTACAGAATTTGTAATTTTACGCCATCGTAAACCTGTAGGTATGGGGGAAGCTAATAAACGCAGCCTTCCGTGTTTTATTATTCTCTTTATGGGGTTACTTACTTATGTTTTATATAAGCACCTAGTTTTGTGAACTTACTGTGGAAGTAAGGATTACTACTTTATCTCTCACTAGCGTCCAACCTGGCATTATATGGTTATATCTAAATGGAACAGTATGAAAATGGCTTTGTAGTTTTGGTGGTAAAAAATATATTATTTTATTTAGTCTATCAACTAGATTATCCAAAAATAAGGAACCTAAATTCTTTCGTTCAGCAAAGAAGTAAAAATTTACAAAGATACAGTGGTTAGAAATTTGGGAGAGGGGTTGATTTACGTCACCCTTGGGTTAAAATCGTAGCTGATCGAGACATCACGTGAAATTAAAATGCGCTGCAATTTTGTCATTGTTTGCTTAGCAGAAAACTATTAATAATCTATCCAATGAGCAAAAAAAAAGTTATTCAACATCCCCATTGATAACATCTTATGTACTTTGTGGTTGGCAATAAAATATTGAGTATTGAGTATCCCTATTGGTAGAATACTCACTATGTGGCTAATTTAGGGAGACGTTTTTTTTATGAATGTAAGAGTTAATTTTATATTATTATTATTTTTTCGTTTCTTATGTAAAAGCCGCCACTAAAGCCGCATACCTCGGAAAGACGAAATTAGTAAGTATTTTACGGGATCATAAACCTGCGGCCAGGTTTATCGTACGTAGCTAATGAACGCAACCATTCCATGTTTTATTATCATTCATTGTTCGTTTTACTACTGACTTGCAGTTAACAATAATTAAAGTAACAATTGCAAGGAAGTCTACATAATTATATGCAATTCGTTTAAATGCAATGCATTTCGATTTTGAAGTTTTGAAGAGAAACATGACCTTAAATTTTTACTTGGACATTTCATATCTTGGAAGAGATGAAGACAATAGATAATGTGCATATCTACCTCCTTCGCACCGGACATCGTATACGGCAATTTTGCGTCATCATTTCAGGAAACTCTTTCCTAAAACAATAAATATAATAACTATTGCAATCTCCTAGCATCAGTCCATCCCAATCTCATTCCATAACCCATAGTACTTTCCCTTTTTCTTGCAATAAAAAAAAATTCAAGGTTACACCTTTCATAGGTTATTAAGGAGTGGGTTTGGCGGGAGCGCTACATAAAACATCAACTTCTCCAAAGGGCCACTCCGTGTTGGATCTGTATCCCCACGCAAGCCTCCCAAAGAACCGGGGTGAAAAGACCCGTGAATCTAAAAGGGACATATTACTTAAATAGATCTTCAAAATGCCATGACTATGCAGATGAAAAAACAATTACGAGAACTTTAGTCTTATTTTAATACGGTTCTAGGTTGTGATCTAGAAATATTATATATCTAGAAATATTATTGAAAAAGTCGCGCAAAAGCTAGAAACAAAACATAAGCTGACTAACACACGACAAAACACATCGCATTTATCACCGCCAACCGTAATTAAGTCTAATTAAAATGCATAAAATGAGTCGTTTATCTTGCCCGCTCGAAATTGCGAACGTAATCCGTGTAATTAGACTTTTTAAAGTGGAGCGAAAAAGAGGAGTTCTGTTTTAAGACAGCCAGTCTTTTATTATGTGGTGTTATTGCACTTAATTGCCAAATGAGTTCAATACTCGTAGCTTAGTATAGTGCGTGTGATATTGAGTCTTGAGACTCCCCTTACCCTAGACTTTTCTATCAAATGTAGTCTAGTTTATATATTTTGAAATTACATGTGAGATTTCGGCACTATTTTGTAATTTTAAAGAAATGACATGTATTTACGCATATGACTAGTTTTCGACAGTCAAATATGAATTTGAAAGAAAATATTCGAGTGTAGAAGTTTTCCATACTGATGGTCAAATATGATATAATACACTATATTCTCTTCTAAGTTCATATCTTGACTGTGAAAATTATAATAATATATGCAATTTCTTAGAAATTACATAATTTCGCCAATAGCTGACATGCCGTTTTAAAATAAAAGCTAGACTACGTTTGTATTAGAAAGTCTTTTTCTGTCTAGGGTAAGGGGACCCTTCAGACCCATTTAGACGGTGCAAGTTTCTTGCCTGTTGCATTCCATTTTATTGAAGCAATAAACGATTTGAATGGCTGACGGTTCATTTAGACCATTCAAGTTATCAATATTGCTTTAAAAGGTATGCATCAAGTAAACAAATGAAAACTTGAGAGGTGTCAAGGGACACCCGGATGGAACGAAGTAAAATATAAATATAAATAGGTCTGAATTACATCCAAACTTTTTACTGCGTTCCAAAATCAAGTTTTTATTATCTTCATTTTGAATGAACAAAAAGTGTCGTTACAACTTTTGGTCTTAATTTTTTCCGTCTAGCTCCCTTTCGCAACGCGTGATAAGGAACTTCGTTCCTAAAACTTGCACCATCTAAATGGGCCTTTATACAACTCTAGCTCTAAATTTCAACCAAAAGTATGAGCTAACAATTTTGCTTGCTCAGATCTTCGGCGATGGAAGACGACCTACGTGGCGTATTTGTTATCATGACGACGCTCCTGGGGTCGATTTTAGATGGCTTTGTCTATACTTGTTTCTAAGAAATGTGGAGACATGAAGATATTGTTTTGTGCTATTACAGCTGTTCGGTTTCATATATAGATGGAACTATTGCGACTTTAACGATTTCAGAAGTTTCATGAAACAATATTTAACCCTCGTCGGAAAAAGAGGGGTTTTATAAGTTTGACGCTAACGTCTGTCTGTCTGTGGATCCTAGCGCTCGAACGAATGCACCGATTTTGACGCAGTTTTTTTATACGTGAAAGCAGGTTTCCTTGCGGTGCTCCTATGTTGGTAAAATTGATCCAGCAGTTTGACAATTTAAGCTCTTTATTACCATCTAAATCATGGTTTACAACTCGATGGCACTATCTAGTGCATTAAACTGAAAGGTAATTTCAAGGAATAGTATAACTCGTCTTTAGCTCAAGTAATTGAGCGTATGGCTCGTGTTCTCGGTGTTTCGGGCGCAAGTCCCAGCTTATGTGTGTGTGTATTTTATTATTTATTTCTTATGCTTAATTTATTATTTTGTGTATCCATTATTTATTAATTAAAAAGTGTAAGATTTTTCCGTCACTTTATTTAAGTCGCGAATTATTAATTTACTACGAAATGTTTCCGTAGACAAATCAACAAAAAAGTGTCGCTGTAGTCAAAAAAATATTGCTGGAGGCTTTTATCAACGCAATAACACACAAAAATGATTCTAAAATGTTGGTCTGTTTATTTTTGCATTTGTATAAATAAAAAAAAAAAATTACGGTCTTTTGGTGTAATCCTTAAAAATTTGTTATTTTTGGCCACCGATAGTTTCTGCTGTTCAAAATTTGAACAAATTTTTAACCCCCGATAAAAAAGAGAGGTTATTATAAAATTTACGCTAAAAATGTCCGTCTGTCTGTTTGTTTGTTCGGTTAGAATTATAGAGCCATTAAAAAAAGGCCTACCAAATTGGGCAGGTGAAGAATTCAGCTGTAGAATCTTTTCACTCGAAATTAAAAGTAACGCCTTTATAGTTTCTATATTGCGATACTTTACTCCACCGCACAGAGATCTACTTATAACGTACTCGTATTTACAAATAAGATTAAGTATAGTCAGTTTAAAAAAAAAACAGCTTTCATTTAAAAAAATAATAGTTTCAGTAGAAATAGCATTAAATTAATATATCTTTAATCATACTGTTCTGAACGGAACTTAGAAAGCAACTTTGGAGCTTCCCTCGACTAAGTATTTAATATCGGTAAATAAACGAAGCCTCATAAAGCGTATTCAATAAGTTTGCTCGACCTAGATAACGTAAAAGCTTTCAGTTATTTTCAACTAGCTGATGCCCGCGACTTCGTTCGCGTGGACTTTATGACTCCGGCGAGAAGAACGAGAGAGAGAGAGAGAGAGAGAGAGAGAGAGAGAGAGAGAGAGAGACAGACAGAGGGAGAAAGTACTTGTAACAGTGTTAGGAGTTAAAAGTCAATATTATTTTAATTCTTTCCTTCGGGAGCCAATATGAAAAGAGCTGAAGTGTTACTAACCCTGGAGAAAGCCACAATAAGTAGGCCATGCGAAAAACCAGTCCTTAGATCGACATCAGCAGCTTTAAGCCTCTAAAACTGTGACTTATTTTCATAGCAAAGCAAGTTAACATATGGAACTGTGTATTTTCAAAAGGAAAATTGTTGGGGATGAGTGGCATACGCGGAATAAATACAGTTTCACTGGCATCACTCACTTACTGTGAGCTTTAAGTGTCTCAGCAGACTATGCCGAAGTTTAGTGGCTAAAGTTCAGTGTCTAAAGTTCGGTGGGGATGACACACTAAATAAGCTGAAGTTCAGCTGCTGAAGTTCGGTGGAAACGCCGGACAGTAGTGATGTGCCGATATGAGAATTTAATTTTCCGTCTTTGGCGCGTCTGCGGCTAACGGAAGAGGGAATGGAAGTGGAAGAGGGAACGGGAACGGGAACGGGAGCGGAAGCGGCAGCGGTGGCGGCAGCAGCGGCGGCGTAGGCGGTGGCGGAGGCGTCGGCAGCGGCGGCGGCGGCGGCGGCGGCGGCGGCGGCGGCGGCGGCGGCGGCGGCGGCGGCAGCGGCGACGGCGGCGAAAGGTCGGCGGCGGCGTCGGCGGAAGCGGTGGCGGCGGCGGGAGCGGGAGAGGGAGCGGGAGCGGGAGCAGGAGTGGGAGCGGAAGTGGGAGCGGGAGCGGAACGGGTACGGGTACGGGTACAGGTACGGGTACGGGTACGGGTACGGGTACGGGTACGGGTACGGGTACGGGTACGGGTACGGGTACGGGTACGGGTACGGGTACGGGTACGGGTACGGGTACGGGTACGGGTACGGGTACGGGTACGGGTACGGGTACTGGTACGGGTACGGGTACGGGTACGGGTACGGGTACGGGTACGGGTACGGGTACGGGTACGGGTACGGGTACGGGTACGGGTACGGGTACGGGTACGGGTACGGGTACGGGTACGGGTACGGGTACGGGTACGGGTACGGGTACGGGTACGGGTACGGGTACGGGTACGGGTACGGGTACGGGTACGGGTACGGGTACGGGTACGGGTACGGGTACGGGTACGGGTACGGGTACGGGTACGGGTACGGGTACGGGTACGGGTACGAGTACGGGTACGGGTACGGGTACGGGTCCGATTCAGGCAAAAGCATCGGAAGTTCGGCGTTATGTGTTGCTAGTAATGCAAATAACATTGCAGGCATGCATTGGCTGAAATTCAGCCGCTGAACTTCGGCATACAGTGCTGAGACATTAATTTGGGTTCCGTTACACAGTTTCGGCGGAGTCAAATTTCGCATCAGCATTATTGGCCCTCCGACATTAAGACTTATTTTGTGAGCCGTGAGTCCATTTGCTGCAAGTGAATTAAGAAACTCAACTGGATAATTGGTGGCGTCGTCAACAACACTATCCAAGAAATCTAAATATATATAACTCAAAGGTGACTGACTGACTGACATAGTGATCTATCAACGCACAGTCCAAACCACCGGCCGGATCGGGCTGAAATTTGGCATGCAGGTAGATGTTATGACGTAAGCATCCGCTAAGAAAGGATTTTGATCAATTCTACCCCCAAGGGGATAAAATAGGGGATGAAAGTTTGTATGAAACTTTGTCCATTTTAAACCGATCGGGCTGAGACTTTGCATGCATAAAGCTACTATGACGTAGGCATCCCCTAAGAAAGGATTTTGATAAATTACACCCCTACGCGAGCGAAGCCGCGGGCACAAGCTAGTTAACAATAATTTGCGTCATAAGTTCTTTATTAATTGATTTTTAATTTTTTGGTGTCAATATGGCGCGTTCACATAACCAAGAATTTTCTGGTGTGTTATGCTCTGAAAGTCCGCAAATACTAAAATTATAAGTTCTACTTCGGACGAAACAACTTTTTTTTTGAAAAAATTTCAATTTTCAGACACATTTTTTTTACTATTTTATTATAGTATACATTTAGTATGTTTTTGTTCAGCGGCAACAAAAAACATCATCTATAAAAATTTCAACTGTCTAGCTATAATGGTTAATGAGATACAGCCTGGTGACAGACAGACAGACAAACAGTGGGACGGTCTAATTAATAGGGTCCCGTTTCTACCCTACCCTATGGAACCCTAGAAATCGAATAAAATTAGTATTTATCGGGGGCTCCCATACTACAAACGTGATTTTTCATAGATTATGGTACGGAACTCTTCGCGCGCGTCCGACTCGCGCTTGGCCAGTTGTATTATAACTCAACAAAAAGTTCTCATCAGACTTAACAACTTTTGCTAAGGCGGCATTTTAATATATCTTATAGTTTAGCTGGACCATTATAGTTCTGCATCATGTGTTCCATTTTCCAAAATCAATTATAGCCTATATGTTGCCCAGGCTTCACAGCTATATAACAAAAAAAGTTTCATTCGAATCCGTCCAGTATTTCCGGAGATTAGCGTGTACAAACAGACAAACAGACAGACATTTTTTTTTATTTTCTTACTCTATTACTATATCTCCATCGCCCCAAATATTTTTTTTTGAAAAATTTTCAATGTACAGACACATTTTTTTACTCTTTTATTATAGTATAGATTATGATGTTTCAGCATAGGTTAAATAAATTACTTTACTCTTTGTTAATTTTTTTAAGGTTTCGTACCCAAAGGATAAAAACGGGACCCTATTACTAAGAATCCGCTAACAGTCTGTCCATCTGTCTGTACGTTGTCTCTCTGTCACGAGGCTGTAACTCATGAACCGTGATAACTTTTTCTTTCTTCTTGTAGTGCCTCTCCATTACTAGATGTTGGCCGTCAGCTTCCCAAACTCCTCTCTATCCATTGCCAAGCGAAACAATTTCTCAACTTTGGTAATTCTGGCTAAGTCAATGTCAAAAAATTTTTCAATGTAGCATAAATTTATCTCTTATTGAAGGTCATTTTTTAATATTATTTTAGTTCAAAAGCTAAAAACTACTAGCGTTTCGGAACGACCACTGCTGGGAAGATTACGCTGAAAGAAACCCAGTTCAGTATTGGTCCCTACCCAGCTTGATGGGCTATGTTACAGTTACAATACAGATTTACACTTTAGCTAGGTAAACATTATATTATACATATTAATAAAATAATTAAAATTTGCAATCATCTATTTCCAAGAATTGTGATCAGATGATGATAAATAGTCATTTATGAGATAATACGCATTTTTTATTAAATGATTTTCAAGGGCAGTCTTAAACTTAGATAATGGTAACGCTACTACATTATCTGGAATCTTATTATAAAGGAGCAAGCCGAGACCCACAAAAGATTTTTTGTTTTTTCTAACCGAAAAGCTAAGATAGCTAATTTATTTTTATTTCTAAGGTTAATACTATAAATATCACCATTTTTCTTATATAAATGTATATTTTGGGGCACGTACATAGTGTTTGCATAGATGAATCGCGACATCCATACTCCTATGTCCATACTCTTATGTTCCTCAGTCATGATTTTTTGCGTCTTCCAACACGTTTTTATCTTCGACTTTGCCCATCGAGTAATAAGTTGAAGCAGCTGATATCGCTCACGTCGCAGAACGTGGCCAAAATATTCAACCTTGCCCATTTTGAAGATTTGCAACAATTTTATCTGCATTGCGAGACGTTGAGGACTTTCATTACTGAATTTTTGTGTCCAGCTAATACGAAGCATGCAACGGTAACACCATATCTCTAAGGCTTCAAGTCGTTGTCTCACGACTTCTTTTATAGTCCATGCTTTACTGCCATAAAGGAAAGTAGGCCAAATATAGCATTGGAGATTGCACACGGAGTTGTATCTAAATGCGTCGGCAGCACAATACTTTTTTCATCTTATTAAACGAAGCTTGAGCGATATCAATCGGTGACTTTATTTCTTGATATGAGTCCCATACTTCATATACCCAAGCGCCGAGATTTGCACTGTCGAACTTGCTTCAAGTAATTGGCTTATTTCGGCTTTAAGTCAGCGTTTCGGGACACTACCATATATTTTGTCTTCGAGATCTTAACAGAAAGATCAGCCCTTTCACTATTTTCGTGCACTCTGTCCGAAATATTTCGCAGGTTACTTTCTGAGGAGGCAATAAGTGATAGCTAGACAGTTGTTTTTTTCACAGATGATGTATTACTGTTGCCACTATAACAACCAATACTAAAAACAGAATAAAATTCTCCCATACCACAAAGTGGTGTTTTTATAAATAATGGTACGGAACCCTTCGAGCGCAAGTCCGACTCGCACTTGACAGGTTATTTCTTTTCAAATGTGTTAATTGCAATCAATGCAATATTAGATATTTTAAGATTGGCATCTACCCGAATGCCTTAAATACCTTTCATATCATTGGGACTTAAAGCAAAAAAGTAAAAAAAATGAAATATCCCCATTTATTTCAAAACTTCACAACGCTTTCTATTTTCAATTTTTTTTTTTATTGCAATATATTTTTGATTCATCTAACAATTGTTTATTTTTTGTCTGTTTTACTAAAGCACAGAATTTTTCCATGCATTTTCACATGCTCGTCGATTTCAGCATTTTTGTCAAACCCTACTTTCAGCATAGGCAGCTAATATTTTTATTTTTCCTATTCTTTACAGCCTATCTGTACATTTTTACAGCGCGTCGAACAGAAGCTCGTAAAGTTTCGTCCCTGCCGTGTAATAAATCGTTACATCAATATCTCGTGCAAATATTTTGTTGACATGTTGTACCAATCCAGCGAAAATACCACAATAATTCATAGGCACACACGCGGATGTATGAGGAAAGTGTGTTTAACCAATAATTGGATGTGGCAAATAATATCTGCCGTGACTGTTTTACAAGTTCTGTGGATACTGATGACTAAGAAAGTGAGAAGATAAAGCCAAAAAACTAACTTTAATGTCAAAAGCAACACCGCACTATACAATATGTAACAAAAACCCTGTCGGATCCTTGTAGGAGCAACTCAGACTGTCAATATAAACAACTTTTCCTATTGGACCAATGCTTGAAACTCGAAATAAATATCGACATTTTCATACAAAAGTGTTCGGCCGGCCCGACGATTTGTATTAATATGTCGATTTTTTCTTCGAGTTTCAAGCATTAGTCAAATAGGAAAAGTTATTCACATTGACGGTCTGAGTTGCTCCTACAAGGATCGGACAGGTTTTTTTTACATATTGTATAAAACACTAGCTTAGAATTCAACTGAAAATGCGTTAAAGAGTTTGCGAACGTTATCGCAAAACGTACACATAGAATATGCGTCATGTAATGTTTTTACGTACGTGAAAAGAGACATCCTAGAGATCATTGGACATAGGCAAGGCAATACGTAAGGACACTTGAAATGGGATAAGAATTTCTTGCACATTATAATAAAAGGCAAAATAGAAGGAAGAAGGGGAAGAGAAAAGCCCAAGCACAGCTATTGTATAAAGCAAGTCACGGAAAAGGTGACAGTAGTGTCGTATCTAGATATCAAGAGGTTGGTGAAAAACAGAATGAATGGAGAAAACTCCACTGACAAGAGCACCGCTCTTTATATATGATGATGATGATGTTTTTGCTTCATACATACTTACTTACTGGATTCAGTATCACTGCTCAGACGGCAATGATACATGTTCATTGAAACGTCATTACTGACTTGATAATAATTTTATACTTCTTCAAATATAAAACTTTAGAAAATGATAAAAGAAAATCTTAACAAAAGTCATGTCACGCCGTCGGCAGGTATCATTGAATAATATAATAAAAAAATAAAAACATTGCGGAAAAATACACTACATATACAGAGTATACAAACTTAAATAGAAAGATACTAATTTGATGATGGTAATTTAAATGACAAAGTGTGGGTGGCAGGGTGGGGGGAAACAGGCGAACTGACAGCACCAGAGCCAGCCTGTGTTTTGGAGGGCTGCCCATTCACCAGGCCATCCGCCATCCCACCACCATTCATACATTTGTATGTAAGAAGGTACCTTCATTCTTAATGCTACAAACTGGAAACACTTATTTCCCAAACTAGTTTTACTGTTATTTGGATGTAAGGAGTATTATATAATACAAGAAGTTGGTATTAAAGCAGCATTACTTCCTCCAAACCATTTAATTTGGAGTGTCTTCCAAAATCATGGGCCGGATCGCCACAACTAATATTTTACTACAACGTGCAGCCATAAAAAGTTTGACAGCGTATCTTGAGTTATTGGACAGGAATAAAAAAGTTAGGCCGGAAGAAGTTTTGTTGCCGTTGTAAACAGTCCTCGTGATTTAGACGAGTTGCTGGCAACTTTATAATACGCAGCGATTTATGATTAATGCTCATGTGACTTGTGATACGATAGGAAATGGGAATAACACGTTCAAGATAATATTATGCGACTTTGTTCGAAATTCCTCAAAATAATTATGTTTGTCAGCCATTGATAAAAGTAATATAGTCTTAAGGGTTCCGTACCCAAAGGTTAAAAACGGGACCCTTATACTAAGGCTCCGCTGTCCGTCCGTCCATCTATCTGTCCGTCCATCCAGGCAGTTTCTCATGAACCGTGATAGCAAGATAGTTGAAATTTTCATAGATAATGCATTTCTGTTGCCGCTATAACAGCAAATATTAGAAACAGAATAAAATAAATATTGAAAGGGGCTCACATACAACAAACGTGTTTTTTTTATTCATTTATTGCTCGATATTTATAAAGGCAACAGGTACAATGCGACAAAAATAAGTTGAACAAAAATGGCGGACTTCAAAGCTGTTTTGTTCTAATTCCCGACACGTAAATTGAACCAAAATGGCGGTCGTCGGCGCATTATTTGTACCTGCACCGATAAGCGCCATTTTGGTTCAACCTACGTGCCGGGAATTTGTACAAATACGCTTTGACGTCCGCCATTTTGGTTCAACTTATTTGTGCCGCATTGTAGACGCTTGCAATTTAAACAAAATATTTAGTTGTATATTCACTTTAAAAATCAGTAATTAAATAAAATTAAAATATATATTTAAGGCAGCTTCTATTCAAAGAATCTGACTTTTTATAGATAATGGTACGGAGTTTAACCCTTCGTATGCGAGTTCGACTAGTACTTGGCCAGTTATTTGTACATCTTTCCTATCAAATGTATGTCTACAAGTAGTAAACTACTAGCATGATATCCAAAGTGTGATTAGCAGACAGCTTATTAAAAAAGTTGTCTATTTGCGACCACGAAAGATGTAACTCTTATTCGTAACGTTAGAAGCAATAAATAAATATATAGGGACAAATCATTCATATTGATTGATACATATAATCATTTATTTAATGATGTTGACATTCTGGACACACGCGCTAGTGCATTTAAATCGGCTATATTAAATAAAATTCAAGCTATGTAACTTGTAAGAATGAGAGATAACTTGTTACTTATTAACTTAAGTCTTGTAAATATCTAATAATGTAAATGCAGCCCAACCCATCACAACTTCCCATCGAATTATTGTTTACCTATTCTGTAGCAGTAATCAGTGGTTTGCGATTTTGATGGCACGTTCATTTGTTTATTTTGTAAGATTTTATAGTATCATACAATGTACTATTGGTTTGCTTACCCAAATAAATAGAAAAAAAATCACACAGATTGAGTTGGCCCCAAACTAAGTTCCTGAGTTGTGTTATGGGATACTATCAACGATACAATATTTTATAAGATATACATTATATATACCTAAATAAATATCCAAAACCCAAGCCAATCAGAAAAATAAAATATTCCATCGTAACCTGACCGGGGATCGAACAGGGACCTAATGAATAGCGGACAAGTATGTTAACCCGGATTTCGTAAAAAAGGTTCGTGCTAAGTCTCTTTTTAAAACCACACTGGTCAAATCCTCTAGCCATTTTGTGTGTAGATATCTTAGTCTTGCCGGTAAGTAGTGGCGATTGAATAATCTTTCTACCTAAACGCTAATCGGTTACTTGACTAGGATTAGAGGACTACCCCATTACACTACATTCAGAAAGCTCCAACAAGAGTGTTGTATTGCTCAGCGCAAGTATTTCATCGCACATATTAATCTGGTGATACATTGTCCTGTGTGCATACTTACCGTTTAGCCGTGTAAATGTGGCCCAAGTCTGCAAAATCGTGACAATACAGTCACTTTACCACTTTTTTTAACGTTTCGATTTAAAAAGTATTGCACAATATGTCTTCAGAGATTTTTTTTTATATTACGTGTAAAATATGATTATGCTTGTTTACTCTAAAGTAAGGAAAAATGCTACAAGGCCAAAAAGTTTTCTAGAAAGCCTATTGGTATGAGGTTGTTAAAAAAGATCATGAAGAGATGTTTTACAGACCCGAGTTTTGCAGATGTCATAATAAACTAGATAGATGGATAGACAAATTGTTTATTTGTCTAACCGACACACACACACACAAATTAAAATATACAAACATTAGTTACACTTAGCTTTAAAAAAAATATTAACGCAACAAAACATTAATTACATGTGTGTGTGCTGCAGCAAGACAAATAGGTCAAAGCTCAGTGATAATATTGCCTCGAAAGCAATGCACTGATTTTCAGCAATAGCCTGGAAAGGTAGGTACGAGTGCGAATCAAATAAGAAATATATATTAAGAAATAACTAGAGTTACCATACCTTGAATGTGCAGCATAATATTTACAGATCAGTAATGTCTGATGTCTTTTAGCCCTCTTCATAGCCCGTTAAACTCCTTACTATAACTATGTAACAGCTGTTATTTTAATACTTGGACCACAAACATGATTTAATGTATGTGTCGCGCACCGGTTAACCGCAACGATGACGCCGCAATAGCCTTTGCTGGTTATGGAACTGCTATAAGCTTAAATATAACACGTGAGTATGAAAATAAGTCCATAATTGACCGAGCAAGCGAAGCGTCTCAGTTTCGAGATTGGTCAAAAATGCCTTTGTCCGGCTGTCAGTTTGTCCGGTTATTCTCGCCCACAGGCCGTACTTTCAACCGACTCTCGTGAAATTTTATAAGCCGGTTTGAGTATTATACTACGTGTAACGCAATCCATCATCCCTGAAATCATAAAAAAATCTTCATCTCCTTGAAAAATTAAATACCTACCGTGCGTATATGTATGGAGGTACAGATTTTTTTTTACGATTTCAGGGATGGTCCCATTGTAAAAGTTGTTCACATTGATTAGTACGTTTACTCGCTTTCGGGTTGATACCCCCTTTCTGTTACACGTTGTATAGAGTTATTTTGCCGATTCAGTATTTCGAAATTTTTCGAAATGGCGGAAATATATCTAGGGGTTGAAAACTTTAAAAAAATCATATATCAGCCATTTAGAGATTTTTTAAAAATGTAAATTTTTTTGTTACCCTTAATAGATGCAGCTTTTTTATCCGATAAACTTCAACTGGTCGTGATAACTTGCGAGGTCTACAGCTCTCAGAGCTACTAGTTTTTATTTATTATAATTAAATTTTCAAACTGTAGCAAATAATCTGTCGCACAATAAACTGTCGCAAATAAAAGAAACATCTACTTAATGTGGTTAGCGCTATGGTTTTATTTAGCTCGCCTTAGAACTTCTCACCTCTTCGTTTAAATACCTAGACATCCATTGCAAGCCAATTTCATTCTTAATACTCTAGCTAGACAAAATATTCATGTAACTGAATTTTCCCCTTCGAAGTGATCGCCGCGCGCTAGTAATAATGTAGGTATATTTTCGATACTTAAACGGGACTAGATAGTGACAGCCCTGAAACTACTAGCGTTTCGGTACGTCCTGTAACTTGGACCGCTGCTAGTGTCCGTCGCGCGCCAGTTAACCGCAACGCTGACGCGGCGCGGCCCTTGTATCTGCGGATATTAATTCATCACTGCCCCTACCTAGACTACTAAGCCCACTAGACCTACGCCTAGATTTACAAATTCGTCATCTGTAGGCTTAAGGTTAAGTTTGTATAGTTTATGCTTCCTTTGAGGTCCTCAAGTTTTTATTTAGGTTTTGATAACTCACTAGATAGACTTCCTTAGAATAAACTTAGCTACCTTTCTATACAGATTCAGTATTCTTCATTGACTTACACTTTTTTTAATGGTTAATACTTTCAGAAAACCTGCATACTTAGTCTAGTAGATGAAAATTAAAACCGGCCACGGAGGTTTTTGTACCATTATCTATAAAAAAATACGTTTGTCCTCCCAGGTCAATTGTTTATCTATTGTTTTATTTTTACGGACAGGTAAAGGGTTAAATATTAATTTAATTCTGTTTCTAGTATTTGTTAAAGTGGCAACAGAAATACATCATTTGTAAAAATTTCAACGGTCTAGCTATCACGGTTCGTGAGATATAGCCTGCTGGCAGACAGACAGACAGAAGGATAGACAGATGGACAGCGGAGTCTTAGTAATAAGGTCTCGTTTTTACCCTTTGTGTACAGAACCCTAAACGTGGAGTTATTTATGTTGGTCATTTTGTGTATGTTCTTAGCCTCGTTGTTTTTGATTTGATAGTATAAGTATAAGACAGTCGTGAATTTCGTAGAAAGCGACTATAAGTTAAACAGAGTTTACAAAAATCAATTAGACATCTCTAACTAATCTAGCCAGCGTGTAAATATAAGCCAAATCCTCTGGCTGGCCTGGCCGAAAACGGCTCTGGTAGTACAGAGTGGGTCGTGTTCCTCGCAGTTCGCAGTGGAAACAAAAAGAAACGTCATGAGACGTGTGTGTGTCCAATGATCACATGGTCCTCAAAACTGAAAGGCAATATATATCTATGTTTCTTTTATGTTATATGAGTGCAAAAAATCTGCAGCCGTGTGGTTTTTATAGGCTAAATAGGACCACATTTTTCACAACTTGCAACGCGCTTAAATGAGACGGACTGCGTTAACAGGATAGACTAAGCCCACAGAGTAACAGTAAAACCATTTGGCCTCAAAGGAGGCCTAATGATTTTGGTCACCGGAATGCGACAAATATAAATATCCATCTGTGTTTACAAAACATAAACATCAATAATTATAGTCATACGTAAAATATAAAAAAAAAAAAAAACTTTTTAATATATTTTTACAGACAAACCAAATTTCAATATCCAAAAGCCAAACAATAATAAAAAATATTGCAAAAGTTGCCAAAAATTAAGTTGTCGCTAAATCACATTGGCAAATTGGAAGCTCAACATAAATACTCCCATTTATTCGAATCTAAAACCAATGGCGATATCAAAAAAGCCATTTCGTTTTAGCTGAGACGATCATTGCCAGTTATAATTGGTTTTCGAGCCATAAAAATGTAAAACGCTCTTAAGGTGACTTTGCATTGGTTGGGGTGGTAACGGTTAGATGTGGAGAAGTTATGAATAATAAATCATATAATGTGAATCATCTTTGTAATTTAGGTTTCTTCGTGTTACATAATCATCATTCATCATTTCAGCCGCATAACGTCCACTGCTGTACATAGGCCTCTTCGAAGAATTTCCAAAATGAACGATTAAGAGCGGCCTGCATCCGACGCTTTCCAGCAACCCTGGTCAAGTTGTCTGACCACCTTATGGGTTGTGTCCTACGTTTCCAGCACGCTGTCGCCATTTGAAGACATTTTTGCCCCATCGGCCATTGGTTCCTCGCACTGTGTCTAACTCACTATCACTTTAACGAGCTGATCTGACCCACTGTTACTTCAACAAGCTAATCCGACCCACTATCACTTCAACTATTACTATAGTTATAGGTATGTATTGTTAGGTATAAGAGTTTGGAGAAAAAAATAATTAAATTTTGATATAAATATTTTTTTGACAAATCACATCGATTGAGCTAGCCCCAAAGTAAGTTCAAGACTTGTGTTATGGGATACTAACTCAACGATACTATATTTTATAACAATAATATATGTTAAGATAAACATCCAAGACCTAGGTTAATCTGAAAAAGATCATTTTCCATCTTGACCTGACCTGGGATGATGTGACTGCGTAGCATTATTACTAGGCCATTAGGGTCGTAAAAAATGTGGAAAAAGGAATTTTACAATATTCAAATTTTCGCTCATTCCCTATTCTGGCTTTCTGCGCGGGAAGAGAAGCAGTTCGGAAATTCTAAGGTTTTTTTTCCAGACCAGCATAAAGGAGATCACTTGGCGTTTATTAAGTATTTTTCGTATCTATAGTTCATTTGGTTAGGTATTAAAGGGAATGTAAACAATCTTGACATTTGCAAATTACAAATTATTTATTTTATAAATTATAAATTACATATTTTTTTTTGTAATTTGCAAAAGTAATGATTTATAAAGTGTATATTTCATTAAAAAGACAAGTCAAGATTGTTTACATTCTTTTGAATACCTAAACAAATGGCCTATAGCAAGATTTGAGACGTACAATGATTATGATAACGCGTCTTAAAATTTGAAATGTAGTAATTCGGTAATTTTACCCTGCTGCGTTTTTTACTAGTAAAAATAAATGTAGTCTTAGAAAAAACCATTCAGATTTTTGCCACACATACATACATACTATCACGTCTTTATCCCTAACGGGGGAGAGCCGCAATACCCAAAGTGCTCCGACTTTGGGTATTGCGGCTCTAAGCAGACAGACCCCAAGACCATTTTTAGCGTAATTGTGGGCGAGAAGGTGAAAAAAGGAATCAAAAAAGTGATGGATTGCTAGCCGCATCTCCTATTTAGGGGCTATCTGAGGTCCAGTACTGCTCCCATTTGAAATAAATCATTTGAAAAGAAACGGAGATATTATTTAAAATTTCGCTTTGATATAATTCTAGATAGATATCCCTTCAAACTATTTTATGAACTACTGTTTATATTTTAAAGTGAGAACGTGTAGTTTTTTATAGAATTTTTGCGAAAAACGGCCCCTTTTAGCAAAAATGCTATAAAAAGCTACACGTACTAACTTTAAAATATAAACAGTAGTTCATAAAATAGTTTGAAGGGTTTATCTAGGATTATATCAAAGCCAAATTTTAAATAATATCGCCGTTTCTTTTCAAATGATTTATTTCAAATGAGGGCAGCACTGGACCTCAGGTAGCCCCTTAAAATGATTAGCGGTTTCGTCCAGTCCCTCGATCAGTTTCTACGATCTGTTCGGGAAGAGAAACAGCTGGTACATTCAAAGTTTTTTCTTTTCTCTCAGACCAGCATTGAAGATTTTTGCAACACTCATTACAAAATTTCAACACTTTCAGCTTTAAAACTTCGTTACTTACTTGATAGAACTCTTGATGTAAATCACACAACTAATTGAAAAGTTTCTTTATTTTATAGTTCTTAATCATGAAGGAAGGTGAAGAGGAGGTGATTTAGGTATGTAATTAAAGTTTTTGAAACCGTAATTTAATAAAAAAGCTAATATGTAATAATAATTCTTAGGTTAGTGTCTGCCTAGTGTTTTGTTTTTAACCGACTTCCAAAATTGAGGAGGCTATCAATTCGTCGCGAACTTTATTTATGTGTATGTTCACCGATTATTCGAGACGCCTGTACCGATTTGGGCAATTCTTTTTCATTTGAAATGTATACTTGTCAGGTGGAGTTTGGGGTGAAGTCGTTGTTAGTTTTGAAAAATTATTACGTTTTCTGTCCGTCTTTACGCCCTAAATACTTAATAAGTTACATTCAACTATATTTTCAAAATAATATTACCTGAACCTAAAATATACTGCAAACGACTCGTATGTTAAACTGCAATATTCCCCGCCAGTGAATTTCCACCTTTAATCCCGCGACTGTTTCGAAATACTAATTTATATGTTAATGCGGTGAATGCCACGACTTAGATGCACCTGCTCAATTATAAGAACAGCTTGCATTTTCATACAGTTTTCAGCATGGAAATTAAGCGTTGGCTGCCAGCCATTTTCCGCATCTAGGTACTTTTTGTAAATAAAGGCTCTAAGTTTGTTTACGAAAAGGTTTTACAGTAGATTTTATTGAATAGCATCTTCAAATTGGTATAAACAATTGAACAAAAGTTGGTATTTTTTATTAAAATTTCTTTTTTTCCTTTTTCGTAATGATTTTGACCTACACCACTTTTAAGTCTCATTTATACCAATTTAAACAGAGGTTCCAACAGGGTCGTAAAAAGTTAATAAGTGAGGTATATAAGTTAAAGAGAACGTGCAGCAGCATTATCTGGTTATTAAAAATATCCACTGCGATCACCAACCCACCTGCCCAGGGCAGTGATTATAAGGAATTCTCCCGTATCACAGAATTAATATGAGCTTTACGTATAGAACAAAAACTCCTAGGGTCCCGCGCAATATACCCCATTTCCCCCACCGCACCTTTCCCCTGTTCTCGCCTTGTTGAGTGTGTTGGCGGACAAACACACACACATTGACGTGTGCACGGATGTATAATTATGTTTGTAGTAGTGATAGGTATAAATGATACTATTGCGAAAGGTTAGCCCAGTATTTGACTGATATTAGCCTGTATGACGCATTTGTCAGCACGCCGACAATCTAAAAGCCATTAGAAAGAACGAACTGTAAGTCATGCATGTACAATGAAATCAGAGAATTCGTTAAAAAATCGTCTAAACATCAAATTCATTTTGAAGAAGAAATTATTCTTGGTATATGCGCAGGCTTCGGTTGTCGCCTAGGCCCACACCATACATGAAGAGATGATGATGTTGAGGTTGTTTGATGTTATGGAGACACAAGACCACGTCACGTAGAAACTGTTTATTGTCTGAGCTTGGCTCGTACAATTATAATGTTGCCGTAATTGATAGTCTGACAATCGATAGTTACAATCGAAAAATATTTAAATATCGATAGGCCTATCGATAGTATCAAATAACTGTTTTAGAGCAAAATAATATTTATAACCAACAATACTATCGATAGTATCGATCGATGACAACAAACTATCGATTGCATTAGGATCGATACTTATGATAGTAAAGGTAACCAATCGAATTATTATCGGTTACCTATCGAATAATATCGGTTATCAAATGAATAGTATCGGTTACCAACCAATACTCTCGATAGTATCGGTACTATTACAGTCTATCGATAGGCTATCGAGCGGCAACACTAGTATATTGGTCTAATCATTTCAGCTGCATGACGTTCACTACTGGAGTAGACAATAGACATAGGCAAGGATTTCCTACATGATCGATCTAAAGCGGCCTATACATTATCTTGTTTAGAAAAATCGAAAAATCTACAGACAAGCCAAGTACCATAAATATTTTATTCGTGACGACAAAAATCTGTAAGAAAGTTCCACGGACATGTATCTCTGGTGAGTGATTGAGCTAGATACAAACTTTTGCATTTGGAATATTAGTTTGTCCAGAGTTTTTGTTACTTATTTCATGAGTGTTATATTGCATCTCGAAAAACAAAAAGAAATAATATTTTATTTTGAATCAACTAAAGTTACTTTCTTACTCTTTATTACAAGATATTGTGTCACATTAAAAGAAAGAATATAAAACTCATTCTGATTAATAAGTCTATTTATGTCCAACGAGATTAGTAATCAACCACTTTTTACAAATTGGACATAATGTAATTAACACATTCTAATTTGTAACACATTAATCGCTTCGAAAATAGGTACTAGTATTGATAAAAAAGAAAGTAATATATAAAGTCTATTAGATTTAAGAGTTTTTAACTTTTACTTTCATAAAGATGATAAAAAATTCTTCCTGCTTGTACAAAAAAAAATGTTTATGATTTATTTTCGTTCTCGCATTTTTTTTTAATTTTGTAATTTATATCTGAATAATAATATGTTTTATGACGTTTTATAGACGATTTTAAAACGCTTTTTTAGTAATACTCATGTCTTTTTTCCAAGTATTGGTAAATATATAGCAAAAAGTTTGCAGCTACTTAAAGATTAAAATATTCAAAGTATAAAGTCAATCGCAATTCTAACAAAGTACCTATACATACAATCTTTAAACTTATTTTTTTATTTGGGGGTTTAAGAGAAAAGTTTAGTGATAAAGTCATCTCATTGAACTTGGATCTTAGCATCGTATCGTATTAGTATGCAGAGGGGATTGAAGGAATTCAAGGGGCCGATGCCATTTCCTCCAAGTTAATGGAGTCGGTTTTATTTCCATACTTTAAAATCATGTTGAATGAAGCAAAAAAAAAATCGATTGATCTGAATAAGTGAACTTCATAGTTACAAAATCGTTTTTAAAAAAAAACATAATAATACAAAAATACATTTCTACAAAAGTAAGCATACTTATTTTTGACTCGTGTCTTGTAGATACTACTGCTTATATAATATAAAAAAAAAACAAAGGCAATAGCAAATCAAAACAATATTCTGAGCCCACATCTTAAAATTATTAATATCTCTCATTACAAAGACAATATTTCGTAATTTTTAAGTTTAAAAAAAAATTGCTTGTTGCTGCCACGTTTACTTGAACACTTGAACAGATTATTGCGAAGAACAACACAGGTACACTTAAATCTACTAAGAGTTCACCCGAAAGTGGGCAATGTCTGCACAGGCTAAACTGCATGTACTATAACCCTCTTTTGTAGACCTTCGCCCAAGAATGTAAAAAGAGCAGCGAAATAAAAACTTTTTACTCCTATCTCTACGGCGAGTAACAGGTATTGGTTTGAACGTTAAATAAAGGGAATGTTAAATTTTAACTTAATTTTCCTCTTAATAAAAAATATAAATAGTTACGCAATGCTTAAAATATTTTAATAATAATCCAAAAAAACTACTTCTTTTTCTTAATACTTATAAGATGATATGTTTGGAAAAAATTGGGCGAGACCATTGCTCAGCCCCGAAATAGATTTAAAAAAAATCTTTACAAAATATCAAGTTATTTATAACAACCTGAACAAAATCTTAAATTTTATTTTAGAGAAAATTAAAGCAGTTACGTATTTCACAAAATGTCTTCAAAGCAGTCCAGCTTCCGCCATTTTGCAATGACAGAGCGCCGCATTACTAGCGACGTAGATCTGTGAATCTCATTGTAGGATCGACGTGAGCTGAAAAGCAAGAGAGAAGGTATGGAGTTGATTAGGCGGAATTCTCTGATGCCTTTAAATCAGCATACATTTTGTAGATATCTGCTGACTAACTTTACAAGAGGTTTTCAAAAAGGGCGTAAAAATCCCATGTTCTTTTGTATTTCATAAGAATTTTTAGCAATACATTGTACGCGCTTTCCTATAACACATATCTTTTATTAAATTCACTTTAATTTGTATCCATCTGCTTCAAAAACACTTTATTTTAGATAAATGTGTGACCAAGACGTAACTAAAACAAGGAAAAAGTAATGCAAAGTGTGAACAACTATTTATTGCATTACTTGAAGAATGAACACATGTTAATTGCTACTAGACAATTCTCAAGAAGGCTTAGCCATATTTATCTTCAGGGTCATAATTTCTTGACAGAACAAATTAACGCCGACTTGAAATAAGTAATTTCACTGTTAGAAATTTATATTCCTTGACATTCTTTTTTAATTTATAAAAGATAAGTATCTAGTTATTTTTAATATTATTTCTTATAAAATAATAAATATTATTTTTATATTTATTATAAAATAACTATTATTTTGTAAAAAAAAAATGTTTGTCATATAAAAATGTTGCTGCCAAATTTTGTTGAACACTTAAACAGTTTATTGCAAAGAAGAAATTTTAACACAGATACACTTAAATCTACAAACAGACCAAAACAATAGAAATATTTAATGTCTCCAACTGATTTTTCCATCGCTTAATCACAATCATTTTAAAAATTGTATCACTCCTTTGTTCCTTTTTGTAATACACGACCAAAATTCGGCGGGAATACGAAACTCCAAGCGTTCGTGCTAACGTAACACCTACGTGTCCCTGCCAGTATGCTCAATAATAGCTTGCCATATTTTGGGGGATATTTCTAATCCTCGTTGGCACGGTGGTTCCATATGCATAGAGCAGGATTCGCGTTTGCACGTTCCACATTTTTTTCAGGTAATGCAGTAAAGAATTTGAGAAGACAAACTTTAATAATCTTACAAATTAACATAAAAAGTAGTATATATAAGTATATGTATAATTAACATAAATAGGAAATCATCATTACAGGCACTGTTATGTACTAGGTGTATTATACAACTACAATTGTTATATATTTAGAGATATTTAAAAAAAACTCAGTTTAGTACTCAACTACAATAGTTTAATTTAATTAGGCAGCTAATATTTGGTTTGACTTTTCTATCATCATTTTTTGTGAATAAAAAAAAAACCTTACTATTTCACAACAATACAATTTTCATTGGGAGTTAGTTATTGATTAAATATGCCTGTGTCTTAAGTCGTATTCTTCTCTGACGCCCGCCTGCAAATCAACCCTCCTTGGGAATGCAGTTGTTGAGAATTTTTTATGCTTACTTCTTTAGCCAACGCTTCTTCTTCTTATATTTAAGAGCTGGGCTCTTGTCGGTGAAGTGCTTTCCATGTCTCTCTCTCCTGCGCCAAGTTCTTACCCTCCTTATATTTTTTCTCGGTTATTTTTTCTTTCATTTGATCGAAAAAATTCGTCTGGGTTTTCCCTTTTTTTCCTTCGATTGTTGTTTTAAAGAACGCATCATGACGTAGTTGATGACCGAACATTTTTTTTTCTGTTTTCTATAATTTGTTTTACGTATTTGTAATCTCTTGTAACAATTACATTAAATTTCTTTGATTATAATAAATTCGAGTCATAATCATAATATATTCTTTATATTTATAAGTATGCTAAATATAGTTTCGTAATAAATATTGATAAGCAATATCATACTTCACCTTTGCCACGATTTTAGTAGAATAAAGTTCCAACAACAAAATACTAACTTTAAACCTAGATAGCAGACTTTCCCGAACGTTACTCACGGGCAACTTTCCGGTAGTAACTCTTTCTGATTAAATTTGTTGCAAGACTGGCTCCCTCGGGATCATAGTTTCTGATGCCTTGGAACACGTCTTCGCTTCCCACCGCTGGGGCCGGGGCCCACCCCAATCGGAAACTCTTTCTTAGTTATTTTGTAAGAAATACTTTTATATATGATAGAAATAATTGTTCGTACACTTTTAGTTTATACCTATTGAATTTCATTTAGACTTTTTAGGGTTCCGTACCCAAAGGGTAAAAACAAGACCATATTTCTCAGACTTCGCTGACCTCTGTCTGTCCGTCTGTCACGAGGCTGCTCATAAACCGTGATGACTATAGAGTTAAAATTTTCACAGATATATTTCTGTTGCTGCTTTAACAACTAATACTGAAAACGGAATAAAATAAATATTTAAGTGGGGTTCCCATACAACAAACATTATTTTTTATAGATAATGTTACGGAAATTTTCATACACGAGTCCGACTCGCGCTTGGCCGGTTTCATACATAAGTGCGTAAATTACAAAAGGACACCGCCCGACGTCAATCCGCTACAGAAATGTTGTTGTTGTACACGAGATATTTGTACTTGGATTTTATTCGCCTCTTAAGAAATTTACAAGAAGTGATCAAGTGACTCTATTCTAAAATACTTAAATTCACCAGGCCACAAAAATGCCACACAAAACAGCTCTTTATAATCAAAAGCATACTCTCTGTACTGGTGTTGAAATTCGGCTTGTAAGTTTCAAGTTTAGTATTAAATATAAACCCGATAACATCATCGTAATTAGAGTGTAAAGTAGCTGCCAATTATGTATGTTGTAACTTTCGAGTATTTACAACACAGACATTTTTGTCCTTTTCTTTTACACTTCTAAAAATATTACTATAACTTTTGTATACAATATGTAACATAAACCCTGTCCGATCCTTGTAGGAGCAACTTAGATCGTCAATATGAACAACTTTTCTAATAGGACCAATGCTTGAAACTCAAAGAAAAAATTGTCATTTTCATACAATTTGCCGGGCAGGCCGAATACTTTTGTATGAATATGACGATTTTTTTCGAGTTTCAAGCATTAGTCCCTTAGGAAAAGTTGTTCATTTTGACGGTCTGAGTTGCTCCTACAAGGATCTGACAGGGTTTTGTTACATATTGTATTCTTTCTTCTCCTGATCTTTCGGCTATTATTTAAAAATATATATACTTAAAAGCTTTAAAATATGGGAAATATTGTGTAGTCACTTATCAATCCTACTTATTATAATAACTGCGAAAGTTTGTACGGATGTATGTTTGTTTGTTCCACTTTCACACCAAAAGTGCAAAATGGATTGAAATGTAATATAACGTGTATAGTACTGTATAGATAGCTTTTACCTTAAATTACTTTTATTCAAAAAAAAAATTTATTGTTCCCTTTATATTTTCATATAGGTCATCTTTATCAGGTACTTCTGTCCACGCAGGCAACCCCACGGGCTATAAATAGTCGATAATGTATTCAGAAACGAAGAACATCTATTTACCCGACTACGGCAAAGAGGAAGGGTAACCTAGAGTAAGACAGTTGGCCCTGGTAGTATACTTGTTGAAATTGTTAAGGGGGAATATTGTGAATCCAGATGTGTTGGGACGGATCAGTCTGTGTGTACCGAACAAGTACATGTGGTGCCGCCTGCAGCCGCCGCTGCTGGCGGTGCCGGCCAGCTGTAAAGCAAGCATGACGCATTAGGTTTAAACCTGTAAAGACAGCTGTTTATTATATAAAAAAAATACTAAATCACACTAATATTATAAAGGCGAAAGTTTGTGAGTGTGTTTAGTTCGTTACTTCTTCACGCGCAAACGGCTGGACTAATTTTAATAAAATTTGGTAAGCAGGAAGCTGATATCCTGGATTAACATATAGGCTACTTTTTCCGCGGGTAACACCGCGAGCGCAGCTATAGCTAGTACTAAATAAATAAATCTTGTTAAAGGACCTACTTACGCATGAAACCAATCGCAACGCTGTCATTTGTTTCAATTACGAAAACAATATCGGCCATCTAATGTTCCAAGTTGCAACAATTGTAGTAAACTTGCAAAATAAACTTTATTCTTAGCTGAATAAAGTTGATTTTAGAATACATCTAGCGATAAAAGCTGGTAGTTTGTTATCGATTGTTGTTCCGCGTTCTAGAATGCAAGCGATGCAATGTTGTATGTGTAGAATTTGTCACGTTATACCTATCAAAGGAATTAGGATGTTCAAATAACGTGTATTTATACTAGTTAACCTATTCATTTAAATAATATATGATGAGACCCAGTCCCATTAACGAATGTAGAGCTTTAGACGATGTTGCTGCGCAGTGCGCACTCAATTCGTGGTGTTTGCATGTTTATGTCGTATTGTCACGACAGAGAAGAATACTCTGCCGTCATACTCTTTCCCTCTCCCACTCTCTCACTCTTTTCCACTCGCAAGGATGTTATCACAGGCGATAATTCATGTCCGTGACATAGCAGACAAAATACAAGAAAATCGCCTGCGCTGGTACGGTCACACGTCCTACGGAAGCAGGCAAGTTACATGGGTAAGCAGCAAGCAGGCAAGTTACAGTAAATGTGGCGAAGACTGAATACATGGCTTGCAATGCTACAGATCCCCCACCCGTATGCGTAGGCGAAGACTTGGTCAAGCGTACGGACCAGTTTAAATATTTGGGATCTGTACCTCACGCGTCCGGAGCCATCGATGCCGACGTCAAGGCCCGTATATCTGCCGCATGGGCAAAGTGGCAGGAGTACTTTGTGACCCCAAAATGCCAGTTAGGCTGAAGGGACAGGTCTACAAATTCATCATTAGACCTGTCCTTTTATATAGGAGTGAAGAGTGGCCTTTGCTTGAGCGGCACAAGCAGGAGTTGCGTGTCACGGAGATGCAAATGCTGCGTTGGATATGCGGAGTGTCACGGAGAGATCGTGTGAGAAACACCCGCATCCGCGGCAGCCTTCATGTCCGTGACATAGCAGACAAACTGCAAGAAAGTCGCCTACGCTGGTACGGTCACGTCCTACGAAAGCCGGCAAGTTACGTGGGAAACAAACGTATAGCCATGCCGCCTCTGGCAGGCGGGGTTGACCCAAGAAGTGCTGGCTTGACGTCGTCAAGGATGATATGCGTGCTAATCGTCTTACAACCAAGGATGCTCAAGACCGTGCAAAGTGGAGAAGAAAAAGTTAGAAAGCGGGCCCCGGCCCGAGCTTCTCAGCCTTGCAGCTGAGGACGCAATTGGAAAAACGCTGAAATGAAAGACACAGAGAGAGAGAGAGAGAGTGAGAGAGAGAGAAAGAGATGATGTAATCAGAGGCAACTAAGGGAGGTAATAGACAGCAGCGTTCTTTGCAGATTGTATAACATTCACTACGATCACCAACCCGCCTACCCAGCGTCAAGATTGAAAACAAATCCTCTCTTTCCAGAAGATGCCTTTGGTCCAGTAGTACACTGTTTATAACTATGGTTGACTCGGAGAAAATGCTCTTAGCATTTAATCCGCTCTTTGTTAAAAATATATATGTACTTTCGAATAATACAGTTAGATAAAATAAATAAGATACTTAAGAGGCTGTAAAGATTAATAGTGTGACCATCAGATTGGCGCATGCAGTTACCTAGTCGCCTTTCAACAACTTTCTACCACGTTTTAGTTATCGATTCCACGTGCTATTTCGATTTTATGTTCTGTGTGTTATTCAATATTTGATTACATACCTTTTCTATTCATCTCCAGACCGCAGCCAATGTCACTGTGTCAAACGTTCAAGCCGTATGTAGATGTACCTAATTTGACTAATAGCATTTACATAGTATTGATAGACCGTTCGCCTTTGTGACTTTAGTAACACTGAAACACTA
Organism: Acrobasis suavella; assembly: GCA_943193695.1. Taxonomy (NCBI): domain Eukaryota; kingdom Metazoa; phylum Arthropoda; class Insecta; order Lepidoptera; family Pyralidae; genus Acrobasis; species Acrobasis suavella. The sequence goes on from OW971943.1 coordinate 6,310,497, forward strand.
CAATAGAGCGTTGAATATGTATGGAAGCCTTTGTTATTGTTTGTGTGTAAGTATTTTGTATCGGGGAAAGATATAAAGCGACACAAATTATTTATCGAAGCGGCCAATATATTAATTTTCTTTAGAGTCTTTAAAAATGCGTAGTGCTACATATATTTTAAATGTGAAAGTTTGTGTCGCTTTTAAAAACGTCAGAATGGTTTTGAATGAAATTTGTCACGGAGATAGCTAAATGATAAATTAACACTAACAATATTTTTATAATAAATTTTAGGTTCCGGTGAGTTTTGTTAAATAGCCTTTGACCACGAAGGCAACAGCTAGTCTGAATAAAAAAATAATTTAGAATTATCTAAAAATTCTAAACTAAAGTAAAAAAAGAACGTGACTGTCGTTACACACTCGGTAGGAACGAAAATACTTTCGTAGTAAATTATGTGTTCGTGACGAAAAAGGTGGATAAAAATAACACTTTTTTATTAATACAAATTATAAGAAATTACACTTTTTTATTAATAAAAATAATATGAAATTAAACAAAAAAATTAAATAATATATGTCTATCGGTGTGTGCTCGGGCTGAACCGGTATCATCGACCATCTCAGGCATATGCTTTACGTAAATTACCTTTCACTTTGATTCGAGACGGAAAAATCTTACACTTTTTTTGTTCGCCTAACCTCCATCTACCAATTCCGTACCGTTCAAAAAGGAACTTCGCTCCAAACAATCTAATAAAATGTGTTAAAAATACATCTGTTTTAAGTTATACTTGCATGTATTTTACAGATATTGTGTAAATATATATACAAATTATTCGTTCAATAGCAAGCATGTGTGGGGTGGCAGTAATGCTATTATACTGCGGGTCTGTCTGTCAATCCGTCCGTTATTGGTACGTGCATGCCATGCCAAACAGGGAGGGTGGTACCCGGAATGCACAATTTTACAAACTTAGATATATATCTAGGTAAATCTAACCGATGTCGATAGAGTAAAAAGTTTCTTGAATGACGACGACGTACACGGTAAGCGAATCAAGATAGCTGGAAAACAATGGACGCAGGCTGTTTTAGGTGGAGAGCTTTTTATCCAGAGCAGTGGACATCATGCGGTTTCTATTCTTCTTTTAGTATCGAATTGCTCAAATGACACTATAGTTTGCCTATCCAGTGAGTTGCCACAGTTATGCCTCCCTCCGACGCCGAGGACAGGTCGTATTTTTTATGCGACTGAAAAAATTAGATACATGTTTAGATATTATGTAAAACAACTTGTCTGAGTAGTTGAGACTGTTTCTTGATAAACGTTGCTTTCTAACCTGTTCGCACGAAGAGTGCCAGGTTATGAGTTCTCGACGTATACTTAGGTATATATCTATATGTCCCATTATATAGTTTCCAAACAGACGTACTAACTTTATTTAAAGGATGACTGTTAAATATTGTTTTATTACAAAAAATCACGATTACGTCCCCTTCGATAGTCACCCAAGGGGTCGGAAGAAACGATTGATAACGCAAAGACTTGTGTACTTCATTATCTATTTGTTTTGCACTAGATCAGTACGAGAGACTGTACCATAAAATTCTAGGTCTATGGACTGTACAGATGCATAAACAAATATTACTTAAAGCAAAATATATTGCATACATACAAGTCACGTGTTCATAAGCGACGGATGGACATGGGGTACGGCTTCCAATAACTAGTCCTGAGAATATTTTAACGTCCGTTCTGACGTCATCCTTTTTGTTTTTACTATGTTAAACTTGTAATTTTCAATCAATGAGTGTGCTTAGTAAATTTTTTCTTGGATTGGTAGTAGATTCAGGTATTTTTTTGTCACATTTTGTGTTTTATTTTAGTAAAATTATAATAATCTTCGTTGCCACTCTTTTAAAGGGATCAGTAGGTCCAAAAGCACCGAAAACGTACATACAGAAATTTTCAAAAAATAAAACTTACTAGACATAAAAAAGCATATGGCAAGAGTATTCTTTCTTGTTACAACATGTAAACTTATGTTTGAATGAGGCGATAAACAAATAAAAAATAAAAATTAAGTCATTTCTTTTACAATTTACTGAAATAATAGCTTTTAACATACAATTTACTGAAATAACAGCTATTTGAACATAATTGCACAGCGGTCACGTACTAACAGACAGATTGACAGGCCGACACGCTAATATCGTGCCGCGCAAATATTGTGAAGTGCGCCTTGACATGTGATTTTTCCAATTTGGGGAGTCGGGTCTGCGATGGGTGAAGGGGTGTATAAAATTGAATTTAACTTTATTTTTGTATCATTTCAATGTGTTTGATTACCTTTAGGATTTACCTTTATAAGAGTATGCATGAAGAATGGAACAATATTTTTAACCCATTAGTTAGGTTAATAAAAAATATTGTACATTCTTCTTTCTTTTCTCTGAAAAACCAAACATGACAAAGAAACAGCGCATTGAAATTTCATGACGTCACGGTTAGGTACGATTTTTACGTAGCGGTGACGTCGCAAGCCCCCACTCTGGAACTTTGATGCTCCGTTTCTTTGTGAATTTTGAATTTTTTGGTAGACTGAAAAATATGGGTCCATTGTTTTTGGATGATCTAAAAGATGGTCATACTTTTCTGTCACTGTCGGTACCCCTGTTTTGAGTAGTACCTATTAGCTTCAAGGTAATGATTTTTTTTTTCAGACATAATAAATATAATAAGCTTATTCCCTACGGGAAAGGCCCTGGGTTCTGTACAGGACCATAAAAGTGAAAACGCCATACCTAACTCCGCAACTTGTAACCTTTTATATGTGTAACTAGCTTTTGCCCGCGTCTTCGCTCGCGTAGGTGCGTAATTTATCAAAATCCTTTCTTAGGGGATGCCTACGTCATAGAAGCTTTATGCATGTGTTAGATATTATAATAAAATAAATAAAAATTGTATTTCTTTGAATAATACTAAATATTTCTTTTACACAAGTCACTTTATATTTTCAAATGTTAAAACAGTATATTTCATGTGGCAACATTTCTTGTGGCAAGATTGGCGGTGATTGGCCGAGATATTTTAAAAAGAAGTGTAACGCCAAAATGGCGGATACGAAGCTTACTTATATTGTGATAATCAAATGGTCCTCACTTTTGATCCGGCAGCGACCTAGTAAAGGTTAGTTTCATTTCTCATATATTGTATCTCCTGAAGTAACAATTACTGTTTTCTCTTGAATTGTTTTATTAACGGTTATCTGAGTATATTATTAATAAATTGTAATGATGTGATATTATTGTAATCGCTACAGATATCTGTGATTGATAATATGTTTGTATTATTCTTTTGTGAACCGTGATAGAATAACCAATAAGTAAAGTACAGATGTACTAAATCTTTTCCAAGTAAATCAATGTACTCTACAAATTATAACAATAGTGAAATATGATGAACTGAAATAGTTGTAGCTTTGCTTTAGAAAGTTTTAAGAATTATTTTAAGAAAATAGTTGTTTTGAGGGAAATATATTATTATTTGAAATAAATTGTTTTTCCTTCCTCATCCTGGTATTTCATTTCTAACATCAGAAGTGGGATGCCACGATTCCTTAAATAAAATTACTAATTTTTTTTTTGTTTTTCATGTGAATCGTGTTGGAAACAATCCTGCCCACAAAAATGCGAGTTGACGCGGTGGCAGCCACGTGTCTCTTCAAATTTTCGATCGAGAGCCTTGACGCGGTAACCAGGCAATTCCTACAGCAAAGAAAGGAGTCAAATGGATAAACTAGTACTTGAAGTTTTGGAAAAGGAGGTAAGGCCTTTCGAGGCTGTGCCATTGAAACTACCGAGACAAGAAATTCAAATGCTATTTAAATTTAAAGTTTATTGTATTACATGTACCTACAACACATATAGTTTTACCATAATTTATTAAATTAAGATATTGTCACGTTTCGGATTCTTGACAAAGATTTAAAAAAAAAACACGTATGTACGTACGTACATTGTACAAATTGTTAGATAACATAGTATAATTTTTTTTTTGCTTCTTGTCACTTCCAACTGCTAAAATGAAATATTTTGTTTTTGGGTATTCAGGTTAAAGAAACCTATAACTGAATAATGAGTTATAAAACATTTTTTTTTCTGAATAAGGTGGATAAAATTGACATTTTAAATGTGATCATGTGAGACCTTTCCTTTTTTTTTTTGAAACGTTCTGTGAATTTTTTTCGAGACCAATAATGATCTTCACGTTTAATCATACAATACATAAGATGCGTAATGAGTAGATTTTGATAAATGTCTCTGATTTTGTAACATAAACTTAGGGTTTTAGTTGATTAAGTTTAAAAATAATATTACTATAGGATTTTCTTAAAAAAATAGAGCTACTTTTGTTATGAGGCCAATCCTGTTAACGCAATATTTGACATAGCCCCCGAACAAATGTTCTTATATCACGCCTACAACTGCGACATAAGTGACACTGCTGTCCGGTTTTTCAGAGGCGCTCCGAGACGCCGTCCAAAGATGGACGTGACTTTGTAACCTTTATATCTTAATGAGGTTTTGGGTTAGCAAGGTAGTTTTTTCTTGGACATGAAAAAAAATACGCATCTGCCCTATAGTAGTCGGCCATTATCGGCATTACATTTTTACCTCCCCTAACTACCTCCCCAGCCTAATTGTTGAAAATTTTCGAACATAGTTTATATTTCATAACTGAGACTTTTATGATATTGATGCTGCTAGTTTCATTGAAGTTACTTTTTTTCATCTAAGTTATTTTGGATCCAGTTTTATATACTTTTTTAGTCTTTTTACCTCTCAAGCCCAGTAAAGCCTCCACTAATTGCCTCGTAGAATCACGTTTTATGGGGATAAAAAGGAAGTTTTTTCTTTTTGTTTGATGAATTATATATTTTTTGGTCATCCTTTTCTTGTATACGTTGCTGACTAAGCAACACAGAATATATATTTTTTATCTTATTTCAAATTTATTTCACATTAACATACATTCTGACGTTTTTGTAAGAACTTGAGAAAATAAAAATATTACTCGTTATTGAATTAATAAAGACAGTGTGATTTATTACAGACAGTGTCAGCCACTTTGCCATAATACTCTTAACTAAGTACATATCTACGTCAAACTCAATTCCTATAATATATTTATGAAATGCTTTTCCTAAATTATGTTTTTCTTTTCCTATTTTCGTAAATTAGCATTTAAATCTAATAGGAACACAAAGTAAACTTTTGAAGTGAAAATAGAGATTTTGTATGAATACTTCATAAAAGACCTGGTTCCTTAAAGATATATATTTCAAATCTTCATGCTATTCAATCGTAAAATAAAGTCAAGCGACGTGAAAAACCTTCATACCAACCCATGATTTGTCAGTCGTAACGTCCATTTTATTATCAAAACTGTGTTTTACGTTAGAAGCGGTCGGTGAACATGTTTCAGTTATTAAAATACTGCCTATAATATTTTGAATGCTTTGGGTAAAAGCAAAACAATATTCCTATGAAGTATTTTATTTTAAATAAGCACTGTTTTAAACTTTTAGAATGTAGATTGCTAACATGTGCTGGCTGAAATTAAGTGTATAATTAAATACTTTCTTCTTTTTATTGTGTTTGTGTTGCACAGCTGCAAAGCAACATTTTGTCTATAAATTTTACAGATTTATCAGAATTTGATAGTCCTAATAACAAGTACTGGCAGGCTTAAATAATATCAAATAAGGTCCATGAACCACGACTGATAAAATACCTAGCCAATTAAGTAAATTTAGTCATATAAAATTTGAGTTAATAATTATTATTATGGAGCTTTTTTTTGGTTCAATAGCCTATCAGAAAACTATCTTTACTCGCCAATCTAAAAATTGAAACTCTTAATATGGATCTTATTTAGGACCCGTTGCCTAGTAGTGTTCATCGAAAAGCTTTTGGAACAATTTTTTTTTAATATTGCATATTGAATTGTTTTGATAACGCTTTAAAGAGGATTTGTTAAGACAAACATTATTAAAAATGAGTATATTATCAAATATTGATTTATTAGGATCTCCAAAAGCATGGTTTTTATTTCGAAATTTTACCATAGATTAATTTGTATGGTACTTACAGTGTAAAATGTTTCAATGTTGTTGGCTTGGCGATCTAAGACGATGAAAGTTATGTTGTCACAATATGAGTATAAGTCATAAAACATACGATATAATGTAGTGTAAGAATTCAAAAACAATAAGTCCACGAGTCTTTATGTTAGACAGTACAATTATATAAAAAATAAATGTTTTCTTTGGAACCAAACTAGTGATTAAGTGTAACATAAGTACATTAATAAAGTATTAAAAAGATGCAATGATTAAACACAAAAAAAAAAACTATAAAAATTGACACCGCTAAGAGTAGCAAATAAATGTTGTTGTTATAGTCATGACTGATTGTTATGAAACTAAGTGTTGTTGTTGAAGTGGTAAACCTTTAATATTTATTTAGTTTTTAAATATGGTTACTGTTGTTGTCTCAGCTATAAATAATGTGTTTAATCTGTTGTTGTTGAAAAGAATTTTACAGTTTTTTTTTTCCTTTCGGTTATTGTAAAAACGACGTTATTACATAAACCTTAAAATGATATTGTTGAAAAGACATGTTGTAATTAAGTGAAACTACATTTCTATGGAATTATGATCTGGTTTAGATATTTATTTTATTAGTTTTTACCCGTTACTGCGTGAATTTAGTACTTTATAAAAGTCAACTTCTATTTGTATAGCAAAATAGAATTTAAGTACAGAACAAAGTTTCACTTCCCTTTTCGTTGCCTTAATAGACAATTTTTGAGATAAAAATATCCTATGTCATCTCAATCGCTTAAGTGCTTGAAGCGTTTCTTACATTTTTAATATTTATATGGATGTATGGATTTGCAGATAAAGTATGTTTTACGTAAATTCAATTTCAAATTGATATGGTAAGATATAAGTTTATGAGTTTTTTTTTTCAAAGTCACTATAATTGCTGTTTATTTTAGAAATGATTATTAAGCGTATTCATACTCGTATTAACACAATAATTATTTTAGCCGTAAAACATATAACGGAAAAATGATTTTGTTCAAGTTGTAAAAAATAAAGTTTATACATTATTTTCGTTTTCGATTAAATCGTTATTTTTTACAAGTTTTCAAATAAAAATAAACGAAGTAAAATGTTTGCCAAATTATGTTATTAGATTACACGAACTTGCCATGTGAAGTTCGATCAATATTATACGAGTCGGTTCAACCAAAATATAATGGAATTTTATTCTAATCAGGGTCAAATGAAAATATTTAGAATAAATAATTATATTAACAATGTTGTTGTTTAAGACGTAACTAGCTGCTACGTAAAGTATGTTGTTGTTGTTAATGAATAATTGCAGTTGTTACCAAAGTTATCAGAAGTAAATATGTGAAAGTGTTATTTTAATAAAACTTGTTAAAATATGTTATATTTGTAAATTTTACATATTCTATTTACAAGATGCTATGTTTCTGTTCTGATAAATTTCGAATAAATAAGTAAATTTAATTACACTGTTGTTGTTTAAGACGTAACTAGCCGTTACGTAAGTGTGTTGTTGTTGATGATGAATATTTGAATTTTTACTGACTCGTCAGAGATCAAGGAGAATGGCTTGTTATATTTCTGTTCATATGTCAGCAGCAGCTTAACAGGCTGCCATGTGTATGTTGTGGTAAAGGATAATCATAAAGTAAATTTTTATAATTTGGTCAGTAAGGCCGGGCGGTAAAGAATTTTAGCTATTATCTTGTAGATTTATACTCGCTATCATGTATGTACAAGTTGTGTCAGATATTACCAAGTTATACTTATATTTTTTAATAGCACTATATTAAATGTCGTCCAAACATGGGCAATTAAATTAATGGATTTATGGTGAATAAAGTAACTATAGGGTGGTAGTGCTAGTATGTGCTTCGGGACGCAGCACTTGTCAGTATGGCCGTGTTAGATATTATAATAAAATAAATAAAAATTGTATTTCTTTGAATAATACTAAATATTTCTTTTACACAAGTCACTTTATATTTTCAAATGTTAAAACAGTATATTTCATGTGGCAACATTTCTTGTGGCAAGATTGGCGGTGATTGGCCGAGATATTTTAAAAAGAAGTGTAACGCCAAAATGGCGGATACGAAGCTTACTTATATTGTGATAATCAAATGGTCCTCACTTTTGATCCGGCAGCGACCTAGTAAAGGTTAGTTTCATTTCTCATATATTGTATCTCCTGAAGTAACAATTACTGTTTTCTCTTGAATTGTTTTATTAACGGTTATCTGAGTATATTATTAATAAATTGTAATGATGTGATATTATTGTAATCGCTACAGATATCTGTGATTGATAATATGTTTGTATTATTCTTTTGTGAACCGTGATAGAATAACCAATAAGTAAAGTACAGATGTACTAAATCTTTTCCAAGTAAATCAATGTACTCTACAAATTATAACAATAGTGAAATATGATGAACTGAAATAGTTGTAGCTTTGCTTTAGAAAGTTTTAAGAATTATTTTAAGAAAATAGTTGTTTTGAGGGAAATATATTATTATTTGAAATAAATTGTTTTTCCTTCCTCATCCTGGTATTTCATTTCTAACACATGCAAAGTCTAAGCCCGATCGGTTTAAAATTGACAAAGTTTCATACAAACTTTCATCCCCTATTTTATCCCCTTGGGGGTAGAATTGATCAAAATCCTTTCTTAGCGGATGCCTACGTCATAACATCTACCTGCATGCCAAATTTCAGCCCGACCTGTCCAGTGGTTTGGGCTGTGCGTTGATAGATTACTATGTCAGTCAGTCAGTCACCTTTGAGTTATATATATTTAGATAAAGTTTAATTAAATCGAAATAGCGCAGGTTCTCATTGTGAATAATTTTTAAAAACCGACTTCACCCCCAAACTACACAACTGATTTTGATAAAATTTATATGGAATCACCTGACAAGTATCATACAAAAAAAAATATTTTCAAATCGGTCTAAACGTTTTCAAATGATCGGTGAACATACTTAAATAGAAAAAATCGCGATGAATAATTGATAACCTCCTCTATTTTGGATGTCGGTGAAAAATAAATAAGTTGCTAGCCGCATCGCCTATATACATAATTTATACAATTTTTGCCTATTTAACCTTTTACCTTTACCTTTTACCTTTTACCTTTTACCTTTTACCTTTTTATTTTAATTTAACCTTTTTATTTAATAAGATCGGCTTTTACAATCTTCAAAAAAGAGCAGCAGCTGTTAGTTTACGATAAGCATAAAAGTTATTACTTTATCTACATATATCATATCTTTCTCCACTCCAAACATCTCATCACTTACACCAAATTAATTTTAGTTAGTCTACTTAGAAATGTGTAACCCTAACGCTTATAATCCGCTACAAATCCAGACATTAGCAACTCGATTAAACTCATTCATCTATTCAAACTAAGAGTTATTCGGTTTGCTCGTACGCCGATGGTTTTTTCGGCTCAATTTGTTCGCAATTTTGCTTTGTAACATATGTGTTGAAAAGTTTTTAAATAAAACTTCAGAATACGCTCTACATACATGTGGGACATGTACTGTATATTTAAAGTTCTCAAATTCTGAAAACAATGGTTATAAGACCTCAATTTTTTATGCTGGTAATGAAGACTTTTTGTATTTTAGGAAGTATAACCAATCATTACTAGGCATTATCAAAATATTGGGCGTAAACGACACTATGAAATAAAATTGTAGGGCGTATATGCAAATGAGTCTAAAAGTCATTATGAACATTAAACTAACTGAAGAATGTACTTTAGTACATCAACATTTATTAAATTTTATTTTAACTTTGGTTTTTACGCCCCAGTCAGTTAGATTTGATACAAATTAAATGGTAGTAACTCCCATAATTCTTTCATATTTGAAACTAAGTAATGAATTAACGCAAAACAAAAATGTTACTACAACGCGTGAAATGGAATGGCAAGATCTATCCTTTACAGCAGAACTTATTATGTCATAATAAATATTTATTATGCATAACTGCAGATGGCATAAACTTCATTTCGAAGAAAATCGTTTGGCTTTCACGTATTTAATAACTTAATAATAGAACCATAAAGTATATCGCAGAAAGTTCACAGTATCACTTTAGGCGTAAATTTCATATCGCTCGCTTGTTTTTTTGATAGTCACTGTACATGCATAACCATCCTATGTTCAGTGAATTTGGGGTGGCCAAATTGGTCGCTTTTATTTTTTGGTCCACGTTTGTTCACTTCGCTTGCTCACTTTTGTGATGGTCACTGCACAACCATAACCTAACGTACCATCCGTGACTAATTCAGGAAAACCAAATTAGTCGCTTCTGTCACTTGGTCACTCACTCGCTCCTGTGGTGATCACTGCACAATCATAACCTAACGAACCTTCCGTGATTAATGCGAAATAAATAATTAATAGGTTATCATTGCAACGTTTGTTCATCTAAATTAACTTTCTATCCATTACTTTTCCTGACCTAAATTAACTTTATACGAAACGAACTAAATTTTGTTAAAGGTCCTATCCTTAATACAATTCCGCTATTTTTAAATCAGAAAAGTAATCAAATGATAATTATATTAAATAATTCTTATAATAAAAATTTAAATTACAAATTTGTGTTTATGTTTAAAAATATTCGTTTTAAGAACATTCTGCCAAGTTGGAATGCCAAATAAAATTCGGAACATCAAGATTCTGCCAGATAGATGAAACCCAGTGCAATGGGCATCTTATTTTAAATCAGCTCTAAAAAAAACCTGCCCCCTACAAAGTAATGTTCTTGATCATTCAATTTTATAGATCTAGTCAAACATTCACGAAAATTACACCGAAAAATATTCACATCAAGAATTTAAATACTCCATTCCATTCATCGAGAAAAATATAGGTAATATTAGTATAGAATATAAGCTTCTGATGGACTAAGGGTTGCAATATGCCAAATTTATCTATTTTACTAAATATAGTTGTAAGTATTGTAATAAAGATTCAAAAAAAATAGAATAAAATAGTAACAAAATGATAAAAACTCAAATTTCAATTTTGAATGTTGGTGATTACACTCTACTTTAATAACGCAGCAGTCATTTTATGGGGCGTAAACACATATATGTTTGATTTTGTGAGGCGTATTCACCAGCTAAATTTTAAACTACAAATATTTGTTAAAACGTTATGTTTAAATATTATGCACCACAAAAATTAGCGGCTTTTGGTGTAATAATCTTATTAATAGGATAAATAATAACAAAGTTATGACAAATACAAAATTTTAATTTTAGTTTTTTGGCTCTCCTGAAAAGTTGTGTTTTGGTGGTTACGCCCTTTGAGTCGCAAGATATCGATATGACCATTACGGTCATTTTCGTTTAAGTGGCCAAAACTGATGTCAGACCAACTTTTAACCAAATTGAATATAACATAAGACTGAAAAAGTTTTGAACATTTATTACTGTCGCATGATACAACCATGTGAAATTACCTTTGCCTGTCTCATTACATAACATTGTTTTGTTAAAAAATAGCACAGTAGCCATTAACAACGAAAAAAGAATAAAAATAAGCAAAGAACGAGAAACACCGTGTATAAAAGACAGTAATTTGCGTGTAGAATTAAATTTTAACCGAGTACGCTCGGGAGGGTTGTGTATTTAACGCGGACGTGAATTCCGCCGCATCCGCCCAAAATAAATGAGCTTTCTTCCGCTTACTTAATTTGCCGCGGCGGGAAGCTCGAATAAATTAAAATTAATTTTTCGCGATGGTCTGACGGGACCCTTATGGCGGCGTGATTTGTGTGAATGGGCAGTAGGTGTTTTGGGTAAACTTTTAGATGGTGGTAAATATTAATTTATTTTTAGGCTTTATATATTTTACGACAAAAGTTGCTTTCGTGGTCTAGTGGTCAAGGCGTTTGCCTTGTGACCCGGAGGTCATGGTTTCGAAATTTCAAATCCCACTGGGGAGCATATTTTGTAAAAAGTTTCTTCCTGACTATCCGAAAAGAAAGATGATTCCGTGTTTCGGAAGGCACGTGTAAACTGTGGGTCTCAAACGCCATCTAGCGTTTGATCATCAAACTATTCAAGTGTTAGCATTTCCATAAATCAGCTGTAATTTTATTAATACTGGCAACCCAAAATGTGAGTAAATGGTAACACCTGCCACGCCGCTGTCAACTGTCAAGTTTGATACTAGAACGACTGCCGCATTTTTAACATGACGCTGAATGATTTTGTAAAAGTGTAAAAATGTATTTATGATACCAATGTAAATAAAAGAAGGTTTAGAGAGCTCCTAGGTTTTATTTAAAAGTACCCGAATGAGGAAATGTGTGATACACAGATGATCGTAACACAAGGATTGGTTCTGGTTTACCGTTTAGGTTGCGGAAGTCAGACGGCAGTCGCTCTGTGTAAAAACCAGTAACCTCGTCAAATCTCCTTGGTTAGGTAGCGGACCCCGGGCTCTGAAGCGTTACTGCTGAAGATGCAACCGGGAAAATAGACTCGGATGATGAAGTTACTTTTATATAAAGTTACTTGTTCAAACATCGGTCGAACAAATTTTGTACCGATTTAAGCGCCTATTACACCACTTGATATTCAGACAGTCTTAGTCTAAGTAGCGCAGTTTAATAAGAGTTAGGCTGTCTTATTTCTTTTTTATTTATTTAATCTTTATTGTTCATCAAATACAAATTGCACAGAACAATAGGCGAACTTAACGCTAAAAGCGTTGTCTAACAGTCAACTTTTGGGTTATACAGATAGTCTAAATGTGGGTTGCAAAACTTGCAAGACAAAGTAAAGCACTTAAAAAAAAACGATGTAAATAAAAGTATATACAGATGAATACAGTAATATAATATTTTCCATATACATACATATATACTAATATACATTACATATACGATACATATATAACTATATATGTAACTATATGCAGCAATTTTTAATCTACTCTTACAGATCGGCCAGGAAGTGTTTAAACACTTGCGTCTTAAAACTAGCGCGACTAGGAGCGATTCGAATGGGCTCGGGAAGCGCGTTCCAGAGTCTTACTCTGAATTCAGACAGCAAGATCGGGCTCGCCGACGCTTACTGTCTTAGAGTCTGAGTCTCGAGTAGTGTAATAAGAGTTAGACTCTGCTCGTCGACCAGGGTTGCCAGCCAGATCGTTCCTTTTAGTACATTTAATTTGCAATCATGTGTTCCCTTGTCGTTCCCATCTTTTGTGCACTTTTCGTGAGTCAAACTTATATTAAAAGTGGTTGTTCTTAATGCCAAAATATAATCAGTAAAGAAACTAAACAAATAATACATTTTGACTTGTATTTGTATGAAAACCTGGTAACGAGATACTCTGTGCGGTGTTCTACTCTGGACCACTACTGGCAACCCTGCAGATGACGCGCGGCGCTGCCAACCAAAGAAATTAAAATTTCTTTGTTGCCAACAGTTCAAATTGAATAAGCATGCGATATTCAGTCTGGTGTAAACAGTGACCTGTCTAGTTAGAATTTAAGACAGTCTTAAAATTGCACGCTGAATATCGTGTGGTGTAGTAGGCGCTTTAATGATATGTCGGTCATAGTTCTACCGGGCAACAGTTTGTAGCACAACTGTAGCACTTTCATATTTTTGTTTTGTTTAACTCCGAGTTGGACTGATATTACTACAGAAAGCACGTTAGAAAGAATTATATGTATTATTTAGGGTTCCATACCGAAAGGGTAAAAAGGGGGCCCCTTTTTATTACTTAGACTCCGGTGTCCGTCCATCTATCCGTCCATCTGGCTGTCTGTCACCAGGCCGTGAACCAAAACCGTTCACAAATGGTGTATATCTGTTGCCGCTATAACAAAAAATACTAAAAAGGGAACAAAACAAATGTTTAAGGAGGGCTCCCATACAACAATAATGGTACGAAACCCTTCGTGAGAGAGTTCGGCTCGCACTTAGCCAGTTACTTCGTACGTTATCCATCAAACTAGAGACAATCATGTAAATGCACTCTCAATACTTACTAGGAGAAGTGACACTGAGAGCTCTAAAAATAGACCTCGTCAATGACCGAAGAAAGGTCATTGTTACTCATACATAAGTTCAATTGACCTTTAATGGAAATCTTATATTATTTTTAGGATTCCGGAATCGCGCGGTCAGAATCATTTTTTATTTCGAAATTCATGATTTAGGCAAGATTTTAGGGTTCAATAGTAAACAAGGAACCCTTATAGCTTTGCCATGCCTGTATGTCTGTCCGCGGTTCTGCTCAAAGACTATACGTACTTGAAGCCGTTATTTGGCATGGGTATGTATACGTACCCTGCCAACAAAATGGTAAAATATAAACATAAAAATCTTTTTTGGGATAGCTCCCATACAAGTAAATTCAGAGTCATGCAAAAAACATCATGTGCGGTATACATAATGAACTTTAGTGGAAACCATCAGAGCTAAGTAGGGTTTACAAATTAAAGAATTATAGTCAAGCAACTAATACAATATACTCTAGAAATAAAAATTGCGTACAAATTTAATAAAATTCGTTTTTAAGACGTCTTTAGTCGATAAACCGTGAGGCGTACTCAAAGTCGGCATTCGAAACTACGGAACCCTACACTGTGCTTGGCCCGACACGCACTTGGCCGGTTATTTTAAATGTTAAGTATAACTTTGTTAAACACATTGATGAATTGGACGGTTTTTGAATTTCTTTACATAAAAAATTACCTGCTTTTAAATCAGTACCTCTATATAAGAATACAAAAGTCGATCTATTTGTTATACAATGTGGAAGGGGCATACCCGTAATAATTCGAACCACATGCTATACTAGATCACAATAGTATAATGAAGTTAATATAATAGCTAAGACACAAAAAATATTTCGGCATTTCCAAACAAAAGTGTGTAGCCGTCCGGGCAATTTGTATGGGAAAGTTGAATTTATGTTTCGGGTTTTGGTTGTTATTTTAATTTCATTATACAATAGTAATCTAGTATAGCCTGTGAATCGATTTATTACGGGTATGTCCCTTCCACATTGTATACAATGACCTATGGAAGGTCATTGTTAAAATAATTTCTGCAAAACATTCCCTGACTCTCGTTCCGCTGTAATCTCTAAATCCAACAAGCTGCACCAATTACAAAGCGGACAACATGTCGCGTGTCTATTCATTAACCCCGGTATCGCACATCTTAGCCCACATTCACATGGAACTGAAAGGATAAAGGCGCAATATCACCGCCATTCAGGTAATAGCTCGGTGGAATAACGCTTTGTTTTTATATTTATTTTTTATAAAACTTTATTTATCCACAATTAAAAATTGTTTACAATTGGCGGACTTAACGCTAAAAGCGTTCTTTCTCAGTCAACCACAGGGAAAAACAAATAAATTGTTGCGAGCCAAAAATAAAACAATAAAATAACAACACAATATACTTACAATTTAATATACATATACATAATTATACATTTAATATAACAGATATATATACCATATAATATGTCTTATAATATATAACTTAGATTGCAATATTACAGATACATACACATACATTACACACACATATACATACATACATGGCGGCGCAGTTTATATTAGACGCTGATTTGACTACGCCGAGACACTTTACGCGAGTTTGCCGCATCGGCGGTTGGCGCTAGTGTCGCAGTGCACGAAACGTCAGGGGAAACGCTTTGACGGTGGGCAGTCTTGTTCGAGCAGCCGTACTGTGCACAACTCGTTTGTGTGGTTTACTAGTTTACCATAGTAAACTAGTAGCTTGGCCATGACTCATTTAATTGTAATAGATGTGGATTTATAAACCAATTTATTACAATGACACAATGATAAACATGTGTGGTGGTAATCCATGGATCAGCCGAGGTGGGGCGCGGTCTTTCGTCACATCTTTATAAGGCCCACGTAAGGTCTCTCAAGTGGCGGCATCGGTAAGGTGACGTGACTGTAAGTTTTCATCCTGACCTTAGTCTGTTCTAGTACTGTTAGTAACCAAGTGGGTAGTTCACGTCACTAGGGATGTCAGATGCCGATCTCGCCCTGCTCTGCCTCCATCTTTACTCGGCCGTCCGCGACATACGAGTACATTTCTTTTCTAACGCTTTCCTAACGCTTTCGCAAATTAAGCGACACCGGGAATGGTCCGTACTTGGATGGGTGATTATAGATGGCAAAAAAATTTCTCGAGATCTTTCGGGCTTCTGACGGTACGTAAAGCTGTTGGTCCCGGCTGACATCACTGTATCGTAGTCGTTAAGATGTGATGGATAGGATCGATAGTTTTTCATTAATACTATCGATACTATTAATAGTATCGATACTGTAACTAATATTTGTATGAAAAACTACCGATTGCTAAATTACTATTAATAGTCCAATCGATATTGTTACTATTTTTCGAGGTCACGATAGTTTCGATAGACTATTGCTTGCAACGCTAGTATCCATTGCTTATTGGACTTTTTCAGTTATTATCGTCAATAAATGTAATAATTACTGTCGCCACTAGATGGCATGCACGAACGTCAGGTGTCCTTTAGGCAGCTCGAAAAATTTGACACCAGTGTTAGCTTTAGCTATATACACACCCGCTAAGAGATATTGCGCTATTGCGAAAGTAAACCTATTTCATTTACGATTTTATCGCGTGACACATCTTAATTTTGCGGAATGCTCTCTTTTTTCCCTCTCACTATATATACATATTTATCGCACATTCTCACGTACTAAATGAGACCACTTGCAATCCAAGTCTTCCGCATAGTTCCCAAACACCTGTACTTGGGAAGACCTGAAGGCCGTCAGTAAGAAAGCCTTTTAAGCATTAACTTTGTATAATATTTTACTAAATAAACTATATGGGATTGGAATAAGGGGAATCTCACATCAATGGTTCGCTTCTTATCTCAAGGACAGGAAACAGTTTGTTGAAATTGAGCATTATAATTATGACACTCACACGATCAAAAATATCCGATCTAACTGTATACCAATGAACTCTTCCATCCCCCAAGGTAGCGTGCTCGGGTGCCTTTTGTTCTTAATATACATAAACGAACTCCCAAAAATAATAAAAGAGCACTGTGTCCTATTTGCTGACGACATCTCAATCCTAACATCCGCGAAAAATAGTAAAAATCTAAATGAACACCTTACAGATATCCTGAAAAAAACGACGGACTGGCTGAGTGACCACAATTTGGAAATCAACTACTTAAAAACAAAATTAATGGTCTTTCACCCGTACCAAAAACCACAATTAAATTTAAATTTAAATTTTAACGGAAAAGATCTAGAGGTGGTCAATGTTTTTACATTGTTGGGCGTCGACATAGATACCTCCATTAATTGGAAGCCTCACACCCAAAAACTTTGCGCTAAATTATCTAAGTTCGCATACGCGCTCAGAGAGGTAAAAAAAACAACAGACATTGAAACAGCACTTGTCACCTACTACGCTTACGCCTACTCGTGGCTTAGCTATGGTACAATTCTATGGGGAAGTGGAACCGACTGGGAAAGAGCTTTCACGTTGCAGAAAAGGTTGGTCCGTATAATAGCCAATATAAAACCGAGAGACAGTTGTGAACCCTATTTTAGAAAATACAAAATCCTAACTTTACCGAGCATTTATATTCTAGAAGCATGTAAATTTGTCCGTAAACATCCACACTTTTATGCAAAAAGGAAAGATATACCTACTAAATATCACTTAAGGCATCAGAGTAGGTTAGAACTACCAACTTCCCGCCTCAAACTCCATTCATCTAGCCCTTTGGCAATGTCCATATAGCTTTATAATAAACTGCCAGAAATAATTAAATCCTTAGAAAATGATAAAATATTTTTTAAGCGCATAAAAGAAATGCTGACTAACAAATGCTATTATTCTATAAATGAATATTTAGAAGATAAAGATAAATTTCACTTGAAATAGATACAAAATAAATAATAAAATATTTTTTATAAGAAATCTATAAAATAAAATACATTAAATGAAATAAATTAATCAATAATCTATTTAAATAATATAATAATCTTTTCAATTGCAATTAAATAAATAAATATAATTACAATTTTCTAATACATACGAAAAACTTATTAAAGCAGAAAAATAATAATATTTAACAAAAGAAATGATACAAAAAATCTATATAATATGCATAATACAATAAAATAAATCCTTTTAAAATAGTATAACTACAATTAAATCATACTTTTCATTGTACTTTTCATGGTCTCCAAAGAAATAGTAGTTATTTTACTACATAAAAATATGGTAAATTTGATATTGAATTTTGAGTTTTGTCTTATTGATTGACTAAATTAGTTAAAATCGTATTAATTGAATGAGTTTATATATAATAAAAGCAGGAAACTACCAAATGGATATAATATATGGAAACTAAAAAAAAAAAAAATAACCTATGCATGTAATACATTAATTTAATCATTCCTTTTTTTAAATAGCCCTTCTCTCATTGCAGCGCCCGTCAGGGCCCTTAATTGATCCTATATTTAAAAATCAAAGACCTGTATGTACATTAAGGAAGCAATAAATGATTGAGTATTGAGTATTGAGTATTGAGTAGAACCATCGATGTGAATAGAAGAAACTAGTGACAGCAAGCGATAAATGCTATCAAGCAATATTTACTGCCACTGGGAAATTACTTGCAATCATTATATTGCGTTAAAAGCATCCCAATATGTTGGCAGATAGAAAGGACTATCTGATGAAGTATTGGAAGTAGCCCCGTGACTATGCCAATTTGTGTTCGTTTGGGACGTCATGCGCTGGAGTCTATTTCTGTCTTACACTCTGTATGAAGCTAGTCTATCTGAAACTGTTTTTAACATAAATCCCACTTAAATATGTTGCTATAAACTAAGAATGTTAACAAAAGCTGCTTAATAACGCCCACGATGTACTGTCTGACTCTACCTTTACACTCTATCAGATACTCGGTTAATTAATGTACCTTGCTTTTATTACCCTGGAAAACTATACATTTATATACAAAGTATTGGTTTAAGTAATGTAGCAATAATAATAATAATAATCATAATCTCTTTATTTGCATAAATGTAGGTACATAATATGGTACAAATTATTTAAAAGTACCAGTACATTTTGCCTTTGTAAGACGTGCAAAAAATAAAAAATACTTAGTCAAAGTTAATTGTCAAAAATAATAATAATAAATTTTAAACAAGTAATAATTAATAGTAAATAAAAAACCAAATTAACAAATAGAAAAACAGAAAGAAATAATAACAAATTAACAAATCCATCAATCTAAAAATCTGTAGTTTTTAATTTGTCAGATATAAACTCCTCTAGGCCGTAATAACATTTGTTTCAATTAAAATTGTCTAGTGCTAAGTTGTTTTAAAGCTGGCCATATTAGAGATTTGCTTTGGATCTATTTGAACTTTATTTCTAGTGGCTCTAGGGTGTCTGTTGTCAATTTGTATAAATTTATCTAGGTTTTGTTTCACATATAGACACGCTTCTAGTATATATAATGAAACAATGTCAATATCTTTAGCTTCTTAAAATAAGGAACACAACTCTCTGTTTGTCTCAGCCCAAACATAGCTCTTACACATTTTTTTTTTTGCTTTCTAATAAGCGGTAGGGTGTGTACATTAGCAGCGTTACCCCAATGTAATATGCCGTATCTTAGGACGGAGACAACATTGGCATGATATGCACATAAAGCTGTTTTCTGAGACACTGTTTTAGTTATAGTTCTCTGGACGAATAAACATTTGTTTAATTTAAAAATTAAATTGTCTTTATGTGGCTTCCAGCATATTCAAGGATAATACCTAAAAACTTATATTTTTTGACGAACTCAATTTTTGTCTTATCTGTCACCTATATCTATGTATGTGTCATTAAAACCATTAGCTATGTCATGTGGTTTAGTCAGATGTTTATTCTTATATATTACTTTTTCAATATTTTGCTTACTTGTTTGCTGTTTTATTCTATTTATTACTTTCCAAGAAGCTTTCATTACATTCTTTGCACTTTTGATAAATTAATGATTCCAAATTTTTTGTGATAAACAAACGGACTCTTTGAATATTTTATTATATCTTTCATAAGGTTCTTTATTTTTCTTTTCTATACTCTGCCAATAAAGTTTACGTTTTGTTATACTGGACTTTTTTAATCCAGGTGTAAGCCGCTTTGTTTTTTGATTTAAGTTAAATCGTTTCCGGACGATAGGAAAACAGAGATCATAAAATAGTTGTATAGTATCATGGAAAGATTCATAAGCTACATTTGGATCGTCACTAGAGTAGACTTCGTTAAAACTCAAGTTCTTAAGACACTCTCTAAATTTATTCATATTATCCACAGAATAATCACGTTTTGTGGTGTAGTAGTGTTTCCTAGTGTGATTCGCTCTAATAGGATATTTAAAAATTAAAGCTGAATGACCGGAAATCCCAAGGTGAAGAACTTCACCATTGCATTCATGGATATTATGTGCTACATTATCCGGACATGTTTTGCTAATAGGTCTTGTGATTTCTTTGAACTGTAGTACAAAGTTTAAGTAAATTTATAAAATCTTGACTTTTTGAGTCATTTACTAAGACATTTATAGTAAAGTCACCGCAGATTATCGCCTTTTTATAGTGTATACTACTCAATTTTAATAACAATATTTCTAGTTGTGCAAAGAATACTGAAAGATTTTGTTTATTGGGCACACGCAAATTACAATCATAACCGTTTGTTTCAAATATCAATGTATTAGGTACTTATAAGCTCTTTTATAAATAAAGTCTAACAAAATATACTGAAACTAATTTAAGGTTGAAGTCAGTCCATGAACTTTTCCCAAGGAACACGTATCGAAATATGACAAGTAATTTGTGGCCTCCCATACAAGTTGACTGATCTGCTGATCCAAGATTGTATGGAAAGCCAAAAATTATTTTTTAATTTTCGACATATGTTCCTTGGGGAAAGGTTTACTATCAAGGACTGAGTTCACCCTTAAAATAGGTTAAGTAACCGTTACCACCACCCCGCATCGCTGCCTCTGCGGCGATACCGTCGACCATTTCGACGTCATGCCAGCCTTAACAATATCGTCCACCGTGCTTGTCACCATTCAGATGCTAGCAGTTTTAGAACCAATTGGTTTGGCGCGGAATGATGGCAAGAGACCGGATGGAATGACCCCTAGTGCCCAGGAGGTTGGGGAGTCGTGCGTGGGATGGCACATGTGTCGACACTCTGGCGCTTTCCCAAATTCATGGTACAAGTAGGAAGACTGGCATGGCTGCATCTACCGCTGAATGCCTCCAGCGACGCAAGAATGCATGCTTTGGAGTGGCTTACATAATATTTGAGCCGTTCGGGATTGAAACTTTGGGTTCGTGGGGGCCTTCTGCACATAGTTTATTTAAATTAATAGGTAAAAGACGGGTCGAGGTATCAGGTGACCAGGAGGCTGGTAATTACTTCGCTCAAAGAATAAGTATTGCTATACAACATGACAATGCCGCCAGCCATCTGAAAACTCTTCCTAAGAGGAAAGATTTAAGGGATATTTTTTATTTATATTAGTATATGATTATAAGTTATTTAATTTTTTAGTTAGTTTAAGTATAGTTGGTTATTTATCTGTGGAAACGCAGAGTCACTAAACGAACGATGTTTATAAGTAAAAAAGCCATAAGTTTAGTGATCCAGTGTTTCAAAAGTGGCACTCCTGCCCTAGTGTGTCTGTTTATATATCTCGCAAGTCAAACTTGGCTGATTCTTACACACAAGTCAAAAGTAGATCTAAAATATGACGCTAGTTTTGTTTTTATTTACAACTAGCTGTGCCCGCGACTTTGTCCGCGTGAAAATCCGTTCAGCAGTTTCGGACATTCCGGTGTGCAGTGTGCATACTTTTTAGTGTTCTGTAACTCCTTATACAATGTGTATATTTTATACTTGATCAAACGAAGTGTGCGAATATTAGACGAAATATTGTCGATAAAAAAATGGAAAAAATATCCTTATGTTAGTTATTCAAAAAATCCAGGCACTTTAATTTTTTATTAATAATTTTTTATATAATTTCCTGCTTGGTATTGTTAATTATTTTTTACTTTCTTACCTTCTTAAACTTTGTAGCTTTCAAATGAGACTACTTTGAAGTAAATACGCCGTTTACATAAAGAGATAAAAATAAAAATCGAAATACGACGTTTACAAAAAAAATAATTAAAGTGTTGGTAACAAATTTTTTTCCTGTTTTTCATCGATGATATTTCGTCTTATATCCGCACATTTCGTTTGATCAAGTATAAAAATTACACATTGTATATTTTCTTACGAATTCATACTTTATTATCCGTATTTGATGCCCGCGACTTCGCCTGTGTGAAATTCAGTTTTCTTACACAACCTTGTTGAAGACATTACAAAATTTTTTATTGTGATGCGGTATACTTTTAATATTGCAAATGTGAAAGTTTATAAAGATCTATAGATGTATGGATATTAGTTACCTACTCATTCATGCAACAACTTATGAATGGATTATAATAAACACTTACAATAATAATCATAACCTTTGTGTGTAAATATATAGGTACGCAGACGAAGTCAGCAGTCAAACGTAACTCTCTATCTGTAAAAGCCTCCGAGGCGGGAGATAGTGTGTGACGTTCTCGATCAGCAGTCAAACGTAACTCCCTATCTGTAAAAGTCTTTGAGGCGCGAGATAGCGAATAACGTTCATGATCAGCACTTAGTCGAGACTCCCTTTGAGTGGAACTCTCGATACTCTCGAACGATAATATCCGAAATACCTAACCAATCCACAAAGCAAGATCACAAAATCCGTATTGCTAAAGCCAAATGTCAAACTTCTTTCAATAAATCTATGAAGCAAAGAAGCTTTTAAAGATATCCGAAATATCTAACCAATCCCACAAAGCAAGATCAGAAGACCGTATTTACATAGCCAAGTGTCAAATTATAAATCAACAATATTATCCGAAATATTAACTAACCAACCCACAAAGCATCAAAGCAAGATCAGAAGTCCATATTTTCATAGTCAAGTATCAGTATAAAATTACAATACAATACAATACAAATCAACTTTATTGCACCATAATAGACACACAAAAATTACAAAACAAATTCAACAATTCAACAACAGTAACTAACCAAATCACAAAAAAAACAAAAGGTCTTACGTACAGAGAAAAGCAATCTGCTTGTATTTATACTTTTTCACAAAAAAACGATCGCGCATTTTAAAATTTCTTGAGGTGCCATCTGTTGCTATTTTATCTAGCTATAAAATCGCACATAAAAAAAGTTATCTTTAAACTTCAAATGACGTTAACTTTTTTATCTGCATCAGATTTTGATGAAACAAAGCCTATGTGTTGCTCAGGGATGAGCTTAATCTTTTAGTGACAACGGCGTAAAAATCGGTTTGGTAGTTTTAAAGATTAGCGAGTACATACAGACAGACAGACAGACAAAAAAATATTTTTTTTTGTGTTCTGTTACTCTTTTTTTATCGCCACGCCACACCCATGTTTTGTTAATTTTATCAAATGTACAGACACGTGGTTCTTACTATTTTATTACATGTACTGATTAAAACGCTGGAGTCATAAAGTCCACGCGAACGAAGTTGCAGGCATCAGCTAGTTATAAATAAATTAACAATATTATCCGAAATATTAACTAACCAACCCACAAAGCATCAAAGTAAGATCAGAAGTCCGTATTTTCATAGCCAAATATCAGTATAAAATAAACAAATTCAATTTCAATTCAACAACAGTAAATAACCAAATCACAAAAGAATCAAACAAAAGGTCACGTACAGAGCAAAACAATCAGCTTCTATTTATACTTTTTCACAAACAACCAAAGCGCGTTTTAAAATTTCTTGATGCGCCATCTGCTGCTATTTTATGTAACTATAAAATCGCTTATAGAAAAATTATCTTTAAACTTTAAAAGACGATAACTTTTTTATCTAATATCTGATTTCGATGAAACCAAGGCTATATGTTGCTCAGGGATGAGATTAATCTTTTAGTGAAAACCGCGTAAAAATCTGTTCAGTAGTTTCAAAGATAAGCGAGTACATACAGACAGACAGACAGACAGGCAGACAAAAAAATCAAAAAAATCTTTTTTGTGTTCTGTTTTTCTTTTTTTATCGCCCACACCCATTTTTTGTTAATTTTATAAAATGTACAGACACGTGGTTTCTACTGTTTTATTATATGCATTGATAAAAGAAGTTTTCTTTCACCAAACTTTGATTGTATATACCTACTTTCCAACCATTCTAGAAAGGTTTAATATACAAATGCCTGCAATAGTTGGTCTGCAAACGTCCTATTGAGCCCGAGCCAACTGAATGTTGTGAGGAATGCACCAGAGTCATGCTTTAAACCATTTTATCTCTGAAATTGCCATTCTTTCGCTCACTCTTTTATTTTCAAAGTTTAGTGCAATGCTTTCAAACTTTAAATTGGTTTAACAAAGTTGTTGGTTTAAAATGGATATTTTTGTCATTAATTGATTAAACAAAAGTAATTTTTAGTGAAAGTTTTATGAATACGTGGTTGAAATTTATCGAACCAGTCTCTTGTCGATGTCATGGTATGGAAAGTGACGCACATAATGATTTTGAGGGTTCCGTACCCAAGGGGTAAAAATGAGACCCTATTACTATGACTTCACTGTCCTTCTGTCTGTCCGTGTCACCAGGATATCTAAAAGTGACCGTTTTCGCTAATAAACAAAGAAAAGCTTCACGCTCCTACTTTAAACTGTAAACGGTAGTTTACCGAGGGTCTGATTAAGACAAAATTTTAAATTGTATTTCCGTTTCCATTCAAATGATTTATTTCAATTGGGGGCAGCACTGGATTACTATCAAGGACTGAGTTCACCCTTAAAATAGGTTAAGTAACCGTTACCACCACCCCGCATCGCTGCCTCTGCGGCGATACCGTCGACCATTTCGACGTCATGCCAGCCTTAACAATATCGTCCACCGTGCTTGTCACCATTCAGATGCTAGCAGTTTTAGAACCAATTGGTTTGGCGCGGAATGATGGCAAGAGACCGGATGGAATGACCCCTAGTGCCCAGGAGGTTGGGGAGTCGTGCGTGGGATGGCACATATGTCGACACTCTGGCGCTTTCCCAAATTCATGGTACAAGTAGGAAGACTGGCATGGCTGCATCTACCGCTGAATGCCTCCAGCGACGCAAGAATGCATGCTTTGGAGTGGCTTACATAATATTTGAGCCGTTCGGGATTGAAACTTTGGGTTCGTGGGGGCCTTCTGCACATAGTTTATTTAAATTAATAGGTAAAAGACGGGTCGAGGTATCAGGTGACCAGGAGGCTGGTAATTACTTCGCTCAAAGAATAAGTATTGCTATACAACATGACAATGCCGCCAGCCATCTGAAAACTCTTCCTAAGAGGAAAGATTTAAGGGATATTTTTTATTTATATTAGTATATGATTATAAGTTATTTAATTTTTTAGTTAGTTTAAGTATAGTTGGTTATTTATCTGTGGAAACGCAGAGTCACTAAACGAACGATGTTTATAAGTAAAAAAGCCATAAGTTTAGTGATCCAGTGTTTCAAAAGTGGCACTCCTGCCCTAGTGTGTCTGTTTATATATCTCGCAAGTCAAACTTGGCTGATTCTTACACACAAGTCAAAAGTAGATCTAAAATATGACGCTAGTTTTGTTTTTATTTACAACTAGCTGTGCCCGCGACTTTGTCCGCGTGAAAATCCGTTCAGCAGTTTCGGACATTCCGGTGTGCAGTGTGCATACTTTTTAGTGTTCTGTAACTCCTTATACAATGTGTATATTTTATACTTGATCAAACGAAGTGTGCGAATATTAGACGAAATATTGTCGATAAAAAAATGGAAAAAATATCCTTATGTTAGTTATTCAAAAAATCCAGGCACTTTAATTTTTTATTAATAATTTTTTATATAATTTCCTGCTTGGTATTGTTAATTATTTTTTACTTTCTTACCTTCTTAAACTTTGTAGCTTTCAAATGAGACTACTTTGAAGTAAATACGCCGTTTACATAAAGAGATAAAAATAAAAATCGAAATACGACGTTTACAAAAAAAATAATTAAAGTGTTGGTAACAAATTTTTTTCCTGTTTTTCATCGATGATATTTCGTCTTATATCCGCACATTTCGTTTGATCAAGTATAAAAATTACACATTGTATATTTTCTTACGAATTCATACTTTATTATCCGTATTTGATGCCCGCGACTTCGCCTGTGTGAAATTCAGTTTTCTTACACAACCTTGTTGAAGACATTACAAAATTTTTTATTGTGATGCGGTATACTTTTAATATTGCAAATGTGAAAGTTTATAAAGATCTATAGATGTATGGATATTAGTTACCTACTCATTCATGCAACAACTTATGAATGGATTATAATAAACACTTACAATAATAATCATAACCTTTGTGTGTAAATATATAGGTACGCAGACGAAGTCAGCAGTCAAACGTAACTCTCTATCTGTAAAAGCCTCCGAGGCGGGAGATAGTGTGTGACGTTCTCGATCAGCAGTCAAACGTAACTCCCTATCTGTAAAAGTCTTTGAGGCGCGAGATAGCGAATAACGTTCATGATCAGCACTTAGTCGAGACTCCCTTTGAGTGGAACTCTCGATACTCTCGAACGATAATATCCGAAATACCTAACCAATCCACAAAGCAAGATCACAAAATCCGTATTGCTAAAGCCAAATGTCAAACTTCTTTCAATAAATCTATGAAGCAAAGAAGCTTTTAAAGATATCCGAAATATCTAACCAATCCCACAAAGCAAGATCAGAAGACCGTATTTACATAGCCAAGTGTCAAATTATAAATCAACAATATTATCCGAAATATTAACTAACCAACCCACAAAGCATCAAAGCAAGATCAGAAGTCCATATTTTCATAGTCAAGTATCAGTATAAAATTACAATACAATACAATACAAATCAACTTTATTGCACCATAATAGACACACAAAAATTACAAAACAAATTCAACAATTCAACAACAGTAACTAACCAAATCACAAAAAAAACAAAAGGTCTTACGTACAGAGAAAAGCAATCTGCTTGTATTTATACTTTTTCACAAAAAAACGATCGCGCATTTTAAAATTTCTTGAGGTGCCATCTGTTGCTATTTTATCTAGCTATAAAATCGCACATAAAAAAAGTTATCTTTAAACTTCAAATGACGTTAACTTTTTTATCTGCATCAGATTTTGATGAAACAAAGCCTATGTGTTGCTCAGGGATGAGCTTAATCTTTTAGTGACAACGGCGTAAAAATCGGTTTGGTAGTTTTAAAGATTAGCGAGTACATACAGACAGACAGACAGACAAAAAAATATTTTTTTTTTGTGTTCTGTTACTCTTTTTTTATCGCCACGCCACACCCATGTTTTGTTAATTTTATCAAATGTACAGACACGTGGTTCTTACTATTTTATTACATGTACTGATTAAAACGCTGGAGTCATAAAGTCCACGCGAACGAAGTTGCAGGCATCAGCTAGTTATAAATAAATTAACAATATTATCCGAAATATTAACTAACCAACCCACAAAGCATCAAAGTAAGATCAGAAGTCCGTATTTTCATAGCCAAATATCAGTATAAAATAAACAAATTCAATTTCAATTCAACAACAGTAAATAACCAAATCACAAAAGAATCAAACAAAAGGTCACGTACAGAGCAAAACAATCAGCTTCTATTTATACTTTTTCACAAACAACCAAAGCGCGTTTTAAAATTTCTTGATGCGCCATCTGCTGCTATTTTATGTAACTATAAAATCGCTTATAGAAAAATTATCTTTAAACTTTAAAAGACGATAACTTTTTTATCTAATATCTGATTTCGATGAAACCAAGGCTATATGTTGCTCAGGGATGAGATTAATCTTTTAGTGAAAACCGCGTAAAAATCTGTTCAGTAGTTTCAAAGATAAGCGAGTACATACAGACAGACAGACAGACAGGCAGACAAAAAAATCAAAAAAATCTTTTTTGTGTTCTGTTTTTCTTTTTTTATCGCCCACACCCATTTTTTGTTAATTTTATAAAATGTACAGACACGTGGTTTCTACTGTTTTATTATATGCATTGATAAAAGAAGTTTTCTTTCACCAAACTTTGATTGTATATACCTACTTTCCAACCATTCTAGAAAGGTTTAATATACAAATGCCTGCAATAGTTGGTCTGCAAACGTCCTA
The DNA here is from genome assembly GCA_943193695.1 of Acrobasis suavella. Classification (NCBI taxonomy): domain Eukaryota; kingdom Metazoa; phylum Arthropoda; class Insecta; order Lepidoptera; family Pyralidae; genus Acrobasis; species Acrobasis suavella. The sequence goes on from OW971943.1 coordinate 6,338,998, forward strand.
TTGAGCCCGAGCCAACTGAATGTTGTGAGGAATGCACCAGAGTCATGCTTTAAACCATTTTATCTCTGAAATTGCCATTCTTTCGCTCACTCTTTTATTTTCAAAGTTTAGTGCAATGCTTTCAAACTTTAAATTGGTTTAACAAAGTTGTTGGTTTAAAATGGATATTTTTGTCATTAATTGATTAAACAAAAGTAATTTTTAGTGAAAGTTTTATGAATACGTGGTTGAAATTTATCGAACCAGTCTCTTGTCGATGTCATGGTATGGAAAGTGACGCACATAATGATTTTGAGGGTTCCGTACCCAAGGGGTAAAAATGAGACCCTATTACTATGACTTCACTGTCCTTCTGTCTGTCCGTGTCACCAGGATATCTAAAAGTGACCGTTTTCGCTAATAAACAAAGAAAAGCTTCACGCTCCTACTTTAAACTGTAAACGGTAGTTTACCGAGGGTCTGATTAAGACAAAATTTTAAATTGTATTTCCGTTTCCATTCAAATGATTTATTTCAATTGGGGGCAGCACTGGATCTCGAAAAATTCCAGTAGTAAATTAAGTGAAGCTTCCATACAACAAACGTGATTTTTTATAGATACCTTACTTGGCCGTATATTTATAGATAATGGTACGAAACCCTTCGTGTGCGAGTCCAATTCACACTCGGCCGTGTATTTATAGATAGTGGTAAGGAACCCTTCGTGCGCGAGTCTAACTCACACTTGGCCGTATATTTATAGATAATGGTACGGAACCCTTCGTGTGCGAGTCTAACTCATACTTGGTCGTATATTTATAGATAATGGTACGGAACCCTTCGTGCGTGAGTCCGACTCACACTTGGCCGTATATTTATAGATAATGGTACGGAACCCTTCGTGCACGAGTCCGACTTACACTTGGCCGGTTTTTTTTCCTGGTTGGGATAATGTAGTAGTTTTCCTTTGCTTTCCCCATTTCACACGCAATTTTTTTTTTTATATTTCATTATTGTGCTGGTTTTCCCACGATGTTTTCCTTTACCAAAAGCTATAGAGGTGATATAAAATTACCGGAAATGAGTACAAACTCAGAGGTACAACGCGCCTAGTCACTGGTCTGGCACTTCATAGAAGCGGAGTATCATTTATGCCTTCTACTACTAAACGAAACGTTAGTAAAAAAAAAAACCAAAAAAAAAAAAAGAAATTTTACATAAATTTTCTGAAAATTGACAAAAATTATTTTTGTGAAATTTTCCGTAAATTTCCAGATTTTTTGGGCATTTTACAGGTTTATGTGATTTTTAACATGTAAAATTACATAAATATTAAGCAAAAGTACATTGTGTGTGTCACGCCACCACACTTGACCAAGCGAAAATGGAGGAGAGGCGCGGGAACAGGAAACGGAGATGCATAAGACATAATAAGATACACAGCAAAAAATAATTGCAAGTGTTTCAGAATGACTTCTATTAAGAAGAAACACTGAATCGCTTCCAGTAGCAATCAGGCACTTTAAGCTGATACTGCACCCTGATCAGTTTGAACGTATTAAAGTTTCCTCAGCACAAAATATAGTGTTGCCATTAATCCACAGGATAGCCACGTGGCGTCGCGAATGCTTACACACGTCGAACGGGTGAAATATGGTTGATAGAACACAGTATGTGTACACTGAAAGCGAAGATATTAATCTTTATATATTTTTTAAAGTAATTGGTATTAATAAAAACTAGAGAGGAGGTTTTTTCCTAAAAATAGGACACTACAGGCTTATAAAAAAATGTGATTCCGAACAAAGTGACAACTTGTCTGGAAGAACGATACTGTTTGGTGGTATACACTCTTCGAAGTAGAAAAGTATAATATTGACCAGAGATAGAACTAATTGGAAAAAACTTATGTGCTGTGCCGACCTTACATATAAATACTTAGTGGGATAGGGATAAGCCAGAAGAAAAACACTAAAAAGGTAATCCATAGTCAAATTTAGCCATTTTTAGCGTGATGGTAGGTATAAAGAGAACCAATATAGCTGCTACCCATATCGCCGATAACATTCTTTGGATTCTGTCTTTTCTCTCGCTCAGCTATAACGATTTGCCTGGGTAGAAAGGCTACTAGTATATAGTAAGTTTTTTTTATCTCACAGACTAGCATGGAAGGGTTTTCAAATACTTTTAAGGAAAACGAAGAAGAATAAAGTCACAGTCTTAATTTCTGGCTTTTCCAGAAAGGTATCGTGAAAGCTACAGTAGGTATAATACATCCACCACTGGCAAACATTCTTTATTACCCCTCGATACCCGACCAGCATATTAAACCTCCTCAATATTGCGATAGAAAGAGACTCGCTTGTTTAGCAGTTTACCCAACAATTGTAATGACTTGGTTCGATATTGGTGTTCTTGCAATTTTGCTAAATATCTGGGATTTTATTGCTTTATTTTATTATTTCTCTGCATCTATAACGTCTGGAATTCGGGTCCATGTAGAATTTTATAAAACCTTTCATCCTCACAAACACACATACACATGCGCACACACACACAATATCATGTCTTTATCTCCAAGCGGGCAGACAGATCTATTGCGCAATTAAGACACAAAGGCCACTTTTAGCGTGATGGTGGGCGAGAAGGTGGAAAAAGAAATCAAAAGTGTGATGGTATACTAGCCGATGAAACTTCTTGATACATGAATTTTGCGCATACTTACCTACAGTGCACAGACCCAGTCACCTTTCTAGTGCTCGCTCTCGAAGAGTACAAAAAAACTGTTCTTATCCCTATAAGCAGTTAACTATGAGTATATTTATTGGCATACGCGCATTACGTCATATGCCTTTAGTTAGCCTTTTAGTAGATTGAATCAAGTATCAGATTAGGGTTCTAAGATATTTGCGAATAAGAGGTATAATCATAGGTAGTACGGCTTCTACTCGTTTACTTTGAAAAACTACAATAATAAAAATACATTTCAATAATGGCATATACATTGTTGAGGCCAAGAACGCATTAGGTAGAGAATTGAGGTCAAGAATGTTATAGTTTTGCAACAGAAAAAGAAATAAAGTTTATATTCAATCCCCCCTACTCCCCACATTCGGAAGTCTAAATGAGAAAGTGGCGTTAAAAGCGCATTTCACTTAAAACGCGTGATAAAAAATGTTAGTATAACTTTCAGTAAGGAATAATCATAGGTAGTACGGCTTCTACTCGTTTACTTTAGATGTCAATATTACCTATATTGATAGCACTGCATTTCAGCATCGCATGTAAAGAAGTCATTGCAAACTCCACTATTTGCTTACTTGATGCTTTTCTAGTTTAAGTTTTGCCAACAAATGTAATTTGAAATTTTGAATTGCACGGATAAGTTTATCGAATTCAAAACTTATACATAACTGTTGGTAATACATTATATTTTAAGTTATATTTAAGTTATAAATTATTAATTAATTAGAGATACCTAGGTCAGTCTTCTAGCGGGAGGCCTATGTCCAGCAGTAGACATTTTGTGACTGAAATGATGATAGAAGAGTTCTGCAGATCATACAATAAAATCAGAGATTGCTAAGTAACGGTCTTAGGTTATGGTAATGACTACGTTTCCTAAAAGATAAAAGTATATTTTTGGATTTATATCAACATAAACGATATATTAGTGGGCATATTAACAAAAGAAATAAATATAAGAGATAATGCCAGCATTTGTGATTGGGTACGATTTATTGAAGGCACCGCGCCGGAAGTGACATGTCTCGCAACTTCCGGCTGCTAGAAATATTATTTTAGGGTACCATCGCTGTTTGGTTTGGACAAATAGTACCCCACTTCATGAAACAGAGTTCTTTTTTCCAAATCTATGATTCCTACGTCGTTTATTCTTAACTTTTTTATAATTTAACTAGATGCGCCCCGCTGTATTACTCGCGGATATAAAAGTGTCAGCTTCCTGCATACCAAAATCAAAATTAGTCCAGTCGTTTAAAGAAGTAAAAAAAAAAACACACACACACACACACACAAACTTTCGCCTTTATAGTATTAGTGTGAAAAACTTTCCAAACAGACCCAAGAAAGGACTAATTCGTTTCAACTTATATCTTAGACACTACTACGTCTTCATCCTTAGTGGGGTTGACAGAGCCTAGGAATTCAAGAGATCACTTTTAACGTGGTGGTGGGCAAGAGGGTGAAGAAAGGTATCAAAATAGTGCTGGGCTGCCAGTCGCATCGCATTTTGCCCATTTCATCGATCGGTTTTTACGATCTGCGCGAATCAGAAGCAGCTGGCTAAGCAGCATTCTAAGTTTTTTAATATTTTCCAGACCACCGTAGAATAAACGTATTACTTATTTTGTATATTTATAATGATGATGACCACACGAGTGCATATCGTCACTATAGGAACGATATATACAGCCACTGTAAAGTTATTTCTATAATATTCTACAGAAAGTTCTTTGAACCAATAGGTACATGTCCTACCCCTTCGTTGGTCATCCCGATGATACATAATTGTCGTAGCGTAGGTGCTACGTGCTCAGGTTTCCTTCCTTATAAAATGAATTGGAAAAACCAAGGAACGAAGCAGCTTCATAAAAATAAATACTGAAATTGTTTTTTATTAAACTAATTGATTCATCACAATTATCTTTTACCTACCTTCACTACTAGTAAGAACGTGAAGTTTTTTTACGCACATTAGTGAAAAACTGCCACTTTTGGCTAATGAGCGTAGCAAAGCTTTCCGCTCTCACTTTAAACTGTAGTTGTTCATAAAATAGTTTGAAGGGTTATCTATAGCTTGGTCAAGATAAAATTTTACATGATATCTCTGTTTTCTTTCAAATGATTTATTTCAAATAGGACAACGAATTTAAATAAATCATTTGCAGCAAAAAAAATATGAATCCCTTTAACATAGATTAAAAATATCTATGTTAAAGGTATTTACAGAAACTATGTACTATTTTTACAGAAATACGGAATCCCAAACCATCTCTTTTTCACTCTTACCATTTCCTCGTCGTCAGGCTCCGAACAATGAATGTTGTATTCGATTCCAACGGTAATCGTACGTGGAAAATAATAAATTACGCCCGCTCCGCTGTTAGGGGGAGTGGGGGTAATATTCTAGCCCAAGAAGTTAGAAACTAAAAAGACTTAGCGATAAATGTATTTACGTGAAATAAGAAAGCAACATTTATAACCAGCATTCTTTTCTATTACCTACCAACAATTTGTGTTAAATATTTCCTTTTTTCATAAGTCACATATGTCTTTTTCTCATTTACTGCGTCAAATTACTAACTAATACTTTTTTTATAATACTACAAGCTCACCTCTGAACAAAATTCTTTCCTAATATAATAAATTTTACATAGTAACCACGGGGGGGTTTGAACCTTAACCCCTTCGCGCTAGTTGAGTGCCAGTTCCTGGGTAGTCAGAGCTTCGTTGAACGCGGAGGACACATTTAACAAAATAAGAACACTTTTTCTATGACTATGAAGCAAAACTGAACTTATGTAAGTGATACAAATGCAAATTAACTTTATTGCACCATAATAAAGACACAAAAATCACTATAGATTTAAAAGTACTCTTATAACTGCTTCAGATCTATTAAGTTTAGTTTGATATATTTAGTGCAATCTACACCATTTTGTACACTTTTGATAAGTCAATGACGGAGTGTTAGTTCAACTTCCAGCTATATACTCCATTTGGTTTCAAACTCCTGTTCGAACCACGCAATGTTTGGCTCGAAATATGTACTTCATACCGGAGGAAAATAGGGTAACACTCACTCGGTAATTTATGCTTTCTAACGAGCAAACGAGCGCTGTTCTTTTTTGTTTTGACACTAACACGTTTTGATTTTTATAAATTGTGTTGTGTGCACACTGTTTTCTACATGTCTGTGCAAATGGAATACTTCTTCCTGTGCTTGCTTTAGAGATTTATAGCACCTTGTTTTCCTTCATTAAAATACAGTCCGTTTACTTTGACACGGTTTTGAATTTATGAACACGGAAAATTCATACAGAGTACAATACATAAAAAAAGTTGTACAAAGGCACAACTTATCTTAAAAGAGATCTCTTCCAGTAGGCCTGTAAGAAGAGATATTTATGTAAGAGAGGCATACAGGCGTGTTCATACAAAAGCCGCGCTTACCGTCAAGGTTGAAAATAGATTCTAAATTATTGATGGGTTATCGCATCACCTAATGGCATGATCCTGAGATTTTAACTTGAATGAGTCGCATTTAATTAATGCTTTGTTTATTCTTTGCACCTGGCGTGGAAGCCAAAATTAACTGATAATGTGAGACACATTTATATTTATTCTAAATATCTATTCAATTAATGATACATACCACAAAATCTGGCTGTTGATAGTTTATCGAATACCGTTTTTCGAGAACTAGCTTTCCTGGCCAGAGAAATACTGGTTTAAACTGCAGCTCGGCTCACAACGGAACTTATTAATTACGTACCCAAGTACCAACCAGGCAATATTGCCCGGAGCTACCCTTAATTGGAGCGTTGTCATGTACTTTACGGAAATTCATTACCTACGAATTCTTTTACGTTTATCGACTATACAGTCGACTACAGTGGATAGATATTAATTGTATTAGTACAAATGAAAGTATAAAATTTTGTTGTCATAAAATTAAGAACAGTTAATACTTAGATAATTTTAAAGATATATTTTTCCGTCTTTTGGGTTTGATAAAGTTTTATGTGGTTTATAGACATTCAAGATTAATTTAATTATTTAACTTAATTTTCTACGTGAAAATTTGTTTGTTTGTAATAAAATAACTTTATTGTACCATGAAGACACACAATTACATAAAATAACAACATAAAGAGTAAATTGACAACGACGAACTTATCCCTTAATGGAATCTTTTCCAGTCGTCGATACGAACAGAATTGTTCGTATCGACGACAACGATTACAATCGCTTCACTGAAATGAATACTGTATCTATACCTACTTATGTAATGAATATCATAATTGAATATATACTAAATTCATTTATTCAAATAAAATAATCACACTAATACATTAAATTATGTATAAAAATATTCATCCAATGCTTCACATCAAGGCAACGTGCCCATAATACAGGCAGTGCAGCTATATATACTTATAGTGCTGGTTCACATGGCCTAAGTTCGATCATTACATAAGATCTACGAAACGGCGAATATAATAATAGTACATTTCTTACAAATATTATTTAAAATCTTAAATTTTTTGATTAATTTCGATTAGTCACAGGTAGTAACTTAAATTAACTAAATTAAAAGCTTACGCTTTATCTTACATACATATAAAAAACGCTGTTTTAGACAGTAAATAGATTCCTATAAGCATACGAACTCGAAGAAGTACGTAACGAAAATTTGAATCATCATGAAAACGTGTTTCCCTAGAAAATATTCCAGAAATTGTGGAGCGGCGAAGACCGTCAAATTTCCCACGAGGTCCATGTCGAAATTTTTTCTTCCTGACGGGTGAACATTTTGCACAGTTTACCAAAATATTTATTTAACCTCACGACCGCGTTCTTCAAACTCCTTTTGAATTGGACTGTGTAACGTATCTCATCAGAAAAATCATTTTTCCAAGTTTTCGGTTAGATTTTGGACGAAAATAGTAAGATTTATTTCTTACTTTCTCATTTTAAGTTCAGTTTCCGTTTATAAGATTCTAATAATTGCAAAAGGTAATATTTTTCCCGGCTAATTAATGAATTGGGTATTTTCCAGGATCAAAAATAAATTATTTTGTAGTGATAAGAAAATATGCCTTGCCCAGACCAACATAAAAAAATGTGAATTGATTTACATTTGAGAATTTTAATCGTAAACTAAGTATTCCTTATAGCACTACAAATTTAGCTAAGGTCAAAAAAACAAGTATTACGTTTTGTACTATTGAGTGAGTGGAATTCTGTCAATTCATATAATAACGTCGCTATTGACTTCGTATGTTTTCTGCATGCTACCCTCAATGGACAATTATATCAGCGACGTGTACAAATATTTTTTACAAGATAGGCATTAATCTTAAGAGCCTTTTCACATTTGGTTGGCTGTCTCGCTCGCACAATAAAACATTTGTAAAGATTATTAAAAAATGTGACTCATTTGAAGAAAATTGTTTCATAAACTTTTTAATATATTATATGTTAGATATTGTAGACATGTTTTTATATTGTGTAGACATAGACTACACCAAAAATTAGGTCATCAAAATTTTAAATTTTTGATGACCTTATTCTCGATACACACATAAACAATAAATAACATGTCTACAATATCTAACATATAATATATTTAAAAGTTTATGAAACATTTTTCTTTAAATGAGTCACATTTTTTAATAATCTTTAAAAATGTTTATTGTGTGAACGAGACAGCCAACCAAATGTAAAAAGCCTCTTATTTAAATTATGAAAACGGTTGCAAATTGAACAAATACATTTCTACCTGATAAATAATAATGAATAAATAAATATATAGGGTCAAATAACACTGATTGAGCTAGCCCCAAAGTAAGTTCGAGACTTGTGTAATGTGATACTAACTGAACTAAATAAATAAATAAATAATATATTTTATAGCAAATACATATAAAGATAAACATACAAGACCCAGGACGATTTTAAAAACGCCATTTTCCAACTTGCCCTAACCAGGGATCGAACCCGGGACTTATGGGTGGTGGACTAGCATGGTGACGACTACCCCACGGAGGTCGTTGAATAGTCACCCTAGTAACCGACATAATATTTATTAGGATGGCACAGGGTAGACAAATTCTGTCTGTCTGTATGAAATGCACGCTACTGGTATTGTTAGATACATAGATAAGTAGGTATTTTATGTGTGAAAACTGCACACACTTACTGACTTACTGTCAAACAAAAATTTTTACGGTTATTAGTATAGGTAGTACTTTGTATAAAGCATTCAATAGCTTTTGTAGCAGCTATGAGCTAGGAATGCTTTGGTCAGCTGCACGGAGCAAGTTTTAATTAAGCAAATAACTCGGCGAGTGTCGCACAGATACGGAGAGGGGACATACTCGTATGTACATACATACATAACTTAGGTTATTAGCTTTACGAATAGCTAGATATATACTTGAAGTGGACACTAGCTTTTCATTATATATAATAGTAGTCCCGACTTCGCACTGGTATTATAAACCTACCTCATTAATCACTCTATGAAAACCGTCTAAGAAAGACCTAAACATACTTACTAGAGAAAGGATGGTGTGAAGTGACTTTGAATACTATGTACTGATTAGGTACAATTTTGATATTAAATAGATTTCGATGAAAGTTTATTACTTTTTATTTGGTTAATGAAAAATATCAGAAGTCTTTAAGAGAGTTTAATAATAAACTTAGTTGCATCAAAGAATATTACTTAATATCTCAAAATGTTTTTCTAGTGTAAAGAACCTGTAGAATAATCGAAGGTACCATTATTATAATACTTCAATAATTTAGTTAAAATAGGTATTTAGTATGTCTTAAGTAAATTCAAACGTACAAATAAGAAGATAAACGTCTGAACATCCCAATTTTACTGCCTTATTCCCTGATTCAGGGGCCAAAAAAACCCGAACATAATCCTCTCCATTCATCAAATTCGCGCAGTTACTGCTAAAAGAAACAATTGCGGCACGAAATGTATCCAAGACCATTTCTTCCCGTTCGGGGGTAAAGGGTTATTCTGCGGTTTTTTATTTTCCATAGAATTTTTTGATATAATCGAAACAAATGGCTGTATAATAATTTTTCAAAATTAAGAACACTCTCAAACTATTCAACTGATTTTGATAAAATTTATATGGGACTACCTGGCAAGAATTTTAAACAAAAAAAAATCCAAATCCTTCCAGGCATCTTTCATTATTACATAAAAAAAGATCGCGACCAATTTATAACCTCCTTCTTTTTGGAAGATGTTAAAAAGAAAATCCTACTTAAAAAAATTCCATAAAAGGAAATTTTATTTCTAATTTCCTGTATTGAGCATGAATCCACCATCAAATTGGTAAAATATTTCACAGAATGCGTTTGTTTTGTTTTTTATTTTCTTTAGATATAGCTATGTAGGTAAACTTAGGTACACTATTCTACTTCACTTCAGATATTTACCGAAAGACCTAAAGGCCACTCAAACGTGATTACCGGCCTGCATGATCGTCTAATGACATGATAAGACTAGACCAAATTATTTCTCAATTTTTACTTGCCTGATCATAACATACCCTAGATTGAACAAATCTTCAAATTTTTAAAATGCAAAAACTGGTTAATGAAGCTGCATTTATATTCTGTAAGTATTTGTACAAATCAAGTAAGCTACGATTTACTTTATCTTATTTTTAAAGTATACCAAAAACATTTTCATAAATTAAAGCTTACATGGGTATAACAAAGAACAGCATTAACGAAGCTTAGCTAAAAGATATCCGCAAGTGATATTCCACATCAAAACAGGCTTTTGCGAATATATCTCCAAGTTCCTCTCCCCTCTCGTCATTAGAAGTGGGCACGCAAAGGAAATTATCCCCACTTAACCCTCTGCAGGCGTTAACTGGCACCTCTGGAGGGCCGCGATTACTTTATTATACGGATTGGTACAATTTTTCTTGTGGAATTCGTTTTAGGGTTTATAACCGAGTTTATGGTTGTGGGGTCTCTTGTCAACGCTTGGTGATTTGATATCGTTAGCGGTAAAAGGCTTTTTGCAGCTGTAATAAAAATAATTGGCTTGGTGGGACCCTAATAGGAGTATTTACTAAGAAATTCAGAGGTTTATTATTATGCCTTTTGATAGAATACAAACAGTAATAACTTCCATCTTTTTCCAAGTTTACTATTTCCAAGTTAACTTTTCTTTCAAATCACATAATAATATAAAATTAAAGACTTTAAAAAATCTTGCATTTCTACGTTGTCTCCATACATGTATTTGAAAAAAAATGCTGGAGTGCAGTTTGCAGCCACTCCTTCTGCTCTTGCACTTAGGAAGCGCCTATAAACTTAGCTGTAAGTAAATGACCTGACGTCAACCACTATAACAAAAGAAAAATTAACAATTATCAAGCAATACAAATATCCAAAGAAAAATAAATGATTTTGACTCTGTTTCTAATAAAATATATAAATAATAAACTTTCAACGAAGTTCGTCTTTAAAATCAAATCCAAATTGTTCATTCATAATTCAGAGCCCAATCCATTACCAAGAATATTTCGATATTCATGGCGGAATAAATAAAATATTTCAAGGAATACGTTGAAACGCCTACAAAATTTGCTTTTGCGGGGGTTTTTGTTTGTGCTTATTTGGTATTTAAATTTATAAAATTACTTTGTAATTATCAGTGTTTTCGTTATTTACTTTTAGTTTTTGAAGTTTTTAGTTGATATTAGTTTTATTTAGTTTGAAATGAACTAATGAAATATTAATATTTATTTAATTTTTTTTTCGTCGAAGAGTCATTCCGTCGGGCCTTTTGACATCGTCTCGGGAGATACCAGCTGGCTTTAAGACAGCTGACAATCCGGCACTAGCAAGAGCCCGATGGATGACGTCATTCAGGGCAGCATGACGCGAGATACGCCCTGCACTGCGGCGGTAAGCCAAGCCATGGTGACCCAAGAGATCGACGTCTCCTCCGCAACGGCAGCGATTGGATTGATTAGTCCTGGCCCCTAAACGAAGGTTTATCGCCAAGCTGAAGGTGGTGCGCTCCAGGAGGGTTCCTACGCTGGCTGACGGAATAGCATTCAACTAGTACCCTGACTCTGGCTCAAAGCTAGCTAAGAGACGAGACTGCTACGCCTCATCAGTTGCGGTCTCTAATAATTGGTTTCGAACCTGCAGACAGAGCAGCCCATCCCATTAGTTTCGCTGCGCCTGGCGACCCGAACGCGCACTGTCAGTAACGCTCCGCGCTCGAATAATTGAATTTTTGTACTCAAAAAATCATAACTTCGGATCCAACGCAGTTACAATCTTGGAAATTTTACCAAAAAGTGCGCGCAAACGAGTTTAATAAAGTGTGTATAGTGACAAATACCTAGATTTTAGCTAAGTATTTTTAAAAGTGTAAAAAGTGACACAAATTTGGGACCCGGCGAGCCAAACAAATCATAATAAAATCACCAAACGTCGGATAACCGAGTGTTCTACATCAAAAAATACCTTGGACCCTAGTGCATCCACCTGCATAAAAACAGGTGATAAAAACTAAAATTTTGGAACCCTAGTGACTGCAGAAAAGTGAACTTTTGGAAAAATTTAACTTCAAAGTGAAATTACTTAAAAACTAAATCGACGACCTATTAATTTTCAACTGCAGTTCTGTGCATTAAGGTCGTCCCTTCGTCTGGACACCATTTCCAGATTTTTATCACCTCGTTTCGAGGCACCAGGACTGAAAAACCGGCTGGGCCAATCAGCGGTTTTCTCCAATTTGCGGCTGAACCCGGATGTTCGCACTAGTGGTAGTTTTACCACTCGATGCGCCCTAAAAACCTACGTCGGGAGGCACCTTGATCAAAAGTCTAGGACCAAGCGTGTCGGACCTAGGCCCCTTTTTCCGAGAGGACCAAGATTCGGCCATTTTTGGACCCGCCCACGCCCGAAACTACAGGACCTGGACCTACAACGTATAGATAAGTGCAGTGCGCAATTAGTGTCCAAACGGTATACCAAATTTGAGATCCCTAACATTTGTACTTTTCGAGTTATAGAATTTAAACCAAAAAATTACCTAATTTACCACGTGTTTTACGTAATTAGAAAGCTAAAAATAGCTTTTTAATTACGGGGTTTTTTGGCCGAATAACCCTCGCGTTTTGAAGGCAGGACCTAAAAAATAGGTTCTGTGGTATTTCCAAAATTTTAGATTCATTAGTTTTCGAGTAATAAAGATCTCAAGTTTGGTAATATCTTCGGAAGTTGGGACCCATTTTGCCCCCCTTCCCGTATAGGAAACCACTGTTTTATATTTTGGGTCGCTTAATCCTGATTTTAGATGTAGTATTTAGGCAACAATTCAATCCAATACCTATTTTAAGACCTAAAATATTTTTGGTAAACAAAATTGCGCCATCTATCGGCGAGTAGCGGAACTACTTACTTGAAAATATTAAAATCATTTTTAAATTCCAAATTTAATTGTAAATCAAAGTAGGAACCCCCCGCCCCCCATTTCATTACTTAAAAGAATTTTCAGCCTTATAGTTCTTGTCATAGACAGGTTATAAGTGCTGAATACCATAAACCGGCAAACTCGGGCCCCCAAATTTTCCGACCCCCTAATATTAGCGCAACTTTATATAGATAAGTACCTAGTATAGTTAATAGACTGTCAGCATACCAAATTTGAGAATTTTTACGCGTTGATTTTTCAAGTAATAGGCATTTTAATAAAGCACTAAAAAATTTCCGCGGATTTTACGTAATTGGAAAGTAGAAAAGTACTTTCTAATTACGGGGTTTTTCGGCAAAACAGCCCTCGATTTCTAAAAGCAGGACCAAAAAAATAGGTTCTGCACAATCTTCAAAATTTTAGCTTCCCTAGTTCTCGAGAAATTAAATTCTCAAATTTGGTAAAATCATAACTTTGGAGACGATTTTCTCCCTACCCAGACAGGGAAAAAATTTATATTATCACTGGAATAGATGTTAATTAGGATACATTAAATGACTTTATAATTTATAAAATTTTAGTATAGTTCCAAGCCCCCAAGTTAAACAACTTGTTTAATCAGTGACAGCGCCATTTGTTGGTGAATTAGGTGGAACTATATAGCTGACAAAATATTTTATTTGTATAAAAAAAATAGTTTTAGCTGACTACATACAGTGATAAGGACCTTCGCTTCCTGGATAACTTCGGAAGGACTCACCTGTCTGATTAGTTTGTAAGATAATTAGAATATAGGGTCGATACTGTGATATTTTAAGTTTATTTAATTTTAGTTATTTAAGATACTATTTTAACATTTTATTATTGTATTTTAACCTTATTTAGTAACAGTTCTTTACAAACGGAAAACGACCTTAGCTCCCCTTTACAGAGCTAAGGAAACGGATATAAAGGCCCTATTCAAATAGTTAAATTTTACTCTTAATTTTAAATTATTACTATTTTTATTTTAACTTATTTGACGCAAACCCCAACCAAAGAAAATGCCTCTCGCTCACTCCCCGCCAGCGACTAGAAGGCAATCTGTTAGCGGGACACCAAAATCGGTGTCGTTTGGAGACCCACAGAGATGTCTTTCTTTTGGGGACGCCAGTGTCGACACTGTCGATACTCCCGACACTGTCGGCACTGCCGACACAAAATCGAATTATACCTACAAGAGAGATCCAAACACCACGCCGTTTGTCCCGCTAAAATTCCAAAACAAAAGGATTACTGACCAAGACAGAGATGACATGCTCACAGAGTGTAGGGAGTACATAAGAATAGTTAGAGATGAGCTCGAAACAGCCCGAAACCTAAAAACTACGATTAAAGACACTGTAAAGGACAATTTAAAAAAATTGGAGGATAGGCTTTTTGACTTGGCTGAATGTGTGGAGCCCCAAAACATTACTCCCGGGTACCACCCTAGCATCCGTACCCAGACCTCCCCGCAGCCCCAATCCAGCCCATGTCAAGTTGGGACTGCTCTGTCCAAGCGCATGGAGGAGCAGGCCCAACTGATTAGTGAAAACACCAAAAGGCTGGAGGAGATAAAGGAGTTAATCGCAAGACAGCCTGGCCCTTCGTCTTACGCAGACGTGGCGGCCCGCCCGGCCTCGACGAAACCGACCGAACGGGGGGCCCTGTTGTCCCTTGTCGTCACATCCAAGGATGTGTGCGACACGGGAGAGCAGGTGCTCGACAGGGTTCGGGAGGCGGTGGACGCCAAGGACGGGTGGATCCGTGTGGAACGGGTGCGTAAGGCGAAGGACCAGAAGGTCATTTTAAGCTGCGCGACGGAGGCCGAAAGGGCCAAGTTGCGGCAGAGGTTAGAGGGTGCAGGCAGAAACCTCGCTGTCGAGGACGTAAAGAACAGGGACCCACTCCTCATCCTCTGGGGCGTCAGCATCAGACATACTGATGATGACGTCATCGGAGCGGTGAGGAGACAAAACCCAGAAGTTTTTTGCGGCCTCGACAGGGAGGAAGACCGCCTGCAAATAAAATATAAGAAAAAAGCACGTAACCCGCAGGTGCACCATGTTGTGGTCAGCACATCGCCGAAGGTATGGAGGAGGGCAGTTGATGCCGGTACCCTCCGTGTGGACCTCCAGCACATAAGGGTAGCCGACCAGTCGCCCCTCGTGCAGTGCTCTCGCTGCCTGGCCTACGGCCACAGCAGGAGGTACTGCAACGAGGAGGTGGACTCGTGCAGCCATTGCGGAGGTCCACACCTAAAATCGGTGTGTGCTGACTACAAGGCCGGCACTGCGGCATCCTGCCGCAACTGCAAGAAGGCAGGTATAGATAAGGCGGGTCACAATGCTTTCAGCGTAGACTGCACGTTGAGAAGAAAATGGGACGCGATTGCAAGGTCGGCAACCGCGTATTCCTGACCTTGCAATCTGCGCAGACCCATTAGCGCGCGGCTCGGTCATAAGTGCCCTGCACCCTTAGCTCATCAATACCACTTTTATTTAAAAGTCAGATTGAAATGACAATTATAGGTTGAATCCGAGCGGGGCACAAAGACCTGACCGCGTGCTATTCTCGTGCGCGGTCGGCGGCGGAAGTATTGTGACCATAGAAATGAGGCGTTCCCACTCACTCATTATAATTCTAAATATATGTGTATTATTACCAATAATCACTGTATTTGTGTATAAATAAAAGTAGAAACAAACGAGGAGTGGAGAGGGATGCCTCACTGCCAAAGAATTTAGGGTCATCACAAACGCCAACAGTGTTGTTAAATTTTATTATGTATATAAACTCTAGACAACTTCGAAATATTGAAAAGAAATGTATCAGTATTTTAATCGAAAATTTTAATAAAAATCTTAATATATAAAATGTCAAATAAAAATTAAAATAAGAAATATATGTATTAATATAAGGAAAATGTACTGTAAAATATAGACATTACTGAATATAAGATATACATAACATTGTACAGATATAAAATAAAGTAACTTATTAATGATAAAAATCATATTCATATAAATAGTAAAAAATAAGACTGTAAAAATATAGTGTTAAGGTGTCGCATTATTTTGTAGTATACCCTATCTCCAAACAATTTAAGAAATAAAGAATAAAGATATTAAAAATAGTTAGAATAAATAGTAAAACGGGAGTCCCACCCGTAATGGATTGCAAGAGGATGTATGAACTTGGTCAGTATGAGGAATGAACGTACGAGAGGCATGAAAGATAGAACTTGAATGTAAGAGAATTTGGAAAACATAGGCTCCAATTACGTTGGAGGTTGAAGCATAACTAAAAAAAAAAAAAAAAAAAAAAAAAGCCCATCCCATTGTCTCTGCGAAGCCAGGTTCAGGGGTTGGTAGCTATCTGGACTGGTCGCAATAGACCAAGCATCTCTGGCCTCGGCCAGGCATGCAACCTCTACGTCACAGAGAAACGGGCCTAAGTTCTTACCATGCCATAGACCGACGACAAAAATGCTGGCAGTGCTACACTAGATATTTTTCTGATCCCAAGACCACCATGCCGTATCAGTAGTGTCGTTTGGGCCCAACTTCTGATATTGAGAGGAGAATTAAATATTTTTGTTAAAGCCTCTTTTACAGTGTTATCCAAAAGGGATAAAAGATGGTCGTGGGCCGTAAGTATTATTTAAATGGAAACATAATATTCATAAATTCACGCATATTTGTCAAAGACTAAAAATTGCTAATAAAAATCTATAAGAAAAATCAAAATCACCCCCACAGTTTTTGAATGAAATAAAAAAAAAACAGTTATTCTCGTAGAACTTAGCTTGCAAAAAAAAAATTAATAAAACTTTTACTTAGGATGTCTTTTAAAAATGCTGACGATGTACTAAAAATTAAATTTATGTACATAAAAGGTTGTAAGAGACTTAAAAACGTGGGCAATATCTCTGAATACGTCTTTGAAGATTTGTTTCAAAGGAGACAGACGGGAACTTTAATCAAAACATTTACGATGTTAAAACCGTGAAGCTCATCGAATCCTTATTCCCCCGACCAACAATTGTTTTTCCGAGTGAGTGCATCGAAATAACAATTCGATCGCTCCCCTCTACTCGATGTAAACGATTTGGGGACAGAGTAATTACTTTTGGGCAATTGGTGCAATCTTGTGAGAGTAGCAATTGTCTAAATTGTCTTACTTGTGCTCTTGGGGTTGGATAATGAGAAAAATTATATAAGCGACTAGTTGAAAAAAAAAAACATCATTGCAGCTTTTGTTTGTCTTCAAATGTTTATTCATTAATGATAAGGCCTTTGCAGGCAAATGACTACACAACCACTTTACACTACTTTAGTACTATTACGTACTTATTTTGTGACACAACGTTTAACCATCTTGAACGTTACGCTCAATGATTAGGCTGTTGTTTAATGAAAGGCCTATGCATCCAATTAGCTGGCTAATTCTACTTTTTAATATACATTACATATAAAATTATTTTAAAGAAAAACACAGATTTGATTCCACGTAATCAAATTCTTGTTACGTTTGCAGAAAAAAAGAGGGTCATATGCCTTAAGATTTAAAAAGGTACCAAGGAATAATGATGCAGCTTTACTACTATTTAGATGTTATATTTACGACCAAAAGTTAAACTCTTTTTTGTAAAACTTAGGTATTAGTAACCTCATGGTAAACGCAATTACCGCTGACACAATAAGTGCGTATGTATTTTGCCAATGTTAGGTATAAGAACTTAAAAATCTATATACGCTGAATTGAAGACATAAATACAGACTTATGTGATTAATTCCTCTTTGTGTGTTTTTATTTTATTTTATTTATGGTGCAATATTATTCTTCATCTTTGTGTTTTTCCGGTTGCATCATCAGCTATGCTGCTAAAGAACACAGGGTACGCTTTTTCATATTTTCTGCCCCAAATATAAATTGCATGTCCATGGTCACCCACTAAAGCTAAAGACCAATACAAAATCGACCAACCTGCCTGACATCAACCCTCTGATACTAAAACAGTACCTATATGTGTATATGACTCATAAAATTGCATTTTACTAACATTCCTACACATTCAAAATAGTAATTTAGAAAGGCAATTGCAGTAACGCCAACCGCGACCGCAGTTGACTAAACAGCGATAGGAGCATTGTGCGGTTACTGCCATGGTCGGTGTGATGTGACTGGGATGTTAGCAAACAGCCCATCATAGTGTACAGTCAGTCTTCAAAAATGTAGTCAATATCTCTCATACAAATTGTATAAGAAATTATGACTCCATTTTTGAAGCCTGACCGTACATATAGTACAGTAGTACAACCTGTTACAATCTGAGAACATAATCGTTTGATACGGTATTTTTTTATCAAGTGTTAATGTTTAGAGAGTGTTATTACCGGAGATCGGATATTCCAGTGCATATTTACTTAAACTTCGAGAAAGTACGTAACATAGAGTGTTAATACCACCTCTAAACTATAAAATAATAATTTTAATACCGTGATTCAAAACTCATGCCTTATTAATGGATTTATAGAAATAATATTAAGTTAGGTACAAATTATTGATTCCTAGAATTACATATTCCATTTAATTTGACACGGAACTCTAAAAATAAAATAATAGAAGAAATAATAGAAGCTCATAAGCATGTTGCTTTTACGGTTGACTATAGAAAGCACCATCATCTATATACCAGTACAGACTAATTAAACGTTTGTGCTCTTTATCCGACCCATTTTCATTCGAAGCTGTCAATCGATTTTGTCAAAGCCCAGTGGAAAAGGAGTTATAAAGAAATTACATGAAAATGGTCGGTTTCCAGAAAAGGTGACTGCTTCAGCAATACCAATTTATACAACAGCAGTGTAAACTGACTCTTACATAAAACAAAACAAAATAATATAAAAAAACCCACCGTACTCGCGTAATCAAAAAGCCATCAGTTCAAATAGTCCTGCAACCTGTAATTTAAAGGTATTTTATATCAATTGTGATTTTATCTCGGGCAATTTTCGGTAGCAGTGTAAATATGAATCAGTTTTTCCACTTAAAATGTCAGCTAAGTACTTTTCGTATTAATTGATAGGCCTGAGTGGTCATAATTTAATATTTTTCTGCCACAGCATATTTTTGAATATGTTTTACTTTTTATATCAATGCGTAAGTAATCGATATTTTTTTTTGTATTTTCTAGGCAGTTATATTTGACCACCTTATCGTCATGAAAACTTCAAAGTACATAATAGAAAAAAAAGTAAAAGCTAAGAGAGGAAAAGAAAGACTAAGGAGGTCGTTCGTGGATAAAGTAAAAGAAAAGGCTAAAGTCGTGTCGTACAGAGAAGTCAAGTATTTGGCCGAAATTAAACATGAAAAATACGCCACCGACAATAACGTAGTACTTCAATTTATTAATGATGATGAGGCAGCAGTAAATCTTAAGTACCTATCACTTCTAATCATAAACTTTCTTCAGAATATACTTTTTTTGTAAATAAAATAATGTTTTTTCAAAATAAAATAATAAACATGACAAATAGCCTAGTGGATTAGTGGCAATGGGCTTAAAGTACGACGAAACGATGATCATTAGGGCAGAATGATCGCCATACCAGCAAGCACAGCGTAGGACACCCACTTACGAGGTGGTAGGACGGCCTGAGTTGAGATCATAGAAATGGCCACTGGATGCATGTCGCATCCAATCGGTCATTTTGGAAGGCCGATGTGCTACTGAACTGATATAGAGATGTCGGCATCAAGCTCCAACAAAAATGTAGACATTTTACAACATAAAAACGTATTTTCTGAATCATTACACGGTGGGACGAGCAGCTCATTGCGCGCTGCGGTTTAGTTATCATCATCCGACGTGTTTGTACACAAATTACAATTGCGGTCGGGTGATTTAAAGCCTTCTGCCTTGTGTATAGAACTGTGTTATTCGTTTATTTTCCCTTTCTAATATGCTTGTCTAGAAAAGAAAGGGCCTAGAACCAGCTGCCTTTACCAGCTAACGTATATCGTTAAGAGGCTTTTCACATTTGGTTGGCTGTCTCGCTCGCACAATCAAACATTTTTAAAGATTATTAAAAAATGTGACTATATGTGACAAAAAATAATTATATTGTGGATATTTTAGACATGTTTGTATATTGTGTAGACATTGAGTACATCGAAAATTAGGTCATATATTAAAACTTATACACATATTAAAACATGTCTACAATATCTAACATATAATTTTATTGCAAGTTTTCTTCAAATGACTCACATTTTTTAAATACTCTTTAAAAATGTTTGATTGTGAAAAGCCTCTTAAAACCGATCAAATGGGCGAAAATATTCACTAATGATGTTGACAAGTGATTTATATACCCTAAATGTGGCCTTTGTTATTATTTTATTCGGGGTATGTAATGTAAGTGGCCAGCACTGTGATGAATACTTTTAGTTTTATGTTTGAAAGTACTTTTACACGATTGTTTGTTTCCCCCATTTGTGTAAACCTTCGTACTCATTCCAAAAATTATAGCACTATCTTCAGTTATTTATTGCAAATGACCACATAAACAAAAAGTTTGTGCGCGATATTCCTATCACGTCCCATCTGGTACGAAATATGTAGTCTCATTTTCTAAAGTGGTGTCGACAAAATATCCTTTACTGTTTATGGTAATAGTGGCTAAATTAATGCTTTGAAAATATTCATGATACGGAGCAGAACAAAGAATATTTGGCGCATTCTGCCTCAAAAATTGTTCAGATTCTTTGCTCTTTAGTAATAGAAAGTTTAAAGAATCAATTTTTCTAATCAACAAATTATGCATTCATTGTTTAGGCGCAATTTATTTAGGCGACAAAAGAAAGCTGAGTACTTATTAATTATGGAAATGATACCTTATACCTAAATAAAATTAAAATTGACTAATAACTAGGTATTCAAATTGGTTATACTATAGTGTAGTCGGTAAAGGGCGATTAGTTAAATACCTAGTTATTATGTTATCTTACATTAGATTTAATAATATAACATGGACTAAATTTAGAAAATACATTTGTTAGTAACTACGCAAATTACTATACACTAGAACACGAGAATTTACATGAAATACATACCACAGTTGAATTTACCGTCTAATTTCGTTCATCCAACACTCCATATCAAGTAAAACTGTTACGAGCGCCGAAATACGCGAATTCGGTGAAACCCTTTAGTTTTCATGTCATTTACAAGTTTAGGTGATGTTACAATTAACAGAACTTTAGGTTTATGTTGACGCACATTTTGTTGTAGGTATTTTAACGTGTTTTATCTGAGAGATATAAAATAGGACGTTTCTACAAGGTGTTACAAAAAAGGCCAAAAATGATAGAAAGATAGATCATTTTCTTTGTTATAGGAGTGACATAAATTTACACTTATTTTGGTTGACATTAAAAGAAATGTTACAGTGATATAAAACAAATGACTGACAAACAATGTAATGATTCGAAGTCGTTATTTTTATAACAAATGTAAGCTTTCTTTTGTTACCTGGCTCTTGGTTCATAAATCACAAACTAAATTTAAGCTGAGCCATTAGAATCAAGTTAGTATTAATACTAACTTGAGTAAATAAATCTTCCAGAAATTAATACTTACTAACAAATCACCGGCAAAATTGTCTACAATTCTCCAAAATAGGTAATGGCCATTTAGCAAAGTCATCCGAGTAACGATTGTAGGCGGTAACAAATAACCTAAAATTCAGCAAAAGAGCTTATAGAATCAGTGATTGACAGTCTCCATCCGTCATTCTTAATTAAACAGAGAAAGTTGGTGTGTTCCTACTGACCTAATTGATTTCACCTTAGTACTTGTCTATGGAGTAGAAGAGCTATTTTCCTGTGAAGTAAGGAACTTTTGATTTTTCTCAACCTATGATCATATTGTGATTTAAATTATTTGCAGTGTTGGAAAACCTACTTGTACTTTTAAAGTTAAATTAGGTCTAAATGTAAATAACATAAAAAATATGACTATCCTAAATCATCCTAATTAAATACAAAGCTTTTGCCATTATCTTATTAACTTTCACGCATCACATAACCAATCAAATTGGCCGTTAAATATTATGAATAAGAAGATTTCTTGACGACTATTTCTGTTTAATCTTAATATGTTTGAATACTATAGATACAGAAGGAACCTGCTGAAACTCGATATAGCGCACAATACGGGCAAATAGGCACCATCCGAATCGGCGACAACTCACTTCGGATATTCTCTTTGAAATGCCGAATTGGGCATTGTATACAATTTCAAGCCAAGTGTTGAAATTGAAATTTAGAAGCTCTAGGCTTTTGAATTGTGATTTCAGGCAGGTGGAATTGATTTTATTTCAGTACACTTAAATATTAAGTTAACTGGTTTCATATTTCAATTCCTGGGAAACATTTTCGAAAGAAAGAGCGACTGAGTTCACTGAGTATACTCAGGCAATGAGAAGCTCAGTGGCCCGATGAGAGAATGCATTGCTAGCGCTTTTACAAGTACAGTGACACCGGGCGTGGTCCGCACTTGAATGGGTGACCACAAGTGGCACAAAGAAATTATCAAGGTCCTCCGTGCTTCGGAAAGCACATTAAGCCGTTGGTTCTAGCCATCATCATTTAATGACAGTCATCAAGCTGTGTGTGATGCTTTTTGGCAGCTTCAAAATCTGACACCACTATTTTAGCCACTTACACGCACACACGAGAAACAAAACACTCAGGTAATTCAGCAATATGAGATAAATTATTGCACTTTATGGATAGATAAGTAGATAGTTTGAACATGAGCCAAAATTCGAAGTCGTTTGTCCTGTTTTTTAACCCGTGTTTCACGTTTTTCATGCGAGCCTGGCGTTTTACATAGGTGAAATAAGTGAGCATAATTTGGCTTGGACTGAAAAATAATTGTATATTACATTTAACCTGTACCGTCAAACTCCTGAGCAAAAGTCTCCCTACCTCCTTCCAAATAACTCGATTCGGTGTCATGTCCAACCATTTCTATTCTCTAACTTTCGTAAGTCACACGCACGATTTTTAAACCTGCCTTTTTTCCTGCGGCCATCTTCAGAAGTCCACTTTGTTACCAAAATGGCTCACCTATTTAGATGCATTTGATATCCGGATATTTGCATTTGGGTGGTAAATTTTCCGAATGCCAAATGCATCGTATTATAATATTCAATAAATGGATATTATAAAATTAAAGACCGTAATAATCGGCTTGCAACTGTTTGTTCGAAAGACAAATAAAGGTCAATATGAAACTGTTTTAATTTACCGTTAAAGTGACAATTCAGCGTGTAATTAATTACAATGTGTTGGGAAATTCGGGTGATTGCATTTTTGTTCGTCACAAGTCATTTGCATCGACGTAATGATGGCAATCATATGCATGCGTTGATGGAAGTCAATAAGGTACTGTATTTATAAACTGAGTACATTAATTTTCTCATTATTATATCTAGTCAAATCGAAAATTCTCAGAAAATAATGACATTCTTTGTTTCTTTGCCAAATTAATTAGCACAGCTATTCAGAAAGGAAACGCAGCCAGCGTTTTTGGCACCAAATAGCACAATCAAAATGTTTAAGATTTTTAAATTAGTAATTTGGACTAAGTTTTATTATTAGGTTAGTTTTTAGTACTATTTATAGTTAATTAGCTTTATTTTTTTTTCTTGGAATAAAGTTTAATTACCTGCTGCATTCATAGCTGATAAAATTTGTCACGAAAGTCAAGCTAATCATATTTTATTCTCTAAAGAAAAAAAGAGTTTAATTGGCAATCACATACTTATATTTAACTTAACAAATGGTTTAGTTATATGAATTACACAAGCACGCACCAAATCGGCCTTCGTGCATGTGTCGTCTACACATACATCTACCTCATTTTCTTCAATAGACCAATATTATTCGCCTTAAGGTGTTATGACCTAGGTTCTCTCTAATGATAAGAACTAGCTGGGAGACTTTTTTTATGAAAATCAATTTTTATGCCTTGTCACTACCGAAATTACCGAGTTATAACGACCAATCACATATAAGAATTGCTCGTTTAAAGTATCCTAAAGATAAGTATAAGTTGTAGGTACTAAATACGGTCGATGGGATTAGAAATAGGTTTACCCACTCCTGTAAGTACATGAGAAAAGTAAACATCTTCTACCTATATCAATGGTTTGCAACTTTGCTTTTGTCATTCCCAAGTTTGTCCCATTCGAAATCCCTCTCGATACCGCCTGTGAAATGTGAATAGGTTTCCTTCTAAAAGAGCCACTTCTAGATTAGTTAGTAGAATGCGCGTCACGTATCGCACACGAGGGCTTTGTAGCGTAATTGTGAAAATGGGTGTTTCTCAACTGTCGTTTTTGTATTGGATCGCTCGTGTCTTTGAGATGGGATAAGTTTTATAATGTGTTGGATGTAACAAGCTATTTCACGCTGAGTTTTAATTTAACTTGTTTTACTTACATTATTTAATAATTCTAATGGCTATGGACGTATCATTATCATTAGAGTTAGAATTTTTGAGGGTCCAATTCTGCCTCAATTTTATTTAAATTAAAAGAAACTGCTTATCTAGGGCTTGATAAGCCTTTAAACTATTAAATGAACTACTGTTTACAGTTTAAAGTAGGAACGTGAAGCTTTTCTTCGCACATTTGCTAACGCCCACTTTTGGCTCATGGCGTAGTAAAGCTTCACGTTCTTACTTAAACTGTAAAAAGTTAGTTCATTAAATAGTTTGAAGGATTATTTAAGGCTTGGTCAAGATAATATCAAGCCTTGGCTTTCATGAACCCACTGTTGGGCACAAGCCTCCTTCTGTATGCGCCATCTTAGTCTGAGACGATGTCAGGCAATTAGTGTGAGACGATATCAGGTAACTTGCCTGACATCGTCAACCCACCTAGCCGACCTCTTCCAATGGACGTAAACTATTGTTAAAAGTGGCCAACACTGGTTTGAGTTTTTAGAAACTGATACAAAACATTTGACATAGCTTGACGCCTGCCATGATGGCAGCCGAGATCAACGGCTTAGCGTGCCATCCAAATAAGGTAAGTGCTCGAGATTTTTTGATGTCACTTGTAGGCACCCATCTTAGAGCGGGCCATGCCCGTATCTCCTAACTTATGAAAGGGCTCTAGTGATGCGTACTCCCGAGCCACCTAGCTCTTCAAAAGTGTGTTTTAAAATCATGTATTTCTTCAGAGTCGGCAAAGGGCGTATGGCAAGCGTAATGTTCTCGTAACAGGCGTTTGTAAGTTACGTAACCACATACTAATTGGTATGCCATTTGCCGGTTTAGTCAATTAGTCATATGAAATATCGTTTATCGTAAATTCAATAAAAAATATGTAATAATTTATATTTACCTTGCGGCGTGAATAAATCTAAGCAAATGTTCAGAAAAAAAAAAACACATTTTTCATGCACATAGTAATATAATTTTTATTCCCAAACCTTTAAGCGCTCTTTATACGAAAAATGCTTATTTTATTTTTACCCTCCACTAAGCTTTTATAAGAATAAATTGTACCTTCTCATACGTATTGCTTAATAATCACTTTGTGTGATACTCAAACAGAATATATAAAATGGGAGCCATTCATCAGTTTTATTTCTTTATAGCTAAACATTGTAATAGAAAAATATTATTTTTGGCATTTTAAAATTTACCTTCATTCTTGTTTAAGTAAAAAAAAAGTCTACTGCACCAGCTGCGTTTCTTCTTGTGTAGGTCAAAGGAAATTAATAAAAATGTTTACCTGATGAAGACCTGTGTCACTCTCCGTGTAGGTACCGAAAATATACCTACATTATTACTATTCGCGCCGTGACCACTCTAGAGTGGTAAATTCAGTTATATAAATCGTTTTTCCAAGGTAATAAGAAGGAAATTGGCTTGCAATGGACATCTGGATACCTAAACGAAGAGGTGCTGAGTTCTGACGCGAGCTAAATTAAACCAAAATGCTTCTAACATTGAGTAGATATATTTTTTTAATTTATTTCCTGCATGAGATTTCTGTACGTGAGTTCTAGTATTTATTCTGTACCTGATGTGTGACTTTACCAGAGAATCAGAATAGGCTAGAATTACAAAGCTAGAAGTTTGCCAATATTTGTGTCCACCAACATGATAAGCATGGATTTTTTGACCTCGCAGATCCTGGTTCTGTTTATCCCGTAAAAGATAAACAAGTGACTGAGTATACATACATACTATCACGTCACCATCCGAGCGTAATACCCATGTTGCAACCTCAGTAGTAACGCTTCAGAGCCCGGGGTCCGCTACCTTACAAGGAGATTTGACGAGGTTACTGGTTTTTACACGGAGCGACTGCCGTCTGACCTCCGACTTTGTCACGGTGGGCGAGAAGATTTAAAAGCAATCAATTTAGTGATGGATTGCTGCCCGCATCGCCTATTAAATTATTCGCATTTTAGCCCTATTCCCTCGATCGGCTTTTACAATCTGCACGGGGAGGTAAGCAGCTGGCACATTCAAAGTTTTTTCTTTTCTTCCAGACCAGCTTGGAAGAGTATCTGTTCTAATATTATATTAGTTTGACCTGAGTTGTAACTCGTCATGAGTTACAACTCGGGTCAAACATGACCCCTCTTCATGAAGAAGATACACGTCGACCTCCGTGGCGTAGTGGTCACCATGCTAGTCCGCCACCCAGAGGTTCCGGGTTCGATCCCCGGTCAGGGCAAGTTGGAAAAATTGCCTTTTTCAAATTGTCCTGGGTCTTGGATGTTTATCTATACATGTATTTGATATAAAATATAGTATCGTTGAGTTAGTATCCCACAACACAAGTCACGAACATACTATGGGGCTAGCTCATGCAGTGTTATTCGTCCCTATATATTTATATATATATATATATATTTATACAGCGCATTTAATTTTTAGCAATTTGAACAAAGCGGTGACATCACAAACCTTCACTCCGCTCGGAACTTTGATGCTTCGTATCTTTGTGTATTTCATTAATTTGTCAAACGGCAAACTATATGTGCATTATTTTTGTATAGTCTGAGTACCTAAATAGTCTAACCAGTCTTAAAAAAATTCGCTCACTTTGTTCGCTCGAAAATATTTTTTTGAACACCGCTATACATACTTTTATTCATCAATTCATACATACATTTTGATTCAAATGTAACGAATTAACACTCAATTGGATTGGAAAGGCCTCCACGCAATTTCGTCCGAAGCCAGTTTTAAATAAATTATTCAACAGCGACGAAGCGGCGGAGTGTATTTATTTCATTTCGGAATCTGAATACTTTTCTCCACGATTTTTCAGCAAACGTACTTTCAATACATTTTTAATAAGGTGCGGATTAAAACAGTAAAGTGAGGCGCAGGCCACGAAATAACCACTCGGGCGTGTTGCGGGAGCGTCTTGCTTCCAAGTTTCACTAGGCCATGTAATATAGTAGCAGAATGTTGAATAGTATAAGTAAATTAAAAAAATATTTAAAATTATATTTAAAAATGATAAATTACTCGTCATATAGTGCCTCGAAGGCCTTGTTAATTCATATTATTTTAACCTCTGTGCTGTTGACTGATATAGTAGCTTGAATTATCTGAAACTAGTATTGTCAAAATAAGGTTTTTATTGCTTGATTTTTGTGAAGAGTGGCATAAAGGGTTTTTTTTTTCAAACCTCATTACTAGTCAGACTACATGTCTTTGACTATACACATGTCTGCTTTACATTTAAACTGATCTGTACAGCTTTACAAAAACGCGAGTAAAAATGTCGTAACTAATGAGTACCTAATATTATAGTCTTACTCGTAAATCTCTGCACTTTCATGTGAGGATGCAAAACGCTCGAAAACTGATTTTGTGGCCTCCGAGTAAAACAGTAAAGTAAGAAGGCCTCGTCTGAGTTATTAAACTGGGGAATGGTTAATCCGCAGAAATAAATGTAACCTTTTTATTTTTAATAAACAGCCATGAAGAGGGATTACTTCTTTTTGAAGCGCAGACCTCCTCCTCCCTCCCCATCCTATTTTGATGAAAATTAATTACATATGAAAATTAAATATATAGTTTTTTATCAGATCCACGATAAAAAATTAAGTATAATCAAGATTTTTATTTCAATACAACTCAGCACATACTCGTACTGCTAAAATGTACAGTGTTCTGCAAACTGTTAGAGCGCCACAAAGTCGTTGTCTTTGAAGGAGCCCTGAAGATGCCTTTGTAGAGCATTAACAGCCGTCCAAAACCATTTAAACGACCTAACTGTAGAACGAATTACATAGACCAGTTTAGGATCAAAAGACTTCGCGCCAAAATTAACGTAAAACTCAAATAAATATGGTAACGTAAAACTCAAAAATGTAATAGTTTCTTGAAGAAAAAAAAATATTGCATAAGCTTTTATTATGAAGCCAGAGTACTTACCAAGATAAATGAAATTAAGCCCAAACTCGATGAAGTTGCGTAGTTTTATTACCTACTGAGTTCCATTGACCACCTTCCGTCTTCGTGATCAAAACTAAGACATTGTCTACCATAAAGTGCTCGTCAAGACGAATCAAACGAGTCCTACTCAACGAAGTTATGTTGTTTTATAAACTGAGTTCTTTTGAGTATCTCCCGGATTTATTATTAAAACAGCTCACTGACTCCATAATATTATATTGTCATCCGACTTACACAAGCTTGCCCATATTAAAAAATTTGTAGGCAGATGACGGACGTTGATACAGCGCGTTTGGTTAATTTTAGTTAGGTACTTCCGTAGTGTTATGTCCTATGTAATATAGCTATGAGGTAATGCTGCAGAAATAAATACCATATTTGTTTTACAAAAACGCGCTGTTAGGTCAATATATAAACTAGTTACTAGAGAGTCTCTAAGGGAACTTTTTAAGGACTTAAATATGTAACTCTCCCTTCGCAATTCATCTATACGAATATTATGTACGTGCGTCAGAATAAACATACATATAAGAAAAATTATGATATTCATAGTATTAATATTTGAAACAAAAATAAATTAGCTATCTCAGTTTTTCGGAAGTCTTTTGTGGGTCTCAGCTTGCGTCTCTATAATAAAATTCCAGATAATGTAGTAGAGTTACCATTATCTAAGTTTAATACTGCCGTTTGAAATCATTTCTTAAAAAATGCTTATTATCATGTAAACGACTATTTATCTGATCAAAATTTTTGGAAATAGTTGACTGCGAATTTAAATTGTTTTATTTAGATGTATAATATAATGTATACTGAGCTTAAGTGTAAATCTGTATTTTAAGTCAAACAGGCTGGGTAGGGACCAATAATGAACTGGGTTTCTTTCAGCGTGATCTTCTCAGCAGTGGTCGTTCCGAAACGCTAGTAGTTTTTAGCTTTTGCACTAAAATAATATTTAAAAAATGACCTTCAATAAGAGATTTTATCCTACATTGAATAAAAAAAATTGACTTTGACTTTGACAAGGGTCCAAAATTTCAGCTTAATCGGTTAAGGATAACTGGTTGAAAATTGACTTGCAAGATTTGACCCAAACATACATATACATTAGGATGTCCCGTCAATGTATGGGTTTTATTTTTTGAGTTACGCTATGGCAAGAGCTATCAAAGTTAGCATAACTAACACACATCACGAAAAAGCTGAACAAACTAGAATTGGAGGTCATCTTGCTTGAGACCTTAACGTCGCTTGGAAGTTTATACAATTTTATATTTCCATAGACTGAAACAAAACCCTTTAAAAAATACAAAAATTTGTTCTGTTTATCGAGTCACAAGAAAACAAAATAAATAAAATATAACTTAATATTACCAGAAACTAAAGTTTTCTGGGTACAAATAAAAAAAAAATCCTTTCGATAACTTTACGGGATAAGCAGAACCAGGATCTGCGAGGTCAAAAAGCCATGCTTATCAAGTTGGTGGACACAAATATTGGCAAACTTCTAGCTTTGTAATTCTAGCCTTTTCTGATGCTCTGGTAAAGTCACACATCAGGTACAGAATAAATACTAGAACTCACGTACAAAAATATCACGGAGAAAATAAATTCAAAAAAATGTCTACCTAATGTGAGAAGCACCTCTTCGTTTAGGTATCCAGACATCCATTGCAAGCCAATTTCCTTCTTATTTTACCTTGGAAAAACGATTTATATAACTGAATTTCCCACTCCGGAGTGGTCACGGTCTTCATCAGGTAAACATTTTTATTAATTACCTTTGACCTACACAAGAAGAAAAGCAGATGGTGCAGTAGACTTTTTTTTACTTAAACAAGAATGAAAGTAAATTTTAAAATTCCATAAAAATACATTCACTATTACAAGGTTTAGCTATAAAGAAAAAAAAGTGATCAATGGCTCCCATTTTATATATTCTGTTTGAGTATCACACAAAGTGATTTTTAAACAATACGTATGAGAAGGTACAATTCATTCTTATAAAAGCTTAGTGGAGGGTAAAAATAAAATAAGCATTTTTCGTATAAAAAGCGCTTAAAAGCAGCCTTCCCGTCTTACTTTTCATACAAACGCTCGTACGTAATTATGGCGTTGTAACTGATCTTTCTTGAAAACTTTTGAACTAACAAATATCTTGTGCACTATTCTAGGTTTCTATCGAAATAAAAAATGAATATTTGGAAAAACAAGTTCAGTATACGCCTCCAAAAATCTGCTTCTTTGCATAAATTTTACCTGCACTTCGACCGTTCATAAATTATAAAAATAAAAAAAAGTATTTCGAAACGAACCTCGCAAATATAATGAAAATTTTTAATAAAAAAAACATTTATTTCATAAACTTGTAAGGCTTACTGACAAAAACGTATATCCTGGAACAAGTTTTATGAAATTTTCGCACCCTATGAATAGTTAATATCCGTTCAATAGATAGTTAATAATAATACTAACTTCATTCAAAACAGTGCAAACCGTGTCCTAAGGCGCTATCTCTCTTTGGTTTGCCTTTTTTTCTAGCATTGCCCTGGATGAAAAATCAAGTTTTTCGAACTATGCTCGCGTTGACGACAGAGCCGCCGGGAAGGGCCGCCTTAAAGGTTTGGGAATAAAACTTATATTACTATGTGCATGAAAAATGTGTTTTTTTTTTTTTTTGAACATTTGCTTAGATTTATTCACGCCGCAAGGTAAATATAAATTATAACATATTTTTATTATATTTACGGGAACCGATATTTTATATGACTAAGTGGGTAAACAGGCAAATGGCATACCTATTAGTATGTGGTTACGTAACTTACAAACGCCTTTTACGAGAACACCACGCTTGCCATACGCCCTTTGCCGACTCTGAAGAAATACACGATTTTAAAACACACTTTTAAAGAGCTAGGTGGCCCGGGAGTACGCATCACTAGAGCCCTTTCATAAGTTAGGAGATACGGGCGTGGCCCGCTCTAAGATGGGTGCCTAGAAGTGACATAAAAAAATCTCGAGCACTTCCGTTATTTGGATGGCACGCTAAGTCGTCGATCTCGGCTGCCATCATGGCAGTCGTCAAGCTATGTCAAATGTTTTGTATCAGTTTCTAAAAACTAAAAACAAGTGTTGGCCACTTACACGAAAAACCAAATAATATCGATGCCCCTTGTACCCCTGCTGCGCCTTTCAACTGGAACACTGCAAAGCTGGAACCAGATATTCTAAAATCTAAGATAGACGCGGCCTTACGTAAGTTGAAGTGCGACAAGGCACCTGGTCAAGACCTTATTACAGCAGAGGCACTCAAGGCTCTAGGGGAGCAGGGAACCGCCAAGCTCTTTAAGCTCTAATACTATATGGCAAACCGCAACATGGCACAAAGACTGGACTCCCTCCACAATCTTGCCACTTCACAAAAAGAGATCAACGAAAAAATGCGCGAATTACAGAACGATTGCCCTCATATCGCACACGAGTAAAATCTAGCTTCATATTTTAAACAACAGGCTTCGAAACTACCTTAAATGGCAAATCCCTCAAGTTCAGGCAGGATTTGTGAAAGGTAAAGGGACAAGAGAGCAGATTTTGAATATGAAGCTAATAGTTGAAAAATGCTACGAGTTTAACATTCCAGCAGTTTTCTGTTTCGTTGTTTATTGAATAGCATTTGACTGTGTGAATTGGCATGCGGCAAGTTTTAACTGAAATGGGCGTGCCCTCCCATTTGATTGCACTTATTGAAAATTTATATGTTGCGGGTCATGCAGACGTCAAGATAAGCTCAACGAAATCAACTGAATTTCAGTTCGAGAAAGGATATATATGGCGAGTACATCATGCGCAAAACACTGGAGGGATGGGATGGTGGTATCATTGTGGGAGGCCTGAAAATTTCAAATCTTCGTCACGCCAATGACACAGCTTTATTGACCACCAACGAAGCAGAGATGGTAGAGCTAATGAGTCGCTTAGAACGCGTCAGTCGAGAAATCGGACTTGAACATGCTCACCTACTCGGGCAATATGACATCGTACAGAACTTTGTGTACCTATGCTCGAGCATAAGTAACAAAGGCGGCTCTGAGGAAGAAATTATGTAAGCGACGCATCGGTATGGCGAAATCGGCGATGACCCAATTAGATAAAGTATGGAATGACCGTAACATACTGAAAAAGACGAATATATACATTGTCAGAACATTAGTCTTTCCCATTTTCTTGTATGGCGTGAAAACTTGGACCATGAAAGCAGACCAGATCGGCGCTGGATTGATGCTTTTGAAATGTGGTGTTGGAGACGCATGTTGCGAATTTCCTGGACGGCACGCAGGACAAATGTTTCCATTTTAATAAATGTTTCCATTCTCAAGGAACTCAACATTGACCAGAGGCTTCTCAGTACCTGTCTCCTGAGAGTACTTCAATACTTTGGTCATATAGCCAGAAAACCATTCCATAACCTTGAGAAACTAATAGTGACCGGTAAAATGGAAGGAAAAAGATCAAGGAGTCGTAGCCCGATACGATGGTCTGACTAAATAATTCCTTTCCTCCTACACACCAAGATCTCCAAGGCACTAGCGCAGGCAAAAGATCGTAACAAGTGGAGGGACATCGTAAAAAAGTTAGGTCGGGCACATCACGACGCTCAGCAGTGAGCAAACGACTGTAGGAGGAGCTAACTAAACATAAGCTCTCCCCCTCTTCAGAAATTCTATATTACTTTGGTGGCCTTTATACTTATTGCGGCTGCAATGATGATATCCATTAGTCATTACGATAAATCATTGCGTGATAACTGCTATTGATACTGTAATTGGATATTATCTCTATACATATACCATAAACCATTCAAACACATTATTCTGATATATTAATCCGATAGAGCTATATCCTGAAACCGCGCTATATGCCCAGTTGTACAATAAATACCAGATATCGGCATATGAAAGCGATTGAAACTGTAATTAACGTTTCTCACGAGCTTATCGCGTTATAATATTTAGAGATGGCCTGCGACTGGTTAGTTTGCTACATTAGGTCAGACGTCCAATGATAGAGTAATAAAAGCGATTAATACGACAATTTGCAAAACACTGATTATATTTATTTAAACTTTATTGTCCAAATTGAACAGAAACAATAGATGAACTGAACGCTAAAAGTTGTAAAAGTTTCCTACTTCTTACTTGATGGTGTAAAAGTTTCCTATTTATTATCTTACGTGTATAAAACAAACGAAAATTTAAAATGTTTAAAAAGACAAATACATTAAAGACAATACTTATAAACGAATTCTGTAATCATAATAAATATGCAAATTTAGCTTGTGACTTTTAAACTACAAATATATTATACCTATTTTTAGGTTAAAATGTTAAAGGTTCGGTGGAGGAGGCCCTTACTTCTAGGTTTCTGCTCCAGTAAAGCATGTTATAAAATTTCTTAAGGAACGCATCAATAAAATAATGGATTAAATAAGATTTTAGTTATTGAATCCCATATTATTTGTGGCAAAACATAGCCAGGTATAATTTCACATAGGAACACCAGAAACAGCCAATAACCAGCTATTAGTAGCAGATAACGCCGCGGAGTTTGTTCTTTAGTATGTTACGTAAAATTTTCCAAGTTTGGACCTCTTAAAATATTATAGCCACGTATCTTTTTACACTGGAATACCAGAACCAGTCAATAGCCAGCTATTAGCCGCAGATAACGCCACAAAGTTTGTTCTTTATTTTACACGAAACAGCCTGAAACAACCGAAGTTTTGGTCTCGCAAAATTACAATTAATATCCTTAAACTACAGTTGGGAATGGCGACATTTTATTTTATGGTTACGGGCTTGTATTTTAATAATTTTATTGTTATGGACAATTTTAATGTTATATAATGCCCGAAGAGAGAGGAAGAGTATTTTTTTCTTTTCTAAGACTGGTAGGTATTTTGATGTAGGTACGTAATAAATTATAATTATTTTTTACTACACTAAACTATGCATTTTAAACATACCTGTTTGTAACGTGACCACTCTAAAAACAATAGATACATAACAAAAGAAAATTGCAAAGCCTTAAGTAAGAATAACTTTGGTAGATTAATCGATGGGAAATGGGCTGTTTTACCAGTGTGGTGTGTGGGCTTTAATTAACAATCCAGCTAAAATACGTCGCCTATAATTCAGGCTGCCCCAGTTGACAGCCAACTTATTGGACACATGAACCACTTTGGGCTCCCGTATTTATACAACTTTGTCAGCCTTCAGGGAATTTTTATTGGTTCGTTTCCATTTTTTTTTTCCGGATAAAAGTTTAAAAAAGATAATTGTGGATAAACGTTGCCGTAGCTTAGCTCAAAGAAAGGAACATTTAGGCCAAAATTATAAGGAAAAATCTTTTTTTTTTCTCATTTATTAATTTGTACCACAAATGAGTTCACAGTAAAATAAACATATTATAACATAATATAAGTTATAAAAAAATTTTTAAACTAAATGACTAAGTATAACAGTGAACTCAGCGATGCTGGACACGACTTCAATCAAAGGTTTACAAATAGTAGCACAATACATCAAAGCAAAACATACAAAAATTCAAAATAAAGTGCAAAATAGTAAGAAATTATAAGTGCGCTTATTCATTCTACGTGAGAATGTGTAGTCGTTATAAGGTGCAAAGAAAATTACAGGCTTGAAATTTACCAAATGAAAGTATGTAGCAGTATTTCGGGAATGCTTTTTTGGCATCGTTTCCGTTTTTCATCAGTAAAAAAGAAAGTATAAAAAAATTATTGTTGAAACGTATTTGCATAATAAAGCGCATAGAAAGGAACAAATATACTCTTAGACAAAGTTACAAAGTAAAACGGTGCTAAAAAGGTTAATGTACAGCATCTTATCCTTTTAAGCACCTTATTACAGATACTTGAAAGTTTAAGTTTGCAGTTATTGTAGCAATTAAGCTAAATAAAATTATTAGCGTTACTATAGGGAAAACACCTACCTACGTTTAATATTGGCTATTACTGAAAAATAGTATTGTAAGTAGATACAAGCAAAAACTTATGTAAGACAGTTGAAGTAAAGAAAAAGCGGAAGATATTCTGTATACTGATACTTTAAGTACGTGTAATGTGTTTTACATTTATATTTTTAAACCACACATGAATCATAAGTTCATAATTCATAAACAAATAAGCATTTGCTTGTGTTATCTTTATTGCTTTATCAAAACACATAATTAGATACAATACTAACATAAAGAGTAAATTGACAACAGTAGACTTATCCCATAATGAAATCTCTTCTAGTCAACCGGCGAATAAAAAGATAGGACAAATTACTTACAAGTATTAACAATGTTTAATTATATGGTTCATAAGTACAGTAATTTTCCAATCTATAGCGATATCCTTAATGAAATTTTCAAAATTCATCCGGAGAGAACGAGGGAGCGGATGCAACGCTAATAACTTCCATAGCCATTTAGCCCCTGCTTCCCCTGTGGTGCGGAAATATTGCACGAAAAGCGCAACTTGTGGGCTTTAAGCTGATACGCGTGGAACTTCATTGGATCCGAAAAAGTTATTAATATCAATTTATAGGGCGATAAATGATATTTAAGAGAGGGGTGGGTAAATACGATGGTATTTAATACCTTTGTTATTACTTCAAGCATTTCTCGTAGGTTATCATTTTTCCACATAGGTATTTACAGCTTCGTGTTTTATAAATATAAAGAATTAGTACAGAAAACTCGGGACATGCCTTATACGAAAATATAATTTATAAAATCTTGCAACTAGGCCCTAGGTTTTAAAACGACTTTCATAGCTTAAAACTAAAAAGGAGTTTTCATTAAGTAATACTATCATCGTTTTAATAAAAAAATAAAAATAAGATGTTTTTAATTCGACCAACAAGGATCATAATTTTCAATTCTGTGTTAGTAGCAGGAAAATAATATCTAGTGTTAGTATAATATAACCAAAACTAAAGGTCTTTGTTTCTCAGTATATGAATCATCGAGCAGTGATTCACATACTGGAAATCAAGCCTATTTGCCAACATTTTAAAGATGTTGTATGCACTGGCTCGGAGCCTGCCCGCCTTAATAAGGTAGCAATTTGGGTTGAGGGGCTACCTGAATTTCCTGCGGTCCAGTGCTGCCCCCATTTTAAATAAATCTATTGAAAGGAAACGGAGATATTACTTAAAATTTTGTCTTGATCAGACCCTAGATAACCCTTCAAACTATTTAATGAACTATTGTTTACAGTTTAAAGTGAGTACGTGAAGCTTTTGTACTCACAATTGCGAAAAACGGCCACTTTTGGCGTATGTGCGTAGAAAAGCTTCATGTTCTCACTTTAAACTGTAAACAGTAGTTCATAAATAGTTTGAAGGGTGTTATCTAGGGTCTGATCAAGACAAAATTTTAAATGATATCTCCGATTTCTTTCAAATGATTTATTTTAAATGGGGGCAGCACTGGACCCCGGAAAATTTAGGTAGCCCCTTAACTACTGTTAACAGTTTAAAGTGAGAACGTGAAGATTTCTACACACATACGCCAAACGTGGCCGTTTTTCGCAATTGCGCGTAGAAAAGCTTCACGTTAATTGTAAATAGTGATTCATAAACACTTTAAACGGTTATCTAGTGCTTCAATATAACAAACTTTTAAATGGTGTCTCGGTTTTCTATCAAATGATTTATTTCAAATGGTGGCGGCACTGGACCCCGGAAAATTCAGGTATTAGGTTAAGCTCAGTTGCGCTCAAAAACGAAAGTTATATCCAGGACTTTTCCAAAACACATATACAACCAAAATACTAGTCACTATTTTCCATAGCGCTACCATTCCGGCTATAAGTTAGTTAGCGCAGAATGAGGGCTCAATAGCTGAAGTTAAATTGGGTTAAAACAAAATGGCGGGAACAAAATAGCTGTTTACGTGCCGCCTGGAAAGTAACTCGCTTAAGTTATTCGAGGAGCTGAACGTGTAGGTATATGTTATTCTCGCTTGTATATAGGGGTAACTAAGTATACAGTCAATCTGGGTAACTTAAACTTTCAATATAACTTTAGCTCACTTTTAATTTTTTTATTAGATTTATTTATTTTTATAATTTTTGGTTCAGAAACTAATACGCTTCCATTTAAAACTCCTTTTGCAGGCTAAGATGCGTTCAAAAATTATAAAAATAAATAAATCTAAAAAAATTAAAAGTGAGCTAAAGTTATATTGAAAGTTTAAGTTACCCAGATTGACTGTAGGTATTTACTGACAACACTTCTGTGGGGCAATGGTATTGCTCATTCCTTTGAAACACTGGATCTCATGGTGAATCAACGGTCACAACATGATGAAAAATTACAGCTCAATACAGGTAACACAAGCATATACGAGTATTTTGCAGCAGACTTGAAAGATTAAAAAAGTCAAAGTTAAGTTTAATTAGTTGTTTGTTTTGCAGTTGCATACACAACAAATAATAACAATTTAAAATGATATATTTTTAGGGTTCCGTAACCAAAGGGTAAAAACGGGACCCTATTACTAAGACTCCGCTGTCCTTCTGTCTGCTGTCTATCACCAGGCTGTATCTCAGGTATTAAATAAATTTTATCAAAATCGGCCGTGTAGTTTGTGGTTGAAGTCGGTTTTTAATTTTGAAAAATTATTAATAGGAGTATAATTTTAAAAAAATATATAAAAAAATCAAGAAAAATAAAAAAAGGAATTTTCCAAATTGTTCCAGGCGTCTTGGAATAATGGGTGAACATAAATAAAAAAAAGATCTCGACGTATCGATAACCTCCTCCTTTTCGGAAGTCGGTTAAAATACATATATTCCAATCTTCAGCGGTAACCTTAATGGAATAATAAGAAGTTGATATAATTGTTTCGACATAATATCTTTTCTAAGTAAATATTGTTTTTTGCAGATGATAATTTTTATCGGATTTCGTATAACAGAGGTTAAAGTAATACAGGAAATTCCGAGTATTTATCAGACTCGGTCTGTATTTTTATTTTATTGTGAATTACAAGAAAAGGTAAACCTAAGATAATAAGTATATAAGCTTAACTATTCTTGAAAGAACCGACAATTGTCATAGCTCCCAATTATACATCGGACGTGTGATCATGTACCTCAAGAAATCAGTGGTTATTTGGTTTGCCTTCATCGGAACTTTATGTGAGTAACTTAGTTATTTATTATTCGTGATACCCATTAGATTTTTCCTATAACTTAGTAAATATGAAAAAATATCTTCGGTATCTAGTTCAATTTATCAATAATTTAATTTTAATCAAAGTAGATTGTTGTTTTTAATGTATTTTTTATTTAATCATCACACATTTTTACAAACGAAACTCCAACGCATCACCGTGAGTCAGAGTACCCAGAAGGCTGGCAACATTGCCTCTTAGCACCGCAATAGAAATTATTTGTGTAAAGAAACTACCCGCCCTTAGGTCGCCCGTAAGCTCGCGGAGACGCATTGAAATCTCAATTTTTTTATTTAAATTACAAATCTTATTTAAAGATATGATATAAGTTCCTATTTATTGAATCTCGTTCGCGCATTCTCAAGGGCTACAGTTGAAAATCAGCTGTTGGTAGAGCTTAGTAGACTTCAGCTGAGCAGTAGCCCTTTTGTGTACTGTGCCACACAAATGCATGCTTAGTTTTAAGCATATATTATAATGTAAGTTATGTTCCTTAAAACATTTATATTATGTGTCACAGAAAACAAATAAATAATTTATCTGTCAATCAACATAAAAATAAAAATGGCTTAATTTGGCTAAAGAAGATAGTTATATTTTGATAAAAAAATATTCTTAAATATCTATTTTAATTATAATAAATATTATCGTTATACAGAGTATTTTTAGGTAGAACTTTTGCTTACAATTAAATCATTTATTTACTAAATGATTTAATTGTAAGCAAAAGTTCTAATTAAAATTCATCTTTGAAGAATGTTCTGACAACTCTTTTGGTTAGCTTGTGAGTTAAAGATGGTCTGACGACCTGACCAAGGTCGCTCGAAGGGAGCTCCGAATTGAATTCCGAATTACCCAACTCCGAATGAAAGGTTCATCCTTTTACGCTTAGTCCTTGGTTGGTACTACGAATAAAATCCTCGCCGATGAACGGTTCGCCGAAGAAATCTTTCACCCTGTCATTTTGTTTGTTCGTTGTTTGTATCATTGTCCTGAATTTGTTTGCCGCAAAATCTCTTCATCGGCGGTCCCTTGTTCGAAACTGTCGTTTGATTTCGGATTGATACTACTACATAATTTTCCAACAATGGCTGGAGTAATAATGTAGTATTTTATTATTGCTGAGAATTAATTTAGGTACACACATGAATTTTATTATTGCTGAGAATTAATTTAGGTACACACATAGCCAATAAAATGGCTTTACCTTGGTTAAATAATTTTCAAAATCGGTTTGATAGATTCAGGGATTATTTCTCCATCGCGAACGGTCTTTGGCTAAGCGCTTTACTTTGGGCTAGTTTAGCCCGAAAGTCTTCATCTTCGCCGCAACAGGCTGCAGGGCGTGCCAAACAATTAAACATACAAACATACTCTCGAAAAACATAACCCACCTTCTGACACAGTCGGGTAAATAGTGATGGGTTGCTAGCCGCATCGCCTTCCAACATGACTCAAATCTCGCCCATTTTCTCGATCGACTTTTACGATCTGCGCAGGAATAGTAGCTGGTGCATTCTAAGATTTTCCTTTTCCCTAGACCTTGCTGCTCTAGGGAAAAAGAAAATCTTAGAATGTAGGAAGACTTAAATTATGATTCCTAAATACAAGCACGTAAATTACTACAGAAGTACAAACTAGCAGCGATAACATATGAACCAAAGTTCGCAACATGGCAACACTTGTTAATTTTACTAAAGGGGCGAACGAATTCTGCTCGGTTACTTTTTACGAAAATCAATATTTTTGCCTCATCGCTCGCTAAATACCAAGTTTCATTAAAATTGTCAGAGCTGTTTCCGAGTTCTATATATATATATATATATAAATTTTTTATTCCCTAGACCTTGCTGCTCTAGGGAAAAAGAAAATCTTAGAATGTAGGAAGACTTAAATTATGATTCCTAAATACAAGCACGTAAATTACTACAGAAGTACAAACTAGCAGCGATAACATATGAACCAAAGTTCGCAACATGGCAACACTTGTTAATTTTACTAAAGGGGCCAACGAATTCTGCTCGGTTACTTTTTACGAAAATCAATATTTTTGCCTCATCGCTCCCTAAATACCAAGTTTCATTAAAATTGTCAGAGCTGTTTCCGAGATCTATATATATATATATATATATATATATATATATATAAATATATATATATATATGTATGTATGTATGTATGTAAGTATGTATGTATAGATATATTAGCTGTTACCCGCGACTTCGTCCGCGTAGCAGTCGAAAATGGTTCTAATAGGATCTTTTATTGGTTTTTAACGTTATAAATTGTGTTATAATATCCCGTTCCCGTTCCCGTTCCGTATTATATTTTTTATTGACCACAAATTAAAAAATGTAATGTGACTTGTTTCAAAAATGACGAAGATTCATACAAACTTGCAACCCCTATTTCACTTCTAAAGGGATGTAATTTTTAAAATCTAATAAATGCATTATTATTTTCTACTAACTATTAAAATAAGTTAAAAATATCATGTGTCTCACTTAAAAAAATACGAAGTTCTATACAAACTGGCAACCAATATTTCACCCACTTTAAGGTACGTATGTACGTATGTTTGTATGTGGATATTTTTGTGTGTTCCACCGTAGCCTCCAAACAGCTTATCCAGTTTTCACAAATGACATGGCATAAGCTAGGTTCTCAAATGAAAGGCCTTAATAAGCACATTTCAAAAATATATTCATTGTATTGGTAAATGTCTCCCGTAGTCGGGTTATTAGTATTTTTTTAACGTTTGTCTTGTAAGTATAATCTTTCTTTACAAATAATAATTTATTTCAAATTATGGGGGCATTGAACTGTTCTGAGCCTTAAAAGATTTATCAAATAACCCTCCTTCTGGCACAGTTGGGTAAAATAGGAAACATATTAATTATAATTGTTGGTTTTTCCCAAGGGTTCCTTGACGGCAACGAAGTAGCCGCAGCTCCGCGTCCCGATGACTCTGAAGAAGAACTACCTTCTGAAATTAAAGATTTAGATACGCAAAACTTTCCTGCTGGACCTGGTGGACCTCGACATGATTCTTTTGCTGGTAAAGTAGATGAGTCTACAGAGAAGGATTCTGTCACGGTCCTATCTCCTCAACCATCAGACTCCGAGTTTAGTGATACGTACGTACGTAAGTATGTACGTATGTATGTATGTGGATATTTTTGTGTGTTCCACCGTAGTATCCAAACAGCTTATCCAGTTTGCACAAATGACATGGCATAGGCTAAAATTTGTATACAATAAATGTATTTAACGAATGTTACGTACAAAAAAGTGCAAGTCAAAATGTTTTGTTTTTTGTTTTGATATCGAGTAGGTTCTCAAATGAAAGACCTTAAATAGGAAATTTCAAAAATATTTTAATTGTTTTCCATAAATGGCTCCCGTAGTCGGGTATAAGTTTTTTAAACTTAAATCTTGTAACTATAATTTTTCTTTAGAATTAATAATTAATTTCAAATGGGTTCGATATTCAAGTCCGATGTTAGTTCATTCGAATGAATATTGATTGAGAGATTTTTTATGCGAACCGATGTTATCCGAATGGTATTGCAGCGAAAACACGGTGCGTCGACGAACGATTCTCCGAATTTATTTTCTACCGAACACAACTCTTTTGAATGGACTCTGCTACAAAACAGAGACTTGACGAACGTTTGTCCAAATAAATTGGCCAAGTGCGTGTTGGGCCACGCGCAGTAAAGGGGTTCCGTAGTTGCAAATGCCGACTTTGAGTTACGTGTATATGCCCTACTAATATTATAAATGCGGAAGTTTGTATGGATGTATGCATAAAACAATAAAGAATAATACAAATAAGTGGCTCCTTGAGCTGTAGACCTCGCCCCGACGTCAACCCGACTCGTTAAAGTTTATTCGATAAAAAAGGTGCGTCTTAATAAGGGTAACAGAAAAGAACTGACATTCTTGAAATGGCTGAAACATGATTTTTATAAGTTTTAAAACCCGCATTTTTCAGTTTTTATTATTTCCGCCATTTTGAAAAATGGAAAACTGAGTCGCCAAAAAAATTGATAACATTTTCGAATCTTCTCACAAAATTTCTCGAGTATCTGTTAAGAAATGCGACCTGTAGGCGAGAACAGTCGGACCAAAGCATTTATGGCTAATCTCGAAACTGAGACGTTTTGCTCGCTCGGTCAAAAATGAAAAAAAAAACATGTAAAAATCATTACAGAGGTTTTGTGTCTGTCGGTCCCTGTGCGCCCGAAGTGGAAGACATCTCAGCTATCTGCTTTTCATAGCGAGACTGCCCGCTCTACAAATAAATAGATCTAACTAT
Source organism: Acrobasis suavella (assembly GCA_943193695.1). Classification (NCBI taxonomy): domain Eukaryota; kingdom Metazoa; phylum Arthropoda; class Insecta; order Lepidoptera; family Pyralidae; genus Acrobasis; species Acrobasis suavella. Next base: position 6,382,297 of record OW971943.1, read on the forward strand.
TTAGATTACTACTAGGTACATATAAGAGTCTTGTGTCAATGTTTAGAAAGAACCACAATGATTTTTAACCTCCGACGAAAAAAAGGGGTTATAAATTAGTCGTGTCAGAGTGTGGCATCGTTGCGCCTGAACGAATGGTACAATTTTGATGCGGTTTTTGTGAAAGCTGTCTTAATCGAGATGGTTCTTAGCTATGTTTGATGAAAATCGGTTCAAAAGTTTGCCTGGGAAATAAACTTAAAATTGAGAATCTGTGTACATAAGTATAAATAAAAAAAAAATATTACAAAAACAAGAAACTCGACTACCTTTTTTTTGTTTTTTTTTTTTTTGTATTTTTAATAATAATGCTGGAGCAGCAAATAACTTATGAATTTAGCCTCATGTGTTGGATTTGGATCTATACAAACCTCTCAAAGAACCGCGGTGAAAAGAGCCCTCTTGAATTCTAAAGGAGATAATTTGGTTTGCAAAATTTTGTTAATCCGTAAAAATTCGGTCATTTGCTTTTGCGTGAAAGAGCAACAAACATCCATACATACATACATCCATACAAACTTCCGTCGAGTCGTGTAGGCATTTGCTTTTTGAGCCGGTGGTCGTGAGAATTGGTTTCCAGTTGCTAGGACATTGCAGGCCTGAATCACCTGACCGTCTAATAAAAAGATGATTCCGTGCTTCGGAAGGCACGTATAAGCCGGTGGTCCCGGTCGTCGAATAGACCACGTCAGAAACCTTGAGGCGGTTTGGAAACTCTGACATGGTGTATGGGGTCGTTTACACGATAAGAAATAACCACCGTGTGGTTTCCGGCAGAGTAGAATAGGGCCATTCCAAGTCTTCCCGTGGATGTCGTAGAAGGCGACTTAGGTAACACAAGCTAAACAAAGCTTATAAACATCTATGAGACCTCTGGAGCGTGGAGAATGTAGGCCAATTCCTCTGGCTGCTCTGGCCAAGTATGGCTCTAGTAGTATAGAGAGGTGCTCCTGCAGTGGAGACTAAAAAAACCTGATGGTGATGATGATGATGATAAGAAAGAAAATGAAATTTTCATACAAATTCAGTAAGAACTTGGTTTTTAAACGTTGTTAGTTAGTGGCGTTAACTCAAAATCGACATTTGCAACTACAGAACCCTCTACTGCGCGTGGCCCAACACGCACTTGGCCAATTTATTTGGACAAACGTTCGTCAAGTCTCTGTTTTGTAGCAGAGTCCATTCGAATGAGTTGTGTTCGGAAGAAAAGAAATTCGGAGAATCGTTCGTCGACGCACCGTGTTTTCGCTGCAATACCAATTCGATGCTACATTCATTCAGATTACACCGGTTCGCGAAAAAAATCTCTCGAACAATATTCATTCGAATGAAATAACATCGGACTTGGATATCGGACCCATTTCAAATAACGGGGGCATTAAACTGTTCGGAGCCTACAAATAACCCTCCTTCTGGAGCAGTTGGGTAAAATAGGAAACATTTTAATTATAATTGTTTATTTTTCCAAAGGGTTCCTTGGAGGCAACGAAGTAGCCACAGCTCCGCGTCCCGAAGACTTTGAAGAAGAGGTACCTCATGAAATTGAAGATTTAGATACGCAAGACTTTCCTGCTGGACATGATTCTCTTGCTGGTGGAGTAGATGAGTCTACAGAGAAGGATTCTGCCACGACCTCATCTCCTCAACCATCTGACTCAGAATTTGGTGATGAATCGGATAAACAGTCCACTACTCGGCCAGATACTCAATCGAATATACAGCAACCCTTAAAAATTCATCAAGTAGATGAAAGGATACCATATAATTTTCCGTCATATAGACACTATACACTATCCGATGTATACCATTTGTTTCCAAACAATTTTCCTTTTCATAGACACGATCCTTTCATAATTTGCTGTTTTAGACCGTGTTATGATTATATAATGGAGATGTAATTGCAAAATATGTACTGAGCTACCTAAAAAGTACTGCTAAGTTTTTTCTTAATAAATGGCAGACCATTTATTTAATGTTTGTTTAAGTTTTTGTACATTATTTTAAAACAAAAAATATACTCATACAAATCAAACCTTCGTTTCAGATATATACATCTGTATTAAGATCATGAACAAAGATTTAATGACGATTAATGGTCTTTTTATCCAAATTTTTTAAAATTTTTGTGTGCCAAATATTTCATTGGAAAAATTATACATCTGTATTAAGATCATGAACAAAGATTTAATAACGATTAGTGGTCTTTTTATCCAAATTTTTTGAAATTTTAGTGTGCCAAATATTTCATTGGAAAAATATGAATTCGTACCCATGTATGATTAACTAGTCGGCTTTTCTGACTTCACTACGAGATATAAAATCGAGTTGAGATAACGATGTAAGTACTTATATTGTAATATACATCGTTACTCGCTTATACTTACATCGTTCTCTCTTTTAGTTTGTATATGCTATAGTTTATTTAACAAAACGAACAAACTAAACAAACTTGTGAAAACAATGAATTGTCGCTAACTTTGGAATCACGTAATCAGATGTGAAGTAAAACCACACGCTACCTTATTACTCTTGACGTTTCCTGAGTTTCCGACACGAAACAAACGAACAAACACTTTATAAAGGACTGTCTCATGTAAGGTCACATAAGTGCCTTAAATTTCGAAAGTTACTTATACCTTATTTCTTTTGTGCTAAAGTTCATAACTGTTTGAAATAGCCAGTTTTTAGACGTAATTGTACTTACGGCAATGAATCACGCTGAAAAATGATTTAAATGAAACATTGCTTTACTTCGTGTTATAAATATTTACAAGTTGATTTTTAGACGAAATGTTTTCAGTTTTGTTCAGATATAAGATAAAGAAAACACAATATGGTTCTTAATTAACATTGTATGAAATTTGTTTTTAATATTGCGTGTTTTCTGATTAAGTATATTGTATCCAAATGACTGAAAGTTAATTTGAATAAAAATGAAATGGTATATTGACTCCTCATTTTTCAAAACTATATATTAATAACTCTGTGCAACTAGGACCGATTTGCCTAAATAAAAAACAAAAAAAAAACTAGATAGGTTTTTATCATGCAGCTCTGTTTTCTTAAAATAGTATCTTAACGTACCCAATCTCCAGATTGTAATATGTAAGTATAAGAGTAATTTTTTTCCACCTTAGCACGATAATATTCTATGAGCTTGACTTTGATCAAAAAGTTGGCGCGCATTTTTACGGAGTATAAAAAGTTGAGGCTCTCTTTTAAATGCTCTCAAGGTAATCTTGCTAATTTATTGCAACTTGGAGTACTCAACAAAACACACGCGACCCCTAGACAACATTGACTCTAAATTAAAAACATTACTTACGTACACTCAACCATAAAAATGTTATTTAAAATTAAGCTATGTTTATATAAGTGAACGTTCTTTTTATACAACGTTAGTAACATTAATTCTGTGTTAAAGTTAATTATAACTAAAATAAGGGCTCGGATGTCGCGGGCGTCGTTTGTCTGTTAGAGCCCTTACGAAAACGCCTTGATCTATTGCAGAGTATTACTTATATTGAAGGTACATTTTTTATTTCCAAAATATGAGGATTTAAATTAATATATTCTACTGATGTTAGATAACCATAAGCAGAAGACTAGAACTTAGTACCTACTATCAGCAGGAGATTAAAGCTTAGCAATAGACAAAAGATGTTTCAACTGGAAGTACATCGATACTGCAGTAGCTTGTGAAGGAAGTAAATGTTATATCTTCATTCAAAGATTGCATGCATTGCCGCTTTTGAAAAAAAAAAAGGTATAATTCCCGAATATCTCGATTTTGCTCCGATTGTAATACAATGAAAACCTAGCTTTAAAACGTTCAGGGCCATTATTACGCGCAATCATTTAGCCAACCACTATCCATAAAGAAGGCGAGTCACGAGTATAGTGTCGGGTGCTCACTCGTCTGGGTACCGCAAATAAATATTCTGGAAGCGACTAATTGGAGTCGGTGGGTCGGACAGTCCCGCTCCGGAATGCGGGGAACCACATAATTTATTGGGCTGACTGTACCCAGTACCTATCGATGTTCCACGGTGATTGATTTTGTATGGAGGTTTATGGATGGCCTGAAGGATTGCCTTGATAGCGAAGGTTTAAAGTGCTGTAATTAGAGTGTTTCTTTTTTTCGTTTTGTCAGAAGTGACGTTCCATTATATGACATTAAAAAAAAAATCGAAAGTATATAGGAGTAGACGGTTAACTTGTTGTTGTTTCTTTTGAGGTTGAAATATCTCTTCTCAACTACCAACTTTATTTATTCAAACCTATTATTTATAATCACTGGCACAATAATTAAATGCATTTTTATTAATTGTACCTAACTGATTTATATTTTTGGATTTGGCCATAGGATATTTCTAGAAAACATTGTTCAGAATCATAGTCTAAGCTGCCCACAAAAGAAAAATGAATCTAAGAAAACTAATTATGAAAAGTTACAAAGAAAGCTTACAAAACTAAATTGAACCTTACGTTTTGATTTAATTCCAACTATAAACCAGCCATTTCTAAATTGAAGTTAAGTATCCGACTTAGTATCAGATCCATGTTTCACTTCTTTAGCAACGTTTCTTCGTCGGATTGCGTATCTAAAAGCCTGTTATCCTCTAACTTTTCCTTCTGGCAGAAAAACTCCCGCTATTATCGTAAATATCAATTTGTATGAAACTAGAGGGCGTGCCTCAGGGCTGCAAACTTGGACCGCTCGCAAATTGGAGTAGCCTTCGCGGGGATTTAGAATTTTAGTCACATTGGCTTCACCCAACTTTAAATTGGATGAGGATTTTTAGTGTAAAAGTGAGTTGTTCAGTAAAACTATGTCGCCATGAAGTTTTGCGAAAGGATTTGTGTAACTTTTCAATGTCTGCCCATATGTTGTTCTGTTTTGATGACTTAAACTATAATCTTTTAATACATTTACCCTGTGACATACTTATACAAATTCAGAAATATATTTTTTAATTGAAAACACAATTTGAACAGATTTTACTCTGAGGAAAACCAGGTAGGTATTTATGAACATCTAATTTTAAATACCTCTGTTTAATGAAAATAATACAAATATTGACACATATTTAAAACAAATGTCAGGGTGGACCAAGACTGTAGAATCTGAAAGAGAAGGTCTCTGCCCAACAAAAAGACATCGAGCAGGCTTAAAAAAATCATATCAACAGAAATATCTTTCTCTTCTCGACTCTTTTTGAATCCAAAAACAAAATGCCTCTACATATTTCTTTTCAGACTACTTTACACTCCGCAAACACACAATGAAACTAAGGCCCCAATATTTCAGCTGCGAGGCGCTAAAAGCCAACACTTTGTAAATTCGAAGCCGATGCCAACGCTTCCAACGAATTTAGGGTTTCATTTACTTAGATATGTTTTAAACATTTTTTCTAAAATGATTTCCGCGCGTCATATTATAATTTCTTCTACGAGATTTAATTTTTAGTTTTTTTAGCGGCAAGTTAACATAAGTCTATAATACATTAGATCGCCGGAAATAAATAAAATATAAAGACTCCATCTCTTTCTGTGGATGTCGTAAGAGACCACTAAAGGACATAGATTGCACATAGATTTTGTGCAACAACTGCATTACTAAGGAGGGTTAACATCGAACAGCACCCGGTCGAAAACTTTTCGCGCAAACGCATGCCCAAAGGGTGTCGACGTCAGGCAGGCGGCCGGTAGTAAAACTGTAGCGAAATCATTCAGGGAAGTGCGAAATTGGGTGTAGCTAGAAAGCCTCCCCGAGTGGCGATCAGTTGACGTCCGGCGGACCTGGATAGCTGGTATTCGGTAACGCAGAGTACTAGTGAACCAATCCCTACACCACAATGGCTCAAAATATTCCTCCTTCTAATACAATTGCTAAAGGCCCTTCTCAGGGCCAAAGCCACCTCCCTCTACATGATATATACTCTGCCTCGGAGGAAGACGTAAAAGTAGCGCCGTATTGGAAGAACAAAATTTGGAATTAGAGCAAGCGACACGATAAGAAGAAGAAGCGAAATCGTTTAAACTGTTTCTGCTTTTTCTTTTCCACTTCACAAGGTCTTTGGCATCCATAAATGATCATTGACAAGCATACATTGGAGAAAAAAAAGCTCCGAAGCACCATAGCTAAGGATGCAACCTAAACGCGTTTGAAAGAAGGCGAAGGTACGATAATAACCTTTACCGTCGCGATTTTCTCGACCGTGGAGGTAAAGCCTTAGTTGTTGACAGTTTGTTTAGACGTTCACATATTTTATCAGAATCTATTCAAAACTTATTCGTGGATTAAAGATCAAAATCTTCCGTTCCAACGTGAAAACAGTCCTACTATATGGGTGCGAAACGTGGAAGGTCACCAAAGACATCACGCAGCAGATCCAAGTTTTTATAAATCGCTGCCTTCGACAGATATTAGTTATCTTTTGGCCTGATAAGATTTCTTATGAACGCCTGTGGCAGCTAACACCAATCGATCACCAAATAACTCGTCGCAAATGGACATGGATCGGCCACACTCTTAGGCGGGATCCCACTCACATTCCAAGGCAGGAACTTGCAAGAACTTGGAACACTGGAATTGACTCCTCAGGGCAAGAGGAAGCGTGGTCGACCAAAACAGACCTGGTGACGGTCGGTAACAGCGGAAATGAAGACAATCGGGCTATCTTGGCCTGAAGTAAAGCGCGTTGTTGTAGGCAGAACGAGATGGAGAAGTACGAGTACTGTAGCGGCCCTCTGCCCCACCCAGGGGACATAGGACAATAAGTCAAGTCATTAAATAATTAGCTCAGGCGCGTACCTGTACTCGTACTTTGACTATAATAATACCAGAAGTTAAAGTCACTTATTTTAATATATTTACTAAAATAAGTACGTAGTTTCATTTAAAATCACAAGATATCTCCCAACAGTTTCCGCGGTGCCACTTTTACCGGCGAGTTGGGGCGTGTGCTGTCGCTATAAATTGTACTGGGTTCGATTCCAATTTGTTCGGATGCATTCGCTTTCGGTTCCAGAATAAAGCGGAAAAATAGTGCCAATAATTTATTAATGCAGGTGAATGTGCAAATATAAATTGTATCTTTTGCTATTTTGGGTTTCGGAAAAGTATATACAAGTATTCGATACCAATAACTAAACTTGAGATCTCCTTACTACAATGTTTTGCCAAATAAATTTTGTGACTACAATATTTACCATTTTAGTTCGGTAACATTTAGCATATATTTATCTAGTGCTTAAGAGTCCCTTACCCTGGACAGAAACAGACTTTCCCATACAAACGTAGTCTACGTTTTAGTTTGAAAGGACATGTCGAATGTGGGAAAAATTATGTTATTTTAATGAAATTGCAATTTCTTTAAAATTACAATTTTTTACCGAAGTCTGACATGTCGTTTCCAAATAAAACGTAGACTACGTTTGTATGGAAAAGTCTAGGGTAAGGGGATTCTTAATATTTTATAGTCTTCATATAATATATGCCTGGATGTCATAGATGTTGGTAGCTTAACAAAGATTATATACATTTCCAACTATCCAGCGAGTGTAGGCCAAATCCTCTGGCTGCTTTGGCCAACTATGGCTAAGGGAATACAGAGAGGGACGTAGGTACTCCTGATGAATTTTTTTGTTGCTTCGTTCGTATAATAAAAGTAAAAAAATTACAGACTTTTTATTTTTATACGATTTAAAGTTTATAAACCAACACGAACGAACTTGGTACCTAATCAAGTGGGTTTTAGTCAGGACCCTCGTCAAGAAGTTTGACGTAATAAGCAACTATTGTTGGCTCCTGACTTCATATGACCTTACCTACTTACTTCTAATAATACCTACTGGATGTAATGGGAAATGACAGATTAAAAAAAAATAGGAAATTTTAGAAAGTTCTTTGTCTTTCGTGTGAAAATGGGTAATAACGAAAATTTTATTAAAACGGACTTGTTGCCTAATGGTGATTTATATGTAAAAAACAGACTTGATTGGAAGAAATAAAAATGCAAAACATATAACAATTATGTATAAATTAATAGGTTGGGGAAAAAGTCTTTTCGCATTTTATATGAAATTTCAAAACATTTTTTAATACAGTTTATTTACATTTAACTAAAATATGTAGGTACCATTTTGTTCGATAACTTTTTGCCATCTTATAGGTAGGGACATGATCCCATTGCTGTAGAAATTTTGGGGCTTCTGATCAAAAACTGCGTCAAGTAGTTTTGGCAGTCCTCTCGTGATGTTAACCTGACACTGCCTAAAGAATTCTGAAGAAACAGAAACAGGTGGACATCTGAAGGTCAGGACTATACGGCGGATGCATTAACACCTCCCAGCCAAACTCTCTTAATTTTTGCTGAGTGGTTAACGATGTGTGAGGTCTAGCTTTATCATGATCAAAAACCACACCCCTTCTGTTGATTAATTCCGGCCGCTTTCTCTCAACTTCTTGCTTTAATCTTATCAGTTGTTCGCAGTAGAGTTCTGAATCGATGGTCCTGCCTGGAGGTAACAGCTCATAATGAATAATGCCCTTCCAATCCCACCACACACACAGCATCACCTTGTTGCGAGTTAACCCGGGTTTCACCACAGTCTGTGAAGCCTGACCGGCCTTTGACCATGACCTTTTTCGCACGTTCTTGTCGTACGTGATTCATTTTTCATCGCCAGTTATCAATTTATTCAAAAATGGTTCGGTCTCATTACAAAGTAATAAAGAATCACAAATGAGTTCACAGTTCATTAGGTTTCTTTCAGAAAACTCGTGGAGTACCCAAATATCGAGCTTTTTTGTGTACCCATTTTTTTCAAATGCGCCAAATCTGTTTTGTGGTCAATTCCCAGTTCTTCAGCAACGTCGTAACTACTTGTTTGCCGATCTTGCTCCACTTTTTCAAAAATAGCATCCATTTTATCCGTAACAGGGCGACCAGAGCGACGTGCATCTTTGACATCGAAATTTCCGGATTGAAAACGCTTAAACCAAATTTGTGCTACTCTCATAGACACTGCACTAGGTCCATAAACATCGTAAATTTTTTTTGCGGCTTGCGTTGCATTTTTACCTTTTTGGTAGTAAAATTGTATAATGTATCTAATTTCTTCATTAGATTCACTCATCTTGACGATAAGAAAAACAAATGAAAATCACGCATTTTCCTAATTTGAATTTGGAACTATCTTCTTTAAAATTTAATCTTTTAAATGATACCAAAACCAGCCAGGTACAAATAGTATAGCCAAAGTGGTTTTATTACAAGTTAATACATACTATATGCGATAAGACTTTTTCCCCAACCTAATAATTCCACAGAGACTATAATGAATCAGCATTGTTTTTTCAGTTTTAATGCTCTGCGTTTAAATTTTAGATAAGTATTTAATAACAATTCCGATAAAGTTATCATTTAGAAGAATTTGTGTCTGTAACAAATTCTACTAAATGATAACTTTATCGGAACCTTCAACCTAGCAACGCCAAAACTGATAACATTTTCCTTTTTTAATTTCACGGCTTTTTTAGACACAGTCCCCTAATCTAATAAAAACATCACATAAAATTCATAATTTATAAGACATTCCAAGCATGTTTTATCAGAATTTTTAAGAAAAAAGCAATTAAATTTTCTTCACGGGGAGCAATCTTAGTTTTTTATTAATGATTTTTAAGTAGTCCACGAAAGTTAAGATAATTTAGTTCGAGATTAAAAGAAATTCAGAAAGACATTTTTTGATAATTATGTACTTTTAGATATAATTTTTTATGTCAAAAAAAAACCATAAACTGTCCCAGTTCTTTTATTCTGTCCGTGTGTCCTATTAATTTGTACTCTTCACCTTAAACAACGTCTGTCATCTTTATGTATTTACTAGTGGTATGCACTTTCGATGGTCAAGATTTAACACAGTAAACTACAGGATCTATTAAGAAATTAGATATTTAAGTGCTTAAATTAACGCACTGCCAAGTAGAGATCTGTGGCACTTTCAATCACGATAAGAAAAAAAAACAAACAAAAAGTCGCAGGTTATCAACAATTATAAGTTTACTTTCTTCATAGATAACTAAAGCTAAATGTGAGTGTAAGAGTGGGTCATGGTCGCCCTCGACGAACGTACTACGACCAGAATGCAGACAAAAAGGAGAGGTCAGAAGTATCCGTAACCGGCGGGCATGCATGAGAAGAAAGTGATAAGTGTAGTTGAAGTGAAAGTATGTCAGGATCGTAGCAAGTGGAGGGCCAGTCTATGCCTGCCCCTGTGGAAACCAGGCATGATAATAATGTATGTATGTATGTGAAGCTGAATTAAATTTATTCAGCATTCACACAGCTTTGATGGTTCCTTCGTCTTTCTAGACACAAACTCTTAAATTCTATATAAAAATAAATAAATTTGAACACGCAGCCTGCAGTCAATTATTAAATTAATTTACAGTAGATTGTAATTTCCCTGAGCTATTGCAAAGACTCTTCCTTCATCTGGATTAAATTTGTCTTGAGCAATGTGAATTAGAAAACGGCTGAGATCTCGGAAATTACTTGAAGATTTAAATTTTTCATCCAACCTCTAATTAACTTTATAATTAAACTTGGCAGCCCTGGAGATCCATCCATCTATGGAGAATCCAGCGCTGATTAAATCCATTTTCTGCTTTGCACAATTTGATTATTCCATGTGGTATTTAATTTTCAGCTTGTTAAATTTGGTAACGTGACTGCTGAGGCACTAAAATAGTAATTGCACTCATTGAGATTATTATATTGTAAGCTGAGCTTCATAGTTTTTTCCTGATGGCCACACCGTCCCTTTAAATATCTTGGCTCGACTGTGAACGGGCCCTTAGTATATAAATATAGGATGCCGGGCCTCTGGCCCGCTCCTCAAACCTTGTCCGGGTGAAGTAGGAAATGTCTTCCGAGGCAACCTATGTATGTCATTTAAAAAAAAAAAAGAGCACGGGCCCATTAGCTGCTCGACCGCCATGCAGATAACACCTTGGTAAAATCTATCTTGTATTTTACTCGTTTTGCAAGTAGTAAATTGTTTAAAATTGCTGTTTAGTTTATTAAATTAATGTCAAATTACATTTTGGATTTTAACCTCAAATATTCTTTAGGATTTGTGTTTTTTTTTCTTAAATAAAATCCTTTAGGATAGCTAAAAGTATATTCATTATCATAACACGTAGAATGCAAGGCACTTTCGACCAATGTTAAAACAACTCACTGTTTGTACCTTTGTGAATAACAATGCTTTTCACACACTGTGTGGGCAACTTCTTCAGGGATCTTACTCATATTCAAACTTAAAAATTATATTGATAATTTCTACATGCAATACAAATTTCTTACAATTGAAGTTCCGACTAAAAATATTCCAGATATCGAAAATACAAACTCTGAATATATAATTCAGAATATAATATATATGATGAATTGGCAAGTGTACTTATATAAAGTACACTTGCAAATCCTCACTTGTAACCTTAACCATCTATTTACGTTCCCAACAGTACCTAAGGCCTATACAAAAAACGCTTTGAGACTTTCGTTTTTTAAATATTTCCTGTATATTTTTCTCAACACAATCCTTTTATAATCTATCGATTTTCAAAACGAAATCCTTTATCTCCCCGAGAATAATGACACTCAATCGCCTTTAAAAATCAAGCCATTAAAATATTAACTGTAGGCAAGAATCGAGTCGTTTGACATCTAAAGCGTTTCAGGCAGAAAGCCTTTCGAGATAAATAAGGGAAGGGAGACCCTTCAAAATAAGCATTGTTAAATCTTTTTGAAGTCCCCAACTTTTTGCCATTAAGTACAATTTAAGTATAGAACTTAAATGAAGTGGAAAAGTTGACCGGCAAAGATCGCTCTTAAACAATGGCCTCTGAAATTTGGTGTAGGAACGTTGGTTGGTTTGTAGTAATTGCTTCCCAGGTCGTGTTTTATTTAAGCTCATTTTAGTTTCAAGTGAATCTGCGTTGGTAAGTACTTCCCTCCTCATTTGAGTTAGAATTGCAGTTTCTATGCACCTTTTTCAGCCATTACGTTTTTATTATCTACTTTTATAATTTATCATATAAATTTAGTGTGTTTATTTTTATTTATTAAAGCCTGAGGCCTTTTTAAATGGCTTCCAAACAAGAAGGAGATTATCAGTTCATCGCGATCTTTTATATATTTTTAATGTATGTTCACCAATTATTCGAAGACGCCTAAAACAATTTGGAAATTTATTTTTTTGTTTGAAAGGTTATACTTTCCAAGTAGTCCCATATAAATTTTATCAAAATCGGTTGTGTAGTATGGAGGTGAAGTTGGTTTTTAGTTCCGAAAAACTATCTACCAGTCAACCAACAGGTGATGCTAAGACAGCTAAGAAAGTTATCTTATGGGTGTAAGTACAGCAAGCAAAAAATTAATATATTTATTAAAATTTTAAAACTTATACGCACAAATAAATTACATATAATAAACCTAGATTTATATGTTAATGTATACTACCTATAATAAACCTACACAATAATATGCATATATAAATTAATCCCCTCATAAATCATATACATAAACTACATACATACTTTTTATATAAACATTGACAGTTTTTGGACGCACTGCCTTTTTAAACGCAAAAAAGTTTGAACATTCCGAATATTGACAGTGCGAGCGTTCCAAAGCCGCACAGCTTTTACGATAAATTAATCATTAAGGAATTACACTCATTTTCATTATCGTTATTATCATCATCAGCTATTATCATACATATAATAAAACGGTAAAAATCGCGCGTCTGTACATTTAATAAAAAAAAAAAACCGAACACAAAAAAGACAAAATAAAAAAAAATTGACTGTATCTCCAAAACTACTGGACGGATATTTACGCGGATGTCAGTAAAAAATAAAGCTTAGCAACAATCATTAAAATCCGATGTCAAGAATAAATTTTGTCATCAGTTTTAAATTTCACGCGAAAAAGTCATGCATGGGTAACAGTTAGTAATAAATATGTAGCTCAAAAATGTTTGTAAATTTTTACTTTTACTCATTACCATATTTTTTTTTACTGGTCTCTCACAATTATACAACATAAGTTATCTTTAGAATAATCGTTTTTCGTAAAGCAAATACTAAATTCCACGAGGGCCATGCTCAACATAAAAAATTCACTTTCGGTGTCTTACACATGCAAATTCAGTTAATTTGCAAGGGTCAGATGAGGTCACCATAGGTTATTAGAGTTAGCCTAGGTAACCGCAAGCACTTAGCATATATACGAGGAGAAACCTAGGGACTAGAGGTACTTATGTTTGTATGTATACAATACGAATAAGCACTTTTTTTAATAATAAGGAAAGACTATGTTACGGTGTGATAGTACTCTAGTAATGGCTCAACAAAAATACTTAAATACTGAATGTAAATATATGAAAAAATGTTTTAATGATGTTGTTAATGATTTAACTTTTCCTTAATTTACGACAAATACGCAAAGAATAATTAAGCTGAAGGACACCGACTGTTAAAATAAAAGAAAATGAGACACTTTGATGGATTTATGGGTATATGCTCCTCGAAGGAAGGGGGAAAGGAAAAAAAATAGTTATGCAAATGTCTTCCTATATAGGTATTCTATTCCTATTATACACAAACTAAAACAGTCTTTTTATAAAACCCAGACTAACTTTGTTAATGTTTAAACCATTTTCCGCCAAAAATGAAGTTGACATTGACAGATGAGATAGTGTGATATTACTAGATGTCAACTTAATTAGGTCGAATAATGGTTTAAAGCTAGTAACAAAGTTAGTCTGGGTTTTATAATAAGATGGAAAGATTTTATATTTGCAGGAATATGCGGGAATATGAAGTCGTTTATTTCGATATTCGCAATTACCGAAACGGCCGAATTTGTTTTTAATTAAAAGCGAATGAGGCCGCGGTAATTGCGTCATATTAAAATTAATAATCACCGGTATTTTTCATTTTTTACGTGTTAATTTTTGTTTTATTAACACGCGTTATCAATATTATTAATTAAAGACCTGTTTGTTTTTATGTACATTCAAGCGGACTTAAACAGACGAAGTATAGAAGTGCTTGTATTAAATACTTTGATGTTACTTATATTCAACAGCAGAGTAAATTATCTTTTATGCAATTTAAGAAGTGGCAAAACCTTACCAAATACAACGATCTCTCATGCCGTAAAAGTGACGGTGCCCCTTATTGTCGTGAGTAAATAGTATTTTTATCTTTATTTTAGATTGTATGTATATATTTTTTCCGTTATGATTTAAAAAAACGTGGTAGTTCAATGAGCTCTTTGTGTATTTTAATATCAACAATCTATATTGTACATATATCTATGTTGTATAGGGCGCCAACTGGACCTAATGTAACAACTTGGATACGACAACGTATTGTCTTACACCATATTCAAGTTCAGGTAATGAATAGAGGCAGGACTTTGGACCTAAGTCGTCTTATTTCTTGTCAATATTCGTTTGACTTCTTTCCCGACTATTTCAATTCGTAAAACCCTATGTTATGAAATACATATAATAAGTAAATTAGTTCATATAACTAAAACTAAACCTTAAAATAAACCCAAGTAATAAACTTAAGTAATCTTTATTAATTCATAAGAAAACTTACAGAAATACTAACATTTATAATTAATGGTACGTGGAACCGCTATCAAAAATATCCTTATATATTCATCATTTCAGCCGCATAACGTCCACTGCAGGACATAGGCCTCTCCCAACGATTTCCAAAATGACCGATCTAGAGCGGCCTGCATCCAGCGCTTTCCGGCGACCTTATTCAGGTCGTCAGACCACCTTGTGGGTGGGTATCCTACGCTTCGCTTGCCAGTACGTGGTCGCCATTCGAGAACCTTTTTGCCCCATATGTGTCCCGCCCACTACGAACTACTCCGAAATTACTTCAACGAACTAATCCGCTGGGCCTGTCAGTGGCTTTTGTTTTCCTACGAATTTCCTCATTTCTGATTCGATCACGTAGGGAAACACCGAGCATAGCCCTCTTCATAGCGCGTTGAGTGACCATTGTAAGGGACCACGTTTCAGAGCCATAAGTCATCACTATTACCACACATTGATTAAACACTTTTGTCTTGAGGCACTAAGGTATTTTGGACGAGAAGACACTGCGTAGCTTCCCGAACGCTGCCCAACCGAGTCGGATTTGTCGAAAGACCTCTTCCTCGAAGCTGGAACTTCCTGCCTGGATCAATTGACCCAGGTAGATGTACTGGTCTATAACTTAGTTTAGTGTGGAGCTCCCAACATATACAGGTAGGGGCGTGACATGGACATTTGACATTTCTTTCGTTTTGTCCATGTTTCCATCCTTATATATTATCACAATCTATTTATTCATTATGTATGAGGACGAAATTATTAGAAATTAATTCAAAGAGAGCACGATAAAGGTGGTGACATATTTATGCGGTTGACGCAGAGAACACAAATTAAAGAGCAGACAGAAATAACGAGTATATTAGTAGATATTCACTGTCTCTATATTCTTTTAATAATAAAGAGATAGATAAAGAATAAATGCGTACACCAGAGGCCTTTTGTGACATATTTTGAAGAGGAAAACTGTGTTACAATGGCAATCCATTTTTTTATTGCATGTAATGTTATTGTTGGTCAAACCTTTAAACTATTTTAAATTGGAGCAAGGAAATATGGCGTAGCAAAAACCGATATAGTTCTGCAAATTTTAATGGATTTGGTACTTATTTGATTACAATTATCTTTCCTTATTTCGCAGTTTCAAGGTATAAATATACCTTAGTTATGGACAACCCTATATTTTTTTCTAATCGAAAAAGTAATATTAAAAAGTATAAAAAAGCTATGTTTTTGTCGATTTTGTTTTATCATATAACTAATAGTATTTCTGGATGGACTAGCTAAAATTTTAAGTAACGAGGAACTGATGCTTATTCTTCTATACCGTCATGTTTTCATTACAGAAGAGGACATGTATACGAAGATAAATCTGTCAGTTTGGTTACCGCCCGGTCACAAATTGTGATTTAGCGACACGTGGGATAATTCTGTTTGGAACATACTTGATTTGTCATTCGTGTCACTTTGATTTTCGATTCGTCAAGGCATTTTATTGCTGTTTCAATGAAGTTATATAGAAATAAGAATGAACTTCGTGGTTCTAAAATTTTAAAAAGTATTTTGAAATTAAAATCCTCATACTAAATATTTGTACTTCATGTAGGGACAACTTATTTAGGTTAACGTGCACGTGGCTAAATTAATGAATTCTTGCATGTAAACATTAAGTATGGTTGAGAGTCCCAAAAACAATCAGAAATAATATTACCAATTTATCGCTTAGTATGCCGTTTCCGACTAACGTTATATAAATGATGTACCTACAAACAGATGATATATTTCTATAGCCTCGTGTTTTTAATACAGAGGAGTGTATGAAGAATAAATCTGTCAGTCCAGTTACCACCCAGTCACAAATTGTGATTATATATGGTGTAATACTGTCTAAAGCATTAAAAACAACTTATGTTACATTTTTGATTTGTCAAAGCTTTTAATAATGCGACTGTGATGTAACGTAAACAAACCATGATATGGGAGTAGGTTTAAACTAACTATGTCGAAGACAATATAAAAGTATATAGCTTATGGCACGACCTCTCATAACTGTTAACTGTTTGAATGAGTAATTAATATTATTTTTAGATTTTCTTATTTGTTATACAAATAAGTATATTTTTGAAGTGAAAACTTCTTTAGCGGCGTTGTACTCTTTTTTTCTCTTGGGTAAAAAATGTTAAACTCGCGTCAGGGCGTCAGGACACGTGACCCTGATCGCAAATTCGTGAGACGGTTGGAGAGTAGACAGCCGGCGCGGCGTAGAAGAGGAAGTATCCCCCTCTCTTTCTACGGCGCAGCGAAAACGTATGGAGGCGCCTGCTGTTTCGTTAAGGCGGCGCAGGGCGCTTGCGCGAATGTTCGTGTGTGTTTATGTTACAGCGTGCCACGCGCATCCATGGATGGTGACAGTGACAGCTGATGGCTGATGGCTCGACCGTCTGTGTAGTGGCCAATCAAATAAATGATTAAAAAGTTTAAATTTATTTTAGTGTCGTAAGTATATTGTCTAACTAAGTCACATTAAAGACATAATTAACGCAGGGCACACCACAAATGTGTCACCACCTTTATACCGTACATCATTGTTGTAGCCCGCAGTGTGTGCAGCCATATATCAAAACTTTGATGACGACGCTCTTGCCATCTTATTGAATAATTAATATACTGTGTAATTAGTACGGTTGGCATTTTAATTAAACACATTATGAATTATAATACCTACTTTGGGTTAATACCGAATACGAAGTCGATACTTTGGGTTAATAGTTTAGCCCGGTGGTTACAAAACGTTTATCGGCAATTAAATTGCTCTTAAAAAATCACATTGACTATTAGCACTTTTTCAACAGTAATTTTTGAAATATCAATTTTTACATTTAGCACACTAAATTATATTTTGAAGAAAGCTCATAAATTCATTACTAACATGTAAATGTGTATAAAATATACTTTAATTATTCAAATCTAAAAACCAACTTTAACACCATACCACACAACCGATTTTGATAAAATTTATATGGATTCACTTGACGAAATTGTCCTTTCAAACAAACAAAGAACTTTCCTAATTGTTTCAGGCGTCTTTGAGTAATCGGTGAACATACATTATAAAAAACATAAAAGATTCCGACGACTCCCTCTTTTTTAAAATCGGTTAAAAACTAAGCTAAGGGACATCCCGTAGCTGAGTTTTTAATCGATTTAAAAAAAGGTTTCAGTCATGACACTTAACAACTTTCTCCAAATAGCAAATTAAAACAAAATCTTTTGCCGATTGTTTAACTTCGAAAATATATAAATTAAAAAAAAATATAGTTTCACTATTTCACTATACTTATATGTTCCTTAGAGAATCAGTATATTTTTTTAGATCACAGGGTCTAACAGAATATAATTATGCACATATAACATATATGTGCAATACTTCACGTTAATAATGTATTGTGTCATATTTCATTGTGACTGTCAACTTTCTCCAAATAGCGATTGTATGGGACACCTTTTACTGATAGTTGATTGAAAGACGTTATGATATTAATTAGTTTATTGCGACTGGACTTATTGTACTACGTATGATTGATGGTACAAATTATATGAGAACGCGTTCGCGATAATGTGGCAAAAAACGTGAACTAAATTAAATGCTAAGTACTTAATTGATGGAATGCGCGGCGCGTCTATTTGCTGAATCAACTAATATGAAAAATGCAAGGTTTGGACCGAACAGCGATATTAAAACAAAATCTTTTGCTGATTGTTTCTCATCGATAATATTTAAAGCAAAAAAAAAATAGTTTTATTAATTCACTATATATTCCTTGGAGAATCAGTGCATTTTTTAGATCATAGGCTCTAAAAGAATACACTGATTCTCCACATATACAGATAGATATATGTACACTACTTGACGTTAATAGTGTATTGTATCATATATCATTGTGACTGTCTACTTTCTCTAAATAGCGAAATAAAAACAAAATGTTTTGCTGGTTGTTTAAGTTAGATCATATGAAAAGCAAAAAAAAAATTGTTATTTTACTGTATGTTCCTTGGAGAATCAGTGTATTTTTTAGATCACAGGGTCTAACAGAATAAACGAATTCTTCACATATAAGATATATGTGCATTACATTGTGACTGTCAACGTTCCCCAAATAGCGAAATTAAAACAAAATCTTTTGCTGATTGTTTAACATCGATAATATGTAAAGCAAAAAAAATAGTTTAATTATTTCACTATACGTTCCTTGGAGAATCAGTGTATTTTTTAGATCATAAGCTGGCACTGATTCTCCACATATACAGATAGATATATGTGCGCTACTTCACATTAATAGTGTATTGTGTCGTATATCATCTTAGAACTACAAACCACAGCGAGGCTGCGCAGCGCGATATATCAAAACTTTGAGGACGTTGCGTTCGCTGCTTGCGTAGAGTACGTGTATGAACGAATATTGAATACCCAGTAAAGAAATTATTTTAAAGGCTCATTCAGTCCATGATTAACTTGCAATGAATAGATAAATATAAAATAAATAAATATGTACGGACAAATTACACTGATTGAGATAGCCCCAAAGTAAGTTCGTGACTTGTGTCATGGGATACCAACTCAACGGTACAATATTTTATAACAAATAAATACATAGATAAACACTCAAGACCCAGGACAATTTGAAAAAGGCCATTTTCCAAGTTGCTCTGACCGGGGATCGAACCCAGAACCTCTGGGTGGCGGACTCGCATGGTGACCACTACGCCACGGAGGTCGTCAAGTAAGTAAGTTATGTTGATCCTGAGAGCTATTTTTCAAGATTGAACTACACAGTTTCATATTTGTACAAATGTGAAAAATAATAATAATATTAAAATACATTTTATTCCATGTAGGTCTGGGAAAAAAGAATTTAGAATGTACCAGCCGCGTCTCTTCCTACACAAATTATAAAAGCCAATTGAGGGATTTCCTGATAATCTAAACAATGTTATAAGGTGATGCGGATAGCAAGCAATCACTCTTTTGAGTCTATTTTCCGTCTTCACGCCCACCATCACGCTAAACGTGGTCTTTGGGTCTTACAGCCCTGGTTTCTGTCTATCCCGCTAGACATAAAGACGAAACGATGCGGATAACAACCTATCATTGTTTAAGTCCTTCTTTTCTATCTTTACGCCGATTTATGCCGATCCAATACCACAAACGAATACCACTGGTATTACTTTGAATTTTAATTATTTTCTATTCCAATCGGATACCACTGTTTAAACCAATACCAAAACATATTCAAAGGTACGGTCAGTAAAAATGCTTTGAATGTAATTACAACATTCTTATTTGAAAAAAAATCTGTTAGGTCAGTATAAACAAATTTAGTTAGCTCACGTCTAGTTCAATTATATAATAATAATATTTTTTATAACAATTTTAATTTCTGCAAAAATATCAAAAAAGAGCAATTTACTTATAATCTAACAATTGTAAAATATCACATAAAAGCAACTTTTTAATAATAAAATCAGTCACTCTACTACGTAATAATGGATGATTCATTTAACTCTTCATTTGTTGCAAATAATAAAACAATATTATTTGCAACAGATGAAGTGAATTCCTCCCAGTGACAGGTAAGGGGTTAAACGACTTTTACCAATATCTTGGAAATTAAGTGAATTTGGAAAGTTTTAGCTTTATATTTCAATGACATAAAAATATTAGAAAACAAATTTAATTTGATGACTGAACTGACTGTACCAAATAAAGGTTTTATTATTCGTTCGGACATAAAATTAAATAATTTAAAGAGTGGTATTTGTTCGGAATAGAAAATAATTAAAAAAATCAAAGTAATACCAGTGGTATTCGTTCGTGGTATTGGATCGGAATAGATCTTTACGCCCACCATCACGTTATATGTTGCCTTGGGCCCTCAGCCCTGGTTCCTGTCTACCCCGGTAGACATAAAGACGTGAAGATGCGGATAGCAACTTATCACTGTTTGATTCCTTTTTTCCATCTTTAAGCCCACCATCACGCTAAATGTGGCCTTTGGTTCTTATCCTTAATTCTAGGTTTTATCTACTCCGGTAAACAAAAAACGTGATAATAATAATATTAGAAACCTAGAAAAAAAGTGTATCAACAAAATAAAACTATAAATTTCCGTGAATTTGTATTCTTCCCTGTGTCGCGTCGATCGCGTCCCGGCCGGCGACGTAACGACGTCCCTCGGGAACCGACCCCACTACCGAATGCTAAACACACGCTGGCGGTGCCTCTGACGAACAATTAATTAGATTGTGAATAAAAATATAAACTTTTTAGAAAACAGCTTCAGGAATATTTTCTGTCATTTTCGGTCGAAATTAGGATGACTCAACTTATTGTCACATCCTAACCGACGACCTTAAAGATAATGAAGATATTGAGAGAGAACGTAGGGTGCTTGCAGTAAGGGGCAACATGTTGGCTCGCCGATTACCCGATGTACCGAAGAAGTAAAGGTCACGCTTTTTAAAGCATACTGCCAGAATATTTACACGGGTAATCTGTGGGTCAACTATACCAAAAAATCGCTGGACACCTTGCAAATTCAATATAATGACGTCTTTAAGATGATGCTGGGGCTACCTCGTTTTTATAGCGCATCGGCGATGTTTGCGGGGTACCAGATCGACGGCTT
Organism: Acrobasis suavella; assembly: GCA_943193695.1. Classification (NCBI taxonomy): domain Eukaryota; kingdom Metazoa; phylum Arthropoda; class Insecta; order Lepidoptera; family Pyralidae; genus Acrobasis; species Acrobasis suavella. Next base: position 6,403,719 of record OW971943.1, read on the forward strand.
TGCAGCAATTCTTCGCAAAAAAAACCACCTCGCTCATAAACAGAGTGCGGGCTAGCCTAAATAGCATCTTGAAGACGTTAGCCGATCGCTATACTTCTCTCTTATGGGCGTCTTTTGTAAGGAGGGTGATAGTTAAAACCCACTCCGAACTATAGAGATGTATATGAACGCAACCATCTTATGTAGTACTAACATAGGTTAAGTAAAACTAACACAATTATGGATCTGTGTCATCTGAAATTAACGATTTTTATTTTATTTTATTATTTTATTGTTGCCGTAAGAGGCACCAGAGGAGGGTAGACATCAGGTGGCAGCCGGTGGGATGGAAGACATTTTAACCGACTTTCAAAAAGGAGGAGGTTATCAATTCGTCGCAATCCTTTATTTTTTATGTATGTTCCCCGATTCAAAGACACCTAGACCGATTTGTAAAATTGTTGTTTTTGTTTGAAAGGGTATACTTTCCAGGTGGTGACATAGAAATTTTATCAAAATCGGTTGCGTAGTTTGGAAGGGGAAAATTCAGTTACATGAATCGTTTATCCAGTGTAATAAGAATGAAATTGGCTTGCAATGGATGTCTAGTCTAGATAGGATGTCTGCAATAGTATCTAATCGAAGAGGTGAGGAGTTCTGACGCGAGCTAAATTAAACCATAGCGCTAAAAACATTAAGTAGATACTTCTTTTAATTTCTTTTTTGAGTAAGACTTCTGTATCGAGTACTATTACTTACTGTGAAAGAAGGCCGAGCTTAAAATCACTGCTAAATCGATTTGATAATTCAGGTTGTTTCAGTTCCATTTTGATACATTGGGTGATTTAGGAGTAATATTGCCGGAGAGCGCAAGGTGTTCGCGAAATGTCTGACCTGAGGATGAATCACACAAGTATTAATCATCAGCCAAGGCTGAGGAACATCTATCAGGACAATTAGACTGTATTTGTCCATGGCAAAGAGAATCAGTTCAGGCTTCAACAATTCAACTTCAGGAATGAAGCGGCTGGTAAAGAATAGAAATTTTTGGTCAAGGATAAGCCGAAAATTGTGCACTTCGGGCTTCGAAGCAGCACAGATAAAGATGGAACCCGGAAAGAAGAATGATAAAAGAACATATAAAATTGCAAAAGGACAATAAAAAAATACCATTGTTAACCTACAAAAACATTTTATTCATTACTATATATCGTGATCTCTATTGAATGTATACTCAAAGGTTGGTACACAGTGACTAGTGACACAATATGTTAGGGCATTCAGGGATTCTAACGGTCTATAGAGCTGAATGGAAAAGGATCTTGCTGAACTTTTTGTGAGTGACACTGATTCATCACTTGTACTCAGTTGCGAGCAAAGCTGTCTGAGAGTTCAAATTTTATTGTGTTTGTATATATGCTGGTCTTCATTGTGATATTTATCATTTGTTCTAGAGAAATATTGTAGAAATAGCATAGTTATTTACATATACTTGATCATATCGTAATATTTCATTAAAAGCTGGAAAGTTCAATTCCGCTAGTTTCCAACAAGTCAAATCAAATACTTTTTTCTAAACGTCAAAACAAACATTGTCTATGGGATTTGTATGAAATTGCACGTCGTGACGTCATAGTTTCTTGGAGTTAAATAACAATCCTTTTTAAAGAATTATAACCCACTCTTATCTCTGCTCCTATTATCAGTTTTTCATAAATAAATCTAAAATCACGTTGAAAATGAATATGATATTATTTTGTGACGTTTTATTTGCCTATCAGTACCAAATAATTTATTTATTTTTGACCCTGGATACTACCCTATATAATACATGTACATGACATAATATGATGGCTTCTTTTATCGCCTGAAGATTGTATAAAATCTTATAGAAACGCGTCGAGTTTCGGTAAAACAGCAAATTGTATTCTATACGAAATAGTGAACATATTGTTCTGATTAGAAGTTAACATTCTTAGCAATATGATATTGAACATTAATTAATTTCTAATAACACCAGCGGATATAATTTCAATGTATAGCGGATATATGTATTCGTACATTCGACATCCTCCAAGCATTGTCGCTACAGGAGCAAGTTAAACACGGGAGTTGGCAAACTCCGCCAAGTCCGAACACTTGGCTTCGTGTGGACATAGCATACTAATAACAGTAGGACAACATCACACTAGAAGACATCTTTACAATGCGTAGATATTACAGGAAAAATAAATATATTTAATGTAATCATTGAACCAAAAAAATGCTTCAACAGCATTTTTAATATGGAAAGATTAGAAATGTAACACTCCTTGATGCTGTAAAAAAGTAATGGAAATTGTATAATGGGAAAAATAACAAGTACAAGCGTAGCGTAGCTAGTAGCTCCGAATCGTTCATGATCGACCATGGCTACCTAATATGAAGAACCTATCTATAGCCTCATTTAATACCCACAATATATTTGACTTAGTGCCGCAACAGACGGGGCACAAGTTGCGTCGCGTAACAGCTAGAGATGGGCAGTGGATAGTACTCAATCTACCCATTTGAGCTGTTGCTCGTTATTCTCAACATAGTTCATGATCTTTTTTAGTATGTACTTGTATGTTTGTCTATATAAATACATATTTTTTACTCTCCTATTGTACTCCACAACACAAGTCCTACTTTAGAACTAGCTTAATCTGTGTGTTTTTCCAGACATATTTATTTTTTATTATATAATCTTGAGTTAGCTTACCATCTCACTTTACTATGGCGTTGGTTTAGTTTCCAATACAAAGCACGAAGGAAACTATTTGACACTGTCTCTATTGACGGAATCACCTTGGTATTTGTATAAAATCTTACAAGTACTACAACATAGATGTGAGTTTTACTGTTAATAAATGCAAGCTGCTAGTAAAATGTGTATATTGTATAATAATTAAATTCTGTTTTTCCTAAAGGCTAACTGAAAGAGAATGCATTGGCATTAACTCCACCTTTTTTACCACGGTGGTCAATAAAAATTTTATTAAATAAAAATGACCCAAACCCGAAGAGGCAACTGGTGCTGGTTTTACAGACAGTTCCATGGCTACCGTAACTTCTTCCCAACAGAAGGGGCATACGGTATACCAAATTGCTTGCTTATTGGTAGGTACAGCTATACCAGAACAATATAAATAAATATATAGGGACAAAAACACTGATTGAGCTATCCCCAAAGTAAGTTTGAGACTTGTGTTATGGGATACAAACTCAACGATACTATATTTTATACTAAATACATATACGAGTATAGATAAACATCCAAGACCCAGGACAATTTGAAAAAGGCCATTTTCCAACTTGCCCTGACTGGGGATCGAACCCAGGACCTCTGAATGGCGCACTGGTGACCATTACGCCACGGAGGTCGTCAAATACAATAAATGTATGTCTGACCTGATTAAAGTCGCAACGTACCTATTGGAAAAACAAAATTTTATAATATTTGAGCCAACGACAAGATAAAAAGAAGAAGATCAGAACAATAAATAAGTTCACAGGAAAAGTATTACTCTTCAAGTATAAAATATTGTTTATAGCACATCAATAGATGTTACATAACTGCTCATACCCTACTAGCTTTTATAGAACGTAAAAAGAAGATATATCCTACTTTGGTTGTTTGTTCATAGGCGATGTGGCTAGCAACCCATCAATATTTTGATTACTTTGTCCATTTTAACGCCGTAAATAAATAAATATTTAAAGACAAATTACAATGATTGAGCTAGCTCCAAAGTAAGTTCGAGACTTGTTGTTATGGCATACTAACTCAACGATACAATATTATATAACATGACCTTTTCCATGTGGAGCGTGGCCACACCATAGCGCGTGCGATGTCACCTTTGGTACGTCCTCGGAGCCATCTTAATGCACTTCGGAGCACCAACACTGATTTAGATTTTTTCTTCGACAACTGGTCTACCATTATTAATTTACTACTAAAGTACTCTGAAAATCATGACCAATGTAATACTCGGGATTATGATAGTGACGATAGTAAAAGATTTTTTTTTTGTATTGACTTGAGAATATTTATACTTTAAATGTCTTATAATTGAAATTACTGCTTGATGTATCTTTGTTATTAATTCTGCAATTAATATTGTCGCGAACGAGATAGGAACCGCGTTGACATACGTCGGTATTATTCAAGCGAAATTAGGCCTTATGTCTTAACTGCATAAAGTCTAGAGTTGTTTAGCCAATTGCACTCACACACACATACCGGTGTCTCGACGTTTTCTGTCATCGAAATACATTCGTCTATGGAGAATATTCGAGAATAATGAAGACTTTTATATCGGTGCATATAAAAAGGCGAACGAGTGCGCAACACGGCAGTTCCATACGAGCTACGAAAGCGATCACTTCGAAGCGAATCGAAGCAAAGGAATCCTAGTCTAGTGCGACAAGTGGAAATACCTGCGACAGCCTCGGCGAGATTCCTGGACCTCAGCTGCTACGCGACTTGAACTTAGACATCAGGAAGACCATCTTCACGTGTTAAATTAGGGTTCCGTAGTGAATAAAGACTCTCATACGAAGTTAACCGTTTTTCTCCAAATCTCGAACCCCAGTTTCGTAACAATATTCTATTTTTGTAAAAATGGTTTGTATCACAATAAAAATTACATATATAGATAAACATCCAAGACCCAGGAGCATTTCAAAAAGGTCATTTTCCAACTGAACTATTAGGTAGAGTAAAGATTTGTAGAACTTATCCTACTCAATTTCGTAACTTCCTATTTATCAGCAACAAGGCGTAAAGTTTGCCAACAGCCGCTTTGTTATTTGATTAGTGCGCCTGTTCTGACAGATATATTATATCCTCACATTCGAGTCTTGTACAAAGTTTTACTTAGTAAATGAAGATGACGTTGGTAATGTTTTAATGATATAGTTCATACCTTTGAGGGTTCCGTACACAAATGGTAAAAATGTGTTAAGATCGCCGGATCGTCTAGGTATCACACACTTCCTTATTCAGGTACTTTTTAAAAAAATCTGGGAGCTCTATAAACCTTATTTAATCTGCATTGGTATCATAAATAATATTTTACAAAATCATCTCGAATCATGTTAAAAACGCGGCAATCGTTCTAATGTCAAACTTGACAGTTGACAGCAGCGTGGCCAGTGTTACCTTTTTCTCACATTTTGGGTTGCCACTATAAATAAAATTACGGCTGATTTATGGAAATACTAACTTATGGGACCTTATTACTAAGACTCCACTATCAGTCCGTTCGTCCGTCTGTCCGTCACCAGGTTGTAGCTGATAAACCGACCGTGATAGCTAGACGAAATTTTCAAAGATGATGTATTTTTGTTGCCACTATAACAACCAATCATAAAAATTGAATAAAATAAATATTTGAGTGGGTCTCCCATACAACAAACGTGATTTTTTATAGATAATGGTACGGAACAATCCTTGCGCGAATCCAAATCGCATTGGGCCGGGCTTTTTTCAACTAACCTATTCATGGAGTTAGTTTAAATTTTATTGGTAAAAGTTCGTTTTTATGGTTCCGAACCCAAAGGGTGCCAACGAGACCCTATTACTGAGACTCTGCAGTCTGTCTATCTGTCCGTCTGCCAAAGGGCTCTATCTCTTGAACCATAATAGCTAGACCCTTGAAATTTTCACTGATTATGTATTACTGTGGCTACTATAAAAACAAATTAAGATAAAGTTAAACACTCTTACAAGAAACGTGTTTTTTCATCGTTTTTAACTCGATTATAATAACTTTAACAAAAAACTTAAATACATAGTACGAAGGCATGGATGGAACCCTTCATGTACGATTCCGACCCGCACTTAACAGGTTTTCTTTTTTTTTATATTTTGCTGATAGATTGCTGGTAAAATGATCTCGATTGGATAAAGTTATGTCAAGAATAAACTTTATAACATTGTTAAGATCTTCGGTGCACTTGGTTTACTTTTTAATCGACTTCCAAAAAGAAGGAGGTTATCAATTCTTCGCAATCCTTTTTTCATGTATCGCAATGTGCAACTTGTCAGATGTTCCAATAAAAATTCTATCAAAATCAGTTGAAAAATTATCTTTAACTCTTTTTCTGTGCACTAAATTGTTACGTTCTTAATTTCCCAATTTGATGACTCGACGTAAGAAAAATCTAAATTCCGTAGTATCTACGCAGAACTCAATTCTTTCGTGATTAAAAACTCAATAAGACGGAGCAGGAAACGAGTTCCCGGAGGAGAGATAGAGGTCGGCCGTTCCTTGTCTTGATTGACTGTTTAACTCGCAATTGATGGTCTGAGATTTGTTCATTGGACTCTGTAGGTTTTGTTTAAGGAAAAGTCATTTGTTTAAAATTGGATGATGACTCAAAAATGCTAAAAGGGAGAATCCGTTGGAGAAGAAATTAAATAGTTGATTTGTTGTCTTGATTGACTGTTTAAATCGCGATTGATGGCCTGAGATTTGTTCATTGGACTCTGCAGGTTTTGATTAGGAAAAACTCATTTGTTTTAAATTGGACAAGGTCAATACTAAAAAAACCCAGGAGTTAAGTCATTCAGCATCCTTCTGAAGAGCCATATAATTACGTCTTTCTTTTAGGTATATAGTCAGTAGTCTACGCCTAGAAGAAAAATGTATGTTAGACTTAAAGGCTGAAGGACTCAACACCAAGAAACAGTCTTGTTTACTGTTTTTAATGACATAATTTTGGTTTAGTTAACATGATCTGGTTTGCGTTAACAAAAATCAATATCATACCTATTATAAAAGTCATAAATATTACTGTTACTCGATATGATCTCATCATATTTTGCAGTTCTTCCGTAAAGAATTTGTGTTCTATTCTTTTACTTTCTTTAACTACATCATTCTTTTCACAACTAATATATAAGTTGGTTCTCATTTTGACATCAGAAAACGCTATTTACTGCCCATTTTATTCCTTCACCAAGCAAAAATTTCACTGTCTCGATTTCAATAGGAATTGCCTAGTTTCCCAATGGCCCCAAAATATGCTGATAACTCAAACAAAAGGCCTCCATTTGGTCTGACTGCTCGCAATAATCCGTATCTTCAAGTACTTGTGCAGATCACAGACCTAAGGAGATTTTTTTCAATTTTGAATTAGGCTCCATAATTAGTATGGATTGGTCGCAAACGTAAATGTCCTTTGTTCTACTGGTCGACTGGAAGGGATCTCTTTTAGGATAAGTCCACCATGTACCACTGTGTTTAAAATTGTTTAATTCATATTTGTTATTAAGAACAATGAAGCTTTTAAATAAATAATTAAATAAATCGTTAACAATAGCAAATTGACAAAAATAGGTCATACTAGATGGTCATTGACCTACCCATGGTCCAAATTAATTGTCGTTAGAACTAAAAGTGGTTTATAATAGTATCTATATTATCTTTATTTTCTTAGTTTCTTGACTTAATTATTGTATTATATCGTAAGTCCTACCTACAACATACATGCTAAATTATACCTATAATTTGTTACTGTTATTTGAATACAAAGATAAAAATCATTAAAAAGTTACATCAGACCTAATAGGTGTAGGAACTCCTAGTATGTAGATAGCCACGGACTAGCTGGGGTAGTTAGAGTTCTTACATGAAGAGGTAGGTAAGGTACGTAGTGGAGAGCTTGAGAGAAACAGCACAGAGTTATTTTTGTTTATTATAACTTTACAATACTGATATGAATAAATTAATAATACAGATACAAATGTTATCAGCTCGAGAGATGGTAGTGTAGAACGATGAGGAAGGAATCTAAAATTTAAAAATTGAATTTAAAAATGAAATTATTTTTTTGAAAACGGTAAAGGAGGTAAACAAGAACATGAAGGATGAGGTTTATTGTAACATCCTTACAATGGAGTCGAAGGTTATGTGGAACCCGTAGGTTGAATACTACTTCAATTCGTACTCATATGTATAGCAGATGATACTTTTCAAGCTATGAGGAATTCTCCATTTTAAGAACAGCTTTTCAACATTGTTACTATAGCTAAGACTGGTGTAATTTTTTTAGATCTGCTTAAATGCTATACAGGTGATCAGGGGGAAATAAGAAAAGTAGCAAGTACACGCACATTTTTTTTTTAATTACATGCAATAATATGGCAAAAACTATTAATGTCAAAAGTTATTGCGGCTAGCAACCCATCTCCATATTGATTTCCTTTTTCCACCTTCACACCTACCATTACGTTGAAATTGGTATTAAGTTCCATACTTTCTTTTATCAAAGGTCTATCCTTTATCTGTAAGTACAGTCAGCAGAATTTCTCAGCATTTAGCGATGTTTTCGTCCTTTTTACCTCAAGCCGGGTAACACTCTCCCGGGCGCGGTTATATTTGCATTTAGAGCGAACGACTGATATCCTGACCTTATCGGCAGATTGTGTTCGGGTTGGGCACTCCTGACGCAAGCGGAATCACTTACGTTTTGTATTCTGATACTTTGGCACGTGGAGCATCCGGTGGTGAGAATTAACGTTGTAAGAAATATAATATTCACTGAAACAAACGAAGCTGTAGTGGTCTAGTGGTTTAAGAGCGAAATTTGTAAGTGCAAGGTCTCAGGTTCGATCCCACTTGACTTTATATATTTGAGTTTGTAGTACAATCTAACTTTCATTCTTTCCTCAAAAACTGTGATCATAGTATATTTTTATAGTATATGTTGGTATTGTTTATCATAGTATATTCATAATAGTGTGTATTATTTGTATGTAGTTTATTGTTTTGATGATTATTTTTACAAATACATAGTTTATTTTTCGTCACATACCTATTCAGGTTTTGCACTTCCCTGTCATTCTCCACATCATCCGTTTGGTTAACTGGTAGATAAGGCCTTAGGCTTTAATTCCGCTATTACACTTGTGTTTCTGTAATAAGTCAAATACATACGGTAATTTTAAACATCACTACTCATTTCCGGTGAAGGAAAAAAAACATCGTGAGGAAAGTTGCACACTAGTTTACTTATGTGTAAAAATTATCGATGTCTCTAGATTACTTTAGGCAAAACGAAAAATCTGACACAGTTTTGGCTATATATTGGCATAATCAATAACATTATGGCTTACCTTACTTACTTAACTAAGTTATACTTACAGTAAGGCCTACTGTAGCGACCACTAAGGTACTAATGAATCTGGATCGATCCATCACCATCTACAAGCCAGGTGTCATACCTACCTATGCCGAGTCCGGCCGTTAAGCCCACAGTCCGTGAAGCACCCGGCCGGGAAGCACCCGAATTTTAAAATTTATTTGTCCGCGAAGTCCACGGTCGCGAAGCCCCCGATTGTAAAATATAATTTTTTTTAACGAAAATTTAAGCAAGTTCTTTTTACAATCAAAGTGTTATTGAATCAAATAATTTAATTTTGTATATAAACGTGTCGTGATTACAATAAATAATTTGTTAATTATGCATGATCCTATTATGACTTAGTGTTAAGAATTATTTGATTAGCAACATAGATTTATTTTTTATGTTTATTAAAACTAACGTGAGACTCAGACATTATTAATACAGCATGGGTTACTCACTTAATCCTTCAAGCACATAAATCGCAGACACAATTGAATTCCGTTGTTCTTTTGACCCGATCGGGCCAATCGGTGTTTGAAGAGTTAAAGAGTCAGCTAATGGCCGACATGTTTCGACCTCATCTGGATAGAAAATAATTATAATTATTACCAAACGAAAACCCGCGTATAAATAATATTTCATTCTAAAGCTTCTGCTCTGAACAGTACTCACTTGAAGTTTGTGCAAGAAAATAATAAAACGGGGGCTTCGCGACCGTGGGCTTCGCGGACAAACAAATTTTAAAATTCGGGTACTTCCCGGCCGGGTGCTTCAAGGACTATGGGCTTAACGGCCGGACCCCCTAGGCCTACCTCCAGCGGTAGGAGGTTGAAGGCTGCAGATGTTAATGATGACTATTATAGTAAATGTGACGTTAAATATTGTTATTGTTTAAGTTGATGCAAGCCTCATATTGATGACTAGCTGATGCCCGCGACTTCGTTCGGGTGGACTTTATGACTTCGGCGTATTAATATAAATAACAACTAATGAGAGAGAGAGAGAGAGAGAAAGATAAAGAGAGATAAGAAAGTACTTGTAACAGTGTTAGGAGTTAAAAGTCAATATTATTTTAATTCTTTCCTTCGGGAGCCAATATGAAAAAAGCCGAAGTGTTACTAACCCTGGAGAAAGCCACATTAAGTTAGCTATGCGAAAAACCAGTCCTTAGATCGACATCAGCAGCTTTAAGCCTCTAAAACTGTGACTTATTTTCATAGCACAGCAAGTAAACACATGGAACTGTGTATTTTCAAAAGGAAAATTGTGGGGGGAGTGGCATAAGCGGAATAAATACAGTTTCACTGGCACCACTCACAGTAAACTTGAAGTGTCTCAGCAGACTATGCCGAAGTTTAGCGGCTAAAGTTCAGTGTCTAAAGTTCGGTGGGGATGACACACTAAATTAGCTGAAGTTCAGCCGCTGAAGTTCGGTGGAAACGCCGGACAGTAGTGATGTGCCAATGTGAGAATTCAATCTTCCGTCTTTGGCGCGTCTGCAGCGAACGGAAACGGGAGCGGAAGAGGGTACGGAAGTGAAAGAGGGAACGGGAGCGGAAGCGGGAGCGTAAGCGGGAGCGGGAGCGGAAGCGGCAACGGCGGCGGCAGCGGCAGCGGCGGCGGCGTGAGCGGCGGTGGCAGTGGCGGCGGCGGCGGTGGCGGCGGAAGCGGCGGCGACAGTGGGGACGGCGGCGGCAGTGGCGGTGGCAGCGGCGGCGGGAGCGGCGGCGGCAGTGGCGTCGGCGGCGGCAGCGGCGGTGGCGACGGCGGCGGCAGCGGCGGTGGGGGTGGCGGCGGAATTGGCGGTGGCGGCGGCGGTGGCGGCGGCGTCGGCGGAAGCGGCGGCGGCAGTGGCGGCAGCGGCGGCGGCGGCAGCGGCGACGGCGGCAGCGGCGGCGGTGGCGGCGGAAGCGGCGGCGGCGGAGGCGTCGGCGGAAGCGGCGGCGGCGGCGTCGGCGGAAGCGGCGGGTACGGGTACGGGTACGGGTACGGGTACGGGTACGGGTACGGGTACGGGTACGGGTACGGGTACGGATACGGGTACGGGTACGGGTACGGGTACGGGTACGGGTACGGGTACGGGTACGGGTACGGGTACGGGTACGGGTACGGGTACGGGTACGGGTACGGGTACGGGTACGGGTACGGGTACGGGTACGGGTACGGGTATGGGTACGGGTCCGATTCAGGCAAAAGCATCGGAAGTTCGGCATTATGTGTTGCTAGTAATGCAAATAACATTGCAGGCATGCATTGGCTGAAATTCAGCCGCTGAACTTCGGCATACAGTGCTGAGACACTAAGTTGGGTTCCGTTACACAGTGAATTAAGAAACTCAACTGGATAATTGGTGGCGTCGTCAGAAATTAACAATAATTTGCGTCATAAGTTCTTTATTAATTAATTTGTAGTGTAAATTTTTTAGTGTCAATATGGCGCGTTCACATAACCAAGAATTTTTCTGGTGTGTTATGCTCTGAAGGTCCGCAAATACTGAACTTATCTTACTGAATCTTCTTCGGATGAAACAACTTTTTTTTTTAATTTAATATACACACACATTTTTTTTACCCTTTTATTATAGTATAGATTTAGTATGTTTTTGTTCAGCGGCAACAAAAAAACAGCATCTATAAAAATTTCAACTGTCTAGCTATAATGGTTCATGAGATACAGCCTGGTGACAGACAGACAGACAGACAAACAGTCGGACGGTCTAAGTAATAGGGTCCCGTTTCTACCCATTTTGGTAAGGAACCCTAAAAATCGAATAAAATAAGTATTTATGGGGGGCTCCCATATTACAAACGTGATTTTTCATAGATTATGGTACTGAACCCTTCGCGCGCGTCCGACTCGCGCTTGGCCAGTTGTATTATAACTCAACAAAAAGTTCTCATCAGACTTAACAACTTTTGCTAAGGCGGCATTTTAATATTTCTTATAGTTTAGCTGGACCATTATAGTTCTGCATCATGTGTTCCATTTTCCAAAATCAATTATAGCCTATATGTTGCCCAGGCTTCACAGCTATATAACAAAAAAAGTTTCATTCGAATCCGTCCAGTATTTCCGGAGATTAGCGTGTACAAACAGACAAACAGACAAACAGATAAACAGACAAACAGACAGACATTTTTTTTTTTTTCTTACTCTATTACTATATCTCCATCGCCGCAAATATTTTTTTTTGAAAAATTTTTAATGTACAGTCATATTTTTTTTACTCTTTTATTATAGTATAGATAGTGTGTCAAGGCGGAAAATTAACAACTCTTCTTTAACTTCAACAGTTCAGGAGTAACCTGACGTTTCGTAGCACATAACGTATCAAGTCGTTATCTATATGTAAATACAATCACAATATACGTCTTCAACAATAAATCCTCTCTTGTTGTAAAAGTATGTATCTACTTACTTTCTAAACGTTTTTCCCCTAAAACTCAATTAACACACAAGATGGTTTGTCTCAAATGAAATAACAGAAGTGACCTGAATAAATAAACGACTGACCATTTGAAGTGAACGAGCCGTTTAGGGAACTCAGAAATTAGTAGAAACCAATTTGTTAGCTGAATGAGGAACACCGAAACACCTATCGCAAAATTAATTAGTGAACTCGTTTGTTGAATCTAATTTATTCGCTAAAACGATGGCTTAGCCGCAGAATAAACTAAACAGAAGGTAACTTCTATACAAATTCAGAAAAGAACCTGAAAGAGTCAAGAGTTTTTTAAGATCCAAACATCCAGCTAATTATAACGAAGCCAATAAACAAAATTCACAAATATAAATCTAGATAATAACAAAAGTAAACTGCTATAATTTTTCAAAACTAAACATCGAGTTCAGTCTCAAACTACAAAACTAATTTTGATAAAATTTCCATGGGATTACCTAATTAGTATATAAACTTTCAACAAAAAAGAAATTTTCTAAATAGGTTCAGACGTTTTTGTTTAACTCTTCATCTGTTGCAAATAATAAAACAATTGACCTGGGAGGAATTCCTCCCAGTGACAGGTAAGGGGATAATCGGTGAACACACATAAAAAAATGACGACTAATTGATAACCTCCTCATTTTTGAAAGTTAAAACAGTCTGAAATTCTGGCTCTGCCCATATTAAATTATGGCTTTATGGAAAAATACATAATCTTAATTTCTATAAAGATTAAAATCTTAACTTTGCTGCACAGTGAATTTCAAGGAAGTACCTTTTTGGGGTTCCGTAGTAAACAAGGAACCCTTATAGTTTCGCCATGTCTGTCTGTCTGTCTGTCAGTCTGCGGTTTTACTCAGCGACTATAAGTACTAGAAAGCTGTTATTTGGTACAGGTATGTATAAATGTTATGCGGAAAAAGAAGTAAAATAAAATACAAAAAAAAAGTTTTTAGGTTAGCTCCCATACAAGTAAAGTCAAAAGTCTATTTTATTTTCTCGACTTACCAATCATGTGGGGTATCGTTGAATAAGTCTTCAACGATACCCCACATGATTCGTTTCTGAAATATTTGATTTTAATGTAAAAATTTTTTTAGATTCAAGTGCAGCCTCCCCCCCACCCCCCATCTGCTCGGCGGTTATATATGGATACTTTAAAATATTCACAGCTATAGTAAATATAACGAAATTTAAAGGAAAACTATCAGAGCTAAGTAGGGTTTACAAATTTAAAAGTTATAGGCGATCAACTTACAAAATGTACTCAGAAAAAGAAATTTCATTTAAATTCGATAGAAAATTTGTTTTTAGACGTTTTTAGTGGCATGAACTCAAAGTTGGCATTCGTAACAACGGAACCCTATACTACGCGTGGCCGACACGCACTTGGCCAATTGTTACTGATATTAGGTAGATACTGCAGAGATTGATTCTTCAAAGTTAAGTAACTTAACTAAGGGTTTATTCCAATATAAAAAAATATATAAATTTACATTTACTTCTATTTTCTTTTATTAATCTGTGACTTAGCCCTCAAAAGGAGGGCCTTATATCGCAAACAACTTTGTCTTTCTTAATTCTAATTTATATTTCCCGGAAGCGGTTTGAAAGAAGAAATTGTACAAAGCGAGAGAATGTTTGCAAGTGTTTTAATTAAATCGGACATTTTTTACTTGCTATAGACGTCTCTGAATGCGACTGATATATTTTTGATGAAGAATTTCAATGGTGATAGTTTTTATAATATTCAACTATTACCGTTAAAAAAAAAATTAATCAATCAAGGTCTAACAAAATATACTGAAACTATTGGTTTGGCTGATCTCAACAACTTTTATCAAGAAAATTTTCTTGAGAAAAGTTGTATCGCAATTTAATTATGTATAAAAAGTAGTGACTAGATGACCTATATTAACCTAGTTTTTATATTGTACTATAAATAAAATATTTATATCATGATCATTATTGACAGCCCTCTACATCCATCATCCACTGCTAGGTATGAGCCTCTATCAATGTATGTAAATATTTAAATAATTAATAATTGGTCGGTACCTAGCTATAATTCGAGAGCGGTTTCAAAAATTAAAATTATTGATTTAGTGAATGCGAAAGATCTTATTTCGACCATTTACATTATTTTACTTAAAATACAGACCACAGATTTTAAGTTGTGCCTAATCTAAAAGTTAACTACTTATGAATTTGTCACAAACGGGACCTATCAAAATACTTCACAAAAAGTTGTAGGAACTGAGTTATGTGGTGCAATTAATGTAGGCAAAAAAAGGATCTAAGTGTCAACGGCGTCTAAATGTCGGCATAACTTGTATTACTTATAATTCTATGATAAACGTTATCGTTGATATATAACTACCTAATTAACAAAGCCGAAATACTCCCTAATCCTAATTACAAGCAACCTCTTCAAGTGTAAGTACCAGTTTTATTTCATCCACTTTTCTTTTAGTTTTCGTGTAGTTCACCCCAATTTATTTAACACCTAGGTCAAGGGTTACCCGAGTAATATTACCTTGGTTTGGACGTTTCTCCAAAAGCTCCAGACTCAGGATTGCGAGGTTCCATTACGGGTAATGGCTTTCGCTAGTAAATAAGAAATGTACAGGTAAGAATGTATTTATTTCTGACGGCGTAAATAGTGTAGGTAACATATAAGAGTTTTGGAGCTAAGTAGATTTTTCGAATAAAAAAATAAATGAATAGCAATGAAAATCAAATTCAGATTTAGAATCAGATAAGTTTATATGTTTAAAAGGTTAAGTATTTTTCAAGGTTTCAAAATGAAGGTTTTTGTTGAGGACTGAATTTAGACACAAACGATTTCAATAAGCAGGTTGATATATTCTACTGATTAGACCAATCAGTAGAATATATCAACCTGCTTATTGAAATCGTTTGTGTCTAAATTCAGTGAGAAGAATGCAAAGCATCGCTATCAGATTTCACGATTTTTTTATTCTGATTTAGAAATGATACTTAATGAAAATTAAAAATTTTAAACTTGCAAATATATATTTATACACAAATATTAGCACAACATATTACTATTTAAAACCAAAATTACAGGCCACACCGTATTTAATTTCAGCAAAATAAACAAAAAAAATCCTTGGGCGCATTATTATTATTTCCTTAAAATATAAACCTGTAAAAAAACCTTTGTTGTTTTAATATTTATATACTATAACTTAGCGGGCGGAAGGAACCGTAATAACAAAGCCACAGTGCACGAAATTATGAGAAAAAAGTGTCACAATCCGACTGCAAATTTCAACAAAACGAGAAAATTAACTAGGAAGAAGTCAGTTAGGGTCCGTCTACATTTATTTTTATATTGTATTATTTTATTTGGAAAACCAAAACAGTTCTAAATCAAATCAAAATTTCTTTATTTTTTTCCACAATCTTATATCTAACATTATATATTTAAAATTATAGTTATAGTTGATGGCAAATTTTAATACCTTCTGATATACATAAGCAAAAGGTAGTACTTAAATATCAGTCAATATTGATATCGAAATATAGGTAATCGTATCATAAAATTTTGCAGGAAGATTATTCGCATATTTGAATCAAAACCTGCAACAGTGCTTTCGGCCAACCGTAACTAGTCGTTTTATAATTTTTAAAAGACAGCAATGAAGAACGGTCTTCTGTTAAATTTCCTTAAAATATAAACCTGTTTTTTGTGTTAAACAGTTACTCAGCCAACGCTATTTCGGTGTTTGAGTATAAGCATGTTGATTTGTGATAGACTATAATGCTATGTGTTTACGCCAAAGAGATTATTGTATTTCACTAAGGTACCTATTTTAATAAAAAATGAATAAATAATTGAACAAAGCTCGACTACATACATACTTTTTTCTTTCATTTAAAAAAAGCAACGCTCTTGTCAAATCCTTCCATTCTTGCCTACCTTTTCACATCTTGATACGACACCACTCACACGCTACTATATACTACGCTAAGCTTTTTTTTTATCCGGCGGGAGTCTAAATTTGCAACTCTATAAAACTCCGGTATTTTAGACAATTAGGTTTACATTTCAGGCGGGAGCAAATTCATATGCTTAGTTAGCTGCTCAAAGCCCTTTAAAACCAAAGTGTCGAGCTACACTGATGTTTGATCTAACTCTATATGAAAATGCCCCTAGAGGCAAGTTCATTACGGGAAGCATGATAATCATATTTTAGGGTGAATCGTGTGGGGCTAATTGGTGTATCTCGGTGACGGTAAAAAGGACAAATTAACTAGGTCGTACTTGGGTGCAAATCTGGTCCGTAAGCAATTGTGGGATGAAAAATTTACGGAACGACAATTGGATTTTCACGCTATATATGAGATATGTTGAATCAAATAAATAAATATATAGGGACAAATTACTCTGATTCTATTGAGAGCTAGCCCCAAAGTAAGTTCGAGACTTGTTTTATGTGACACTTATTCTCAATAATATATTTTATAATAAATAAATATATATGTCGCGGACGGCCATGTTAAAGCGGGGCAGAGCAAGGCGGAATCGGCATCTGACATCCCGAGTGATGTGAACTACCCACTTAGTTACTTACAGTACGAGAAAAGACTATAATGTCAGAATGAAAACTTACTTACAGTCACGTCACCTTACCGATGCCGCCGCATGAGAGACCTTACATGGGCCTTATAAAAATGTGATCGCGCCCTACTTCGCGCTGATTCATGAATTCCAACTACATGTTTGAGTTCTTTGGCCCCACAGAATTGAATACTGTGTATACACCTGGGCTTATCGTCTTGCTGAAACAAACTGTCATTGTAATAGATAGGTTTACCGATCCACATCTTATTACAATAATCACAATTAAATGAGTCATGGCCAAACCACAGTAAACCACACAAACGAGTTATGCACAGTACGGTCGCTCGAACAAGACTGCGTCACTGTCGCTAAGGCGACCGGTTTTATAACTCGTTACTAGCAAATATTATCATTTAAAATCCAACCGTTGCATTTTGTAGTAAACAACTTTCTCTTTGCGCGTGTAAAATAATAAAAAGGCAATTTACTTTGAACTCTTCGACATATGTATACATATATTTTTGTAATTTACTTGCATGGTCTTTGCCTTCAATTGGTGACCATGGACATGCAATTAATATTTGGGGCAGAAAATGTGGAAAAGCAGCATATTGCTGATAATAATATAACTGGAAACGCGCAAAGATGAAGAATAAATAATTAATAAATAAATATATAGGGACAATGAACACTGATTGAGCTAGCCCCAAAGTATGTTCGAGACTTGTGTTATGGGATACTAACTCAACGATACTATATTTTATAACAAATACATATATAGATAATTATCCAAGACACAGTAAAATTTGAAAAAGTCCATTTTCCGTCTTTCCCTGACCTGGGATCGAACCCGGAACCTTTGGGTGGCGGACTAGCATGGTGACCACTACGCCACAGAAGTCACCAAATCAAAATGAATTAACGGGTAAAGTATGAGTTTTGAGCTTTGTGTCATTGTAATTCAAGTGTCACCAGTGTAATATGGGTACAATGGTGGAGTGGACCGGTGCGATAAAATATCTTCAGGAAAAGGCGCGTTTTTTGTAGGCCTCTCTATTTCTCTTTCGCTCTTCTCGTTCCCAGTCGTATCGCCTAACAATGTATGACATACATACTTAAGCATTGAATAGCGACCAAAGAAAAAGATCAAACACACTTTCAAAAAAACGCAAGTTCTAAATCTAGTTTTTTTATACGCAAAGTAGACATGTCACGGGGCTTTTGTTTTTAGTAACTAATATTATTAAAATGATTTTGATATTTGCTTATGAAAATGGAAAGTGTACTACCAATTGGTAGTACTTCGTCGCAAGATAAAAAGCCTAAATTTGAAGCAAAACTGTAACAAAGTTTTGAAGTAAATCTAGATTTTTGTATGCAGAGGAAATAACTGAAGATTAATAGCAGCATTTGTCACAGCTCCGTTTGTTTTGAGTGGCGCCGGAACCGGATCCGACTCGAATCGCCGCTCGAAATAATCCGTTTAAAATATTACAGCGAAAGCGACAGCTTGTTAGTTTTACAAATCTGTTTTTATAATCATAAGTCATATTTTGGCATTAAATTATTTTGCCTTCAAGTCCTTTTGGGTAACTGTTATTTAAGTTTGATAACTAAAGATTTTTCATTATCGGGTGCGTTCGGCAACTAAAATCATGAACTTCGAAAAAAACGGGAACATTATTCAGTTTATTAGACTGAATCTAGTTGTTGTTTAATTGTTTTAATTTTGAAATAGATTTTACTTTTTTTAAACTATAAGCTGACTAAGAAAACTACCATCAAAAACTGCATAATATGGTATTATTGTCTTTACGGAAAAGCGGTCAAAGAAAATAAATAATATAGTACTTATTGACTAGCAAAGTACTAGCATAATATTTATCTGAGCCAATTAGGTTGTGTCCATACTATCGCATTCTATTTAACGGTGGTTTGTGGTAGTCGCATGAAGCCGTTATGTTTTGGAGAAAATTGTTAAGGCAAAAATTTTGGTAACAACCCTATTAATTATAGTAGGATTTATCGTAGCAAGCGAGAATATGTCTATTATAGTAGTGTATGTTATGTCGGTCAAAGGTCTGCCGGGCAACGGTTTGTCGCACAACTGAAGTACTTTCGTTTTTAGTTGCTTGTCGTTTTTTTTTTGCCCAAATTTTCTAGATTGCCTCATAAACCCGTTATTTTATGAATCACAAAAGTTACACAAAATGTTACTGAAACGAAAATCGGGTAAAAAGTGCGCCTTAAAAAGCGCCCTGGCTATTATCGTAAGATTCATTAGAGTGAACTAGATTATATCCATAGTAACGCAATTTCAATTATAGTCGATTTGATTTATCCGAATTTTCTAGACTGCTTCATGAGGCCGTTATTTTATGAGTCACAAAATTTACACAGAATGTTCCTGAATCGGAAAATCGGGTAAAAAGTGCGCATTAAAAAGCACCCTGGCGATTATCGTAAGATCCATCGGAGCAAACTAGATTATGTCCATACGGCTCGCACACGCCACTTTATGGGGGATTTGTTTTATCCGGATTTGCCGGACCGTTGCTTTCAGCCGTTATTTTTTACTAAGCATTTAGTATAAATATTGGTACAGTCCGGTTAAGTTAACGTTTTTATTTAGAATATTTCATAATACATATTATGAAAACCTAATCACGTCTTTATCATGTGAGAGCCAAGACTTGCAAAACCTAAAAGTAGAGTTAAGTAAGGTGATGGATCTCTAAGGTTTATCAATATACATATATTTTTTGACGACCTCCGTGGCGTAGTGGTCATGCTAGTCCGCCACCTAGAGGTCCCGGGTTCGATCCCCGGTCAGGGCAAGTTGGAAAATGGCTTTTTTCAAATTGTCCTGGGTCTTGGATGTTTATCTATATATGTATTTGTTATAAAATATAGTATCGTTGAGTTAGTATCCCATAACACAAGTCTTGAACTAACTTTGGGGCTAGCTCAATCAGTGTTATTTGTCCCTCTATTTTTATTATTTATTTACATATATTAATATTGTGAAACCTTGCCTTATCCGTAATAGTACTTCTGTTAATTCTTGACATTTAACAGAAATTGGTTACCTACCTTTTTATTAAAACTTATTCTGTGCCAGAATTAGGTAGTTTTATAAATACCTAATTGAATAATTTAGAATATTTGTTACAGTTAATAATATGTATAAAATAATGTAGGTTGTAGAGTTTCACATAACATTTGTTTGGATGCCGACTAATGGTGAACGCACATTTATCCGAGCTGAACGCGTCGAATCGATCAAAGTTTTTAAGGCCTCGCATATCTATCCACACCGAAAGAAACGACCGCGCCGAAAGAATCGAGCGCGCTGAAAGAATCGTTTCCATTGCCTTTACATCTCCCGCACTGTAATTACATGTGAATTGTGATGAATCTTGACAAGATTTTTATCAATTATGTTAGAATCACTCATTTTTGTAACATTTAAAATTAATCGAAGTAAGTAACTGAAGAAATGCAGGCGATTCGATCGATTCGAACGCATCACTCGCGCCGAATTCGTTGACGTCATCCGAATTCGTCTAGGAATTCTGTGTTTCTTCCAGATTCGGACGATTCCACGCGGTCAGGTGTGCGAGGTTTCATAGGATTATATATAAGGAATTCTAAAATTCGATTCGTTTGGCTCGTTCGACGCGTTCGGCTCGGATAAGTGTGCGTTCACCTTAATAACGACAAGTAAAAGTTGAGTGTGAGATTATATGAAAATTTTTAATATTCTACCGCTTTTGATATTAATATGTATCTGTTAATTTTCTATGTTGATGAGTTATTCATTTATTCTAGCTCGACAAGGTTGTTGTTTGATTAATAATTCATACAAAAAAATACTTAGTCTTTAAAAAGGCATAAAACTATTTTGCTATTTATTTAAACAAAGACATTTTATATCAATTTCAGTTAAGAGCTATAAAATGGATTTGCGATAAGTTGTCAATGACTTTAAGATACTGCAGCTTTAAAACACATAACATGTTAAGTGTAGAAATAAATCCGCATTTGCTTTTTATAACACAAAGCAGCATAAGTACGAAAGCCGTAGTAGTCATGAATTTATTATATTTATATATATATCTTTAAATACTAAAACTGCTTTTCCTAATATACAAAATTTAAAGGGAAATCTATGTGGTACGTCAGTCAACGTCTGCATCCTCAGCCTTATACTCACATGGAGTTCGCTAAATCAAAAAAAAATACAAAGCATTTACAGCATAGGTTTAGAGGAATATACGAGTATTTTGCTTTTCTTTTTCGATGCCTTTGTATACATTGACAAAGACGGTTCCTTAAATTAACTCAATAATAATACTTGCATACTATTTCGTAGTAAGTATTTCTACATTCAGTGACGGTGTTGAGGATCCTCCTGCTTTGGTTCTTGAGATTTTCTATAAATTACTCAACTGTAGGTCACAGTCTTGTACTGTTACTAACGAATAAACAATTTTTATGAAAAGCGATTTGGTAGAGAGGCAACTAGTATGCTTAAAATTTAAAAAAAAAAAAACTTAATTAACTTAACCTTTTTACTCTTCGTAGATTGTGCAATAAAACTATTTCTTTAGTGCTACATATTTTAATCTTGAAACTCTAGGCTCTTTAAAGCCCCGGCTCATTATCTTAAAACTCCATTAGCGGATATCTAAATAGCATTTAAACTTACTTCATAACTTTATCATTGAAAATAGAAGGCGATTAAACTTCTTGCCGCACCTATTGATTAAAAATCTTTCAACGTTTGGGATTTTATTTTTAATTTTACACCTGTTTTGTTTAAGGCAGGATGGGTAAAGAATATTTTCTTTGGTTCTTAAAGGAAATAAAAAGTACAGTAAAGTTGGCTCTGTCTGGAATAACGTAGGGATAGTGAATAGGTATGATATCAATCCTAAACACATCTAATTGAACTACAAAAATAATGATTTCTCCTTTATGTTGGGGTTTAAAAGGCTGCTTTTCTTCCTGCGCGGACCATAAAAGCCGATCCAGGGAATGGATGAAATCTGAATCATGGTAATAGGCGATGCGAATGCAATGCATCACTATTTCGGTTCACTTTTTCTACCTTCACTCCCACTATCACGCTAAACGTGGCCTTTACGCCTTACGGTCCTGATTTCTGTCGACTGCATTAGGGTTGAGGACTTGATAATGTATCTGTTTCTTAATCTTTAATATTTACAAAAGAAAGTTAAAGTTACAAATGAAGCTATAAAACGCAGCAAAAAACAAATAGTCACTGGGAGTACGTTTTTAACACGCAATTTACCTTTTTTTGCCGTCCTCGTAATTTGATTGCCGTTGCGAGTCCCGCGCAAATAATCTGCATATATTTGCAATCGGGACACCGCTGGATTAAAATAAAAATGCTGTAAGCAGCACAGTTTGTGTGCGGATTCATAAATTATTTATATGGGTCTTTGGGACCGATGGTCAGCTTTAGAAGGTTATTTAAGGTTTGGTAGTTTGAGTTTAAGGTAACTTAATAGTCGAAATAAAAACTGTGCAGAGACTTTAGTTTATTTTTATGCCATGATATAATAATTAATATATACGGACAAATCACTCAGATTCAGCTTGCCCTAAAATAAGTTCTAGACTTGTGTTATGGGATACTAACTCAACTATACTATATTTAATAACAAATACATATATAGTTAAACATTTAAAATATAAGTTTTATAACCTATGCTGTACGCTCAAATTCTCACTGGTTCTATAAACCAATAATAAGAATACTGTGACTACTGATTTTTTAAATTGAAATTATTACATCCAAAAACCAGCAATAAATTTAAAATCAGCATTTCTAGCTCTGCAGCTGTTTTAGCACAGGCTCGAAAGAATAGGAAAATATGGGACCGATTAGGAGAAAATAGGGAGAGCCCTTTGCCCACAAATAATTAATTATATAAAACAGTTTTATTCTTTTCCCCTTAAACTGAAGTATATTGATTATAAAATAAACATCAACCCTAACACTCCCATCGATTGTAATACTCCGAATAATTCAGCATTATAGAAAGCTCATAAAAATTTACTGCGCTTTTATACACAGTTCAATGTGGTCGAGTAATAAAGATGAATTAAATGTCTGCAAGACCAGGGCCAAAGAATATCATTAAAATTTTGACAAATCCTTTTAAATTATTATATAAATATATTTTTAAATTATTTTAAATTATTATATAGATAAGACCAGGTGCCTTTTTTATTTTATTTTTTAACTTTATAACAAAATTTGTAACAAGCGGCCTTAAGGCCCAGGACCTTTTCTACCAGTTAACCTATACAGGTGATGCGGATAGAAGCTAATTTTGTACGACATGGCCTTTCCTACCAGTAAACCAACTCGTGGTGCTGAAAAAGTAGCAAATGAAGTAAAAGTTTCCCTATCTTTCTATCCACCATAATTAGTTATTCCTATAAGTTTAGAACCTTTTTAATGATTTTATTGTTATAGATTTGTATGTTGTATATTTCTTTTAAAGACAATACGAAATCACAACATTTTAAGATTGCAAAACAAGTTTCTTACGAATTTAGTGATGGGAAATTCCCGGGAATATTCTCCTAGCGAGAACATTGCTGTTAAGTTCTCGAGAATGTTCTTTTTGCAGAGAATTTATGAGAATTTAAAAATTGGAAGGGTATCATATCCAGCAGTATTGAAAACATATAACTTTAAGTGACATTCTTTGCATTTTTAAACATCTTACGAAAATTTCTTCAAAACTTTTTACTACAGTGGTTAAATTCTTCTTAGCGAGAATGTTCTTAGGGAATATTTCCGAGAATGTT
The DNA here is from genome assembly GCA_943193695.1 of Acrobasis suavella. NCBI lineage: Eukaryota > Metazoa > Arthropoda > Insecta > Lepidoptera > Pyralidae > Acrobasis > Acrobasis suavella. The sequence goes on from OW971943.1 coordinate 6,427,739, forward strand.
CTCTTAAATTCTCTTTAAATTCTCATAGATTTCAGCTAAAGTAAGAAAAGTTATATAAAGGATTAAAAAACATGCCTGTTTAATAGACAAATATTTAACTGTCATTGATCAATGTAATCATTATCATAATACATCAATGTAGTAATAATACATTGATAAATCCTCATAAACTACCGTTTATTTAACTAAACTCTTTTCAAACAGATAAGATTAAATTAAGTATGTTTTTGTTCAGCGGCAACAAAAAAAACATCATCTATAAAAATTTCAGCTGTCTAGCTATAATGGTTCATGAGATACAGCCTGGCGACAGACTGACAAACAGACGAACGATCTTAGTAATAGGGTCCCGTTTTTACCCTTTGGGCACGGAACCTAAAAATCGAAGATTTGGAACACCTGATGCAGAACCAAGTTAAACTTATTTGCATAAATATTTGTTTACTAAACTCAATTATCATCTGATGTGGAAATCTAAGATATCAGGTTAAAGTTGTTTAGCATAATATAATAACATAAGCTGGGAGTAACTTCATGTGCTAAAGGCGGTATCAGTTTGGGCCTAATTTTTGAAAGCGTCTTGCCTCAACTGGCTAAACCTCTCATTGGATGTTTAATCGTTTGGGATGAATGCACAATGGCCAACAAAAAGGCAGTAGAAGCTATAGATAGAACGTTGCGAGACATTCGTCGAGATGACAGGCCAATAGACAATGTCACATTTTTGTTGTCGGGAGATTTTCGTCAAACCCTTCCAGTTTTATGTCGGGGCTCTAGGGCAGATGACATTACCTCCTCATTAAAACAGTCTTATCTGTGGCCTCAAATACAAAAGTTCAGATTGACAATTATATGAGAGCCCAGCTTGGCGGTATTAGTTAGCCCAAGAGTTTTCAAGAATATTATTAAAAGTTGGGGAAGGTCTCTTTCTTAAAGAGAATGGTCAGGTGAGTCTTCCCGTAATACTTGGCAAAGTTGTTTTGTCCGAAAAAGAACTTATAAGTTCAGTATTTGCGAACCTTCAGAGCATAATACACCTTTTTTTGATAGTGTTATTGATAAGGAAAACGACATCAATTATCCAGTTGAGTTTCTTAATTCTCTTGCAGCAAATGGACTCTCGGCTCACAAAATAAGTCTTAATGTCGGAGGGCAAATAATGCTGATGCAAAATTCGACTCCGTCGAAACTGTGTCACGGAACCCGATTTAGTGTCTCAGCACAGTATGCCGAAGTTCCGATGCTTTTACCTGAATCGGAACTTCGGTTCCGTACCCGTACCCGTACCCGCTCCCGCTCTCACTTCCGCTCCCGCTCCCGCTTCCACTCCCGTCCCCTCTCCCGCTCCCATTCACCGCAGACGCGCCAAAGACGCAGAGTAAATTCTCATATCGGCACATCACTACTGTCCGGCGTTTCCACCGAACTTCAGCGGCTGAACTTCAGCTTATTTAGTGTGTCATCCCCACCGAACTTTAGACACAACTTTAGCCGCTAAACTTCGGCATAGTCTGCTGAGACACTTAAAGTCAATGCTTTGAAGCGAAATATAACTGAAGCTGAGATTCTCACTGCAAGTGGTGCCAGTGAAACTGTATTTATTCCGCGTATACCATTCATCCCCAACAATTTTTCCTTTTGAAAATACACAGTTCCATGTGTTTACTTGCTTTGATATGACAATAAGTCACAGTGTCAGACGCTTAAAGCCGCTGATGTCGATCTATTTACATTTTAGAAGCATGTAAATTTGTACGCAAATATCCCCAGTTTTACACAAAAATTAAAGACTTACCAAGACGATATACCACACGACAAAAAAAATAAACTAGTGACACCCGCTTCCAAGCTAGAACTTTTTAAGTCTGGCCCGCTAGCTATGAAGATAAAAATTTATAATGCCCTACCCGACAGCCTAAGAAATGAAGAAAAAAAGTTCCTTATTTATAAAAAAATTGAAATTAATTCTAGTATAAAACGTATTACAAACTAGACGAGTATTTTAACGATAATTTTTTTAATTAAAATTGACAATTCAAAAATACCTACTTAACAAATAAACTTTGACATCACATTTAAACTTATAACTTGACAATAATTTACAAATAATAAATATCACACAATCTTGCTAATAAATACTAAAAATAATAATAATATACATATACTATTAAATAATATTTTGTAAACATTTATATTTATAAGTTAACTGCATGTCATAAATGTCGCTTGCCGATCCACTTTTGTTTTGCGATACCCGACAGGGTTTATAGTGTACCTATTATAGAAGACAGTGACTTTTAATAGTTAGAACTGTTGTACTTTATGAAATGCAATAAATGATTTGAATTGAATTGAATTAAGGACTGGTTTTTCGCATAGCCAACTTTATGTGGCTTTCTCCAGGTTTAGTAACACTTCAGGTCTTTTCATATTGGCTCCCGAAGGAAAGACTCCCAACATAATTTATAAAGAATTAAAATAATATTGATTTTTAACTTTCACTGCTACAAATCCTTTCTTATCTCTCTTTCTCTCTCTCTCTCTCTCTTTCTTTCATTAGTTTGTATTTATATTAATACGCCGGAGTCATAAAGTCCACGCGAACGAAGTCGCGGGCAGCTTGTATTAAATAAGATTATTTTTATTTACGAAAACCAGGAATTTCATTTTAAAATTAAATGAAATTGCATTTTATTTTAAATTCTCGTAAATTCTCTTTGCTCCGAGAACATTCTGCAACTTTAAGAATTTTCTAGAACATTCTCGTTTAGGAAACATTCTCGCACGGAGAATTTTCTCTCGACCCATCACTACTTACGATGTCCATTTAAGTATCACTCAATATTTCTACTCGACCAATGTAAACCTCCTAAGGTCGTTACATTAGAAAGTTATATTACACCCATTGTTCCTATTTTCATATTTAAATTGCTCATACATCGATATTCAAATAACTCTTTATTTTCAGTTTTATTTCCACCATTTTATTTATCGCTTGCGCGCTACCTTTCTTTATTGTTTTTTATTTATTTGCCTTTATATTGTTTCAAATAGTAGATTTCGAATGGGTTTCTGCGTTGAATGATGGGATTATATTTATGATCTTATCAATTTTATACTCTTGTTTTCCAATTTACATATTCAATTATGTTTATTAAACGATCGGGCGAAGCGAGCGAAGTTCTCCGAATCTACTTGAACAATTCGGTGTTGGTATGACTGTATGTATGTTGGACGATACTTTGAGTAGTTTTGACCAAAGCCAAATTTGGTAGACATGTAGGTAGAAGTAGCCAATAATTTTTTTTAACTTCAGACTTGAACCACGCAAAATAAAGGGTTCGCAAGTTCACAGTTCTAGGCGAACTACTAGTATTATAAATAAATGGAAGTTCATTCTATCATTATTGCTCAACCATATCATAAATGGTACCGCCATGATAGCAGTTTTATTATCACATATTTTTATCACAAAAGATGTAAAAAATACATATTTCAACTTGAATTTTACCTTGAGTGTTCATACTGCTCATGAGTAGTCCTGAGGCTTTGGGAAGTAAAAAAAGACTTAAAAGATTTCTTCAGGGTCGGCAAAGTACCAGTGATACTCCTGGAGTTGCAAGCATTTACAGGCTATGGTATCAGTGGTAATTTTTATGTTACCTTATTTGTGTAAGTACTTATACTTTGATAAGTTCTACAAGATCATAAACAAAATATTAAAACTAGATCTTCCTGTTTAGTTTCTGGCTAACGTGGATGGAGAACTGCCAGCAGTGAACAGTTGTAATGATTTCGTAGATGCAAAACAAATACAATTTGTGCTTCAAGGAAATAACTGTCTTAACATAAAATAGGCACTTGATTATTAAATAATAAGTAACTAATCAAAAGACGAACAGAAAGCGCATTGGCAACATTGAGTGCAAACAGTTAAATTATGCGCAGCAAATTCTCCATTACCACCAAGATAAATGATTTGAGCAGTATGTTCTACCAATCTTTGTTTATGGAGCAGAGACCATAGCATTGACTAAAAATCAGCAGTGATGTTCCATGTTTCATAGAGAGCCATGGAAAGAGTCATGCATGGAATAAGCCTGCGTGACCAAAGACGAAACATGTGGGTAAGATCCAAAACACAGTAGCAAGATGTAGTGGCAGTAATGGTGGAGCGCAAGTGGCAGGCGGGGTATATTGCTCGAATGTGCCCTGAACGATGGATGAAAAGACTACCAGAACCAAGACCACGTATTCACACCAGATCTAGAGGAAGGCCACCAATGAGATGGGTCGACGATATCCGGAGACAAGCGGGCCCAAATTGGATGTCATAAACCAGAGACCGCCAATATTGGAGAAGAATGGAGAATATTCTCACTACTCTATTCTCCATACTCTTCGACCCAAAAACTCCGATGTATCTCAAAAACAAGTTCAATTTTCAGGGTGATACCCATCTCAGAGTTCTTCGTTCTTCCAACAATCTTCTTCTCGATGTGCCTCGCTGCGGGAGTGCTTTGGAACGCCCTTTCCTTTGACATCCTCAAAGCCCCTAGTCGTCAAGCGTTTAAGAGAACTGTGCGCGCTCATTATCTTCACCAATTGTCATAGAGTATTGTAAATATTTATGTAGTCTATGTAGGGTTTATGAATTTATGCAATATTTGTGTATTTTTACATGTATATTTATGAATATATAGATAAGTATATAAATGGATAAAATAATCGTTAAATGTCTTTTGGTAAAACTTGAAGATAGTAATTAAATTATGGTTAAATTAGAATGTACCATGTCGTCCAAAATTAGCTTTTATCCGCATCACCTGTAAATTGACTGGTAGAAAAGACCCTGAGCCTTAAGTCCGCCTGTTACAATTTTTGTAATAAAGTTAAATAAATATATAAAAAATAAATGGAGGAGGACTACATCTAGAAATGGACACATAAGGGCTGCTGATGATGATAAGGAAGTAACTAATAAAAAAATAGTAACAAAAAAGATAGATGAGAAGGAAAAGCTAGATAAAGTACCTAAAGAAGGATATAATGAATAATAATAATGCAACGGATGCAATATCAAAGGATAGAGGTAAATCGAAAACCCCACGTAGAGGTTAGGAAGAAGAAGAGCTTTTGAAGAGGAAGTCAATGTTAGATGAAGCATATAATAAATGAAAGAAAAATCAAACGTCCAGCTATAAGATAGGATTGTGACATAATTATTGTCGCAGGTAGGTTCCACATATGAAAGCCGTGCAGGATAAAGATAGGTGTTGTGTTCAGCGGCTTGTGCGGAAATGGGTGGAGGAAGGGTGGAAATGAATTCCCGTCATCTTATTGTACTATTCAAATTAGTCAGTTTTATTTATTATATAATCATTACACACATGATCTATTCTATACAAAAAAACATTACATGCTCCTGTCAGGTTTTTCAATGAGATGAGAGGGAGGATTCCAAACCAAATGCGGTTAAAAATATATGTAAGAACTGGATATGAGAATAGATTGAAAGACAAGAGACAAGTTCATATATTTCTAAAGATCAGCCTTCGATCATGCGTTTGTATGAAGTTAAAACGTTTTTAGTCTTTCACAATTTGTACCAGAAAACTCCCAGTGTAAAATATGGCGCTAAATAAACGTCTATAAAAAGAGTAGCAGTAAATTGGGGGATATAAAAACGTTCGTAGTAAAACACAACTTTGACAAATAACATTCCAGTGTCTGTGACACATTTCTAGGACATTCAGACACCTAATATTTTATTACGTCTGCACAACACATCACTCATTCTGAAGCACACGAATTGCTACAAATACACGGCAGAATTTACTTTGCATTGAAGATGATAGAATCAAGGAAATGTTTTGTTTCCACAAGTAGTTATAGAATAGGATAGGATAGATAAGAATTCTAGTAATTTAAATAAAATTTCTAAACATTCAGCGAGGAAGACCAAGAATGAGATGGGCTGACGAACTGAAAGTGTTCGAGAAGAATTGGACAGAAAAGACTAAAGATAGAGAGTACATTCTGATTGTTTCTTATTCTTGATTTAGATTAGATAGAAGAATTCATTGCACTTAGATAAATTGTGTAAGAGGTATAATTATATTATAATATTAACCTTGGCCGCATATTTTTAATATAGTCGAGTCGCGGGTTAGAAATATAGTCAGAATATTTCTAACCCGCGCCAAAAGGCACTCTGACCACTTTCAGACACGTCAGAATTTTACGTGTTTGATTATACCAAGAGATCAAATAGCTGGTCTGGTAGTACTCCAAAAATTTATCTATTATACATATATCTGATTTTTGCTTACTGATTTCTTTATTAAAACTTTATAACAAAAATGTAACATGCTTACTTTAGGCCCAAGGACTTACTATATGGTTTTTTTAGTTAGTATCGAACTATATTTTTTTTTTACAAAACCAATCTTTTTGAGTATGCGTTACACTTACCACTTTCTATCGGGCGTCTCAGATAAATTTATTACACAAGAAGCATTTTATATTATACTTTCCTATGACATCAAAATACTTTACTAGATACAAGGAGTATCAATAGATACTTATTGTTTTTTTGCCGCAGATCACGGGAGCGCCTTTTCCGGAAATTCCAGGTACTTATTTGCCGTATCTTTCTCTTTCTCTGATCTATACTGCAAACACACGGCAGAATTTACCTCGCTGCGACTGGGAGCGCAAAATTTACATTTTGATCGCCTGCGACGCGCCTTTTTATATGATAAACTGTTGTTACGCGGACAAATTGTATGTATTTCAAATGAATTCTGCTGATAATAAAACACAGCATCTTCTGAGAAACGTTTGCGATGTAACATTCTTTATTTCAAGGAATTGTTGTAGTTTTCTTTTGTTTTTATAAGAAGCGTAATAAATTAACAAGTGTTTAGGTAGATTTTTCTCGCGTTTCATTCTGTTTAAAGTTCTACCTTAATTTTTTTTTATTCTCTATATTAAAGTTTGCACTCCATCTACCATCATCAGTACTTAAATAGCTAATACTACATTTATGACAGTGCTATCTGTTTATAAAACAATCATTTGACTATAATAGATAATATATATAATAATAAAATCATGTAAAGATACCAAGACCCACGACAGTTTGAAAAGGTTTTTTTCCAAACTTGCCTTCGCTGGGGATTAAACCTAAAACCTTCAAGTAACGAACTAGAGCAATAATACGCCACGGAGGTCAAATATAATGACTTTTCTTTGGCTTTTCAATACTTAAGGCATATCTACATAGTATCTATCCTTCTAACGAAGGTATAGGCAACATGGAATAAAAGCAAAGCCGCCGCGATCGTTACAGCCGAACTCGGTTTACATGCAAATTGTGTTGATTGTCCACTGTATCGACAAATAATCGGCCGGGGACTGACTGATAACTGCGTATGTAGATGATATGTCGTTCGAAGAATCAAATGTATTCCACAAAAAAGGTTTGTATTTTTAACCTTTGTCAAATTAAATTCATTTTGCTTGCTTCTGCTTTGTTGGTTTTGGAGGTTTTATTCTAGGTTGAAGAACATACGGGCCTTAAGATTTTACTTATATGTCATGTATTTTTTCCTTTCTTTTATCGAGGCGTATCTCTGGCATTTTGCTGAATTGCAAGCATCTGACGCAACTCATTGACTGTGGTCTAGCGGCCATAGTCATTATCAAGCGCAGGTGAACTAGATAGTGTGCAGAATAAGACCTATACGAGTGCTAGTCAGGCTGAAGTGCCTTACAGACACACAACCAGTGCATAAACCTCTTGAACCTGGTGTCCAAGAGGTAGTGTTACCGCTCGATAGTCGACTATCGACAGCTTATTGATAGATTATCGGTATTTTTGATAAAACCTATAATACGATAGACTATCGATAGTATCGATCCTGACGACGAAAAAAACTATTTATTAAATCTATACTTCATAATCTATTGATACTATCAATAGTATGCATAGTTTGTTCGACGTCAGGATAGGACGATAATATAGATAGTATTGTTAGTTATCAATAGAATTGCTCTAAAACAGCTATCAATAGTTTGGCATTTTTTGATTGTAACAACACTAGCCACCACGGCTTAACCGCATAATAATTTACTCAATTAACCGCATTTGATGACTTACTCAAGTGAGTAAATCACAGACGTACGTTCTGCGAAGCCGTCTCCTCAAATCACAGTGACAAAACATTCAAAATATGTAAATGGAGTGTTCAAACTACATACGAACTACATTGAAGCTGGCTTTGTGTAACGTATAAAGTCACGTGAATAAATACAGACTACCAGAATATGTACCATCTAGATACAACAGTGAATATATGCATGAAAGTGGATCAGTTTAGATAAGTATGGAGAAGTTGAAAGAAAATTAAATTTATGTCGTGTAAAATAACATGAAATCAGGGATTTATTGATAAGTTATTATACCCTGTTTTCGCTTAAATTATTGATTACTCCTCACCGCCTACAACAATTCAAGTATTTTTTTCATCCAGAGTCTTAGTTATAAACATTATAAAGGTGCTTGTTGTAATTGCAACCATAAAACATTCTTTAACACACCTTTCTTCTTCTTTGAAACATTGGTCCATTGCCTTTTTAATAATATACGGAAGGATATATCGACAATCAACACGCGCGGCAGGCAGACGATTTGGGATTGACAGAAAATGGCATAGAGTTTGTCCCTAACGTTGCTATTTACTCAAATGACGTAACTAAGTCTGTCAATCAAAATAGCGGGTATATAATAAAGTAGTTATTATGCGCAACAATATAATCCCCGACACGTGCTTGTACGCGACACGTAATCTCCTGCGAAGAGGATCGCGGGCAAGAGAGGGTTGCAATTCATAGGCGGTAGAGATATCCCGGGACAAACCTTACGTTTCATATACGTAGCCACAGACTTGTTTATATACTAACTACAATATGATTCTTCTATTCTAGTCTGGGGAAGAAAAAAACTTATAATGGACCAGCTGCTTCTCTTTCCACGCAGTGCGTAGAAGCCGATCGAGACCTTTCACGTCGTCGTTGACACGAAAATACGAATCATGTACTTAAAAAGTAATGCAGCTAGCAACTTATCATTATTTTACTTCATTTTTTCCACTGTTTCGCGTATCATCACGCTAAAAGAGCCTTTGAGTATCGCGGCCTTGGTATCTTATTTTAGTTGGAACTTGGGACTTATAAGAACTAAATAAAGTAGGTGAAAAGAGACACATCCTAGTGGTCATTGGAAATAGGCGAGGATATGTGTTGCGATACTTGACAATTTTATGCGCATTATAATAGAAGGCAAAATAGAAGGAAGAAGGGGAAGAGATTTGATGATGATGAAGAACTAAATAGTTTCGGTTAAAGCGCGTGCAAAAAACAAAACGCGCGACGAACCAATTGTCGATGGGACAGAAAGGTTCTCGAATGGTGACGTTCTTGCAAGTACGGAGTAGGACAGCCACCCTAGGTGGTCAGACGACCTGAGCAAGGTAGCAAGAACAAACAAGTGCAGGCTGAAGGAAGCAGGCCGCAATCATTTGTTTTAAAAGCACATTATCTTCGTCCTGCAATGCTTAGCTTTGTCAACTCCTAAAGAAACACGGCATCATTGTTTTCAGTAAGTTTCTGCTACTATTAACAAGTAATACGCTCTGAACTATGAACTCGCAAACCCCATATGTCGTTAACTCCTTGATAGGTTTGGCTCATGTTTTAACTTAACAATTCTTTTAGCTGCTTCTATTATTCTATATATAGCTTCTAGATGCTTACCAAATTTCATGAAGCTCCGATCAAAATTATTCGAGTTATCGTTATCAAATATACATACAAGCGCCAGATTGTTTAAGTAGACTCAGAAAACTTTACTCGCTTCGCTCGCTCGCTCGTTCAATAAAATAAGTTTACAGTTTTATTCAACTTGTACCACAACCCAAGGATAACCAGCTTAAAGCGGGCTTACCTATCCTGCATTGTAGTTGAACTCACTTACTCTTAATAGAATACATAAACGAAGCGCGTCGACAGCCGTCATTAAAATTTAAACAATTTTATAACCCATTCGTGTAAATGAAGGGTGAATTACAGTGAAAGTCGTTTTGTTTTTCAAAATAAAAAGGCCGAATGAAACAGTTGAGTCAGTTTTATACAGGGTGAATCCTCTTGGTCCAAGGTAATGTGGGTTGAGCCTTACTTGAAGCAGCAGGGTACGTAGGATGGCAATATTGTTTTTTTAACTATCGCGCTTTGAATATATTAATAATGTACATTTATAAAAACGGGACTTAGCACGAACCTTTGTTGTTACGTCTAACGTTTGGAATAGAAGTTAACATCTTTCAATATTTTAGACAGATAGCCTGTCTGTTTACAGATTAACAATAAGATGGCGATTTTATTCTATTAGAAAAAAATAAACTTTGTGCTTAACGTCCAGTAAGCGTTACACTGTACCATGCGTTATAGAAATATATTCGGATTTGACATACATACTACATGCCGATGCCACGAGTACTGTTCGACCTTTATCATTAAAACAATGCTTTTTATTTTTTCCCTTTATAGCATTACTACAAAACTCCAATTACTTGTACTTATTGATTGTAAATCAGCCAAATACCTTATTTATTAAACGAAACATCCTTTCGTCAAAGTCAACATGTATTCGGCGGATAATGTGTTTAATGAAGTGCTAATGTTACATCGTGTTTTAAATTAAAACTGTCCGAAAGGAAATTAAAATATACATTTACAAAGTGACAATTTCTTGCCTGCTGCAAACAATTTAATTAAAGTAACAGAAAACTTGCATGGTCAAAACGAAACGTCTTCCATAAAAATCATATATTGCTTCAATAAAATGGAATGCAAAACGCAAGAAACTTGCACCGTCTAAACGGGCCTTAGATACTTGTCTCAGAAAACTGAAAGATTGAAAATAACACAATTGAATTATTTTCGTGCAGCAACGATTTATCGAAAATCAACATAAATAATCACTAATATTCAATGTTTGTTTTGTCATTACAATCAAAAGCAAATCATATTAATTTAGCGCTATCTCCTCACTCACATTTAATTGTTTCTGCATTTATCGCATGCCACATACAAAGGTTATCAATCGTTTGTAATTTAATGTTTAGTCGTAATAAAATATAGTTGTTGTTGTTTTTCGTGTGTGGCTAACACTGATGTCTATTTTTTAAGCTACGACGTCTGCCTTAAATTATGACAGCCGGGACCAACTGCTTATACGTGCTTTTAGAAGCACAGATGAGCTCGATAATTTTTTATGCCCATCCAAGTGAGGACCACGCCCAGTATGACTTACTTGTTAATGCGCTAGTAATACGCACATCCACATGCCACCGAGCTCCTCAAATTCCAATTTTATTTTTACTTAATACATAAAATTATTACTCGTTTTATCGTTAAATTTTGAGTGCAATTTTTGTAAATCAAACTATCACACTAATATTATAAAGACGAAAGTTGTGTGTGTGTGTGTGTGTGTGTGTGTGTATGTTTGTTACTTCTTCACGCGCAAACGGCTGGACCAATTGTGACAAAATTTGGTATGCATCAGGAAGCTGAAACCCTGGATTAACATATAGGCTACTTTTTCTTGCCGCAGCTACAAAGTAGTACTATTATTTTATTTCAATCGTATTTCTGATGTTACAGTTGTTGTAAATAATAAATATCTAACAAAAAATTTTACTATCTGCAATCTGCATCTAATAGATGGCGTCATACATATAGAGATCTACTAATTATAAATAATTTTAAGGATCGTATTGTTTGATCTAAAAACCACTCTAAGTCTCAGTCAGTGTGCTACTGTCAAAGAAAAGTAAATATGTAATGTACTTAGTTGATATACAATGTGCACATAGTTGGCTTGTCTACTAAATTATATAAAAGTTTTGTACAATGCGACACAAATAAGTTGAACAAAAATGGCGGACTTCAAAGCATTTTTGTACAAATTCCCGACACGAAGGTTGAACTATAATGGCGGTTATCAGCGCAGCTACAAATATTACGCCGACGAAATAGTCGTCGGCGACGTTTCATACAGTTTTATTATAAAATTTGTACAAAAATGTTTCGAAGTTCACCATTTTTGTTCAACTTATTTGTGTCGCATTGTAGATGGTTTTAATCGAAAATATAGACCATTTTAAGAAGGTGATTTGAATAAAAAAAATTCTAAGTGTTATCAGGATTTCTTAATATTATTTTAAACTTTTTACCGAAAGTGACGACACACAGCAATCGAAGTTTACATTTGTACTATGCCTGCACAAAAAAAACATACAATGACAATGGTCATCTGTCAATGTCACCTGTTTAAATTACTTTTGTTATGTTCGTTGTAGTCGTTTGACATATATTGTTGTAGGGAGATGACAGTGACAGTAGCATGGAATCATATGTACTTCGTTAGACAGTACAGTTCTGAAAGCGGAAATTGCCAATCCTCATTGTGACTTCAATTCCTCAATTATGCTTGACCTTGCTTGAAAATGAAGGTCATTTGGACTTTTGCAAATATATCTAAATAAGTAAGACCTTATTTTTAAATCTGATTAGAGAAAGCTCTCGAAAAGGTTTGCGAATTAGATCTTTTTTCAAATTACTTTACAAGCGATTTGAAAAGCTCGTTGTTCTCTAGACACAAAAAATGTGGCAAAGTGGATACGTATTCCGCCTTTATACAAATTTTATCCTTAACTTTTCCTTGCGTTACTTTACCCCCGACGACAAGCCTAGTAAAACTAGTAGAATTTAGACAATATTATTCGTCAATGGCGTCTCAGTCAGCCTCAACTGTTTTGCAAGCAGTGTTCAATGGCACCTTAAAGTTAATAAGTGCCCATCTAACCAAAAATGTGAGGTACATTCAATAGAGCTGTATTTCACGATCCTTCAGGCCCGCGTTGCTCGCGACGAATTCCATTTTAATTGCCGACTCAACTCTCATAATAATCAGACTCCGCTAACGAGCGAACATGCCGAAATGCAGATCGAAATGTATGTCAATAGTTCTTCGTTTAGTACGTCCCGAAATCAGCGCCATGTACTTTTGATAGAGGGACTCTTAATTCACAGAATTAACATAAGTATTAAGTATGGAACTGAATCTCCTAAGGTATTTTTTACTTATATTAATTGGGTATTTTTCTGGGTAAAAAATAAAATATTTTGTACTGTTATGATAATAAAACGTCGCATAATAATGTCACTTGTCTTTAAACATATCGATTTCGAAGTAATTTTAGATTTTTTATGGCAGAAAAACTGATTATAAGATCGCTTTTTGACTCCAATAAACTGTGACGTCATTTGCCTGTATTTCATAGAAGTCCCATAGAAAATGTCTATTTTGACCTTTAGGAAAAAGTATCTGATTTGACTTGCTGGAAAATAGCGGATTCTGTGCTTAATTGAAAACTATTCTATGACTCTTCATGAGACAGCGGTATAAATGAAAACATTCGCGCTGTCTTGAAAACTGATGTACCGGAGCTCTGTCCCATCCAAGGACTATAAGAAAGGAAATGAAGTACAAGGTGCTTAAATACGACTTTTTAAAAATTCCTTTAAGGCACTTTTAACCCCCGATTAAAAAAGAGGGAAACTATAAGTTTTACGCTTTTGTCTAACTGTATTTCTGTTTGCTTGTCTGTTTGTCTCATAGTAGCTCTCGAATGGATGGACCGATGTCGATGCGGTGTGGAAAGTTTAATTAAAGTCGGTTCAGCAGTTTGAAAGTTTTTAGGTTATTAAACTTTATATACAAGTTTATTTGGAAGGTTAATTCAAAATAAACTAATTTGAAACGTTCACCCTCAATAACTTTTACGTATTACTTTTTTAATCACCTTAAGTACCACGGTATGGACCGGTGAGGTTACTGGAAGCCGCTTTTACATGAGTCACATAGCAAAGTTGTTTTATGCAGATATGAAACCGTAATAATATTTCTAGTATTTTTTATGTAGTCTCAAGTAGAAGCACAAAATTTTCAGTAAGAATATAATTTAATAACCGGCCAAGTGCGTGTCGGGCCACGCGCAGGTTAGGGTTCCGTAGTTGTGGATGCCCATTTTGAGTTCACGCCACTAAAAATGTCTAAAAACTATTTTTCTATTGAGTTTGTATGAACTTTTCCTTTTCGGAGTACATTTTAAATTGGTCGCAAACGCAAATATTTTTAGACCTATTTATTCAACGACAACTTACACGACTGATAAGTCGAAAAAAAAATTTACCCCTACTTTACTTGTATAGGAGCTAGTGGAAAAAAAAATATGTTCATATTTTATTTTACCACTTTTTGACATGATTAATATACATGCTTTTACCAAATTATAGCTTTCTAGAATTTATATTCTCTGAGTAAAATCACAGTCGGACAGACAGACAGACAAACAGACATGGTGAAACCATAAGGGTTCCTTGTTTACTAAGGAACAACCTAAAAACAACATTTTTTATAAAATGTGTAAGTAGATGTAGAAAATAAACTTAAATATTAATAAATATAGATACAGAAACATTAAGTAGGCTGCTATGTTTAAAGTTAAGCTTATTGAAAACAAGTAGAAATTTACAATAAAAAGTTACTTTTTATTTTTCATGTCTAGAAAACTTGGCGCTAAGTATAAAAACTTCAATCCTCTTTTTTATTACGTTTTATATCTTGGCCCAGAAGTTGATTCAAAGGGAAATAGTTCAAGACCTAACAATCACCTCTACATATCCAACACGCTGGATAAGCCATTATAGCAGGGTAGCTAGATACAGAGGGGTACCTACCTTGTACCTTGTTGCGTACCTCCACTAATAAGCTAATAAGCATCAAGCAAAAAAATCTATGGTCAGAAATACTCGAACACGACAGATTAAGATAAGGTGGGAAATAACATGCTAAAAAGTGTGCATTTTGCAAGAAAAAAAAAGCGAGCGCGCTTTTCTTTATTTTTTATATATTTTATATTTAATCTAGTACCCGCATATCATAGATCGTTGGATAGCAAGAAAAAACTTCCAGACGTCTTCAAATGTAAATAAAATTCACTTAGGCAGTTCAAAGGGGCTTTGTATCGCTAACTTTGATTTTTATTTCCGACGATGAGATAAAAGTGCCGGAATCCGGGATGCTGTTCAACAACATAATATATTTTTTCTCCTTAAAACGATGGTTAAGGTGAGAAATAGTGACGTAAAAGGCGACTAAGGGAGCTATATATAGACTGACTGGTAAATCACGGAACATATTGAAATCACTAAACGCTCACTTCTCGTTCCAAATGTTTAAAAAAAAACTAGATTTACCAGCCAACCTTTACACCATTGAATGAGCAGCAACCTCTTCTAAAGAACTGCAATCACAAACTCGTCTACCCAATATGACCTTGAAAAAATCCTTTCTTTATTGGGCGAAGCCTTTAGCGCAGCAGCTGCAAAGACTAGAATAGCAGGGGTTGGCAGTGCATTTTTTCTATCAAACCATATTTACCTAAAAATACATATTATGGCTTGAAAATAAGCTTTTTGAAAATAAAAAACATTTTTTCGTACAAGCTTTTAATTGTCGGGTCTTATCAAGACAAATGCTATAAGCCCATACTCGATTGGGTTGCTTAATTTTATTACAGGGTTCCAATGCCCACCTTCCGGCTCCATCATCAGAACAGTTCATTAACTCCATATTATTACATTGTCATCCGATTTACACAGTTATGCAACATTTTAGCTTAATCAGGTTTTTTTTTTGACACTGGTTGAGCTATTTATCGGTTGAATATTGTGTTGCAAGATTAAACCTAAACAAGCATACTTACATACAAGGTACATTGCAAGTTAAAGCTTGTAGAAATAAAAGTCTCAAAGCTGCCAGCGGTGCCGGGTGTCCACAAGCGACTAAATTATCAACCTATTTTATGCATTTCATAAATAAAAATAAGAACGCAAATAGTATGGCAATGCAAGTGCTCTAGAAGCTCACTGCTGCCATTCCAGTATGAATCAGCAATCCAAGGTAAAGAGCGCGATTACTTAACTTTTTAATAATTTCCAGAGAGTAGATAAATTATTTATACTGGGAGATTTCAACGCGCATCCCCAGGAACTGTTCTATAATGAACTCATAAACTTTTGCTCGGAGCAGAGATGGGTCTGCGCCGATGTGGAAAAATTTGGCGAGCAAAGTAACACTTATACCTACGTAAGCGCTGCGCACGGCTGTCGTCGGTGGCTAGACCATTATTGTGTGATAGACCTTGCGTAGCAGACTGTAGTGAAAGTGGAAATAATGGAAGACGTATTTGTGTCTGACCATTTACCTCTTTTTGTTAAATGCGACCTTAACATTGTAAGACCCAAGTTAGGATCACCTAGCCTGCAACGAAGCAAAGTATTATAAGGAGAGAGAAATGAGTCACAGATAGTTAAGTACCATGGCCTATGTAACAGTAGTATGCGTGATATTGATTTTCCTTCTGAGTTCACGGACTGCAACCACGGAATCTGTAGCTTGAGTGAGCATAAAAAGGTATTAGACCGCTTATATTATGATATTTTCCATGCTCTAAGTGACGCGGCAAGTAAGTCAAGTCAAGTCTCGTGGAGGGGGGAAGAACAATAATAGGCATATATGTGGGTGGAACAAGCATGTTCACGATGCGCACAAGCAGGCCAGGCTTAACTACCAAATGTGGTTACTAAACAATCGGCCTAAGTCAGGTAGAATCTATGAGCAGATGTATGAATCGCGTAAAATATTTAAAAGTCGACAAAAATGGTGTCAACAAAATCAAGACCAACTTAAAATGGACGTTTTAAACAAACATAGATCTGCTAAAAATTTTGATCGTTTCTGGAAGGCAACAAGAAAACTTGACGTTTAGTCTGGTTTGCTCATATGTGTGTGGGAGGAGAGAATGAGCCTGCTCATATTGTGGAAATGTTTAGGGATCATTTTAAAGTCAATTCACCACTGGGCCTTTCAGTTCCTACTTTTGATAAGCCTTTGTATCAGGGGGAAGATAAACTAGTGCGTGTTACAGCAGAACAAGTACGAAATGCTCTAAAAAATATGACTGGCGGCAAGTCTCCTGGACACGATGGCATTAGCGTTGAGCATCTTAAGCATGCGGGTGTACACCTCCCGAGGGTTCTGGCTCTGTTTTTCACAATGTGTATCAATCATTCATATTTACCACAAGAAATGTTAAAAACCATTGTGGTGCCTATTGTGAAGAATAGAACAGGTGACATTTCGGACAAGAAAAATTATCGTCCAATCTCATTGGCAACGACTACAGCGAAGGTGCTGGACAGTGTGCTTAATTCTTACCTGGAAAAAATTGCTAACCTACATGACGCTCAGTTTGGGTTTCGGTCTGGACTATCTACTGAGACTGCAATTGTAAGTCTAAAGCACACTGTTCAATACTATATTAATCGTCGAACACCCTGTGTATGACTGTTTCTTGGACCTGTCCACGGCATTTGACTTAGTATCTTACTACACTTACTACACTAAATATTATGGAAAATGCTGGAGGATAGGGGATTACCGGTCGAACTCCTAAATTTATTTAAATTTTGGTATGCTAACCAGACAAACTATGCGAAGTGGGCCGACTCTCTCTCGGAAGAATATGTGTTGGAGAGTGGAGTAAGACATACCCCCCACTCTCTTCAACATATATATATGTTGAAGAGTGTGGGGGGCTTGACGTCTCCCACACTGGCCGTTAAGGCCGCTGGTAAATGTCCCGATAAAGTTAATAATATTACCCTGAACGGCGTGAACATTCAACGTGTATCAAAATTTAAATATCTGGGACATATAATTACTGACGACCTTAAAGACGATGATGACATAAAAAGGGAACGTAGGGCTCTTGCGGTTAGAGGTAACATGTTGGCTCGCAGAAAGAAAGAAAGAAAAATGTTTATTTGGCACAAACAGGTTAATACAATACAAATGCACATAACACAATATTTTGTACCAAAATGGTCCCCGCTCAGCATATGCCGTGGTTTGAGCCACGACGCTGGTTTTCCGCGGGTACCATGCTTAAACAAATTTAAAACAATAATGACGCAGATTCTCGCGCTGTAGTGAAGAGGTAAAGGTGACCCTTTTTAAATCGTATTGCCAAAACATGTACACGGGAAATCTGTGGGTCAACTACACCAAAAAGTCTCTGGACACCCTTCGAGTCCAATATAATGATACATTCAGGATATTGTTGGGATTGCCTCGTTTCTGTAGTGCATCAGCGATGTTTACTAAATATCAAGTTGATGGCTTTGCAGCCATTATCCGCAAAAAAACCACATCGCTGATATTTAGAAAGCGTGGCAGTCCAAACAGCATTCTGCAAACCCTAGCAGATAGGTATACGTCTTCGCTTTGGACGTGTCTTGTAAGAAGGGTAATTTTAGAAACCCACACTTTATTATGATTTTTATTTTATTATGAATTTATTTTGTCTTTATATGATTTAATTTGATTTTATTTTTGATTTGATTTTAATAATGTTCCTAATTAATAACTAATCTAATTTAAGTGATACTAACATATGGATCTTTGATATCTGAAATAGACAATTATTATTATAATATCTCCTTTAGATTCACGGGTCTTTTCACCCCGGTCCTTTGAGAGGCTTGCGTGGGGATACAGATCCAACACGTAGAGGCCCTTTGGAGAAGTTGATGTAATGTGGCGCTCCCGCCAAAACCCATTCCTGAATATACCTATGAAAGGTGAACCCTTGAATAGGTTTCGGCAGGAGAAAGATCTATTGCAAGAAAAAGGGAAAGGTCTGTGAATTATGGAATGAGATTGGGATGGACTAATGCTGGGATATTGCAATAGGAACGTCACCTGCCATAATCATGATTACTGACTATTGTAGGCAGGTGGTGGCTTGCCGCCTACTAGACGGGCCCCTCAAACGCGCCGACAATAGTTGCCAGTAAAGAAGCAACACCGGTGCAGGCGACTCAGGGGTGTCGAGAGGTGTGCTGCGCTTTCTCCGAAGTTACTCGCGGCGTTATGCCCTTTAACACTTTCACCCCTGGAGCAACAGCTCTAACGACTCCTCTCTGTACGGCCAATTAAGGCAATGCAGAGCTGAGAGCCCTGCGAGCCCTCTTGGGTCTCCACCACGACCGATGAAGACACGTCGGGGACGAGGGCCCTGACCGGCTCCCTGGAGCACTTGGGTCCGTGGTGTTATTAATATTATTAAAACTTATTCAAATGTCCGTAAATAAATTAAAGGTTAATTAGGTCAGCTTTACAGACATTTCTCACTATTCGTAATTAAAGTGCCGGTAAGAACTCAATCGAGTTAAGGCCGGCTGCACGCTACGTAATGCCGAAATTGAGCAATTTCCTACCAACTTTCAACCTCGCTTAACGCCTTAATGAAAACTAACTTTCTGAAACTTTATTTACACTTTCTCAAAGAAAGTAATTAGGTTTTGAATTTCTTCTTTATTTGAAGGTGTGAATGCCGATAAGTTTACAGCGAATTCATAATTAGGTAGAATATAACCTTTTAGGTGAAATAGTCACTAATATTATTTTGAGCCAATTTCTTAAGGTATTTTAAAAAGTATTAGTACCCGCTCCAGATTTGCACGAGAATGAATAATTCTTCTTGAATCACTCTATTGATGAATTTCAATTTGAAATTCGTTGTGTAGTTAAAAAGATCTTTATAAGCGTACATATCGGCGGGAAGCGACTTTGTTGTAAACTAGGTATTTATTCATTTTTCTCAAAAGCTCATAGGCCAAAGTAGGATTTTTTGTGTCATATACACGGTCCTCTAGGAAAAACAATCACGTTAAGTCGCTCTTACTTCAAATATTTTAGTATTGAACTTAAACCTATAAATTCTGTTATAAAACTATAATAAGACAGCTATAAGTAAAAAAAATCTTAGTGCCCATTAACCTTATGGAAAGGATAGAATAGAAAACACACTTCTATCTTCTATGCTTTCCATAAAACAAATCATTTTACGAAAAAAAAACATTATATGTAAAAAAAATGTCTTATCGGTACATACATACATAAACCCGGAAACTCAACACGCCCAACTTTATTTCAGGCACTCGAGTTAAAAAACACAATCAAACCAAATCCAACAGGCAGTTTACATTGTGTCCATCTGAATATAAGAGTGCATCATTCGAATCAGTATCCAGTTCAGGCAGCTAATCCAATTTAAAGTTGTCCAGTAGTTAGCCGGCTTTCTCGTCGTGTATTTTTTAGCATGCTAAGCCTATTAGCTTGATGTAAAACAGCGACAAGCGGAGAGAAAATGCTAATCTAAAGATGCTTTATTACATTGATTAATCTACACAATCGGGTTTTTGACGACCTCCTTGGCGTAGAGTCACCATGCTAGTCCGCCACCCAGAGGTTCCAGGTTCGATCCCCAGTCAGGGCAAATTAGAAAATAGCCTTTTTCAAATTGTCCTGGGTCTTGAATATTTATCTATATATTTATTTGTTATAAAATATGGTATCGTTGAGTTAGTATCCCCTAATACAAGTCTCGAACAGAGAAAGATCTATTGCAAGAAAAAGGTCTATGGGTTATTGAATGAGATTGGGATGGACTGATGCTGGGATATTGCAATAGCAACGTCACCTGCCATAATCATGATTACTGACTATTGTAGGCAGGTGTTGGCTTGCCTCTCAATAGATGGGCCCCTCAAACGCGCCGACAATAGTTGACCTTTGCCGGCAAAGGAGCAACACTTGTGAAGGGGTGAAGACTCAGGGGTGAACTGCGCCTGCTCCGAAGTTACTCGCGGCGTTATGCCCTTTAATCCCTTTTTTTTTACGGAGGAAAGATCCCTGTTACGGATACCCGTCAGCCTGCGGGGGCGGCTGTCGGGTTATGTGGGACTCCACGCCAGAACGACGTGCCTACCCACTAAAAAACCTCCGGAGTTCCATCCCAACCGCTTTTGCCGGGGACACGGGAACAGAAATACATCCGCGAACCCCGGCGCGGCTGGCCGCTAAAGCGGCCCCTCCTCGGGGGCGTCACAGCGCCCCCCCACTCACCAAGTCGGCGCGTCCGGAACTCACGGATGCGCCATACCTCCTCTGCCCAATTGAGAGGCGGCAAACTCCCAAGCAGTCCACCGCCTGTGGACCCATGGGAGCCAGATAAACCGGCTCCCAGCGGCGGAGAAGATGAAATGCTCCGCCGCTTGCCTCTCGCCGCAAACGCGGTGCGGCACCGCTCGGTCGCGGAGGATAGGGAGAGCGGCAACGTAACACCGACACTCCTCCTCCTCCGCGACCGATCTCCAACCACAGCTACGGCGGTGTGGCCCCGCCTGAAGCGCCGGGAGGGCAATGAAACATTCCCCTCCCGGCGGCCCCACCCCGGGTGGGGGGAGAACTTCCCACTCCCCCGCCGCCCCATTGGGCGCATCCCTACAGGCTCAAGGCCGAAGCCGAGCCCGCGGGAGCGCCCCTCCCCGGGTGGGGGGAGATCTTCCCACTCCCCCGCCGCCCCAATGTGGGCGCTCACTGCTGGTTGACGACAACAGGAGCGCCCCCTTGCGGGTTCCTCTTAGCTTCCCCGTGGCTCGAGGCTACCACGGGTTCTGAGCCGCCCCGGTACGACAAACCGGGAACCCATTGGGGGGGATGTCCTTTAATCCCTGGAGCAACAGCTCTAACAACCCCTATCTGCACGGCCAATTAAGGTAATACAGAGCTATGAGTCCTTCGAGCCCTCTTGGGTCGCTACCCCAACCGATGAAGACAAGTCGGGGACGAGGGCTCTGACCAGCTCTCTGGAGCATTCGGGTCCGTGGTATCGTTACTCGTCAACAGCTCACCACACCACAAGCTATAATTATTGCAAACGGGGTAAATAGAACTTAGGCCGCAAGAGCCAAGGACCATGTTTAGCGTTAAGGTGGAAAAAGAAAACCAAAATAGTGATGGGTCGCTAGCCCCATCGCCTATTAGTAAGACTGTCTGATTTTTGCTATTTCCCATTTGCCCACACCCAACGTGTCATTTGTTGCTAGAGTTTTTACAGACATGTAACAGTATACCAGCGACACTAGTCGGCGACTGTCGCGCGACAATTTACTACACTGGTCGCTGATCGTCGCCGACCAGCGGCCTTAGTATGATATTTTATCTGAGATGTCTTTACGATCTTCCCTCTGTAACGACAAGATAAAATTCATGAATGGACACGCAGTAAAATGAGTCGTCACACGCAGGCAGGTTTTAAACAGTGTTTCTAATATCTGCTAAGAAATTATAATAATTTTAAATTAAAACACGCGTTTTGTAAACCAATTACCATATATAAAAGAATGATATAAGTATGTAATAATTCCTAGAAAAAATATTGCAACCAAAGAGTATTTAAAATTATTAAAATAAAATGTTATAAAATTGCATGTGCAACGGAACGTTTCAACTCATGTCGTACAACCAACTTAAAGGAAAATACCACCGCCGAGTACGTATGTATTCACCGCCGCCGGAGTGGTTGTAGGATTCATCAAAAGATGGCGCTGTAGTTTCGTAATTAAATATATTTTTAAGTTTGTAAACTAGAATAATACATTGTTTAAAGAATGTCTGCCTACATTTAAATATGTAAATATACATTTAATATTAGTTCAATTGAATAACTGTTTAAAATACGATTAAAAATGGTTTAATTGAGTCTTATGTGGGTTTAGCAAATCGGCGACAAATTTACATGATTTCACGTTGCCAACCGTCGATATGTCTACTTTGACCTGTTAAAACCATGCTCGCACGGGAGTTAGGCGTGAGATAAAATACGTTTTATGAATAAAAGTTATTTTGTCGCTCAATTTTGTCTATGTTTGTTGCGGTAAATTACGCAAAATGCGACAAATTTGAAGGATAAAATTTGTCGCCCTAAACATACTTGCCTCGCAGGGTCGTTGGTTCCCGTTGCTCGTCTATTTAAACCCTAGCTAGCATAACCATTGCAAAAAAAATGAGTTTTTACTATTCTAAATGCTATAATATTGAAAATGATGATCATATTTTACTTGTTGCAAATTTAATTGTAGTCAATTTACTAATAATTCCAGCTAATTACCCTCAATTCCGGTCCCATATTTTATTTTAAATAACAATTGATTACGTTGCTCATTAAAAGCGACGTTGATTTGGTGACCAAATAGTGTAATTAAAATATCAAACAGATACCTATATAAGTAAATACATGAATACACCTTTTATAGTTGTTCGACCAGTTAAATTGGTCAAAAGATAGTTTTTTGTACACACATTGAGTACTATTGGTATTTTTGTTTCTATTAGGCTTATGACCTAGAAACTCTTTTAGAGATTTTTTCAATGAAATAGGTATACTACCTTACCATCACATTATATACTTGAAAACAAAATGCAAGGAAAAAATATTTCTTCATACAATTAAGTAAGTGGTTTTACCGATAGAAACTTACGCAATAAGAGTGACTTAAATGTCTCACGTTAAAGGCTGAAAACAGTAAGTTAAACGTTTATGGGGAACTGTATACTTTTTTATAATAAATTGGCACAATTGGTCGATATGCCAGACAAAAAAAATAAAGCTTGTGTAAAGAAGGTACTCTATGAGAAGCCTTATTATAGGACCGATGACTATCTTAGAGACAACAAAGTTGGCTTAAGCTTGGCGCGGATCCCTCTTAAAGGTTTGTATACTCACAAATGTCATAATTTTGTACATTTGGTACATACTGAATCTACAACTTGAATTGACAATATATTATTTTAAAATTTAACATGTAAAAATTTTATTTAAAATGATGACATAACAGACAATTTATTCCCTGTCCACTTTAAATATGAATTACATTTTGAGTTGACGTCCTTAGAGAAAATGCTGCAGATTGCGCTTTGGAGGCGGCAGTGGCGGCGCTTTGAACTTAGATCTAATTAACTTTTTGACGTCAACCATTGTGCAACAAAACAAAGTGATGATTATATAAATATCCTTTGATAATAAAGATATTTTTGAATTGTTTAAAATATTGTCGAGTACCAGTTTTAAAATTGTAAAAGATATTTTTTTCTTATTTAATAGTAAGTACCTATACCCAAGAGAATATGCACGTATTTTTTTATTTGCTTAGTGAAATTTTTATCAACCACAGTAAACAAACATGAAAGAATTTCATAAAATATCTCAATCAGCGACGAAGATGTGATACTTTAAAGTTTCAATAGAAAGAGAAGTCCGATATGGACTGGTGACGTCAAGTCTATATCAACTATATATTTGCCATAGTTAATAGCGTTGTTGCGCGTGAGATAGACATATTATCGTAAAATCGTTATATCTTGTTCGTTTTTCAATCTCTGTTAGAACCTTACTTTTGAATATTTATGGATAAACTAGTTAGATAACACGTATTGCTTTCATGCATATTCTCTAAAATATTTGTCAAGATATACGTATAATATTGTGTTAGTTATTTTTATTACTCTCAATCTACAACGTGTCACAAAAAGGTAGTATCAACCCGAAAGGGAGTTTAATTTCATATGGAGCTGGTGATTTTATTTTTGCGATTTCAAAAGATAAAATTATTCATATTGATTGGTACGTTTAAGCCCTTTTGGGTTGATACCCCTCTTCATCAAACATTGTATAAGCCTTTGATTAAGCCTAAAGACTCGTTTAATTTAAAATAAACATGTATGTTACGTTTAATAAATACGTACAATTATACTAGAATTTCCTTCAATTAAAGCCGTAGCGTCACAGTTTTAGTTTCTTTTTCCAGTCTTTTTGCAAAGAAACCTCATGATTGTCGGAGAGTCTGACAAAAACCAATGAAAGGCCAATCTGGAGGCCTTTACTGGCCTTTACTTTCAACTAAGACGGCCCTCTTATTTACTGGAACGGCCTCTTGATTCCATTCGGATCGTTTACTCGCGTCTGAGAATGGACCGCTTTCACGTTTTTCTACTTATTTCTTTTTTGATAAAATCTTGCTGTGTTTTTGGTATTCCTATAATATTATATATTATAATAGTAAACATTTAGCAGCTGCACGGTAAAATCTCTATATACATATAGCAGCTATATACAAACTCTATCCCTTTTGACGTGTCAATGGACTGTCAAGAGAATGGGCGGTCTCATGATAATCATTACATACCTAAGCCAACACTGAAATGAGTACACGTTGCTTTAAATAAGTACATACAAAACTTTTAATCTCATATTTGTGAGGGGTTACACAAATTGAGTCGCAAGCAAAAGCTAAATACTTAAATAATAAAATTATAAAAGTATACACGGACAATCTGCGATTCGATAGAAATATCCAAAGGTCATTAATTATGAAAAAAACTTCATATCGCGGTTTAGTCTTATATGTAAACATTCAGACGCCATCTAGTTTTGAGTAGTGGAACTACATATTCTGCGGAATTGATATCCGTAGCACCATCTATAATTTGTCATGCAAATCAAAGAAACCCCGACTTTCTAGCTTTAATTAACCCCCAATAACTTTATAACATCTAAACCGATTTTCATCAAGCATAGCTAAAAAAAAAGTTGCTTGTTTTATTAAAAAAAAAAAACGGTCCATCTGTTCCAGCCCTACGATGCTACCGACAGACAGACATTAGCGTCAAACTTATAACACCCCTCTTTTTTTGCGGAGGTTTAAAATAAACGTAAAATTTTCAATTTCCTTGCAAATACAGTGGAATTCCAACGCGACATCAGAATTCTCCCGCCGTACGAACGCCAGACGATTTTACAGGCCGCTCGACTTTAACGCACATTTGCTAAGGAACGCCTCAAATTCTCATTCCGCCAACAAAATATAAACAGAAAGTTGTTCATCGCGCCAATGTCTAATTGAAATTTTCGCTTTAACGCTTGCTGTGGAGTGGTTTAATCAAAATTTTCCTCGGGTTTTTTGTGCTTCTGTATGTCTCAAATCATATTTTCTGAACTATGTACAGACATAAATACGTCATTTAGATATATACTAGCATAAATACCCATTGAAGGGTAACTATGTTGCTTTTGGCAAAGTCAAGCGCAAATGTTAGGTGCTCTTAGTAAGCTTGGAAAACCTGATATCAATGTTGGCCTTTTCCCGCATCAAAAATATAAATAACTATTAACATGTCACTGTGAATTGAAATGCACCAGGCGTTTAGATACAGGCATATAGCGCGAAGAACCGATGGCCGATGGGGCAAAAAGGTTCTCGAATGGCGACCGCGTACTGGCAAGCAAAGCGTAGGACACCCACCTAAAAGGTGATCAGACGACCTGACCAAGGTCGCTGGAAAGCGCTGGATGCAGGCCGCTCTTGATCGGTCATTTTGGAAATCCTTGAAAGAGGCCTATGCCAGCAGTAGACTTTATGCGGCTGAAATGATAATGAGGCGTTTAGATGCGTGTTAGACATTAGGAGTACAAAATTAAGTGTTAAAAAAAGGTTGTTGTATTTTTTTTGTTTATAATGTGCTTTTGTATAATATATAAATAAACCACAATATGTTTCCCTATATATTCTGCAATTAACCCAGATAGGACCCTAAATACGCCAACAGAAAAGCGCGTCGTTAAAACTTCCGATACTTACAACAGTTTTTGTTAACAACTTCACCGAGTGCGCTCGTTCCCGAGGCCACGGTTCCCTAACTAAGTTACTGAAGCTTTTTGGTCCAAAGACGGACGAGCACAATATTAGTATATCTGTTAATACATTTTATCTGAAAATTTAGCTATTCAGTGATTAGCCGGAAACCAACAACTTAAGTTGCTTTCATGTTAAACTGTTGGTTAATAACAATAGCGGTGGTTAAGCTATACTTTACCAGATGCCTTTAAGCAGCTAGAAAAATCTGGCAAACAACGACGATCATTTTAGAGTGCGTAAATTACCTGCTTGCTAATGCATTACTTTGCAAAGAAGAAAGTAACTTGGCACTTCCTAAATGTTAATATTTTTTCAAAACTAAAAACCGACGTCACCCCCAAACTACAAAATCAATTTAAATAAAATTTTACGGGTCTACCTGATAAGTATACCCTTTTAATCAAAATATGAATTTACCAAATTGGTCCACACGTTTTCGAATAATCGGTGAACATACATAAAAAACCCGGCCAAGTGCGAATTGAACTCGCATGGAGAGGGTTCCGTACAATGCGAAAGATTTTCGTATTGTAATGTTCCGTAAGTGAATGTATCATAACTGATATTACCTTTTTTTTTAATTTTTGTATTTTTTTTTATAATCTACAAGCAATGAATTATAAATTATATTTTTTTTTCCAAAATTTGGAGCTCAGTAGGTGTCGAAATCAGGGAAGGGTATGGTCAATTTTCGTTAAACTTATAACACCCCACTTTTTGCGACGGGGGTTAAAAATATCACATTTTAAATCGTCATAGTAAGGCGCGAGTTTACTAATAATAGCGCTATCTAGTGGTGTTTTAGTAAACTATTGTCCGGCCGTGTCCGTAAGTTTACCGCTTAATTTTTAACTGATAGAATTATTATATAATAATTTTTCCTTTAATCTATAAGCAACTATATTTTATTTTATTTTTTCATAAAGTTAGGCTCAGTAGTTTTGGAGATCAGGGGGGAAATGGCCAATTTTTGTCTCCTTTAATGAATAAAGTCAAAACTATTTATTTGACAATAATACAAAAATATATTTGAGATCCTCAAAACAAGCCTTTTCATTTCATATATGGCACAGTAAGGTTTGTAAAACTTTTCTTTTTAATTTCCTAATTTGTCTCTCGAAAATGACCGTTATTTTAAAAAAGATTTTATTTACTTATTTTTCCTGTAATTTACAAGCAATGACATATATTTTGTATTTTTCATTTTTTTAAATTTTAGGCTCAGTATTTTCGGAGATCACGGACGGGGGTTCAATTTTCATCTTCTTTTATAAATAAAACCAAAACTATTTAATAATAATATAAAAGAATATTTGAGATCCTCATAACGAGCCCTTTTATTTGATATATCACACAGTAAGGCTTGCGAAGCTTTTTTCAGAATTTCCTAACTTGTCCCTCAAAAACGACCCTTATTTAAAAAAAATATATATTTACTTTACACACCTGTGTTTAGGTGATAGAATTACACAATTCTAACAAAATTTCACCTGATTTGGTTCAGTAGATTCGGAGCAAATTGGCTGTGACAGACGGACGGACAGACAGACGCACGAGTGATTCTATAAGGGTTCCGTTTTTTCGTTTTTTGTACGGAACCTTAAAAAAGATAAATTGATAACCTCCTCGTTTTTGGAAGTTGGTTAAGAACGATGTTATACTCATAGTTTCAAAATATGTTTCCCAAGCTTTTCAGCAATCAACGTAGAAAGGATCCTAAACAAGCCGATGGAAAAGCGCGTCGTTAAAACTTCCGATACAACAGTTTTTGTTAACAACTTCACCGAGTGCGCTCGTTCCCGAGGCGCGTGGTTCCCTAACTAAGTTACTATAGCTTTTCGATCCAAAGGGATTGGACGAGTACACGGTATATACTCGTACCAATATCAGTTAGTTATTTGATCACTTCTAGAAACATTTATTGTAAAAAAGCATATGTACAATTTCTTGAGCTATTTTTTTCTTCTTTTAGCGTCAATTGGTTTGAGCTATTCCGTGTTTCAGAAGGCACTTTAATGGTTGGTACCTGGTGTAGACTTTAGCTGATAGAAGACGAGTATGCAATATGCCATATAAACAGCTTGAAAAGCTGACAGACGATGATGATCATGTTAAATGATCAACAAGAGAACAAACGTAAGAAGTTAAACATCATGAAGAAAATATGCAGTAGTGAGATGACGTAATCTTTTTACATTTATGGCTCAATAAAGTTGTAAATAAAAAATAAATACAAACAGATACAGATTCAGTCTAATTTATATCCTAGCTTTTTTACAGAGACTTAATGGCGTAAAAACGTCCGAACGCCACACTGTATGGCGTAAGTCGGCTAAGCTATTTACAATAAAGTAGCCATTGGCAAAATGTCCAAATCATCTGTATTTTCCGCTAAACCGGTGGAAAACAGTGTCGGGACGCGCTCATTTGGAGATTGCACTGAAAAATAGGGTTGCCAAGATCGAAGAGATTTTTTAGAATCAGAATCTAAATACCTTAAAAACAAACTTGTATAACATTCGTTAAAAAGAGATTTCTTCAGATATAATGACCGTAAACTAGTCAATTGGTCCGAATGGAAGAATGCTTGATAATAAAATACGGTCTAAGTAAATAATGCCATTTGTATTTCTAGATTCATTCTGAATAAAATGTGAATATCTTATGACGTCTTACTAACAAAGGCATCAAGAAACTGTCATGTGCCTTAAAATTAAACAAATAGAGAGTTAGGTCAGTTGATAATTTTTTAACACAGATTACATACTTAACCTTTCGACAACTTTTTTTTTCAAACACAGAACACAATCTTTCATCAACATTTTTAACTCCTTTTTTCAAAAACTCTCTTTGTAGGCAGCCCTGCTCAATCATTGGTTGTTCCACCGCTCGCTTCATTAAGCAAAAAGTATGCTGATTCGGATTCGAAGAAACAACCAATTAATTAGTCTAAGTAATTTCTTGTACTCCCTACCCCCACAGATAAATCCTTTTACTTGAATAATGTATGAAATTCTCGAATTTATGTATTCTACAGCTATTTTTAAACTTTGTTTTCATTCTCTTGGTATTGGGAACACACCTTCAAACCATGTCTGGCGATATACTGAAATGTTTCTGAAATATTTAATAATTTTATTTGATTTATATAACTATATAGTTGTACCGCTTACAATAACTCAATGTTATAGAGAACATACTAAAGTAAAATTCTGCCCAATTTATAGGTTTTGTGTCTGTAACCAAATGCATCAATGTTCCTAAGTACAAGTAAGATTAAAATTACAGGTTTATGAAAATGCCTTTTTGGTTTTGTTTGACTTAAATATATTGTTAGAAGTATTTCTAAACTCACAGTTTTATTTTATATTGATTTTTGAACTTAATTTAGCTTACTTTTGTTATCTATCGGTGCTTGTAAAATATATTTTTTACTGTAACTTATAAATAAATATTTATACAGACAAATTACACTGATTGAGCTAGCCTCAAAGTAAGTTCGTGACTTATGTTATGGGATACTAACTCAACGATACTGTATTTTATAACAAATACATACATAGATAAACACCCAAGATCCAGCACAATTTGAAAAAGGCCATTTTCTAACTTGCCCTAACCGGGGATCAAACCCGAAACATCTGGGTGGCGGACTATCGTGGTGACCACTACGCCACGTAGGTCGTCGATATATAATA
The DNA here is from genome assembly GCA_943193695.1 of Acrobasis suavella. Taxonomy (NCBI): domain Eukaryota; kingdom Metazoa; phylum Arthropoda; class Insecta; order Lepidoptera; family Pyralidae; genus Acrobasis; species Acrobasis suavella. Next base: position 6,458,233 of record OW971943.1, read on the forward strand.
TAATTTAATATAATAAAGAAGGTAAAAAATGCTATTGTAATGTTTTTACAAAATTTTGCAAAAATATTACTTATGTAACACTTAGTAGGTACTTGTGTAAAGTAAAAAGTAAATCATTTTATGAAAAAAAGTACCTACCCAAGTAACGGGTACGGTTACATGGACGATATATTTACCGGAAAGAATAACCGGCAAGTTAGTGTCGTATTTAGGGGTTGTAGCTAGCGGCAAACCTTTTATACGTACCTACTTTATTGGTTTGATATTTCTTTCTTCATTTTATACAAGTTTAAACAAACGAATCTTTGCTAAATTAATATTATATTTTGCTCATTTAGTAATAGATAATTACAATTCTCTTTTAATGCTTATTATCTTGAATTATTAGAAGAGATCGGATAATCGGATGCATATTTACTTTCATAAAATTTTTGGGTAGCAAATTATTATTTTTTTTAAATAATATTCCAAGATTTCGGAATTGCATACCTAATCAGGTGTATTTGCATAACTAATCGGATGTTCTTTAGATATATGTAAATATAGGGAAAAGTTTCCCGTGATAGCGGATTTTTTTCAATACTAATGTGCTTTCCATAATTGCCATCATTTCAACTTTAGGTAAATACGTGTCTAACTATCCAATCTCAGCTTATTAGCCAATCTGTAGCAGGTAGTACTATTCGTTTGATAACGACAACAATTGGTTCAAAAGCAATAGGTACTTATACTTACTGCCCTTATCAGTAAACTATACTAAAGCGCATGTAACTATGTACAATTGTACAAAGCAAGCTTTTGATGACAGGCCTCGGGCGAGGACGGGCACAAGGAATAAAGGCCTTTACTACAGGGACGCGACAGGTGTAACTTCCCATACTAAATAATATAGATAAGTATACCCTTTTTGAGCTAATTCGGACTTTAAAGTCTACCTTTCAGGGCAAATTACTTTATCAGAAACAATGCATGTTTTTGCCTTCGTACACTGTATTTTATAAGTGAAATAAGTAACCCTACCACACGGAAATCTTTAGAATTAGGGCCGTAACAGACGCGGCACAAGTTGCGCCGCGTAACAGCTAGTGATGGGCGATGCATAAATACTCAATTAACCCATTTGAGTATTTACTCAGTAGATTGAGTAAATACCAGATAAATATCCTTATTTATCCATTTGGTGAGTAGATTGATTTGCGACTCATATTTATATTCATATTTATTATTTCATGTTTTCATGACAATTTTGAAACTTAAATCTAGTATACACTTGCAATTCTTGTCGAAAAGTGTGTGCGTACGCCATAATATGCTTAAAATGTAGGTAAACGTTATATGCGACGCTAAATTATATGAAAATACCATACTAATCATACACTGAAAGTAGACTTCTTTGACTAATTATCATTTTTTGGTGGGAGGTGTGCATAGACGTAATTTTACGTAAAAGTAAGTAAACAGTAAGATGTCAATACTTGAGCACGCTCTATTTACTCTATTTATTAAATCTAGTGAGTAAATACTCAAAGGGGTAGATTGAGTACTATCCACTGCCCATCTCTAGCTGTTACGCGACGCAACTTGCGTCCCGTCTGTTGCGGCACTAAACTTGTTCAAAGCGTGTTGTTTCAAATATGAATTGAGTCGAATTGTAGCTTAATTTAAACCACCCCTTTTGCAGTGTGGTTGCTGGTAGGAGGACAGATATTCATCCATTCAGACATTGAGGTTTTATGAGAAAAAAATTATGAGAAATTATATTTATTTATTTAGTTTTTGCTTAAGTTTTTGTTTGAATTATTTCTACTTATGCTTTTTGGTATCAACACACGAAAATGGATGTTCTTTATCTTTTTAAAATGCCTTTACAACTAGTGAAGGTTGGCAATCAGCTGGGTGTAGTCCTCCTTATTTGTATCTAACATCCGAGAGTGAAACGGGATAGCGAGCGCTGCTGAGGTGAATGGCTCTCGTTTCACTCTCGGATGTTTCGTTGCCAGCATTTCTTTTAGTTTTACTTTTGCCCATCATTATAAGCTGTAAGAGATGTATAATTGAACGTACTATTTTGCCTCTTTAGAAGTTCAAATTAAATTAGAGCCCTCGAGGTGTGAGCTCAGTTTTGCAAGAGTATGAGCGAGTGCCAAAGTAGAGTCAGTCAAATATAACAAAAAAAAAAAACAATTTTCTATTAAAACCAAATGAACCATCTTTACCACCAATTTTAATTAAATAAAAATGTTAGTTTATTTTACTAATAATTCAAATACAAATACACCGGAACGTCAAGCTGCTAGAGCTTGACGTTCCGGTGTTGTTGTACCGAACGTACTTCGGTACCAAAAGGTGAAGGTGAAGGCGGAAAGTGCGCGGCAGGGAGATGACGCGCGAGGGTCGTGCCGCGTATCAGGCCGGTATCTCACCTAAACTATCTCCAATATATTATAAATATATACGGACAAATAGCACTGATTGAGGTAGCCCCAAAGTAAGTACGAGACTTGTGTTATGGGATAGTAACTCAACGATACTATATTTTATAACAAATACATATATAAAGATAAACATCCATGTTTGAAATGCAAAACTGAGCTTACGTCTCACACAAATGCAAAACTGAGCTTACGTCTCAAGAGCTGTACTATTTTCCTCTTTCTAAGTAAAAACAAAGTTAAGACCAGCAACAATGAAAGACCATAATCCAAGCTTAAAATCGAGTCAAAACATCATCCTTGCAATAAAAGTGGAGCTAGCATAATCTATTTCACTAAAGATAACAGAAGCAAAGCAAGGATCGGATCAAAACAGAGAACAGTAAAATACAAAGTTACTAGAATGAAATTAAGCAACAATATTGCTTTTGCTGTGCAATTGCCAATAGTCCATGTTACTTTGATATGGAAAATGAAAATTATATATTATATACATAGAATAGAGAAATCAAAATGATTTCGTATATTCAATTATATACTTTACAGAAAAATACATGCATTTCTTTTTGTCATATTTATACAGAGTGGTTAAAAATGGAGGAATAGTATTTTATAGGCATACTTCGTTATAATATTAAATATTGACACAGAAAATATATATATATCAAAAAAAAAAATATATATATATATATATATATATATATATATAATTCATCAGCGTTTCTTCTCAGCAGTGGTCGTTACGAAGCGAAGGTGTCGGTAGCTTTTCTTTAAAAATAAATTAAATTTTAATATACTTTACACGTAACGTAAATTATACATATTGACGTGTAAAAGTGCTTGTAAAGGTCTAATTACTGAATAAACATTTGAATCTTTGAAGCCTTAGCTGAAGCGCATTCTGGGCCTTTGATGCGGGCCTTTTTTGTCAATTTCCTAATGAATGATAAATTTATTAACAAAATTATTGGGGGCTGAGAAAATCTATGTCACACATAATTAACTATACAATATTACAACAACATTTTAAATAGCAACCAATAGCATATACAACGTACAATGGCGCCGCCTTCATATTTTCTATAATTACATTAGCGACCTAATATACTACCTAATTTACATTCGTATTCAAATTCATAGGTTTTTTAGGATTAAGATCTGTACGGGGCACTTTTACACGTCAGTAAGTATAATTTATATTACATGTAGTGTATATTGAAGTTTATTTTTTAAAAAAGCTACTTACCAATAAAATACAACACAAAATTATTATCTCAGTTGTAAAACTTTGATGTTTAGTTATATGTATAGTTATTAATTCGACGTGCATTATTTTTTTTTAGGAGTAAGCATATTTTGGCCTAGAGCAGAGCATTAATTAATAGTTTGTTGTCACTACAGAATGAGCCAAAATATTTACATTAAATTACCCGGATGAACCCTACTCTACTATGTGGCGGAAATTTGATGCCACACAGTAAATCAATCTACAACATGACGTAATAAATTTATAGTTAACCATTATATTGCAATTTGCTTTATTTAAAGATTTATTGTGATTTTAACTGGCAGTTAGTAGGCCTATGGATAGCTATATATGCCTACAGCCTGGCTTCAAGTCTTGTGAATAAATCTCATTTTTACAGTATTAGTCACCTACTCGCCATACGGGTTTTGTCATGTTATTATTGTCTTTTAATTATTAAATACTTATAATATAATACAACGTTGATACATTGTAACATGTAATGCTTACAAACAAGTAAACAAACATAAATTACGCAACAAAAAATACTAAGTAGTCAAAAAGCAAAGCCGAGCTGACCAGTCCCACCCGGCAGCACCCATTCACGAGTTGACGCACGGATCAACTTCAGCGCATGAAATGGGAAAGAATGTAAAAAGTATAAATCTGAGTGAAGTGCATCAACCACTTAGGGCTGTAGCGTCAAGAAATTAAATAAAGTAATAGGTTGGGGAAAAAGTCTTTTCGCATTTTATATGAAAATTCAAAACATTTTTTAATATAGTTTATTTACATTTAACTAAAGTATGTAGGTACCATTTTGTTCGATAACTTTTTGCCATCTTATAGGTAGGGACACGATCCCATTGCTATAGAAATTTTGGGGCTTCTAATCAAAAAACTGCGTCAAGTAGTTTTGGCAGTCCTCTCGTGATGTTAACCTGACACTGCCTAAAGAATTCTGAAGAGCCCGAAACAGGTGAAAATCTGAAGGTGCCAAGTCAGGACTATACGGCGGATGCATTAACACCTCCCAGCCAAACTCTCTTAATTTTTGCTGAGTGGTTAAAGATGTGTGAGGTCTAGCGTTATCATGATGAAAAACCACACTCCTTCTGTTGATTAATTCCGGCCGCTTTCTCTCAACTTCTTGCTTTAATCTTATCAGTTGTTCGCAGTAGAGTTCTGAATCGATGGTCCTGCCTGGTGGTAACAGCTTATAATGAATAATGCCCTTCCAATCCCACCACACACACAGCATCACCTTGTTGCGAGTTAACCCGGGTTTCGCCACAGTCTGTGAAGCCTGACCGGCCTTTGACCATGACCTTTTTCGCACTTTTTTGTCGTACGTGATCCACTTTTCATCACCAGTTATCAATTTTTTCAAAAATGGTTCGGTCTTATTACGTCGTAATAAAGAATCACAAATAAGTACACGGTTCATTAGGTTTCTTTCAAAGAGCTCGTGAGGTACCCAAATATCGTTTTTTTTTGTGTACCCATTTTTTTTTCAAATACGCCAATACTGTTTTGTGGTCAATTCCCAGTTCTTCAGCTACGTCGTCACTACTGATATGCCGATCATGCTCCACTTTTTCAAAAATAGCATCCATTTTATCCGTAACAGGGCGACCAGAGTGACGTGCATATTTGACATCAAAATTTCCGGATTGAAAACGCTTAAACCAAATTTGTGCTACTCTCACAGACACTGCACTAGGTCTATAAACATCGCAAATTTTTTTCGCGGCTTGCTTTGCATTTTTACCTTTTTGGTAGTAAAATTTTAAAATGTATCTAATTTCTTCATTAGATTCACTCATCTTGACGGTAAGAAAAACAAATGAAAATCACGCATTTTCCTAATTTGAATTTGGAATTATCTTCTTAAAAATTTAAACTTTTAAATGATACCAAAACCAGCCAGGTACAAATAGTATAGCCAAAGTGGTTTGATTACAAGTTCATACATACTATATGCTAAAAGACTTTTTCCCAACCTAATAGATCTTACACACTATAATTACTTAATACGTATATATTATATGTACGTACATAGTCTAGAACCTCGTTTGGAAGTAAATGAATAATAGCACAGACTCCTCATATTTTGAGAGCTAAGTACTCAACTGCTTGCGCCAAAAGTCTTAAATTTCAACTCAATTTCCATCCGCTTGAATTTATTAAACCAAAGTTACAACTTCAAATAAATTTCAGCGCCGCCAGAAAAAGAAAAACTACCCCTAATTTCTACCCTCTCCCGTTAATTAATGAAAGTAGCTTAACACTTCGCAGTGGTTCTTATTTTAGGGTACCGTTGGAGAGTGACATGTTTGCCACAGATTTTGGACTAAAATTTGTCTGATAAATTAAAATGCATTGGGTTTAATGGAATATTTAAATGATTATAAATATATTATTATACTAATTAGTATACTTATCATACATCGTAATGAATTGTGGTTTTCTAATTATAAACTTCAGTCCGCAATAAACATTCCCTAAATAAATATCCCTAAATAAAATATCCAATCACAATGATTAACATATATAATATACATATTGTGTCTTTTTTGTATAATAAAGAATAAGCATGACGAATGGGAAAATATTTTTACCCTATCGGTTAGATTATTAAAAAATATTGTACATATATTTTTTGTTTTATCTGAGAAACAAAAAATGTCAAAGATACAGCGTATTGAAATTGCTCATGATGTCACGGCTATGTACAATTTTTACATAGAGGTGACGTCGCAAGCGCCCACTCCGGAACTTTGATGCTTCTTATACTTGTGAATTTTTTTTTTGGCAAACTGAAAAATATTGGTCCATTATTTTTGGATTATCTAAAAGACGCACTAATTTCATTTATACATTTTTAACCCTATCGTCACCTCTATTTATATACATACGAGTACCTGCCTACAAATCACGACTTTTTCGTTTTATACGCATTCATTTTTTATTCAAATGAGCGATCGGCTAAACAAGTTTACTATACTTAGGTCAAAAATATGTTTTCATATTTTGTCATATATATTTCCGTGAATATTGTCAATATAGACCGATTTACTGTAGTAACAATTTTAAAATATTGTTGAGTCGATTAAACCAAATGTGACCTATAATTACACACTTGACCAGTTTATTATCTTTTTAAGACTTTATTTGTTGCAGGTGATGAAAGCTTTTAATTTGCGCAATAAACATTTTACTAGCACTTTTGGTGCTGTTATAAAAAGTCGTGCAAACTACCCAGCACTAAACTTACAATGTTTTTCCGACTATAATAAGTATTCTGATTACGTGGAGATTTGAGAAAATTGTTTTAAGACGAAGTGGTAGCTAAAGTGGCGCCCTCATTTGAAATAAATTGTTTAAAACTAAATATGGTGATAATAAAAAAATTTATTTGTATAAATGTCTAGAAAAACCTTTAAACTATTTTATGAATAACCTTTGAAAGTAATATTGGTAGTCCGTCTTGTTTTAAAACTGTTTTTTGCCAAAAGTGGCCACTTTTGGCGAAAAACAGTTTTAAAACTAGACGGACTATTAGTAATAATTTCAATGGTTATTCATAAAATAGTTTAAAGGTCTTTCTAGACATTTATACAAATCAATTTTTTTATTATCACCATATTTAGTTTTAAACAATTAATTTCAAATGAGGGCGCCACTTTAGCTACCACTTCGTCTTAAGGGGCTACCTGAGGTCCAGTGCTGCCCCCATTTGAAATAAATCATTTGAAAAGAAACGGAGATATTATTAAAAATTTGGCTTTGATATAATCGTAGATAACCCTTCAAACTATTTTATGAATTGGTGTTTATATTTTTAAGTAAGAACATGTAGCTTTTTATAGCATTTTTGCTAAAAGTGGCCGTTTTTCGGAAAAATGCTATAAAAAGCTACACGTTCTCACTTTAAAATATAAACAGTAGTTCATAAAATAGTTTGAAGAGTTATCTAGGGTTTTATCAAAGCCAAATTTTAAATAATATCTCCGTTTCTTTACAAATGATTTATTTCAAATGGGGGCAGCACTGGACCTCAGGTAGCCCCTTAATTTGCTTAACTTTAAATTTTTAAGATCTGCTACACTGTTAGAATAGACGAGTATAATAAACAAAAATGACTGAGTTGTAATATTTATGTTTGCAACACCTCTTTAATGCAAAAAAAGAAAAGAAAAATAAACAAATAACAGCTCTATACAATTTTCCGTTAAAAATTAGAGATCATTTTATTTAATTTGTTTGTTTGTGGTTTGTTTCGATTCGCATTTATCTAATTCATTCAGAAGACATCGTGTTACTGAGTTTATCTTGCCTCTTGTGTTCTGCCAGTTTTATGACAACCCTAATTGGCCTGTCATCAATTGGCATCGTGAGGTAGCGTAATCTTTCATGCATATTCAGAAATATAATAATACAATTAAATTATTAGTTATTTTATTTGAAATAGCATAATTTTTAATATTTCTCATGAGAGTACCTCATGCTATAAATTCTACGTAAGATAAGTTGCCAACGTAATTTAAACTAGCAAGGAGAAGGCATCTGTAAAATTACGCCTGGATAAGCTGGATTGCAATATAAAAACTTAATCCAAGTTATGTTCACTATACGATCGCCCAAGGCATTGAATAACCGAGCCACCTCGTTATTCTAGACACTGGCTTAATCTCTGAATTAATAATACAAATCGATCGAGTTGCTTCTGTTTGTTAAGACATGTCAAAACGTAATCTAGCTTTGGACACTTGTAAATGAGAGAACATCACTCCTTATCCTACCACAAAAATATTGTTACTACCGAAACTTATTCGCAAATTCTAAAGATTTTAAAAATAAGGTCGAAAATCGAATGGCTTGTAATTTTACAGGTAAAAAGTAATGTTTGCAATAGTAACCCGTTCCGTTTCACTGTAGTGACAATATAAAAGGATGTTAATTGGCGTTTGCTACTTTCCTAGGTAATGGAGCCGTAACTAGGCTAGCTAGACGTTGTCGCGTGTTTGGATTTGCATACAAGCCGGCACCAGTAATTATTTGCTTGTATTATAGTAGAATCAATGTTTTGTCTCTATTGTTCTTGGTAACTTACTTTTGAAATAAGACGATGCTTGTCTTCGTTATAAGGTATCTAAGGTTTTTGTTTTTATTAACATTGTCTACATTGTTTCAGACTAGTAACTCACACGAATCCCATGAGATTTAAGCACTTTGTTATTACTAGCACAGATTTACGTTGGATTAGCACATAATTCTATGCTTTCTTTTGTTGTAAAAACTTACTTGGAAATGGGTTAAGACAACCATATATATTATCTAGAAATATAGATTTATAATTCCAGATTAGTGAAATATAAAAATTCTCAATTATCATGTTAACTTTGAGCTCGATTACCTAGACAATGAAGAGGGAGTTATGGGCTCGGTTTTTACCGGGAAACAAGCGAGGTAGGTAGAATGGATTGCAAATCATCCTAAAATAAACAGATATACAGGACTTGAAGTTTACTGCTTTGTTTTCAACCAAACGGCACGTTAGTATTTCCGATTTTTGAGACAATAAGAAACCGGTTTTTCTGTTTATATATACGAGCCCAAGACGCACAGCGTAGTTAATTACTTTGATCACTTGTATGAGAGTAAATTATTGAATGCACTGATGATTGAGTGCATTCAATTATTTACTTTCAGTTTCTAAAATGTTGATTTCACCTTCAGAAAGTCCACCACTGCAGCTCTTAAGCTTAAGGATTTCCAAAACGAACAATTGAAAGCGGTCTTTATCCAGTCCCTATGTTTGCTTTAGTCGTCATACCACCTAATAAGGTCCTACGCTGCTCTTGCTATCATTGTAACGATATCGAAGCGATGCCATCACAACAAAAACAATTAACAGCGACAAACAATTTAATGCTCCATTTATCCGCTTTAAGCCGAAATTTCGCAACAAATGGGCCAACGAGGGCAAGTGCTATCAAAATAAAACTCACTCCGACCCGCGGCGCGCCCTGCAGGTAGGTACAACTTCAAAGGGCCTCCGACGGACGCCCCTAGACAACGCTCACTAATTCACTTTGATGTTACACCCCTGCGGGTGGGGTAACGACGCGTCTTGAAGTTTAAAGCCAAGCGAGATGGGAACGGTGGAAACAATTTTTTTAATAATTTATTTTCCACGAGAAATTGTTTCGAACTTTCCGGAATGCTCTTTGAAATTAAACGGGCGTTTGTTTTGTTTAAGGCTGATGACAGGACAATTTGACTTGACAGTTGTATGTTTAGGATGGCTTTTGCGTTGTAGTCTTTACACGTGTAAGGATACTTACACGTGTATCTGTATACCTAATTTTAATTTTTAATACCATATTATTTTACTACAATGATAAATAAATAAATATGTTTTTAAAATTTTTAATTCTAATTGTAATCGTACCTACTTTTAAACTATCGTATTATATTATTAAAAAATTGTTCAACATGGTATATATTATTTCAATATGGCTTAAGCTTGCTTCACCCTTTTGAAACAAAGCATGATATGAAATCGATCCTCGGTGTTCACAATCACGATAAAAATTGGCATCGTAACAAAAGAGAAGCCTCCACAAGTAACGAACCCGGTGCATAACAGTTAATATGTATTAAGCTTTCGCAGATATTGCTTTGTGGGTGAGTAGCGTAACCTCATTTTCAGAAAATTTTAGGAATAATTTCAAATTTTCATCAAGCTTTTAACATTTACGTAAAGCAGTTTTGCTTTTTATTATAAGGTTTCAATTTACAATAATTAATACAGTCTTAATATACTTATTTGCAATATTTTTATTGTATGTATGATTGTTGTTTATTTTTCGTGTATGAACGTGTTGGCCAACACTAGTGACAGATTTTTCAAGCTATCTAAAGGCATCTGACATAGCTTTACGACTGTCATACAATAATGACAGCTTGGACCAACGGCTTATATGTGCTTTCCAAAGCACGGAAGAGCTCAAGAATTTTTTTACCCACTTGTGGTCCATCCCATCTAAGCCGCCCGGTGTCGCTTTTCTTGAGAAAGCGCTAGTAATGCGCACACCCGCCGCCGAGCCACTGAGCTCCCCCGAGTGTAAATACGATAATGTATTAAATTGTTTATTTAAGATATAGAATAAAAAAAAAACAGTGTGCATTGTAAATAAACAAATTTATATAATATATTTCAACGAAAATAAGAGCCTTACTTTATTCAAGTTACTGTAAAATCAATTCTAAGGATTAAAAAATTAAGAACACAGTTGATATAAAAAAAATGGCCAATGCAAGAATCTATTCAAAATAAATTTTAAAAGAATGATGTTTGAATCATAATAACGTTATAATTTATAATACATATAAAAATAATATTCATATTTCAAGGTTCTAATAGATATGTTGTATACACACACACACACACACATTTGTTTGATAGTAAACAGATACAGACATATTTTTACATCATCTCTGACGGGGTAGACAGAGCCCACGGCTGTAAGACCCAAAGGCAACACTTAATGTGTTAAGATGAAAAAAGGAATCAAAATAGTGATGGGTAAAGAATATTTTAAATAAAATTTCTTCAGAATTTTATAATATTATTTATTTTTTATTATAATATGACCAAAACAAAAATAACCTGCATTTATACTACTTTAATATAGTCACCCTACAGCTAGCCTCATAGCAGAGATTGAAAACTATACAAAGCGACCACAAGCACGCCACAGTCCATATTTTGGCTGAAAAGTTTCAAACATGCGCTAGCCTGTGTGGCTCTCGGGCTCGCCGCAAGACTTGTAGTTTACGTTTGTTCACTAAAATTATTAAAACATATATCTATTTGAATACCAACTCAAAATATAAATGTAAGTCATATTTTAAGTATTTTTATTTTATTCAACTTTAATATGTCAGTGTTTCAATTGTATCAGAAATTAAAAACTTTACAAAGCAACCACAAGCACGTCAAGGTTTATATTTTGAAGGAAAATATGCACTGCCCTATGTGGCTTACCGCATGACTTGACCGCATGACTTGACTGCATGACTTGACCACATGACTTGACTGCATGACTTGATCGCATGACTTGACCGCATAACTAGTTGTACGTTTGTTCACTAAAATTCAAACAAAACCCATCGTCAAAGATAATTGTCATATACCAACATAATTTTTAACAAAGATTTTATTAAAAATAGATTTTATTTATTTAACTTTGTCAATTATTCAAATTTTAATAGATATCAAAAAATATACAAAGAGATCACAAGCATGTGGGAGTCCGTAATTCCGTATTTTGGTTGAAAAGTTTCAAACATGCGCCTGAGTGGCACTAAAAGTCGTACGTTTTGACTAAAATAATTACAACATATTTGAATATTCCTGACCATGTCGTGATGGTAGAATATATATCTTGCAACCACCCCTTTCTCCCACGGGTGTCGTGAAAGGCGACTAAGTGAGGTGGCTACAGAGATCGGGCAGCACTGTCCTCTGTTCAACGACTTAAAACCATCTACTGCGATCATCAATTCGCCTACTTAGCACAGTGAGAATGAGGAAATTTTCGACCTTTTATTGCGAGAGGTAGTTAGAGAACTAACATAGCCTGATAAAGAATAAATGGATGGATGTTTATCTATATATGTATTTTTTTTTTAAATATAGTATTGTTGAGTTCATATCCCATAAGTCTCGAACCAACTTTGGGGCTAGCTCAATCTGTGTGATTTGTACTTAAAAAAAGAATAAAGCTAGTCCCCCGGCACGTTTTATTAGATCCACTTATTCCATATCTATCTTTAAATAGAAAAAAAATACGAGGCGCGTTTGATCGCTCGGTAGGTACCATGGTAGAATATTATTCGGAATAGTTTATTATGAATACATATCTGAGCAAAGCAGGGACTGGAAGATAGTGTTAAATAGAATATTGCAAGTTATAATGGTTGAATTCAAGTTGCTCCTTCTGTTGTATGGATATTACTAGAAAGCACTTTGATCTTTAGCGTAGCATTGTTTAAAATTATTATAAAATTGTACCAAAAGCAAATAACTAAAAAAAATCGTAGCTAGTACGAAGTTGAATTACCAATTTCGTCAATTGCACCTGGGTTTAACTTATACTTTATGTTGCTTATGCCATGTGTGAATCTAAAAGCTAACATTATAAGCTTATTTAAGTTACAAATTCCACGTGTAACGAACATTTCGCAAAATATTTCCACAAAATACATTGTCCCCGCCATTCGAGTAGAAAACCAACAAAAATAGAACATTCAAAAGGATGTATTCACAAAGAGTTATTCCCAAAACACTCCACTATCGCAATTCTATTTAATTTATTCCCGCTACCTCTCGTATCGTTAAGAAATATTATTCTCCCGAAAAGGCGTTATCTCGCCCGACCACCTCACAAAGGAAGAATAGATCTTTCTTCTTTTAATAGAGCATCTAAAAGGGTTGGCAACAAAGACTTAGAACGGTTGGCTGGAACGGAAAAGTTTTCAATTTAACAAATTTAATATTAGAGTTATGAAACATCAGTCAACTATGGTGCATAATGTGTAATATATATATATATATATATATATATATATTTTACCACAAAATACTTTACACTGAAGTGGACCGGGTCGGAATGGAGATTAGCAGTGCATATCACTGTACTGTAATATCAGTGCAATAATCACAAGGTAACAAATCTCGACGTCGCCACAGAATAAGTACTAATACTCATGTATAGAAGTCTTACTCAGAAAAGGAATTCAAAAAAATATCTACTTAATGCTGTTAGCGCTATGGCTTAATTAACTCGCGTCAGAACTCCTTACCTCTTCGTTTAGATACCTAGATATCCATTGCAAGCTAATTTCATTCTTATTACTCTGGACAAACGATTCGTGTAACTGAATTTTACCCTCCGGAGTGGTCGCGTCATAATGTAGGTGTATATTTTCGATACCTACACGGGGAGTGACATAGGTCTGACATTACTTATGGGGTTGCCAAGCGCCACGCACTTTAATAGAAGCGCAATTAAATAATGATATTATCACCTTACTTGTGATTATTATGTTATTCATTTCAAATAATTTACTTATCATCTTTAAGTTAGTCGAACTTTACTTCAAACTTTTAAGTTAGTCTAACTTTTTTAAAATTAGAAGTAGAAAGCATATAGTATCAGTTTCTTTTTTCAGGATTTATATCTGTGTCAACCACCAAAAAGCGCTGCTTTTTGCCGGCAGTATATCGCGGCCGAGATAGTCAACACAAGCTCCTCTAAATGCAAATGTACAGCACTATTTGAGGTGAGGTAAGGTAGGAAGAATTTTCCTAATATTTTTGTCTTGGATGTGATCTATGACATTAATAATAAATTAACTACTAATTGCTGCTGTAGAAAGAGAGACTTTTGAGAACCAGTCAGTGACAATTGTTTTAGGGTAACTGGTGATTCTAGCATACATTAGAACATTATCTTATTTGTCACTCGAAGCCAAAGACCATATATAAAGAGAATAGATAATTTTAACAAAGAGATTGACAAGGCCAGGAAGGAGGCCGTTCGTAAAACTACAGCAAATCATTTAAAAGGCTATTCTATTTCTTCTCCCCTTAGAATGTTCATTGTCATCCTTGGGTGACCATTGTCGTGCTTATTATCCATGGAATAGTAAAAGCTGGTAAACGTCAGTAGTACAGCTGGGATTCACCAATTTTTAAAAAACTTCTCGATAATTTCTTCTCCGCTTTGCATGCTATTCGACATCATTGAGTCTTGGTTGAAATGATTGTTATATTTGGATAAAAAAATCCGGAAAACGCACTTTGGGCCCCAAAACAGCACAGATAACCGAGAACGAGCTTAGATGACTTGCTATCCAAGTCATCCTAAATAGTTTCTATGTATTCTTCTAAGTGGAGGAAGACCCTAATTATCCGAACTATTGAATTCCTTATTTTAAAAGTCCAAGTTCTGAAAATCCAAATTTCATTAGTACTTAGAAATAAAATTCCGATTTTAATAAACACGAAATTTATTTTTCTTAATTATAAAAATACGATTCTTCGTTGTCCATTATTTCTAAGATGGAGAATTAAATATCCGATGTATGTTTACCCGAAAAACAGTATTTCGCGAGTACGATAGTCTAATTAAATTTGGAATATTTAAAACATACGATTTGTTTTTCAATTACTACCTATTTTAAAATACAAATTAGAGTAGAGATAAGGCTGACCAGCTGCCAACAGTGTTCAATGTTCATGCAGAGTCATGTAGACCAACGGGATCATATATATTTATGTAGGGTACCCTCCAAGTGGTAATGTTTTTTATTTGCACAATTTCATATGCGATTCTCCAAACGGTTGTATCTCACAAAACTTTACATATTACAAACACAATAACGAACGCAGTCTACGAGTCCCATCCCGACAACGGACACCGAGTAACTCAACTAGTTTAGATATCTGATAAATATGTATATCACCGAAATATGTTGGGTCTGAGTTAGAGACGCGGATAGCTGTGAAAATAGACATCAGTCGATCGAAGCCGATTCCCATCGTGTTCCCTTAGGGGTTTCTAATATATATAAATGAATTATTACTAACAACAATTATAACCGTTGACGACCTCCGTGGCGTAGTGGTCACCATGCTAGTCCGCCACCCAGAGGTCCCGGGTTCGATCCCCGGTCAGGGCAAATTGGAAAATGGCCTTTTTCAAATTGTCCTGGGTCTTGGATGTTTATCTATATATGTATTTGTTATAAAATATAATATCGTTGAGTTAGTATCCCATATCACAAGTCTTGAACTTACTTTGAGGCTAGCTCAATCAGTGTGATTTGTCCCTATATATCTATCTATTTAACCTACGTAAATCGGCGCACCGCGCGTTAAAATGTCCATTTTCTATTTTCATAAGCCAAAAACTAGCAGCATGATTGGATTGTACACACCCACATTTTTAAAATACAACATTTTTCGCTGGTTTCAATGATACATCTTGTATAAACACACGCAGGGACATATTACTCACACTAAGTAAATAAAAATAAAAATATGCGAATTATAAGCCGGACATTAAATGGCTTACCTTTAAAGAACCTCACAAATTACCTAGGTATTAAATTCGTTTCATAGTTTCATAGCTGTACTAGCCCAAATTCTCACCCAACGTCACTGATAGACATTATAGATAGTTGTAAAATAATAAAATAGTAAAAATGCAAAACGACCTTTTTAGAGGCCATATTGCAAGTCCATAGAGTACTATAATATAACTGAAATAAAGAGCCATCTCGGGTGACTGCCTCCGTAGTCCAGTGGTCAAGGCGTTCGCCTTGTGACCCGGAGGTCATGGGTTCAATTCCCACTGGGAAGCATACTTTGTTAAAAGTTGTTTCCAGTCTGGATAGGATATTGCAGGCTTGAATCACCTGATTATCCGAAAAGAAAGATGATTCCGTGTTTCGGAAGGCACGTAAAACTGTGGGTCCCGAACGCCACCTAGCGTTTGATCATCAAACTATCCAAGGATTGGTTCCTGGTTTGCCCTTTGGGTTGTGGAGGTCAGACGGCAGTCGCTCTGTGTAAAATCCAGTAACCTCGTCAAATCTCCTTGGTTAGGTAGCGGACCCCGGGCTCTGAAGCGTTACTGCTGAGGATGCAACCGGGAATACGTGAGGATGATGATGATGAGAGAGCCATCTCGGGTAACTATTGTGCCAACAATTTAAGCTGCAAACCTGCAAATGTAGTGTCATCTATTAATGTTATTCCGAAATAAGATAAAATTCAAATATAAAATTTATTTGCATCGAGGTGTGATTTGAACCTGAGATTCGTGCGATCTCTGTTAATTTGAGTCTATTGCGTTAACCACTACGCCACTCAGGCTTGGTACTGCACGCGCGAAATTATCGCTTATAAAGTTAACTCTTAACACTAAATGAATAGAAAAACGGATAAAAAGACTTTGTATTTTTAGCAATTGTGGAGAATTGAACCTGAGGTCTCCTGATTAGTTTGGGACACCTATACCGTTGCACCATTCAGGTTTCTAACTACGTCTTCGAAATTATTGGTTACTATACCGTAAAACGGTAGAATGAGAAAGCATGTAGTGCGACATCTATACAAATTCTAGGAAACTATTAACTAAAAGTGCTTTTGATATTTTGTCCGGAATAAGAGTAATAGATAATGTCGTTCAAAACGAAAAATTCGCAATGTATGGGACTTTCACCCCCATGTGCAAGTCTTAGGCGAGACTTTTTATGACACTGAGCGAAGATATGCTGTGTTTTTGACTACCAATAGGATTCCGATGTCAATTAGTGACATGAGACAATGAGAGACATGTTATATGTCGTTGTTGTAGTACAATCTTACTCTGCTAACAGGGAACGTAAGCCTGTTGACAAGAAATTTACCCAATACCAATTAATTTACCTAAGCCTGGTTTACATATTGACAAGTGACATGTGCGAGTGACAAGTGGTAACTAAACACTGACAAGTAACAAGTAGGTGTTCACACGCACTGGCAAGTAGATATGCAGTAATTCACTTGTCACATATCAATATGTAAACCGGGCTTTGGAAACAATACAAAACGGAAAAAAATAAGTTTACTTATTAGAATGAGTGCGTGTGATAGTGTGATTTGTCCATATATATTTATTTTATTATCAGTAAACTGTTTTCCTTTAAAAACTTAATAGAACAAGATTTTAGACTCACTCATCTACAGTATTTCAATCACAAAAATAGAGTTTGTGAGTGATTTAAATTTGTGCAATAGGTATATTTGATTCGTTCTCTATTTCTGTAGTCGTCTATGGTCAGGGACGTAATACGGACCCTCGAAGGAGAATGAGTGTGGTCTGGTTGCCGATAAGATGAGCATAATCCTATCAAAAACATTCGTGTAAGAGGGATTTCTTCGCAATAACTAGAGGAATACCTATAAAAAGGATTGATTTGGGAATCTTTTTCATATAAGTACTTTAGTAATATTGGGTTTCAGATTTAATCTAACTTATGTTTATTGTAGGTATCTGTTAGTATTTTACTGTATGTATTATATTATTTTTCTTCTGTTATGTATATAGTAATAATATGTATTCCCTTATTTATGTAGTAATAATAAAGAAATAAATTATACGAGTAGTATAGTCACTCAGACTAAGAATTGAACCACACGCAGTGTATGATGCGCGACGCAAGTGCGTCGTTCATAGAATTTCAACCCGCTTAATATTTGCGTGGTGGAACTTGAACGGTTTGAAGAAATTCTATGCATGACGCAAGATGCGTCGCGCATGAACGCTGCGTGTAGTTTGACACCAAGAGAGACAGAACGGGCAGCGGCGTACCATATGATACAATCTTTAAGTTCTAACAAATGAAAATAGTAAATAAGGTCCCTGGGGCCAGAAACTGAGTTGGTAAGACTACTGGGAACTTTTGTCCCAATAGTATATTGGTAGGTCTGTTGGCACTAATATTCCCAGTAGTCCTACTGGTATGACTATTGAGACAAAAAAATTCAGTAGTTCTACTGGTAGGTCAATTGATATAAAAACTACTACTGGTAGGACTAACCTGGTAGTACTACTGGGACTAGCTCATTATAATTATGTTTTTGTTTATCAATTTTATCAATCTGTTGTACTTGAAAAGCAGACATTTTGGTAGAAAAAGATAGTCTGTTCTTAAATCTGGACTTCTTACATCCAAAACCTCCCTTTGTGTGTTAATATTCAATGCCTTGGTCGCGGTTGCTTACGTAAGCCCTACACGTATGTACTTGATAAGAATATTACGAAGAAAATCCTCAACACAAAATAATACAAATATATACTGTTAGAATCGATACTAACTGGTATTTTAACAAACTTTAAAAAAGATTTTATATAATTTGGCTCAATTAAAGTGTTAGCATTTGTTTAGTTAATTATTTAAAAAGAAAACAAATTCTTTACTGTGAAGAGTTAAATATAGTTTGGCTCAATTAAAGTGTTAGCATTTGTTTAGTTAATTATTTAAAAAGAAAACAAATTCTTTACTGTGAAGAGTTAAATCGTTTTTATTTTTTAGACTTTGAGAATTTATTTTGATAATTTCTTGAAGGCAATGTCGAGTATATGCGTGCCTTTACAGTGGATGGCGCAATAAGCTAATTTTTCAGCATTTTCCACGACCTTACGAAGTTTTGCGGGATCTATATTGGCTTTTTCACGTCGAATTTTGGCCTTGAGTTATTCCATAATCGTGGCTTGTTTATGTTAACTTTGGACTTTAAAAATCTCTGCCAAATAAATCAAATTTCTAGCTGTGAAAGTGTTATTGACTTTGGCCTAGAGTATCGAGCAAAATAATCTGGTAAGACCAACGAAATATACTAGTATTTTCATAAATACCCGTATGTTCTTATTTCATTGGCCAACACCATGTTTTATAAACATTTCAACATATAATTGAATATCTTTCAGCTTCAGTCAGTTAGTACGCCGGCCAAATACTATTAAAAGAATTGTGCGGAACAGTATTGTGCTTCTTGGCTCCGTTCCGTAAACAACATTTTTCAACGTAAGTGGAGCGTGCGGATAACCTGAACTTATGTTGAACGAAATGCGAAAATTGAATACATATTTTGCACTTATGCTTTATGCTTGCATAAATGATTGTGCTAACAATAAGATCACGTTTATGAAACTGAGTTTAAAAAGGAACAAAGAAAACGCCTACGAATATGGTATTTGGGGGATTCAAAAGCTTTGACATTTGAAATAACTGGTTAGTAATTATCGAATTAATTTGATTTCGCATTTTGTGAAAATTCGTTTAAAGCGTCCAAAAATAATCCGTAACAATGGTCTCATAGAAAATATTTGTTACCTTGGTAGGCATCTCTAATTATTATTATTTTGTAAATGACCTGAAGTACAAAAATAATAATTAACAAACATACTCCACGACACATCGACGCCGCTGGTAATAAGAGAGCTGGCTAATATCTTACGAAAAGAATTGAAATAGCCATTCAGCGCAAGAATGCAGCCAGTGTTCTATGTATCATGCCACGTAAAACGTCATTTAGATTCTTAGGTAATTTGTATTAAGTATTAATTATACCCTGCGTATGTAAAAAAAAAGAAAACTTAGAAAGAAGACTTGATATTATCCATCGATTAAGACATTTTTAGCATGCGCGTCCCTAATGCGCAGATCCCAACATAAATCCTCTAAGTAAAGACAAATGACTCGACCTTTTTTCGAGTCCCTCAGGATAACTGCTTCTTACAAATCCCATACGTGCCGTTTAATGGAATGATTGCAGTATTACTTATGCGTGATCCACAACCCTGGCGGAAAATATAGATGTGGTATAAGTATAACTCTTTATATTTATATCACTCTTCTTTTCTTTCCTTCTTTACTTCTTCTTCTTGGCGTTAGTCAGCAAATTGCTGATGTATCTGTTTTGATCAAAATTGCGCAAAGCTTATTAGATGCTGTTTTGCAAGCAAAAATACAATTTTAGTAGTTCAGCTTTTAAAATCATTATTTTACTTTAGTTTAGTTCTATTTACCTTAATAAACAATTATTATTATTATTAGATTAGATAATACTAATCTAATAATAGTAATAATTGTTTATTGCAGATATCAAAAATACATAATATGTTAGTATCACTTAAACTAGATTAATAATAATTATGAACATAAAAAATCAATCAATAATTATTACTGGTATTTATGAATTAAACTTAAAGAACCTTTTAAATAGACTTGTTCGAATACCTTCAGTGTGTGCAAGTATTGGCAAAACTCGTTATTTATGAGATCACTACAGGAACTAAACAAACTAGTTGTCTGCTCAGAAATTGACCTGTTCAACTCAAACCCCAGATGCTTCAAAAATATTTTCAATGCTAACTTGGTTATGGTTCTCACTTTGTCAATAGTTAAGACTTTTTCTTTTAATTATTTATATTTGCTAATAGGCAGTAAAAAAATCTATGCTTATAAGGATTTATGTTTGCCTCTCTATCAAATATTTAATACAGAAGCACTTTTGCTACATAAAAGTATGCGGGAACATGTAAATTGTCTTTTTAATATGTTTGATTTTTTTTGTTGCCAGTAAGGCATTGTATAAAGTGCAACATCTTTCGCATTATTTATTATATGATCCTTTTCTCAGGGTTATTCGCTCCGTTATACTTATAAGTTATAAGGGTTGGATTTTGAACATTCTCCTGTATATTAAAATTCATGTATTTTACAGCATTTGTGGACTAAGGTACTTTAGAGACAAGGAGTAAAAACAATTGAATATGCTCGAGGCTAAGTTTCGAACGGTCGTTTTGGAAATCCTATATCCAGCAGTAGACTTTCTGTGGTTGATATGTTAATGATAATGCTAAGTTTGTGACAGATGTACTTTAGCTTCAGTCATTATTGTTTTGAAAATCTGCATTTTTAATTCCTTCTTTATTTCAAAGTCATAACGGTCAATACTAATGTATAACGCATGCTTCAAATGCGTGTGTACTATGTGATGAAAAAAATCGTTGGATGATTCGAAGTCAAGGTAGCACAAATGGTAGTGCACTCACGGCGTTAACGTGAGGGACGCGGGTTCGAATCATTTTTTATTGTCACATATTTTAATTTGAATACTATTGCAACTTTTTCAGGCTGCGTAAAGGTTTTTAAAATGTTTTAACGTCTATCATCTAGCTATAACAAATCATAAGCTTTTGAAAAAGAAAAGCGTACACATCAGGTACCTACAGCTTGCATTGACTAATTTATCTCTCATTCTACCTTTGAGGTATTACGAGTTGACTATAGTAAATATAAGTTATTATAGTACTAATTACAGAAAGTAATAGAACCTATAATTTTTTCCAATTTACAATAATAATCATTTCAGAACTAGGAATATATATTATATATATATATATATATATATATATATATATAATTCTGTTGGTATTAATTTTAAATATTATTTAAACAGTTTATTATGTAGTTCTATGTAATCATATTATACCCACTCTCTACCCTATTTTGTAAAACCTATCCCTTTCAATCCAAGGTTGACTGGAAGAGATCCCTATCTGGGATAAGCCCGCATTTGTACTGCGCTTGTTCTCTTAAATTTTATACTTGTATTTATGTGTGTACAATAAAGCTTTTACAAACAAATAATAATAAATATCTCTGTACGCTACGGTATATTAAAATAGATACTTTGTCACATCTTTATCCCTAACGGGTTAGAGAGGTCCTAAGACCGCGATACCCAAAGATATGTAAATGAAATGATAATAAGTAGATCTATTACTTATTATTAAGTAATCCCAGTTAATATAGGTTGGTGAGCACAGAGACATTTGGCAGTAAATATACTTGAAAAGAGATGATAATCCCAAAATAAATAGCAAACAAGTAGATACATTTAGCATCTAAAATGGCGTTTGTTAATGAGAACTGGACAATGGATTCATAAATCGCGTGATCGTATCGCTCGCGCCCATATGCGTTACAATTCTAATGAACAGGGCGTACCAAAACGGGCCTACCGACTGCGCCACTCTATGGGAGTCGTATTCTTTTGCCTAAAAAGTATGGCTATTGCTTATTTTATAAAGGTGTCAAATTGTTAACTTCTTAGCAAATATTTATAAAAACGTTACGCCCCTATTAGGAAAAAAATATCGTGCTTTTCCTTATTAACCGACTACGGTGAAGCCTAGGGTTATGTGTTTCGCCATTATACATGCACCTATGTATTTACCTATGTACTAATCTATGCCCTGGTATCTGCAATGTTATCCATATAAATTCGACATATGAGTTATCGTTAAAAGCGTCTTGACTATTTATACCCTGGTTATAAGCTATATGTGACGTCACACTAAAATCGATATGGCGCCCTCTAAGTACCTAAATATGCTATAAAGTAATGAATTTAAAAATAAAAATAAATTGTATCTTATCATCTTTTAAAATTGTAACACTGCAATAACTGGAGAACCTTAATTGTAAGTTTGGTAGGTATATTTATATAGTATTTATTCTAATTATGTAGTGATTTTTTTTCTGGACCTAAATAGGCTTTTTTTAAACAAATGGTTTGCCGCGAAATTAACCCTCGTGATAATTATTCCAAAAGTACGAGTACGTTAAATTACTGAACCAATTTTAATGTCCATTGAAACAGTCGGTTAAATGTGACAAAATTTAGTAAACATTTGTTTGATAGCTCTTTGCAGTTTTTAATGTAATAAATTTAATTTTCAATGCAACAGACGGGAAATTATTAATCATGTCGCTGGCTTGCGTGAACTCACGTTGTGTCAGTGCGTCACGTCATAAACTCCATTAGCAGAGCAGCCGTGCAGATTTACACAGTGCGCGCACGCACGCATTATGTCTGATGAACGATGATCAACAAATTGAGTACGCACCTTCTATGCACGGTATGCGTTTCACCGCGTCGCATTTAGCCGTAGATATTTTGTATGATAAAGTGGATGAACGATGAATATACTGATGAATACACCAATTTTTCCTTTATTAGTTCTGAGCATAAGAGTGCAACCTTTGTCCTGCAGTGGATCTCATGCGGCTGAGATCATGATGAACCACCAAGTTCACTGATCATCGAAACTGTGAAAGGAAGCTGTTTCATGTAAAATAAATACCTTTATTATACTTCATCATTTATCATTTTAGCCGCATACCGTCCACTTTCACATATAGGTCAAGGATTTCCAAAATGACCGATATAGAGTGGCCTAAATACGTTATACTTAATAACTAATTTACTACAATAGTATTGACATAGCAATCCCCAACACACACAACCTGCAGTCAACCATATCTTAAAAGTTAAGTAAATATCAAAATCTTGCCATCGAAATAAATAATAATAATAATAATATTTTTTTTATTTCAGACAGATACATCCATATTATGTTAGTATAGCACTCAAATTATTCTAGGGGTAGTAATTAATGAAATTTAGATTATATTAAATTGTCACACTCCTGTGCTATAGATATTGGTAGCTAGCAACAGGAGCGTGAAGCTGTATCCAGCGACTTAACATAGGGGAGTCCCACCGTTCAGCCAATGGAGAGTAGATACTGTTCACATAGTCCCCATAGTCTTATCTTCAACCGGCTTTGTGCCGAAATCTCTAAAAGAAAGCTTAGATACTTTAGATATACCAGTTCATATACTTACCCTGATCCAGAAAGCTGTCATCCTGAACACGTGCCGCATCACCGGTAAGTTTCTAAGTTCGTCTTCTCTAACCGCTATGTACTCAATATAATTAACCCTTCTGCGCTTTGGCTTTGGCCCGCGTATAAGGCGTAAACCCTCTAGGTATAAGAGGAGAAAAAAATACAATATAAATAATAATAAATTTCAACACGCCCTAGAGCTTGGTTCACTTCCCACGTTCCTTACAACGGGTATAACCTTCCTGCTCTATAAGTCAAGTAGTACCACGGATCCGAAAAACTACAGACCCATCACGAGCTTGCCTACATTATACAAGGTCTTTACATCCATTTTGGGAACAAAAATTAATAAGCACATTGTTGCGAATAAAATTTTGGCCCCAACTCAAAATGGATGTAGGGTTGGGTCCCGTGGTACTAAAGAGCTCCTCCTCATCGACATGACCATTAGCCAACAAGTTCGACGGAATAAGGCGGCTCTTTCTACTGCTTGGATTGATTATAAGAAGGCCTATGATTCGGTGCCTCATTCATGGCTGGAAAGGATATTGAAGTTGTACAAAGTTGATACAACTTTAAGATCCTTTATGAGCACTTGTATGAGGCAGTAGATCACAGTCCTTTGTCAACCGGGTTGTGAAGATAGTCCCTCAGATCCGTCAGACTATATAAGGATTGAGCGAGGCATCTTCCAGGGTGACAATTTGAGTCCGTTATAGTTCTATCTAGCCCTGAATCCTCTTAGCACTTTGCTAAAGGACTCAGGACTGGGCTACCGGCTCAGAAGAGAGGGTGAAGTTATTTCTCACCTACTGTATTTACCTAATACCTAAACCATACCATGGATTACCTAAAGCTATTTACACAAAAACGAGTTGACTTGGTGAAACTACTAAAAATTACAGAAGTTTTTAGTAGTGCCAACAAGATGGAGTTTGGTGTAGATAAGTGTGCGGTTATGCATGTACAGCGGGGGAAGGTTGTAAATTCTACAAATTTATAGCTTTCTGAGACAATAACTATCAAGACTCTCTCGGAGTCGGAAACCTACAAATACCTTGGTATGTCACAGTCATTGGGTATTATGGATGGGGACATAAAACAGACGGTGAAGGAGCACTTCTTTAGCCAACTGACAAAAGTACTTAAAAGTCTTTTATCGGGAGGAAATAAGTCGCGTGCCTTCAACGCCTGGGTGATGCCCCTACTCATATACTCCTTTGGCATACTAAGGTGGACTCAGACTGAGCTGGATGCTCTGGATAGAAGGGTCCGCTCCAACGCTCATCTGTTATGAGACTGTACATCCCGCGGAAGCGTGGAGGTCGAGGCTTCTTAAATGCCAAGACTCTCCACAACCGCGAGGTGTGCAGCCTTAGGGAGTATTTCCTTAACAATGAGTGTGGGTTGCATCGTGATGTTGTAGCAGTAGACAGGGGCTTCACGCCGCTCTCCTTGGCAAATGAGAACTGGCGCAAACCATCGGTGTTAAGTACCGAGGATCGCATGAACGTATGGAAGAGCAAGGAGCTCCACGGGCGATTCTATCGGGCCTTAACAGGGCCCGATATGGATCAGCTCGAGTCGGTGAACTAGCTTCGTTTTGGTGACCTCTTTAGGGAAACCGAAGGTTTTGCCTGTGCAATTGCAGACGAAGTCATGATGACGAACAACTATCGGAGATATATCCTGAGGGACGGTACGGTTGACGTCTGTCGTACATGTCGACGTCACGGAGAGTCTATCAGGCATATAATCTCTGGCTGTTCACATCTGGCTAACGTTGAGTACTTGCACAGACATAACCTCGTAGCCAGAATTATTCGCCAGCAGCTTGCTCTTCGATACGGACTTGTAGAATCTGAGGTACCGTACTATAAGTACACACCGATGCCGGTTCTCAAAAATAGTCGTGCCACGCTCTATTGGGATCGATCTGTCAGCACGGACTATTGTTGCCAATAAGCCTGATATCGTGCTAAAAGATCGATTGATGTGCCAGACAGTGCTTGTTGACATCACCATCCCGCATGACGAGAACCTCGTGAAGGCCGAGAAGGACAAGCTTAGTAAGTTCCTTGACTTGGCCCACGAGGTGACTGCCATGTGGAATGTGGATTCAACGATCGTTGTCCCGATAGTCGTATCAGCGAATGGTCTTATAGCGAAGAGTCTTGATCAATACCTCAAGACTCTCTCGCTAGATAGCTGGATCAAGGATCAGATACAGAAGGCAGTACTCCTAATAAACCAGGCCGTGTGAGGTAGTGTAAGATTGACATATATCAAGGAGTTTCTGAAGAGCGCCTACAGATGGCGCTAGCAGTACCATATCATCAGCGTACGATATATTGTTTACACACAACCCATCAACACATCAACCTGCTCGTGTGCTACTAAGTTTCTCTAAAAGTGCGTTAATATAAAGGTTAAACAGCATTGGTGAGCTGAGCCCCCCCTGCCTTACCCCACATTGCGGCGTGCACGGGTCAGACAATTCTCCCGCCCACCTTACACGATTTTCACCTTACATGAGCTGTGTGAAACACTATCTCATACAGAAGGATTTGAAGGTAATTGGTAGGTATTGATAAATTAATTAACATACTGACAAGCTTAATACATATATACCATATAACATGTCTTATAATAAATACCTTAGTTTGCAATATTATAGATACGTACACATACATCATTCACGCATTATACACTACACACCAACACCGATGATGACGACTGTGATGAAACCTTTTAAAAAATATAACTAATTTATAAGATAAGATTGTACTCTCCTTTTAAAATAAAATTTAGTGGAAATTTCTTTAATGTCATTCCAGTGTCGTGAAGCTTGTAGGGTTAGAGTTAGCCATAAAGTTTGTGCGATGTAAACGAATGAAAAGGAAACGAGAGTCTGCAGAACGAATTTGCCGATCATGACTGTCGGAAAAAAAAATCAAACTTGCTTTTTAGGTATTCCGGAGAATTTGGATTAAATAGAATTGAAAATAGAGTGCAATGAATTCGCATTTGTCTGCGTTCACGAATATGAAGCCATTTAAGCTCAAAACGGAAAGATATGATCATATTTGCGAAGGCAGAAAATGAAACGAATGCAATTGTAACTAAAAATTACAATTATTAATATATTGGAGTTGAAAATGAAACAATGTAGGTATGTTCTACGGTTTCCGCAAATAAGATGGTAACAAAATATTCGCAGAATTTTTTTTACTTTTGGAATAAGATATTATCATAACAACTCACCATCAAAGTCAAAAGCAGTAGATACAGTAAAGAAAAATTATTGCCATATAGTGTATTGTTTTTTGGCTATCACGTAGACGGTATTTTTTTCCTCTAATGCTACTCGTATCACAGGAAAGAGGCCCGTCGAGCTCTATATTGATGACCGCTCTTGGGTCAGTGAGGACAACTCCCTCAAGACAACATATAAATTGCTTAAGTATATCCTTTTTACTCGCGAAATTGGATTCCAAGAAATAAGGGTTTATTTGTGAAATAGTGCAGACCTAGATCGAGAATCGAGGATTAAAAATTTATATTTCTTGACTAAAGTAAACAGGTAGTGCGGAAGGGTAAAGTTCATCCGCATATTTTTTGATAGAATATTTAGTCTAGTTTAATTATATTCATAAATCTTTCACGGCAACAAATCGGCAAGCACGGCTTATGACATTCATCTACTTAGTGGTCGGACGACCTGAGTAAGGTTGCAGGAAAACGCTGGATGCAGATGCTCTCAATAGGTCCTTCTGGAAATCCTTGGGGATCCTGGACATAGGCCTGTCCAATGGACTTTCTGTAGCTGATATGAGAAATATTCGTTTCGCGTAAGAAGATATAGCAGATACGCGCGTTGATCGCGTAAAAAAATCGTATTTAATAGTGTTATATATTATAAGAGTTGCTCGTTTAAAGTATAAGATAAAAGTCTTTCTTCACATGAAAACAAAACATCGTATTGATGTGATTTTTTAAACCATCTTTAATAATTATATTAAAGCCTTATTTTCCTTTTAAAGCATAATGAAACTCAGTAAATATTATTGGTTCTTAGTTATCCACAAGTGTATTTCTATACTACAAGCTTAACACCAAACTAGATTAATCAAGTAACATTCAATATACTGCTAAATTGTGTACAATTGATCCGATCATTCAATTAAAGTGTAATCTTCAGTGAGATCCAATCAATTCCAAGATGTAGTGTGGGGTAATAAGAAAATTGGAACTCCTTGGAAATCGGAGTTATCCGGAAAAGATCAGGTTGCGACGTCTTCTGCAGAGATGCGATATGGCATTGGAGAATGTAGATGACAGATTAATATATCGGAAATGGTATCTAAAAATTGAATGGAAATATAGTAGGTCAATCGCAGCTCATAGCATATACAGCGTGTTTTAGAAAGGTGAAATATTATTTAAAGGGCGTGCTCAGTCCGTGAGCATATTAAGGTTACTTACCTGTGTAAAATATGTTTTGTATTTTAACATTTCTTTTCAGTAAAAGAAATGTTAAAATACAAAACATATTTTTAATCCATGTGCAAATTGAAATATCGCCCAATGGAGTTTCTACATATTTCATTATTACATTTTTTTTTATTGCTCGTGCTCAAGGAAAAGATGCCTGGTTTCATAAATATGGGCTATACTTGGGCTTTTTACACAATATGCTTACTGAAACCGGTATCGGGGGAGACCGTTATGACTGCACATGAATATACTGTGAAGTCACTGTGTAGTTATAGATAATTTTCAAAACCGTTGTACCTAGTATTCATAATATTTTTATTGAAGCAGTGTACTGCTTCAATAAAAATATTATGAATACTGCGGCGTCCGCCATTTTTGTCATCAAAGCATTTTTGTACATCCCAGCACGTAGATTGCACCAAAATGGCGGGTATCGGCGCAGATACAAATAATGCGCCGACGACTTCCATTTTGGTTCAATTTACGTGTCGGGAATTTGTGCAAAAATGCTTTGAATGCTTTTGTCCGCCATTCTTGTTCAACTTATTTGTGTCGCATTGTACCTAGTAGTCATAATTTTTGTTATCTAAGAAAGCAGAAAAGAAACAGTACTAATATACTCGTAGGTACCTCCCTAGGTATGTTTCATATAATATTTTGTCTAGCACTATTCTTGGATATTTCGTAGTAATTTTTTTTGCAAAAATGTATTTCATAAGACAGGTTGATGTCAGGCCAGCAGTAAAACTACAGCCGAATTGTTTAATAGTTTCAAGTATTATTTTTTTATTCCAATTGGCTATGTGCTCGGCATTCTTAGGTGACCAGTGACTTGAATAACTTCTTTAGAGAAAAAAAATCCTAGCCTAGAAAACACATTCAGGATTTCGCGCTAAGCTGATAAGAAATTTTGTTTGTTTGTTATACCTAATTTAATTGTACGACAAATTTGTTCTCCAGGCAAACTAAAAAACCGCATACTTTCAAGCGTTCACTTCCCGTAACTTTTAAACTGCTGGACCGATTTCCATCAAACAATGCTAAGAGCAACCGAGAAGAAACTTACTTTCAAAAAAACCGTATCGAAATCAATCACTCCGTTGGAGAGGTACTCACAGACAGACTTACAAACATTGGCGTAAAGCATATAACACCTCTCTTTTTTTTCGGGGGCTTAAAACGAATACAATATAAAAATTCAAAAGAGCAAAAAAAACAGACTTTGCACATGGAAATTACTTGAGAAAAAAAAACAACCAAACACAATATGTACTTCAATAAAGACCATTCATATCTTTTACACTCCTCGTATATCCCATATTCTTGATAGATCGTAGGCACGGGATAAGCCGCTTTATGAAATTTGCTCGGCTCGCTTGACTAATGCTGTCCAGCTGACGCAGCCCCGGTTGCTCTGCACCAGAGTAGATTTTACATACACACCAAGCTCAAGAAGAATGATAAAACAGTAGATTATACAGAGTACCCGTTTACGCAAAGCTATTTTCTTTCGAGTGTAAGATGAGTACTAGAAGAAAGAAAGAAAGAAAGAACAATAATTTATTTGATATATCATAAACATGGTTTAACAATTAACAGTTCTCAGCAATTAAAATATTTGTGCCTATATCAAAACTATAAACTAGAACCTAAAAGAAAAAATCCAGGTGGTAACTGGTATCATAACATACTTTTCAGATAAATGCTTCTTACTTCTTTCTTTAAAGATAACGATGAGTCTTTAAACATGTTGATGATGATGAAAATAAGCAGTAACATAAAGCAAAACTAAATAAATAAATAAGAACAAATCGCATTGATTGAGCTAGCCGATTTACTTGAAACTTGTGTTGGGATACTAACTCAACAATATTATATTTTATAATACATGGATAAACAACTAAGATTATTTAATTTTAAACCCAGGATTATTTAAAAAAGGCCATTTTCTAACTTGCCCTGGCTGGGGATCGAACCTATAACCTCAGAGTAACGGACTCGCGTTTTATCCATTACGCCACGGAGGTCGTCCTGAAAACTGAACCTGCGGATGTTTCTACTGTATGGTTCTACTGCCAATTCTCGCGTATTCTTGCTTCGTGATGTTATAGCAACGTACATATCTATTATAATATTAAGATACGTACTATTACTTTAATGCGGCCTGTCCTGAATTTGCGATACCAAAAAATTGCTCAAAGTGCTCATTTATTCATAATAAATTACACGTCAATATAAAAGTATCTAAACACAAATATTGTCTTACATATGTTCATGTATACTTAAAAATAAGTTACCAATATTATAGCACTGACGTTGCCCAGCTGATTACCTCGTTGAAGTGGCAGTGGGCGGGTCATATATCGCGGGAACCGATGACCGATGGAACAAAAAGTTCTCGAATGGCGACCAGGCACTGGCAAGTGAAGCGTAGAATACCAACCCACAAGGTGGTCAGACGACCTGGCTAAGGTTTCTGGAAAGCGCTGGATACGGGGCGCTCTACCTCGGTCATTTTGGAAATCCTTGGGAGAGACCTAATTCAGCAGTTGACTTTATGCGACTGAAATTAATATATAGAATTGATTGACCGATTATAGATTGAAGTCTGAGCCTATATCTGTCTGATAAGCTCAACAAACGAAGCGATTTTACAGGCTTTTATTTAGTTTCACCTGTCCTGTTGTCTGTCGGTCTGTCTGTCTGTAATCAAATCTTGCGAGTTAAATTTGACCCACTTTTCGGTTTCCAATTGAACTGAAATTTTACACGCATGTTATTATTACATGGAGCTGATCTAATAATGGAGCCGGAAGGTGTCCATAGACACTCTCCAATGAAACGACGCAACCCCATCGAGTTTGGGCTCGTTTGATTCGTCTTGATGAGCAGGTAGGGATTAAAATGTTATTATGAATTTATAATATATTCCTATTGACTTCCATTCACTCTTTCTAATATTATTTTTTTACTAAAACACACTGATGCCCAATAAAACAAAAATCGTATGCATATTCCAATAGAAAATATTTACATTTGTCTCGAGGCCTCCGCAGGGATCGGCCAATATTGAATTTATATGCGAGAGGAAACGCGGTCCCGGAGGTGCAGTCCGGATGCGAAGGAAATGCTGAGAAATCAGACTTGTAATGTTCGCTGTGCATAGAATTTAGAATAAGGATTTATACATGAACATTATAGAAAAGTTCCTACTAATGAAAATCAAGTCGCGTTTTAGTTTGCTTCATATAAGTATGTCTGAAGAGAACAAAATAGATCATTCATTAGCTTTTACTAGCTAACCAATTCATATTGGCACAATTAAAATAGGTATGTTTTGAAAGTAGTTTTTAAGTAAAACTAAGACTGTTTTAAGCAGACAATTTGTGTTTACTCGGCAACGCCAATTGTTTTCTTGAGTGAGTATTGCAAATAGGTTTAATGATAAATTTTAAAATCTTTATTTAAAAAAATATCCTAGCGCAGTTTTTGCTAAGAAATAATACATACAACGTACAATTACACACGTAGCAATAAAAGAGTAGGTAAGCATCCTTCGAAGAGTGTTTATCTATCCTTTACTGCAGACTTGCTACTTCGCACGCCAATGGAAGCCAACAAACTTTGCGTTATGTGAACATTTTGCTGAGACATTGAATGTTTTATTTTTCGACTTCTTTAGGTAATAGTGACGTAATTATTAGAGTAAGCTTTAAGAACGTCATTTTATGCGCTTGCGCATTATTTTTTGTCATCTGTCTTAAAGACCTAAGTAACCTTGCCACTTTAAGATTTAAACAAAAGACACATGAACGAAGAGCATTCCCCTTAATTGAGACATAAATAAAAATGCCGATGGACACATTCTTGTAAAATAAGTTCATATTTTGTAAAACTAGGTCAATGTAAAATTACTAGTCTGATTTTAATAATTATTAGTCTGAATTTAGGCTAGATAGGTATATTTATTTATAATATAGATACGTTAACACATAAAAAAAAACTACTCAGATTACCGTATTTCTTGTGTTGTCACGTATACATTGCTCGCTCCAAACCTCTCTGGATGACAAAATTGCCTATGGATCATGCCCTGAAGGAAACTATAATAATGGTGCGAAGACTGATCAGTACCATATCTAGATACGGAACAGTTTCAAATTACTAGTAGCCAGTGTACTTATATAGCCTTTAGATAAAGCTTGCTTCGTATCATTCCATTTCCACGTATGTCGGTACCATCACTTGTATCCGTGCCAAGAAACTGACCTCTGCTATTATTGAGTTTCCGGGACAATCGACGTCATAAAAGTCTATGTCTATTCGTTATACGAGTGGCTACTAAGTAGAATACTATGAGATTATAAAGTTCTTCAACTTCAAAATAACAAAATCTTTTACAAACTTCGAGGAACATGTTTACATCTGATTCTTCTTCGCATTTGCTGTGTTTGTTCCATTTACTGTTTGTTTGTTTTTGTGTGTGTAAGTGGCTAACACTTTTCTTTTCAGATTTTTCGGTCTGCCTAAAGGCATCAAATCATTTTTCTTCATCATTCGATTGACTAATAAATTAAAATTCGTCTCTGAAAGTTTACATTAGGATCATCTTTTAGCCATTTCTGAGATAGTCTAACAAATAATAGTGATATTGTTATTCTGGATGCAGGCTGATTGCTTTGAAATTCGTAGAAGATTTGCTATTACAAAAATTTGCTTTTATAATTTACAAAGTAAAAAGGCCCATTTATACTGCACAAGTTTCTTGCCTGTTGCATAACATTTTACTAAAGCAATAGATAACTTGCATAGTCTAAACGAAACGTCAGCCATACAAATCATTAATTGCTTTAATAAAACGTATGTAATCGGCAAGAAACTTGCACAATCTAAATGGTTGAGCCAGTCGATATGTACTTTTTCTATACAAATTCCGGGGAGGATTTCCTCTACTACTTGACATTGTACCTCGCAATTTTTAACATGATATCGTTTGGTCTCTTTACAAATTTTGGCTGTACGGATACAGAATACTAAGATACGAAGCCATTAAAAAGTTAGAATGCTTTTTTTTTGCTTATTTTTATGTAAATATCGGCGTAAATATGAAATAAAAGAAGTGTATAATCTCCAAAACAAAGTCCACACCAACACAGCTTAATTATCAAAGATTTAATTAACTTTATTTGTAACTGATCAGTAGTTTTTGCATAGAACCCCTTCTCTCAAAGGACTTTACGTATTTTTTTACGCACTCGGTTTACTATGAATTATCGTGCAATTCATCTCACTGCTTCACCCGAACACAATTTTAGGTGAGACAGCATGCTTTTATGCCACGCCTACCTGTGAGTTCGAGCCCGCGACTCGTTCAACCATAAGTCTACATCTTACATGAAATTTCACTTTACACAAGTTACTTCTATCAATTTTCATAGTGCCTATACATTTCTAGAACGGGACTTACTACTAGCTATTTTTCATAAGAGCCTCCACTTTCGTCACTCAAGTCGCTGAGTGCTCATTCCATAAATTTCATTAGTTTGAGTGCATTAATTTCAATCTCATTATTTTAGCGCCTCCTGCTTCTAATTTGTTGAGAACTACTCGTATCTTAAGTTCGCATTCGCTACTCTGCATAATATTTGCATTATTCATTTTGTTTCTTTACACAAAACCACTTCGTATATTGTTTGAAGTATAAAACAAAATAAATGAAAAATAAGCTTATTGTAATGATTGGTTTACATAGGTAAAATTACAATACTCCGCAAATTATTAATATTATGATGATCAATTTAAGTTAAGCCTTTGAATATTTTTCAAAAATCAAACACAAATTTCAAAACAAATAAACTGATAAAAAAGGTGCCAGTCATTTCTTCATCATTCTAGATTTTTTTTCAGATTTCACATCATAGCAAGAGTAAATGCAAGGCATTGTAGGTCTGTCACGAAATATAGTAAATTATATACATAAATATAGACAGAATGAATATAGCTTTGAAATAGAATTGCAATAGATACTGCTACAGCCAGGTATAATCGTATCTGAATCTGAACGCGAGAACGTTGAGTCGTCGCAGGTGACGCCATTAAAACTTTCCAATTCGTTATAAACTTCTGTGACTTTCAGCTGGTCACCAGTATTGTTGACACGGATTTAATATTATGCCAGCTCTGAACTGTCATTTTATCTTTATTGTTCATTTAAAAAGAAAATGCTTTAAATTCAAAAAGTTGAGTTCTTTGCGTGACGGCTTTAGTATAGATTTAATTCGTGGCTTTGAATATTCTTTTCTTCAGTTATTTATTTAACTTTATTAACAAAAACAAGTCTAATGGCTGACTTAAAGCCTAAGTCCAGTACCATTTAACCAACCGGGTAATATAATTTTGTAAAACATATAGCGAAAGACAAAACAACCTCCCAAATTGGTTTTTTTTTTTTCATATAAATTCTGGTTCGTCTACATATTATCTACATTTATATCTATGGAAAGCAAACATCAAACGTACTTGCCTACATAGGGCGCACTATAAGTTTCCGGAACTGGCCACTTACATAAACAATATTTAAAAATTTATTGCAACATTTGAAAATAGAACTCTTTGGCTGTAGAATGCAGTTTGTTTCATCTGACTGTCTTTTGTTTTTACATTGTGGCGCCATTTAAAAAATTGTGTGTCTGCATCAACATGGATTTAACTCGGGAAAATTTTCGTAGTATGATTTTCTACGATTTTAAGTGTAATTTGACAGCTCAACAGAGCATCGCTCGGCTTGAAACAGCTTTTGGCAATGAAGCACCATGCAAGACAACTGTTTATAGCTGGTTTGCAGAATTCAAGCGTGGTCGTATCAATCTCAGTGACGAATCTCGCGATGGTCGGCCGTCCACCGCTGTGACCAACAAAAACATCGATGCTGTGCGCCGTATGATTGAAACAGACAGGCATGTGACCTACCATGAAATTCGCGCATCCTTAGAAATAGGCATGAGTCAAATACAATTAATCCTACACAAACATTTGGGTGTGAGAAAGCTGTGCTCGCGGTGGATCCCACACAACTTGACCGAGGCTCAAAAAACGGACCGCGTCACTTGGTGCAGTGCCATGCTTACCAGATTCAACGAAGGTGCGTCAAATTTGGTGTGGGACATAGTAACAGGTGACGAAACATGGATTTATTGCTACGATCCCAAAACAAAGCAGCAATCGAGCGTATGGGTCTTTTAAGATGAGCCGAAACCAACCAAAGTGGCGCGCGTGAAAAGGGCATCTAAGCGGAAGATTGCTTCTTTTTTTAATAAAACTGGACACGTGGCTACTGTTGCTTTAGAGAATCGTCGTACAGTGAAAAGTGACTGGTACACGATCATTTGTTTGCCGGAAGTTATTGACGAACTCCGTAAAAATAACCGTAAACGCCGTATCATCCTGCACCACGACAATGCTAGTTCTCACACGGCCAGACAGACAAACGACTTTTTGAAGGCGAAAAATGTAGAATTCATGAGTTATCATACAGTCCCGACCTGGCACCTTGTGACTTTTTTCTGTTCCCAAAAATTAAGAACCAATTACGCGGTCAACGATTTTCATCACCAGAAGAGGCTGTCGAGGAGTATGAAAAACACGTTTCAGAGGTCACCACAGAGGAGTGGCACAAAAGTTTTCAAAACTGGTTTCATCGAATGAAAACGTGCATAGACGCCAAGGGAGATTATTTTGAAAAACAATAAATTAATTTTGTACCTTTAATAGTATTTTTTCATATTCATTCCGGAAACTTATAGTGCGCCCCACGTATAAGTACAAAATAAGTTTTTTATTCCGAAAAAAATACTAAAACGCCCAAAATTTGATCAAGACAATAAAAAACAAATAAATATACGAGTATATTATACTAATACATACATAAAAACTAAAAATCTTAATTTTTAGGTATAAATCCATATTCACAATGTAAATTTACAATATACACTCTTAATTATTTTTAAAATCTATATTTCTAACAGTAAAAATACATTATAAAGTTTCCAAATGTCGAGCAATAATAGACAATACTATTGAAAAAGAGTTAATTCCCGATGGAAACACAAATTACTTAATCATTTGCTCATTACTCTTTAGAGGCATGTTCAGTGTTCCTGTTCGCATCGAGATAAATAAAGCAACAAATCAAAAGGCATTAATTGAAGATTCGATAATTAAGCATGAATGTTTAAATTAATGAATGGGTTTCGCGGAATCGAGGGCTCGGCCCAGTGCCAAAGATTCGTGAGTACAGAACTTCCAAATGACTAGAACAGCTTCACTTATAGATCCAAAAAAAAAACAATGAAGTAATGAAAATACAGGGAAAATTTTCAACACCAGCATCATTTTAGGAGCAAGTTTGGTCCATGATACTAAAAATGTTTTAATGTATTGAAAAGCGATAAAAAAATGTCCTCCATTACTAAATCCATTTGGCTGAGGGCTAATTTGTATAGAAAGTCGATTTTTCTTTTATTCATTTTTCGATATTTATTTTTATGGAAAGTATTTCAGTATTATAGACTGAACTTGCTCGAAAAATCTTGCTGCTGTTTTAAAAGTCACCCTGTAAAATTTCCACGCATTCTATGATGTTTTTTCCGTTGTATGATGATGTTTTCGTAACTTAAATCAATTTCGGGATAATTAATTTTAGTGTGAATAGATTTCAATTTTTTCTCTCTTCTTCTAATTTTAGCGCCCTTCCGATTGCAATCTTAGCCTTAGCAGTTGCTTTAAAGTCCGGCAGGCTATCTTATCCGGCTTCTCCTTTTTCAAAAATAATATTCATGTCTAAAGATGCTGAAGATTATCTAAATGTTTAAGCTGTGGTTTTATGGCCTTCCGGCTGTCAAACGCCAACTTTGCTAGGGAATTTCTCCTTAACTCCTAGTTATAATTACTATATGAGTTTCTTCAACCATTTTCTGTAAGTAGTACGCAGTAATAGTTCTGGCGGAGAAACACATAGTTCTTGTTATTGTCACGTTTCCTGTAATATCCTAAGCTGTGTTTTCTTAAAGTGACCGTTGACGTGTATATTGGAGAATAAAAGGCGGGAAAAAATGATAATATACTGAACCTTACTTTATCTTTGCTATTCGCGAGCATTCTTAATTAATGTAAGCAAGAACAACCGTCCACTACACCATATCGTCTGCGTAATACAAAGCGATAATAAAATGACATATTCGTGTTTGTTCTTACACAGCTACAAGTATTGAGCTGGATAATATAGTTACCTCTTAAATAAGTTAAACATTTTAATTTACTTTTTATCTTATTGGTTCTTGCACACTTGAAAATTTACAAATAAAACTCGTATAAAAGTAAACATAGTATGAGAACGTAGGTGTTTTTATTTCTATAGAAATTTCTTTCAGCAGATCCGCGAGAGGAAATGGGAAGGTAATTGGCGTTTATAATTAAAACAAAATAAATAAATTAAAACATGATAATAAATAATTCAATGAACATACATACACATGCATAAAAACTTACATACTCAATATCAAACCATAAATTCTAAGGTAGGTCGATGTAGACACAATCTGGTATGCTAGAGCTATATTGAAGAACTATGCCAGTGCGTTCACGGCGATTTGACTATGCTGCACCTCGTCTCATGCCTTCGGTCCACCAACGGTACCAAATTTGACGTGTGTACGTGTGCAGCGTCAGGTTTACTGCATATGTGCTTCTGCTTCTTCTCGTGTCATAGCAATAATTGTTATGTATATTCTATTGGCCCAGAATTTCGCCACATCTATAGCCCTTTGGTTGGCCTCCATTAGATCTTCTCTAGAATAGGATGCGTTGGACGTGACGTTTATTGCATAGGTTAAATGAAATTGACATTAACACGTTCGTTCCTTTGAGTCTTGTGGTCTTGGGTTTTGTTTGCATAAAACCACAAGACCCAAAACGCTCTGTCTGCTCCATTAGGAATTTAGGACACAAAATGAGATAGTTTGTATGTTTATGTCGTTTGGATCCATAATATAAAGCTCAATTGCCCAGTTTGCGCCGTGACTGATGTATATTTTTATTTATCTCAAAATTGTTCAAGCCAGCGAGTATCGCTGTAGACACCAATAATGTCAGTTTAATTTAATTAAGGCTTCGTTAGATTGATTCAAGTCAAATTGGCATGATTAAATGTTTCGCTCGATTCGGTAAATGCTTGTTTGCAATTGCTTTGTTCGTGATTAATTGTTGTTTACAAGTGATTCAGACATTGTGACGTAATTAAAATATAGCAACGTCTTATTTGAGGCTATTTGAATAGAGTAAAACTACAAGATAAACTATAAAATACTTTTCTTGCCTATAGAGTCTCATTCGTGGGCAGTAATTACAAATTAGTAGGTTTTGTAGTTAGTAACTTTACTTTGTATTCCTTAATACATCGACAGGAAGATATGGAGGAGTCCTCAAAATATTGATGATTTACGAGTAGTCTTATTCTAAGCGACCACGTGAACTTAGCATTGACAACTAGTAGAGGCACCAATAGAGTCATGAAGTTTTAGTAAGTTCGAGCCTCACACAACCACTCCTCATCCACGTGGGTGGGTGGTGTCTGTTTCCTATTTCCCCAAAAAAAAATCACCTATAACCCTTAGCACAGAAGCGTAAATGTGGCTATACTCAAATAATAGTATAGTCCATTCCGATTCGCTACGAAAAAGAAGACTACATTGCCAAATAGCCAAGTTAGATTAATTAATTTATTTATTTAATTATAAAAAAAACACTTTATTGAATTGTAATACAATACACATACTTTAGCTTCTAAAATTCTAAATAAACAAAAAGCTTATTGAGACTCAATAAATTAAGAGGATTTATGACTTCGCTAATCATGATTGAGCAGGCCTTCTACGGTTGTATCTGTACAGAAATTTTCTATTTTAAACCATAATTAGATTCATCAGCAATTTGAAAGAAGCAATTACTGGCGTAATTTCCCAAAGTGTATGAGGATCCAGATGGCACAGTTAAGTGCAGTTAACTTAATTTGTTATGTAAACAGCATCCAGATATTGTTTGTGGCACAAAGAAGAGAAATGAAGAGCGGTGAAGCGTGAGCGCATGCTCATCTAAACTTAGCAGTAAGACATAAGCAACAAGCAATTTTAGCGAATTGATTTTTGTAAAAATATCAACTTATATATTTTTAAACAAAAACCTTTTACTAAAGTGTCACAGGTAAGTTAATTAACCGTAACTTATAAGATAGCGTTGTTAATACTTAAGCA
Source organism: Acrobasis suavella (assembly GCA_943193695.1). Taxonomy (NCBI): domain Eukaryota; kingdom Metazoa; phylum Arthropoda; class Insecta; order Lepidoptera; family Pyralidae; genus Acrobasis; species Acrobasis suavella. The sequence continues at coordinate 6,498,041 of OW971943.1, forward strand.
CTAGTGTTTTTTTTTCGTTATTGAGGTATTTTTAGACCCTGTAGGTTATAACAAAATATATTGTTAATGTTTTATGGGTGAATCCAGTTCTCGATAACTCAACTTGCCACAAGGAACATATATCAAATTTCGAAAAACCCTTAAAGTAGATTCAGTATATTTTGTTAGATGTTTATGCAACGGTTGTCTAAATCATAATGATTACTGAGAGCGTAATCAAGAGATTTATTTGAAAACGTGTTGATTCGACTAATAGAAAGATCTTACCTACCTTCTGCAGGCTTATCAAAAATCCACGGATAGTAAGGCTGATTTCATAGCTGTGCTGAAGACCCGTACGGTTCGTATTACGGCCGGACCATCATACGAGAAACACCCGCAGTGCTGTGAAACGAAAGTTTGGTACGATAGTTGCGGCTTTCATCATTTATTTATTAAACTTTATTACGAAAATGTAATAGGCAGACTTAAGACCCAAGGCATTATCTACAAGTCAACCTACAGGTGGTGCTGATAAAAGCAAAATTTTGGACGAAAATACTCAAAGTATAAGAGGTATTAAAATATTAGATGAAACCATACTATTTATAAATCTGAGTTCAGTGTTGGCCACTTACACACATGAAAACATTTAATACAACTCGCTGGTCACTTAAAATTTGCGCCAACATTTACCATTTACATTCAAGGCGACCGCTGTCCCGTCCCAGTGCTGGGACACTATCTGAATAAGCTATCTGTGAGTGCCACGTCATATGTATGGTGTTCACGAATTTATTGCAATCTCTTATTTTATTATTCATCATCATTATCCGAGCGTACCTATTCTCGGTCGCATCCCCAGCGGTAACTCTTCAGAGCCCGGGGTGATTTGACGAGGTTGCTGGTTTTTACATAAGTGACTACCGTCTTACCTCCTTACCTTTAACCTAAAGGGTAGACCAAAGTCAATCCTTGGACAGATTTGTGAGCAAACGCTACATGGCATTTGGGATTCACAGCTCACAGTTTATACGTGCCTTCCGAAATACAGAATCGTTTTTCTTTGCGAATATTCAGGTGATTCATGCCTGCGATAATCAGACTGGAAACAACTTTTCACAAAGTGTATGCTCCAGTGGGATCCAACCTACGAACTTAGGATTACAAGGCGAACGCCTTGGCCACGGAGGCAATCAAACTCTTATTTTATTATTAAATTTGTATGTTAATTCCAGGAAAAAGCGATATGTCTATCGCTTTTTCCTGGAATTAACATACAAATTGATGGAAGAATAAGGGCGCGTTCAGATGACACGTGCAGGCCGAGACCACTCCTAGCGCCCTAAGGCGCAGGCTTTACCCAAGGGACGAAACAGATATCTAATATAAGCTAGCACGAAAAAACTTTTAAGTGAATCAAATATAAACTTTCAAGAGAAACATTTATTTATTGTTAAAGGGGCAAGTGTCCATGATAAAAAAGAACATTGTTTGACATAATGTGCACTATGTAGCTTCTTACGTATAAAATCATGCAGTTTTATTCCTAAATCTTAAGTAGCAAGACAAATAGCGAGACATTTGTTGCAGCGTGCGGTGGTTTATGACGTCATTAGCACAGTGTGACGTCACAGCTTAACTCCGTCTATTATAATCACTGTGATGTACAGCCCGACACGTAACCTCAATAATTGCTGAGATTATGAATCTGTCAAGATGTAACATTACGTTTATTTTGTGTATTAGCCTCTTTACTGCCACCGTTTGTCGGTCACCGTTGACCTCCAAGGCACTCATAGTATTAAAGTGTTTATAACTGATAACAGACGGAGGAACTCAATGTCCTGGTAGGAGATAGCATTACTAGCGCTTTCGCAAGTTAAGTAACCCAGGCTCAAATGGCATTTTAAATTTTCGTACTCCTCCTTGCTTCGATGTAAAGGTCCCGACTGTTAACATCATATGGAATTCGTCAAGCTATGTCAGATGCCTGATGCCAGAAGTAGCTTGAAAATTCTGAGATAGTGTGGCCACCTCACATATAAAAAACAACAAAACAAACATTCTATGAGGCACTAACGCCCAAAATTGTACTGGAATCTCACTTGTCAGCACGAAACTGCAGTTTTTATGCTGCTATTCTTTTCTGTCGCTTTCTTACGCTCTGGCAAATGACGGTTTAGCGCGATAGAAAAGGATAACAATAAATAAATAGACAAGTGAGATCCAACCCTAAGAGTTTCCAATGTAATTTCCACAACTACCTGCACGAAAGCTAAACGGCAGGATTTGCTTAGTAAATTGCATCGCGTCCATTGCAGCCCGAGGCAGTTATGACGTCATTAGCGCCGTGTGACGTCATAAATCAGTTCTACGCCATCCGAAAGGCTGAAAATTATTTGGGTTTCTTACCTTTTTGTATGTTTGATAGTTTTATTCCAGGATTAGATTACCTAGTGTATGTTATTAGTTTTTGTTGAGCTATACTAATTCACTGATGCGCAAAGGTATCCACCATCTTATTTCTTTGGTTAATTTGGCTTTGGAGCTCAAAGTCGGTCTTCTAGGTTTCTTTGCGTTAAGTGCTAGTGTAGGACAAAAGAAGTAAATAACCTGCCAAGTGAGAGTTGGACTCGCGCACTTGGGTACGGAACCCTGAAAGGTATAATATAGCGGCGATTTACGATCAAGTCCTCAAAATGTATATATTTTACTGTACCTATATTCTGCTTATCTTATTGCGCAGATCGCAGGCCCACAATAATTTAATTTGATTTTTTTCCACCTTTGCCTCCTCCATCACGCTGGGGATGATTTTTTCGTCTTGCGGCTCTTAGCCCAATTTACCCCGTAAGGAATAAAGACATTGTAGCGTATCAAGGGTACTATCCAACAGATCGAGAGCCCTAATAAATCTCGCAGCAGTTAGTTTCCTGTTGTTTCCCGTTGACAAACCTTTTAGCCGCTTCCTGCCCGATTTCCACCGGAAGCCATATATGCGATATGTTCCGTTCGGAGAAAAGTTTTAAAGCTTTCTATTTATTTTCTGAACATTTATACCCTTATGTGTAAATAATATAGCTTCTCGTTGTTGTTAGCGCTCTTGATAACTTAATGACGTACACATTATTTATAGCGCATTCAAAGATTCATAGATTCAAACATTTATTTGCCAACTATGAGTCATATGTATAATACAGGTGTTATGTATAATTTTTGATCTTATCATAGCAACTCAGCGAGTATTGCAAATGTGGTAGATTACAATAATTCCAGATATTTCATATCAATAATTTCGATTTCGATTTTATGCTATGAGCTTAAAAATGTTAAAACGCATATAGTAAGTACCTCTGATAAAATTAGGCATGTAATATATCAGTTATGGACCAAGTGATAAATTGATTCATTTTTCATAATGCCACAAAATTATGAATAATAACAAGCTACTTTGGGCGAAGTAATTAATTACAATTTCAACTTCCTTATTTATCACATTGCTTAGACATTATGATTATTGGCATATGGTTTTCGGTCAATCTGACAATACACAGGTATATTGCATATGCATATATCTGAGGTCTATCGACCAAGTGACGAAAGCGACCAATTTGTCTACCCCGAATTATGTACAAGTCATGTAAATAGGTTATGGTGTGCGACAACATAACCTATACTACAGGACCTGGGTGGTATTTATGATTCTAGAAGAACACTGTTAGGAAGGCTAGGAAGTGGCCCAAAGGTCACCCCTGCTGCCACACCATAGCCTACATGACATGGGTGGTCTACAAGACTCTGCTAAACGAGTCTGCTTTCAGCGGCTATTCTGCCCCTTAGGTGATAAGCATTATAATAATGCCCGGACTTTTTAACTATTTTAATAGTTATTATCAAAAACTGCGCGGACATTTATTATAATTTCTTATTAATCACTGGTCCATAACATACTTTATTAATGGTAGTCAACCTTTGAGTTCAGGGTTTCAAAGATTAACTGCTTTTTGAAGTGAAAACTTCTTTAGCGGCGTTGTACACTTTTTGTAATGGGTAAAAAAATGTTAAACTCGCGTCAGGGCGTCAGGACACGTGACCTGCCTCATCGGAAATTCGTAAGACGGATGGAGAGTAGACAGCCGGCGCGGCGTAGGAGAGGAAGTATCCCCCTCTCTTTCTACGGCGCGGCGAAAATGTATGCCTGCGCCTCCTGTTTCGTTTAGGCGGCGCAGGGCGCTTGCACAAATGTTCGTGTGTGTTTATGTTACAGCGTGCCACGCGCATCCATAGATGGTAACAGCTGATGGCTCGACCGTCTGTGTAGTGGCCACACTGCTGTGTATTCGTAAAATTCGTGTATATAAAGTGTTTAAAATATAGAAAACCATTCCAAAATATCAAAAATGCACAACGTTAATATTCAAGTTTTCACTTCTGCCGGCACTTTCGGAGTGCAACCCGTCATTTTTATTTTTATTTTTTATTAACTACTCACTTACTATTTGATATATTCTATACCTAATTTCACCTTTTTGTTCAAATATTTAAATATTTTTACATTATGAAATGAAAACAGGTAACTAAGGTGTATGAAGTTTACATAATTATGATTCTTCCTACGTACAAATTGTTGCTCCTACCTATGCTATTTGGCGCAATAAACGTCAAGTGTGAGCGGCCACCATAAATCCAGCCGCGTCCGACTCGCGGCTTGAATTATGACCCGCACAGGGCTTACATTTATTTTGGTGTAACTGAATCTTTACACTATGTAAACAATATTAGTATGTCAAAAGAGTGTATGTCTCGACAACCTCCGTGGCGTAGTGGTCACCATGCTAGTCCGCCACCCAGAGGTTCTGGGTTCGATCCCCGGTCAGGGCAAGTTAGAAAATGGCCTTTTTCAAATTGTCCTGGGTCTTGGATGTTTATTTATATATGTTTGTTATAAAATATAGTATCGTTGAGTTAGTATCTCATAACACAAGTCTCAAACTTACTTTGGGTCTAGCTCAATCAGTGCAATTTGTCCCTATATATTTATTTATTTATCTGCAAATGTTATACCGTGTCTTGCCGACTTTATTTATCAGCTCAATTACAAATATGTGACATAAAATAGGTGGTAACATATGAAGAAAAACTTTACCTGGTGTTATTCCAGGTTTTCGAAGAACATTTAACAAGGAACCGCAGGCAAAAACTTAAAAGTAACAATTATCCGTTCTAATACGCAATCATCTCATTATTTTGATTTTTTTTTCTTTACATACTCTAATCCACGTAGTTACTAGGTACTATTTGTTGCTGCTGTGCTATTTTGTGTAATAAACGTCAAGTGTGAGCGGCCACTATAAATCCAGCCGCGTCCGACTCACGGCGTGAATTATGACCGGCACAGGGCTTACATTTGTTGTAACTGAATCATTACACTATGTAAATACTGAATACTTCCAGAGATATATAATCTCTCTTTGCCTTCATAAAGATTAAATAAAGTTAAAATTTGTGCAGTGATCAAGTCTTTCCATGATGGTCTGAAGAAAATCCTCAAACGTACCAGTCGCTTCATTTTTTTTTTATTTATATAACCTTATTCCAAAAATTGTAACAGGCGGACTTAAGGCCCAGGGCCTTTTCTACCAGACAACCTACAGGTGATGCGGATAAAAGCTAATTTTGGACGACATGGTACATTCTAATTTAACCATAATTTAATTACTATCTTCAAGTTTTACCAAAAATACATTTAACGATATTTTTATTCATTTATATACTTATCTATATATTCATAAACATACATGTAAAAATACACAAATATTGCATAAATTCATAAACCCTACACAGACTACATAAATATTTACAATACTCTATGACAATTGGTGAAGATAATGAGCGCGCACAGCTCTCTTAAACTCATTCATTTCTCGACAATAGCTTCCGTCTAATGAAGGGGATGGGCAAGTATCTTAAAAAAACATTTCAATCAACGATACAGTCAGCAACCTGCCACTATCTTAGTATTACCGTTACCACGTCACAGGTATGGCACTTCATAGAAGCGGAGTATCATTAATGCCTACTACTACAAACGAAACTGTACGTCCGTGCACAAGACAATGTGTGTGTGTTCGCCCCAACACACTCGAAGAGGCGAAAACGGAGGAGAGGTGCGGGGTCGGAGAACGGGGACGCATATTGCACAGGCTCCTAGGTTTTTCCGTTCTGCTTGTAATACTGATATTAATTATGTAACCACGCTTAAATTGGCTTTTAGTTTTAAAAATTGACTATAGATTTAAATATAAAGGTAGATACATTTAAATATTCCATATATTTAAATCTTTTCTACTATTCATTTAAAAGTCACTTTCATTAAAGTAATTACGCGGGAATCTAATTAAAATTTCCAGGTACCAATAGTGCTCATCGCTTCCTTTGTCACCGAGCACAAAGTAGCAGAGGCACCGTGAATTTCAGTAATTTCTTAGATTTGCACTAACAAGTGTTAGTTAGTGCAAATCTAAGCTCACGTAAAGGGTTTCTAGAATTCTAAGGTTTCGCGCAAACGAAGAAACTTCAGTTGTGATAAGTATACGTATATACACCTACGACCAGATTCTGTGCAAGTTTGTCGCCATTTAGTACTTATATTAATAATTATAAGTCGCAACTTCAAAAAAAAAAAACACTTGAAATTATAAATTATATTACTTTTAACATTTTCATGAAAAAATTAATTCTGCTAGTAAGAACTTACATAAAAAGGCAGCTTTTTGAAACTAAGATAATTTTAACTTACAAATAAGTAAATTCTATGTCAATTTAAAATAGTATGCTTTGTCAACTTCACATTATAATATATTAACATCTGTGTTTGTCAAAGTCAACTCCAAAAAAATTACAGAATACTTGAATAAGTAGTTCATGGTGCTCAAGACTAGTTGCCTATCCAAACAAATTCTACACATGACAAACATACACCGACATATGTATTATGTATTTCAACATAAGATATAGGGCACGTTTAAAAAACGAATACCCGACTACGGGAGCCCATTTACGGATATTACGGGTATTACGGGTAACAATGTATGTGTTTTTGAAACGTGCTTCGACATTGAAACAAAAAAAAAAATTTAACTCGCATTTTTACCCGACCACGGCAAAGCCAAGAAGAGTATTAATTTTAGCAATCTATGTATCTATGTATGTGTATGCAATAATTTGTATGTAACATTAATTATATACATTTATTGCATACAAATTGTAGCCTATGTCACCCGAACAATAATGACGAATCGATTGACAAGCGGTTCAGATGCTACGGTGGAACAAACATAAATATTAACATACATACATATTTGCATGCTTACATATATAGACTACTAAATTCATTACTTCCTCTTGGCTTTGCCGTAGTCAGATAAAAAACAGCAAGCCTTGACGGAGATATTTTCTGACATGCATCTCGTGTCAGAAATACGTTTCCACGTTTGTGCTTTGCCTAACAAGACAATCTCAGTTGCAAGGTTGCAGTGCAACCGTACGATGCTAACATGTTAAGATAGGTGTACACTGTGCGCTCGTTTCATATATATTTATAGATAACCTATTTCAAGAAATGTTAACGTAAGCTCAAAATCGCTATTCTATGTGCAACCTCTTCAAGATAAGCTTTAGGAGAAGAAGATTCATTCGAACCATCTGTTTTAATTATTTATTTAATTTTTCAAGCGACCGAGTGAAAGTAAAAAAGTTACGACATTTCTTTGTTGTTTTTTACATTTGTTTTAAGGTTTTATAAGTAAGTGATTTTAAGCTATTTGACTTAAAGAAACTGTGACGATATCTTCATATATAGAAAAAGTGAAAATCTATCGGGAATTTATTGGTGCTCAGACATTCTTCGTGACGAAGACTAAACTACTCATTAATACAATTTTTAGAATTTGCAACGGCTGGGTATTAAGACTCCCAGTGAAATATCGAATATCTAGGTATTAGATTAACTGACAAGAATTTGCAACGGCTGGGTATTAAGACTTCCAGTGAAATATCGAATCTCCATAGGTATTAGGTTAACTGACAAGAAACTCTCAGTGTAGAACAACCCGAAGAACCACGCATTGCGTGCGTTAATGACCCTTAACAGGTTATTCCGTTTCATGCTGCATGATATTTTGATAATGGCGTAAATTTATTCGCTTGCTCGAAATCTTGCATTCGCCGAGGCTTGTTTTATGCTAAATACGGAGGCGGTGCAGCGTGGGAAGCAACAAGTGAGCCAAAAAGTTTAGAAATGAATACCGGTTAATTAAAACGTCTACATGGTTCGTCCTGCGTGTTCGGATTGCATCAGTTTTTTATTTTATTTACATAGCTATAAAAATCGGAATGTCATTGGCAACTTTGTAGGTGGGGTTAGTGGATTCAGTCCGTAAATTAAGAGTCACCTTACCCTAGACAGAATCAGACTTTCCCATAAAAACGTAGTCTAGCTTTTATTTTGAAACGGCATGTCAGATATTGGCGAAATTGTGTAATTTCAAAGCAAAACGTATATTAAGGCATATTAGTAGTTTCCACACTCAAAATATGGACTTAAGGCGGCCCTTCCCGGTCGCTCTGTTTTCAACGCGACCATAGTTTGAAAAGCTTGGTGTTTCATCCAGGGCAATGCTAGAACATGAGGCAAACCAAAAACAGAGAGATGGCGCCTAAGGGCATGGTTTGCATTCTATTAAATGAAATTAGTATTATTGTTAACTATCCATTGAACGAATATTAACAATTCATAGGGTGCAAAAATTTCATAAAACTTGCTCCAGGAGATACGTGTTTATAAGTAAGCCTGATACCTGTTACTTCAAAAAAAATCAATAAACATCAGTTACAACGTCATAATCACGTACGAGCGTTTGTATGAAAAGTAAGACAGGAAGGCCCCTCTTAAGAGCGGCCTTCCCATCTTACTTTTCATACGAGCACTTTATCTTATATTTGTACAAAATATCACTCGTATATTGTCAATTTTTTTAAACTGTTCATTAATCGTTAGTATAAAAAAAATGATCTTGCAAAATAGTTTTTCCGCTTATCAACCGGTGTGTTGAGTAAACCGCTTATAATACTTCGTAAAAGATATTAAAATGCGTCAGTCGGGATACGCGCTGTCGATCAGATAAGGCACTCGTGAAAATTTAGTGGATGGCGTATAATTGCAGGTGATAGTGGCGGTGATAGCCGAAACGGAACCAATCCCACATCAGATTATTTCTGTTGAAATATTGAAATTTATTGATGATAAACTAGGTCTTTGAAAAATTTAATTTTGTTAGAAACTTAAGTATTTCTTTAGGCTAGCTGGGCCGCAACTTCTTTCGCGTGAAATTTAAAATTTACGACAACTTTTTGCCTGATATCAGATTTCAATGAAACAATGTCTATTATGATGTTCTGCTGAGCTATCTATTATTGAAAACCGCGTCATTATCCGTCCAGTAGATTCGAAAATTAGCGTAAACATACATCCAGATGGACAATTTTTTTCTCTTTTTTCTATTCAGTTACTAATTTTTAATGCCATCTATCGTTTTTCATAAATTTAGTGAATGTTCAGTTTTCATTGTTTCATTAAATGTATATTGATAAATGAAGTCATAGAAAAATTAATTTTGTCAGATAACTTAAAGATTATTTTAGATACACACACATATATTTATCCCCTAAGGAAAAATAGGTAGAGGGAGTAATAATACTTATTCTGTGGTAGAGTTAAGGTTTACACACCCCAGAAGGCTACACTTTGCAAATTGATAGGACTATAAATTGGAACAGATAACCAAAAGAAGTGACAAATGGCTAGTTTATCGCCTAATTAAACAAGATTTCTATACCATACACCCATACCCTTGGCCAATGATATAACATTTTTTATCTAAGAAGCTGGTGGTCGCAACTTCGTTCGCGTGAAATTTAAAATTTACGACAACCTTTTTGCCTGATATCAGATTTTAATAAAACAAAGCCTATCTGTTGCTGAGCAGAGCTTTATTAATGTAAACCGCGTAAATATCCGTCCAGTAGTTTCAAAGATTAGCGTGAACATACTACAGACAGTCAATCTTTTTTCTCTTTTTTGTGATCAGATATTTTATCGCCTACACTCTTTTTTTCATAAAACTGAATGTACAGACACGCTATTTTTACAGTTTTATTATATATATTGATATATTATTTATTACATATAATTATTGTCACAGAAAATAAACATTCCGCTACATTGCCGTCGTTTAATTCAATTTACAATATAGTTTCTGGTTTTCAAATTAAGAATTACATAGTTCATATTATCACAGTGGCTCTTCAAGTATTTCTTAGAGCAAGTGGTTGGATTTGGCAAGCGAATCGCTTGATCAGCACAACTAGCGCCAAGTATGTCTATTTGTCTCCGTCTATTGTGCTCTCTGTGACACACTGCCTGTTATACTTGAATAGAATAGAGCATATTTTTGGACGCTTGTTTTTTTTATACATGAATTGAATTTAATAAGATGTTAGTCTTAAAACTACTAGTGTTTACTTGTATGTTCTAGCTAGATAATTTTGTAATAAAAATATCAACTTCAATTAAAAATAGAGTTTATTCCTATTAGATTCCTGCATACGGATTACTTTTACAGTTAGGTCGAAGTGTTCGGATAGACGCACTGTTACCGCTGCCCAGTGGTGTTTTACTGCGTTTGGATACACACACGCGTTGGTTAAAATATAATTTTTGTTATTTCGTTTGTTCAACAATACGAATTCAGTGAATTATTATTTGAGTGTCAGACAAGTTTGAGTCTAATGGCCAGTCCAACATTATTTGTTGGTATAAATTTTTATTCGACTAGTAGATGAGTTTTTGGATACAATTACTATCAACCAAAATACGAAATATTATAATGAAAATCGCATAAAATATATTAGTATTTTGTATACATAAGTAAACTTTTATACATTCGATTTTTTTAAAAAGATACATTGAAGTTATTTTTATATTTTATTAAATAGAAGAATATCCTTAAACACACACATTGGAAAAGAAAGATATATTATCCATAATGTAAAGCTATAATATGGTCCTGACCACAAGCACCCTTGACGATGATTACTCCCGCTGCCCGCAGTTCAATAGCGGCAGATCAAAGACGTCCTCTTTGAGCTCTCGACCTTATGAAGAGCTCTCCAGTTGACTTGACCGACAATTTATCGTTTGATGGCATCTACGAGAGGTACAATATTGGCCACTGATTTTTACTAATAATTTTATGAGTAATAGGAATAGTAGAGAGAAAAAGAGAAGGGAGAATTCTCCAAGACTCTCTGTAATTAAAAGAAGGAGATTTTTTATGAGGGAAAACTTGAAATATGAGATATTATGAAGTAATCAACGTAATATAATAGATAATTAAGCGCATTCTATGAAGAATGTTACTCGTACATATAAAAAAAATGCCTATTTAGTTTTGAGTATTTTAAAAACCTTTTTCTGTCGACGCTGGGCTCTGTGAGGTCTTCAGGGATAAAGAGGTAATAATTTTAAGACCTTTAGAAAACTAAAAACTTAATAAACAATTTTTGTATCTTTATCTTCAGTTATTATATTTTTGTCAATATAACTTCTTTGAAAAGGTTTATATTTTACAGAATCATATTATTATAGAAATAACACAAAATCTTTGAGATAGAAAGTTTTAAGAGAGGATAGACAAGGTTGTGCCAAACTCGGTATCAACTACAAACGATGCCTAGTTTATGCGGCCGTTAGAACAAAAAAATTAAGACTGAGCAATACGAAAACAAACTGTATCAACTTAGCATGTTGCCATGTAGAATGTATCTACATACTCTACGTGAATACATAATCGACGTTTGATTTATTATTCTTTTACAGGATTGTAACGATTTTAGTCTCTCATTTCACCGTATTCCCATTGCATCCTAAAATGTAATCCAAAAATATTTAATTAATTGAGACTTCATGAGAATCAACTTTAATTTATTAATTTAATGTTGAGTTGACATCTTTGGTGAAAATGCTGCAGTGCTGTTTGTTGCCGCTTTTTCTGCAAAGCGGCAGTAATCTCGGCTGTAAGTCTTAAGTTTGTCTTCTACGTAGCTCTGAAAATCTATCTTTAAGAATTCCTTTTCACTCCACTGACTTTTTGGCGTTCTTTCTCTGTTCGGACCGTACGCCTATGAAACTCACTACCTCTTACTATCCGACGCGCTGAAACGCTAGCCAGCTTCAAATCCCAAGTTAAATCTTATTTGCTATCCTTATGAAAGGTAAATAAATATTCTTCCCTTGTGGAAACAAGGGAAGAATATTTATTTCTCTTCATCTTGTACTGTTAATATCATTTCTTTTCAGTGTACTCGTAAGTTGTATGTATTTATGTAAGATGTATATGTATGTTTATTGTATATAAGTATGTTTATATTGACCACCCCGCACTACCTAATTTCCCATTACTATTTTCTATATAGCGAGGTTGCCTGGAAGAAATTGCTTAGCGATAAGGCCGCCTTTTGCGCATTTCCTAGTTTTTAAGATGACTTTGTCTTGTATTTATTTATTTTGTGCAATAAAGGGTATTGTATTGCAAGGGTCGAACCATTTGACGTCAACAATTGTGCAACAAAGCAAAGTAAAGATTATTAATAGATATTATAAATATATCCTTTGATAAGTAATGACATATTTCAATTTAAATTTGACATTTCTACTTGCTTGTTGAATAAAAATAATAACGATGGTTTAATATTTTATCAAATTTTATTTTTAATTATTGTAAATAATTATTTATTATTTTTTATGGTTATCCAGTCAATCGAAACAAAGTTAGCTAACCAAATTGTCGTACTTTTCTTAATAGTTATGTATATTTTCAGACAATAATCAATTAAAAATTGCATACAAAATAAGTCTTAAAAGTTTAGGCGTCTTTACATTTTACTCGGTTTGAGCCGGCCATTTGATTGATATTTACGACCGCCAGCTACTTGCTCCTGTCAGATTATAGGCATTACTGTCCTACGTGAATACTTCATAAATACTGTTCTTATAATAAAGAGCTACCGGTATCTGGTGGAAATTCTTGCAACAAAATATGAACGCGTTTATGATAAAACATGCAGATTGGATGATAAAACAATAAAGTAGATATTAATCATTTGCTTTTAATATATTAGGTTGGGGAAAAAGTCTTTTCGCATATAGTATGTATGAACTTGTAATAAAACCACTTTGGCTATACTATTTGTACCTGGCTGGTTTTGGTATCATTTAAAAGTTTAAATTTTAAAGAAGATAATTCCAAATTCAAATTAGAAAAATGCGTGATTTTCATTTGTTTTTCTTACCGTTTGAAGAAATTAGATACATTTTAAAATTTTACTACCAAAAAGGAAAAATGCAACGCAAGCCGCGAAAAAAATTTGCGATGTTTGTGGCCTAGTGCAGTGTCTGTGAGAGTAGCAAAATTTGGTTTAAGCGTTTTCAATCCGTAAATTTTGATGTCAGAGATGCACGTCGCTCTGGTCGCCCTGTTACGGATAAAATTGATACTATTTTTAAAAAAGTGGAGCAAGATCGGCATTTCAGTAGTTACGACGTAGCTGAAGAACTGGGAATTGACCACAAAACAGTTTTGGCGCACTTGAAAAAAAATGGGTACACAAAAAAGCTCGATATTTGGGTACCTCACGAGCTCTCTGAAAGAAACCTAATGAACCGTATACTCATTTGTGACTCTTTATTACGACGTAATGAGACCGAACCATTTTTGAAGAAATTGATAACTGGTGATGAAAAGTGGATCACGTACGACAAGAACGTGCGAAAAAGGTCATGGTCAAAGGCCGGTCAGGCTTCACAGACTGTGGCGAAAACCGTAACCGTAACCGACTGTGGCGAAAACCGTAACCGGCGGGTTAACTCATAACAAGGTGATGCTGTGTGTGTGGTGGGATTGTAAGGGCATTATTCATTATGAGCTGTTACCACCAGGCAGGACCATCGATTCAGAACTCTACTGCGAACAACTGATAAGATTAAAGCAAGAAGTTGAGAGAAAGAGGCCGGAATTAATCAACAGAAGGGGTGTGGTTTTTTATCGTGATAACGCTAGACCTCACACATCTTTAACCACTCAGCAAAAATTAAGAGAATTTGGCTGGGAGGTGTTAATGCATCCGCCATATAGTCCTGATGCGGCACCTTCAGATTTCCACCTGTTTCGGTCTCTTCAGAATTCTTTAGGCAGTGTCAGGTTAACATCACGAGAGGACTGCCAAAACTACTTGCCGCAGTTTTTTGATCAGAAGCCCCAAAATTTCTATAGCAATGAGATCATGTCCCTACCTATAAGATGGCAAAAAGTTATCGAACAAAATGGTACCTACATACTTTAGTTAAATGTAAATAAACTATATTAAAAAATTTTTTGAATTTTCATATAAAATGCGAAAAGACTTTTTCCCCAACCTTTTTTCTTTCTTTCTTTCAGATAGGTGGGCTTAGATTACTACAGAATAGGACAGAAAAAACAGAGTGTAAGTTGGTATCACAAAAGAGGTCGCCGAAGAACAAAGATAACAGAATTTCTGTACTTCGGAAGGCACGTGCCCTTTGTGTAGTGTATGCAAAGAGTACAACACACGCCCTCATTATTATCTCACTAAAACCTTGTAACCTTCTTTGTAGAACACCTTTAGTGCGTTTGTTTAGGTATTTAAAAGAATGTAAACAATCTTGACATGGCTTTTGATTGAAATATACACTTTATAAATCAATACCTGCGCAAATTACAAATTAAATATTTTATAAATTACACAATTTATTTGTGGACTATAGATTACTCATCCTAGATCTAGATAAACATACCTTATGACAACTTGTGCTCTATTTTCAATATGTATTTAAACCCTATTTAACCAACAATAAAGGTGCAGTTACCTAAGAACCTAATCCGAGTGTGTTTGATTTAATACACCCCCTGCTACATCACAGTTGGTCCGGCTGTGATGTAGCGCGAGGTCATCATTGTATAACAGTTGTCAAGCTATGACAGATGCCTTTAGGCAGCCTGACAAATCTGTCACCAGTGTTAGCCTCTTACATACATGAAAAACAACAACAGTATATTATTTAAGTTTCTGAAGAATGATTTAAAAAAAGGGAATTTGTGTCGTTGTGTACATACTTGCACAATGAAAAATACGGAACCCTAACTAGAAATGCACTCTACATGCATAATATTAAATATTGATTTTAGTTCAATTTGCAAAATCTGTCAAGTCGTCGACTTTAATAAGCATGTCAAAATAAATAGGATGTCCATAAAACTCAAAGAAGTTTTACCTCCCTGCTTTGCAAAGCAAGTAAGTGATAAACACAAAAAAATATCCCTCTTTAGTAGGTAACTACCTAAAGAATACCTATTATTGTATTTTTGATAACTATTTTGTAACCTTTATTGCAATTGTAGCTTGTGGTCATCTGTATGTACATAGGGCGCACTATAAGTTTCCGGAACTGGCCACTTACATAAACAATATTTAAAAATTTATTGCAACATTTGAAAATAGAACTCTTTGGCTGTAGAATGCAGTTTGTTTCATCTGACTGTCTTTTGTTTTTACCTTGTGGCGCCATTTAAAAAATTGTGTGTCTGCATCAACATGGATTTAACTCGGGAAAATTTTCGTAGTATGATTTTCTACGATTTTAAGTGTAATTTGACAGCTCAACAGAGCATCGCTCGGCTTGAAACAGCTTTTGGCAATGAAGCACCATGCAAGACAACTGTTTATAGCTGGTTTGCAGAATTCAAGCGTGGTCGTATCAATCTCAGTGACGAATCTCGCGATGGTCGGCCGTCCACCGCTGTGACCAACAAAAACATCGATGCTGTGCGCCGTATGATTGAAACAGACAGGCATGTGACCTACCATGAAATTCGCGCATCCTTAGAAATAGGCATGAGTCAAATACAATTAATCCTACACAAACATTTGGGTGTGAGAAAGCTGTGCTCGCGGTGGATCCCACACAACTTGACCGAGGCTCAAAAAACGGACCGCGTCACTTGGTGCAGTGCCATGCTTACCAGATTCAACGAAGGTGCGTCAAATTTGGTGTGGGACATAGTAACAGGTGACGAAACATGGATTTATTGCTACGATCCCAAAACAAAGCAGCAATCGAGCGTATGGGTCTTTCAAGATGAGCCGAAACCAACCAAAGTGGCGCGCGTGAAAAGTGCATCTAAGCGGATGATTGCTTCTTTTTTTAATAAAACTGGACACGTGGCTACTGTTGCTTTAGAGAATCATCGTACAGTGAATAGTGACTGGTACACGACCATTTGTTTGCCGGAAGTTATTGACGAACTCCGTAAAAATAACCGTAAACGCCGTATCATCCTGCACCACGACAATGCTAGTTCTCACACGGCCAGACAGACAAACGACTTTTTTAAGGCGAAAAATGTAGAACTCATGAGTCATCCTGCATACAGTCCCGACCTGGCACCTTGTGACTTTTTTCTGTTCCCAAAAATTAAGAACCAATTACGCGGTCAACGATTTTCATCACCAGAAGAGGCTGTCGAGGAGTATGAAAAACACGTTTCAGAGGTCACCACAGAGAAGTGGCACAAAAGTTTTCAAAACTGGTTTCATCGAATGAAAAAGTGCATAGACGCCAAGGGAAATTATTTTGAAAAAAAAAATTAATTAATTTTGTACCTTTAATAGTATTTTTTCATATTCATTCCAGAAAATTATAGTGCGCCCCAAGTATAAAAAATAAAAAATAAATCAAACTTGCAAGTAAAACCAATACCTACACTAAAGAAGATCATATTGAGCACAAAGTTGTTAATATTCAAAGATAAGATATAAAATTAAGCTAGGTAGGTACTGTTTAGTTTATGTTGTTGGTATTAATCAAATCGGACCACCCCAGTGTGAGAGCCTACTGCACCGGCCACTGGCCATATCAACTGAAAGCAGTAACGTGTACTAATTTATAAGACCTTTCTTGTAGTGTATTTTACTCGGACAATATAGCTCGATTTATGTTCTTAGATTTAATACAGTTTGCTGCACGTAATATAAGTAAGTATACAAAAAAGATATTGCTCTAGATGAGTGTAGATGTTCTTTTGAAGTCGCTATTTTAATTTTGTACAGATTTCTTAATAGATTGTACTCCTTTTTAAAAGTACTTATATTTTTATTTGGCGTAGTACAATATTTTTTTTGTGTGTGTAAGTAACCAAATAATGTCAGATTTTTAAGCTGCCTAAAGGTCATGATAGCCAAGACAAACGGCTTAAAGCGTAACTTCCGGAAAGATACCAAGCTTCTCTTAATAGTTGGTAGGCTGGGTATAACAATATAACTGTTATACATACAGTTTCATGCAGATATTATATTTCAAAGGACTTTTGAAACATTTTTGTATATATTTGACCAATTATATATTTTCAATGACAATTGCAATAACAATTGATTTACTCAGCTGATTTATATCATTAACTGACCGGAAATGTGATAAAGATCAATGGATGACCTGGAATTCCACTATTCGCGTAACTAAAGGAAATTATGGTTTTCATTAAGCTTAAATAAGTAAACAGTCTTATTAAAAACTTAGTCCTTCCCTCTATACTCTATTCCCTAATAGTATCGTTGAGTTAGTAACTCATAACACAAGTCTCGAACTTACTTTGGGGCTAGCTCAGTCAGTATAATGTCTGCCTATATATTTATATTTATTTTATTTATCCCATGGGAAAAGGCGTGAAAATATTATATGTATTTAGCTTTAGATTATCCTAAGTCATTTATATAAAGTGCACACTCCGAAGTTTCTTACAGAAGTTATACGAAAATATTCAAAATATTCACGGCGTTACAGTTTAGCCTCTCCTCTTTGAACCTCATGCGTGGCCCAGGAGCCCGGAAATACTTTTCGGACATCCGGTGGTTACTACCGCACCCACCCACTAATGCTCGGTTACATAAGCCGCATGAATAAATACAGAAGGTTAGAGTACACACTTACACTTTCTTTCTTATTTGTGACAAAAGATAGATTTTTTTGGTACGTATTATATTATTTATTATTCTGTGGTAACGTAGATATGCACGTAGGTTAGCATTTTGTTAAAATGTAACTCCTCTCAGTTTTTAATTTTAGAGTTATTGCACCATATTTCCTAAATGTACGTATGCCAGCACCACCTGTAGGTTGACTGGTAGAAAAGGCCTACGTCTAAAGTCCGCCAATTACAATTTCATGTAATAAAGTTAAATAAATAAATAGATAAATACAGACATCTCTATAATACACACTAATCAAGCCTTCATCCCTTTCGGAGATACACGGCCTTCAGTCATAAGATTCAAAGGCCACAAACAGAACGATAACCTTTGGTATACCTAAGTGGTAAGGTAATGAGGTAATGGATTGCATCGCCTTCTGAAAAGGGCTGTAAAACTTGTTTCAGATATTTAAAGCGCAGAGCCTAGGTGGTTGGCATGCACTTCTACTTCTTATCGTACCGTAAACAAAAATTTCAAATTAAAGTTTCCTTAACATACACACATATTTTTATGCAGTTATTTCAAACAATTTTTCGTTTCTAAATATCAGCAGCTTACAATCTGACAGAGATTGGAATATAACAGACTAAAATAATTGAATTGAATGATAGTTCAACCTACATAAAATCCGGATCTCTGTGAAACTTTGAAGGCATGTAGAAATAAAACAATACTTGTAAGTTCGGTCAAAAGCCAAATTAATGGTTCGCAAGTTCGTAGTTCGAGATGAACTATTGGTAATTTCGTTTCCATATGTTTAAGATGAAACGTTACATAGTAGATTATTTTATACTATTTACCCTAAAACCTGCTGTACACTGGTAGAGTAATTTTGGACGAGAAGTGTTACATTGCTGGTTTCATTGTTACCATTTAAGCGTGCACAGCTCCGCATCGCAATGTAACGCTACTCGCCCAAAATTATTCTACCGGAGTAGGGTAAACACTACCGCTCTCATTACCCTACACTCCCCTAACACAAGACTTTAAATAAAATTAAATAAATTTATATCAAGCAACCTCATGTTATTTACTATATTAAAGGCCCATAAAATAAATACCTTACAGACACACTTATAGACACTTACAGACTTATACATATAATTTATACCTTAACCTAAAGTATATAATATAATATAAATTAAAACTAAGGCACACGTTGAGGCTGTGACGTGTTGCGCGTCTTGGGGTTTTCGGGTATCTTTTGGTTTTAATTAACAGTAAAACATGGGCATTTTTAACATGAATTAAACGGTTTACTCACCAAGATGTCGCTTCAAGACACACTGATGTGCGTAGCGCGGGTGGTGCGAACGATTGCCATCTACGGAATCTACGTAGGTAACGTTTAATTCCTGCGAATAATGTTTCGGGTATCGTTCTGTGAAAATGGCGATACATAGCTTTGCTACTGCATTGGATTGACTCAGGCGGCGCTACATGCTGTTCTAATTAAATTGTCATAATACATAGCGAGTGGTACATGAAGCTGTGTTGCGGTTTATAATGTACACGAACAACGCTGTAATTACTGTTTGTATTGTATAGAATACTATACACAGCTGTTACTATAGATATGTAGGTATTGGGCGCATTGCCGACATAGCATCTACATAAATGCCGAAAATATGTCCGTATATGCCGAACAAATGTCCATTGCCAGAGCAAAATCATTAACAGAACTTTTGTTTACTTTTTCATTTAAATAGCTACATTTGAGTATGCACCAAACATAATTAGATTATGACTAATAAGTTGACAATCAAAACAAGAAATTTATATTATGTTTAATGACTTAGAGTGGGCAAAATATCACACTTTCGGCTGTCCAGTCGAGTTGACGCAACGCGAGGGCATAACAACTAGAATTTATTGGGAGAAGCTAGAATTATTGCGATTTAACGTGACTGTGATTATTTTATGACCAAATTATTTTATTACAGTTATGATTTACAAAATCTTGATCAAGTTCCTGCTTCTTTTGACTAGAATTAAATAATTTGTTTCTCACCAGCGACCAGGCATTTATTTAGGCATAAACTCTTTTTTGCCCACTACGCCAGTTTATGCCCATCTATGCCCAATTTGTTTTTGCTCTCGACTCATCTCTAGATACGCATAATTTGAACTACGTCTCAAAGCACGGTGTAACTACTGGCTCCCCTGACAACCATTTGGCCGAAATATCTGGCTAACAAAAACACTCAAACGCATTCAGAAATAATATATTTTTCTCGAATACACCTTAGAGATTCTCTACCACAATTTCATTACTGCTCAATATTTTAGAAGAAATTTCATAACAGAGTTTCGGATCCCCTCATAGGGTAATGCGCAATATAGGAATGTACGCAGAAAACAGTGGTTCTCAATGCATTTATCAATATTTCAAATACACTAAAGTTTTCGTTCAAAATAAATATATTTGAATAATAGCTTTTACCCTTTACTTGTTTTTTAAATAACACAAAATCTTATTCAGGAGTAAAATCCAATATCTCCCTATATATATATTGTTTTTTAAATAACACAAAATCTTATTCAGGAGTAAAATCCAATATCTTCCTATATATATATTTAGTCAGCATTTATATTTCATTATTAATAAAATCAAATTTTGGTCATACATTTAAATATATGTTGCATTATGTAATTAAAGGAAATGTTTATTACACACACCAAAAAGAAATACCTACCCAGATATTGTTTTTTAAAAGAAATGTAGGTAATTGTTGGACCTTAAGGCACAAATAAATATATTTTTCAGCAAAATGGCAAAAAACTCTAAATTTAAAACAAAAAACAAAAGCTTAGAAAAATACACAGTTTGACAACCATTGTACTCAAGAACCATGTATCAGATATGTAGATTTTTCTAATTCCCTTTCGCCGGAGCAGTGGTGCCTAAAATGTATTTTATTTTAACGTGCCCATAAATCTGCGATATGAAGCCTGTGCTGAGTCCGCGTATAAATAATTTAGCATTTTCTCCAATATTGCTGTTCGCACACAGATCCTCGGATGCGGAGCCTGAAATACTGTTTATTATTTAGTGATAGAGCTCATATGTGTCTACTCTTGCACTTTGACATTATGTTCAGATACGTACCTATACCTTGCATGGGACTATGAAAAAGAATTTATGTAAGTAATCGTATTATTCAATTTATTTATAAACCTTGCAATAAAATCCATCTCAACAAAATCTATTCGTACAAATCGAAAAAGAAATAATAAAGTTTATATTAATTCAAAATCCATTAAATCAATCACGACTTGAATTCCAAATCTTATTCCCTCCAAATCCAAATGAAAGGGCTCCTCAGTGTAAACGCTACATAATTTATATTTTTCGACAGTAACGGTGTTAGAGTAGGGCGTAGTTAGGACACTACCCTGGGCTCCTTGCATAGAAGGGCCGATATGGAGGCAGCGGACGCATAAGTAGTGCTAAAAGCAAGAACCGAGGTGGCTACCGCTACCACATTACTTTGTGAAGACTTCATACCTAAATCTATTGACGCTCCAGAATTTTTGCATACAAATAATATGGGGCTCATCATATTTTCTATTGTGAACATCGTTTGTTGAGTTTTGTTTAACAATCTGTATTTGTAAATACAGATTGTATGTAAACGTATTTTGTATAAAAACGTCTACGTTTTTATATGTACTTTTTTATTTTACGGTGGTCCAGACAAGGTAACTAGAATGTTTTAGTAAACTAGGGGGCACCAAAAAATAAAATTTTGCCCATGGACCCAAATATTGCTAAAACCGACACTGTTTTCGAAGCCACCCCGAAATACCTTGAAATTATCAGTAAAGGAGCCCTTTAAATTAAAGACACATCTAAAGCTCACACACAGGCGGATTGAAAATAATCCAAGTAGAAAATTAATCCTTGATTACGTCCCACTCCTCCAAGATTTGAGGGGTAGCACTGAACGAAGATTGCTGGATGGGGCTCAGGTTACAAAGACTGAAATTTTGATGTTATTAAAATAAACGTCGGATAAATTAATTATGTTATTTAATATGGTTTACTTCTTTAATGTATTTGTACGTGAATAAACTATCAGATAAATAAGTACGTGGGGCGCACTATAAGTTTCCGGAATGAATATGAAAAAATACTATTAAAGGTACAAAATTAATTTATTGTTTTTCAAAATAATCTCCCTTGGCGTCTATGCACTTTTTCATTGGATGAAACCAGTTTTGAAAACTATTGTGCCACTCCTCTGTGGTGACCTCTGAAACGTGTTTTTCATACTCCTCGACAGCCTCTTCTGGTGATGAAAATCGTTGACCGCGTAATTGGTTCTTAATTTTTGGGAACAGAAAAAAGTCACAAGGTGCCAGGTCGGGACTGTATGCAGGATGACTCATGAGTTCTACATTTTTCGCCTTCAAAAAGTCGTTTGTCTGTCTGGCCGTGTGAGAACTAGCATTGTCGTGGTGCAGGATGATACGGCGTTTACGGTTATTTTTACGGAGTTCGTCAATAACTTCCGGCAAACAAATGGTCGTGTACCAGTCACTATTCACTGTATGACGATTCTCTAAAGCAACAGTAGCCACGTGTCCAGTTTTATTAAAAAAAGAAGCAATCATCCGCTTAGATGCACTTTTCACGCGCGCCACTTTGGTTGGTTTCGGCTCATCTTGAAAGACCCATACGCTCGATTGCTGCTTTGTTTTGGGATCGTAGCAATAAATCCATGTTTCGTCACCTGTTACTATGTCCCACACCAAATTTGACGCACCTTCGTTGAATCTGGTAAGCATGGCACTGCACCAAGTGACGCGGTCCGTTTTTTGAGCCTCGGTCAAGTTGTGTGGGATCCACCGCGAGCACAGCTTTCTCACACCCAAATGTTTGTGTAGGATTAATTGTATTTGACTCATGCCTATTTCTAAGGATGCGCGAATTTCATGGTAGGTCACATGCCTGTCTGTTTCAATCATACGGCGCACAGCATCGATGTTTTTGTTGGTCACAGCGGTGGACGGCCGACCATCGCGAGATTTGTCACTGAGATTGATACGACCACGCTTGAATTCTGCAAACCAGCTATAAACAGTTGTCTTGCATGGTGCTTCATTGCCAAAAGCTGTTTCAAGCCGAGCGATGCTCTGTTGAGCTGTCAAATTACACTTAAAATCGTAGAAAATCATACTACGAAAATTTTCCCGAGTTAAATCCATGTTGATGCAGACACACAATTTTTTAAATGGCGCAACAAGGTAAAAACAAAAGACAGTCAGATGAAACAAACTGCATTCTACAGCCAAAGAGTTCTATTTTCCAATTTTTGCAATAAATTTTTAAATATTGTTTATGTAAGTGGCCAGTTCCGGAAACTTATAGTGCGCCCTATGTATAGTAGTCATGACCAGAGGACAAATTCAGTATTCTCTAAATTAAACTATCGGTAGAACGTCATCTGGGAAAAATAATTCTACAACAACATTCGGAACACTATTTGTGTTTCTTAATGGCGTAGGGAACCGTATTAAATATCCAAGGTGCATAAGTATCTACTTGACATTTTTATGACATACTTTTAGTCTTAGTAACGAATTAGACTATAATGGTTTTAAATGCAAACATTCTTTGTAGAAAATTGACTAAAATGGAAATCGGAACTCGTTTAAACAGCAACTCGCCCAAGTTCCAATTGCAAATAGTCTCAAATGTTAAGCTCCTCACAAAAATATTTCAATAGGCACATAGTATTAAAAAAATATATATTGCATTCTAACAAAAAGGCTTTTTTAGGGTTCCTTACTCAATACCTATTGAGTACGACGAGTTACGAACCGTAACAACGAAGTCTTAGTAATAGGATCCCTATTACTAAGACTCCGCTGTCCGTCCGTCCATATGTCTGTCACGAGGCTATACGAGTATCTCATGAACCGTAAAAGCTAGACAGTAGAACTTTTCACAGATGATGTATTTCTGCTTCCGCTATGAAAACAATGCTAAAATCAAACGTGATTTTTTATAGTAGATAATGGTACGGAATCCTTCGTGCGTGAGTCCGAATCGCACTCGGCTGGTTATTTTATTATCAAACATACTAACTGCAATATTTTGATTAGAATTTTTTGCCGCCCGTGATAAATTTACTTCACTTAATATTTTATACTAAACCTTATTATAAGTATGGTTTATGAACACGAAAAGCTCTAGGGATTCACAAAAAGAATATTTCAGTACCTAATAACCCGTAACCTTAGTAATATGTTTTACTTTATTCATACTTTTACAAAAATGATCTTATATTGAGCCGTAACAAAGATTCCCAACCATATCCAGCATATTTATCTCCAGATAGGCTTACGTCTGTACCAGAATTTAGGGAGAGAATCACCCGCTCTACCTGAGGACTCCAAATATTTTAAGATAAACGACGTGTCTTGTGCGTAGTTCAAAATATTTCTTAAACATTTTGTAAGTAAACCTTTGAAATTGTACTAGACTGAGGACTGAGATTGTAGGTACTTAAATGAAATGTTCTTTGATATAGTAGGTCATATTTTCTTGTATATTACCGCAGATGAATAAGCAAATGTCATATATTACAAAGTTTTGCATTTAGAACAGAGTACTAATAACTAGCTTATAAATCTAGAACTTCGTATTATTTTGTTCAAATTAACTCATTTTTTAATGAAATCATTGGTTTAGTTCTAGCTAACAACAAGCAGGTTTCAAAATAAAATAAATAATTGGCCAAGTGCGTGTCGGTCCACGCGCAGTGTAGGGTTCCGTAGTTACGAATGCCAACTTTGAGTTCATGCCACTAAAATGTCTAAAACTAATTTTATATTGAATTTGTATAAAATTTTCCTTTTCCGAATACATTTTATAGGTTGATCACCTATAACTTTTTAATTTGTAAGCTGTACTTAGCTCTGATAGTTTTCCTTTAAATTTCGTTATATTTTCTATAGCTGTGAATTTTTTCACGTGTCCATATATAACCGTTTAGCAGATAGAGGGGAGGGACACTGGACTCTAACAAAAATTTTCATTTTAAATCCAAATATTTCAGAAACGAATCCCTAAATCGAAAAACGATGTTAGCAAGCTCATAATATTTTTGAAAGACCTATTCAACAATACCCCACATGATTGGTTAGTCGACAGAATAAAATTGACTTTTGACTTTACTTGTATGGGAAATACCCTAAAAAAAATTATTTCAATGTTTTACTTTACCACTTTTTCCGCATGATTAATAAATATACTTATATCAAATTACAGCTTTCTACTACTTATAGTCGCTGAGTAAAACCGCGGACGGACGGACAGACAGACAGACATGGCGAAACTATAAGGGTTCCTTGTTTACTACGGAACCCTAAAAAGAAACACTCCTAGTTACTTACATTAAAATAGTTCACCCGTTGACACTTTCAAGGTACAGCATTTTTTTATTGGTTCCGTAATCCTATGGAAACGGTACTTAATTAAAGTTTGCTATTTTCATTATTTAGTTGCATCGTTTACTTCATATCTTCAATGAAACTAAGGAAATTTTACGTAAAAAAATAATTAATCATTTCAGAGAAAACCAATCTCATATTTTGCCGACCTCCATGGCGTAGTGGCCACCATGCTAAACCCAGAGGTCCCGGGTTTGATCCCCAGACAGGGCAAGTTGGAAAATGGCACTTTTCGAATTGTCCTGGGTCTCGGATCTTTATCAATATATATTTGTTATAAAATATAGTATATTTGAGTTAGTATCCCACAACACAAACCTAGAACTTACTTTGGGGCTGGCTCAATCAGTTTTATTTGTTATTTGTCCCTATATGATTATTTCATATTTTACAAAATAAAATTACTACCCTCAATGTGCAATAAACCTCCTTGTCTACAAGAAAATAATAATAAAAAACAATTTCTTTGCATTCACATTTAAATATGCTTTGAAGATGAAAGATTCAAATGAAAACTTAGTTCAGCTCATACGATTATGTAAGCAATTAAATTAACTTTGCGAAACTTATAGAAAGTTCGCTGAAAGTAATTTTATTCGAGAGTAATCCAGGCTTGAAATTCGCCGTCCGATGGCGTCTGAAGTCCATATGGAGGAGTTCTGAACTTTTGCTCTTCGTAAAAGAAATTTAAGATGTCTGTCTTTTCAAATAGAAAATCAGAAGTTATGAGCATGTTTTTTTTTTGTTTCTTGCTGTCGTTATATCTAAAATTTTTGTATTGTTTTTTGTTTTAAACTTACAATAGGTGTTAATCCGTTAAAGTAATTTTTATAAAATATTATTGGGAACGAAACACATTAAACAAATAAAAAACATGTTTATTGGGATTGTACGCATAAAAAAAAATTAAATGGAACCTATTAGACCGAAATTACAACCAATTTAATAATTAACCAAGCAGAGATTTCCCCTAAGATGATACCTATCCTACGACCGACGACAAAATGGACGAGAGTGGTGCGTGTAACTCCATATAAAGCTTGATGGGGTTGCCAGAGAGACGGTGTTATTTTTCTTCTCCTAACAATATAGTATCGTTAATTTAGTGTCCAAACAAAGATAAAATTTACTTTTGAGCTCATTTTGTGTTACTTATTCTTATTTATTTAACGAAGAATTTGCAGTTGCACTAAACATATCATCATCATTTTTTATCATCATCTGATCAAAATTCTAAGAAATAGTTGATTGAAAATTTTAATTGTATTATTTAGATGGATAATATAATGTATACTTAGCTTATTTAAGTGTTTTGTTTTGTAACTGTAACAGGCTGGGTAGGGACCAATACTGAACTGGGTTTCTTTGGCGTAATCGTCCCAGCAGTAGTCTATCCGAAACGCTAGTAGTTTTTAGCTTTTGCACTAAATTTTTTTTTTTTAAATGATCTTCAATAACAAATTAATTTATCCTACATTGAATTTACTTTTAGGTCTTTTCAGTCTCCAATGCAGAAGTACTACCCTCCCTGTACTACCAAATCCATTATACTTGGCCAGAGTAGTCAAAGATTTAGCCTACACTCTCTACACTGGCCAAACGGGTTGTAAAGGTCTCATTGATGTTCAGAAGCTTTGTTTAGCTTGTATTTCTTGAGTTTAATAATTTCTAGTCTGGCTAAGTGTTAAGCAATATATATTACACTCTTAGTTTACTTAGATCATGTAATAAGAAGATAAAAAGCAGAACAACGCCTTAAATTTGCTGTGTGTAATCTTATTATTCCCACATAACTACCTAAAAAAAATCTAACCCATTTGATGCTTTCAATAAAGTTTTCGTGTGTTTTACACAACTTTAAAAACTAATATCCAATAAATAAAACTAAGTGACAAATAATTTGAAACTTTAAAATCTCTTTTGTACACCACTTTTCACATATAAGTACCTACGAGGGGAGAGCGGGAGTACCGCAAACATCTATGACCGAACACGTGTCTAAAAATGCGTGGATATGTGTGCAAACAAAACAATCATTAACACTTTTTTTAATCTAAACCGTCGTCCCCAGTGAGGGCTCAATATCAATAGTGTCGTCTCCAATTTATATTTCGTTTCAGTCGTTCGGGCCCCCACAGGCTATTTATAACGATAGATAACAGAATTGTAGTCTTGATTTTATGCCAAAAATTGTGCATACTAATTGTGCATACACCAAATGAATTATTGGAAAGAAGTTTTGGAACGAAGTTCCTTAATGCGCGTTGCGAAAGCGAGCTAGACGGAAAAAATTAAGACCAAAAGTTGTAACGACACCTTTTGTTCATTCAAATTTATAAAGATAATAAAAACTTGATTTTAGAACGCAGAAAAGAGTTTGAATGTAATTTAGACCTATTTATATTTTATTTCGTTCCATCCGAGTGTCCGTTGACACCTCTCAAGTTTTTATGATTTACCAAAGATAATCTGAACTCATACAGTATGAATAGGTAATGCTGTTCCGATATCGAGTGGGTACTCTTCCTGTGCGAGTAATATAATTATGTGCAAAAAAAAAACAAGTTACATGCCTCAAGCTAAAAGCGCTAAGATTGAATTTATACATTAATTAAGTATGTAAAACCACTATAATGCACCAAATCACATGAAAATAACATTTAAATATGTAAACCAGATGTACAATCCTTATCGCCAAGGCAATCTCTTACAGGCTACGTAAAATTAATCAAAGATAAATAAATATTCTAGGAAAGTTCGTAAAGTCCGTCCTTAAGTTATAAAAATGTGATTATCGAAATCAGAAATTTTCGATTCATATAGGTACATATTAATACTGACGGACTGAAAAGATGTTTCTTAGCATTTGTGTCATAAAAGCCCTACTCTTTTGACATTATAAAATTACCTATCTATTTATTGCCATGTCAATGGGTCCACCCATCCTAAAAGATCAATTTCGCGCTCCGCCAGCCTTAATGTAAACTTGAGGGCAGGGTAATGTTAACAAATGTCTATATTGAAATAGAAAGGCCCTGCGGCGTGCTTTTTACTGGTTTCGGCGTCCTATGGAAAGTTATCAAAAATTCACTTTCAAATAATTTTACATTAATCTAAATGGGTAATTGGAGTCAAACATTGTAAAAAAGTTTGCTTTTTTTTAAAAGCTGCGGTGATCCCAAACATATCTGCGTTTATTCATCGTCACAAACATCAAATCTAAATTGATTTAAAAAAAAAAAACAAAAAAACATGTTCAAAGCTAAAAAAAAATTAGAGCCATTATCCACAAAAGAAGAAGAACGGAATCCAATCAGAAATGAGGCTAAGTCCCTAAAATCAGATGTAGGCTAAAAAAAACTCGTGCTCTGAATAGTAAATAGATACAGACAAATCACAGGGATTGAGCTAGCCTCAAAGTAAGTTTAAACAAATTTTAATAAAAGATAAAGAAAGCTTTCAAGATTTAGGACAATTTGGAATAGATTACATTTTAATAAGAAATATTGTTGTGAATAGATAAAGATTATATAACCATATATAATGAAAAGATTAGATTGTATAATTCAAAGGCTGACTGGTAGACAACACTTCTAGCGTTAAGTTCGCCTATTGTTCTAAACAATTCGCATTTGATTAACAATAAAGATTTAATAAATAAATAATAAATAGAACACTCAAATTCATGACAATTTGAAATAGATTATTTTCCATTCGTCTAGCTTGGGTATTAAACCTCGGACCTCCAGATTTTTTAAAATCTACGGAACAGAGGTTGTCCAAATACATTTAATAGAATTTTCCATAGAAGAAAATGACTAGAAGTCTTTAATGGAAAAATGAGATAGGATATACATATATAATATACAGAGGAAATACGAGTCGTTGAATCAGCATTAATATTAAGAAAACGTCATAACGATTTGTTAGCTCCAAGTTTTTGCGAACACAAACACCCTGCGATAACATCAATCGGAATCTATTTCACGAACCGACACAAATAGACCAACATGAGTACAAATACGGATCCCAAGTATTCCGAAAAGTTGTATGACGTCGTCAGTGCACATTCTAAGATATCGTCTGATAGAAAACTTAAAATAAAAATAAAAATTGTTTTATTTATGTCCTTTCATTTATAAGGTGGAAAAAGAAGGGGATGCTTTTACTCAGCAGTGAGACAGTGGTAGGCTAGAAAATAAATACCATGTAAGGGAAAGATGCAAAAAGTATTTATTATTAAATAAAAATAATGTTTCAGGTAGGTACCTAGTTTACAGTCATTGTTTTTGGAACGAAGTTCCTTACGGCAGGCTTGGAGGAGATAGGGATTTTGCTGCGCGACCGAACTGAAAAAATGTGATAGTAAAACCGTAAGGATGACCTCGTTAAATAAAACCGTTAAATGAGACGTGCGCAGGCGCGACAGTCGTATACACAAGCGAGTAGTGTATAATACCTTTGAGCACGATTTTTCTTTTGCAAATTGTGTCGATTTTACATTAGCCGAAGGAACTTCGTTCCTACCTGGTGTCCCACGACACCACATTTCTTTTTTTTTCTTCAACGACATTAGGTACGTTTCAGACTGACCGCGCCGCATCGCGCCGTGTCGTAATGGACGTTTACGGCTGCCGCGGCTTGCGTACGGCTTCTTCGGCAGCCGACAGCGTCCATCGAAGCCCATTGCGTGCCGCGGCAGCAGTACGGAGCCGTACGGCTGCCGCAGCACGTATACGGCCGTCACGAAATGTCAATTGCATGCAAATATGAACTGTAATTCCTGTTTACACATACCAATTTCCCTTACATTGTAATACGCCATCCGGCGCAGTTAGGTGCGAGCCGTTCGTTTTTAATCGTATGTATTCAAGACATATCGCGTCTTTTTAAAATTTTGAACAATAGTTTTAAGTTTCTTAATAGTAATATTCTTTTAAGATTTTTGTCTTATAAGCTGAAATAAGTGCTTAAACGTACGCAAAATGTCTTAAAACATACAAGAAAATTTCCAAATCCCGTTCATCCTCAGCATATTCAATGAAATTCGAAAGTACCCACATTTGAGATCGTTCCCGCGGTTTTCATCAAACTTTTGGAGAACACACGGAGGCATGTTAAAACTCCGCTATCTTCGCAAACATGCGCCAACCCGCGGCTCGAGCTTGAGTTTAAACTTGCGATGTATCTGCGAGACGGGTTTTAAATTAGATTTTCTGTTGTTATATAGAAACATTGGATGCAATGCAACTACAAATTATTTTTTTACTAGCTGGACGACCAAGCTTTGCTCGGTTCCCTTTTTATGAAAATCAGTTTTCTTTTTTATGACGGTTTTCGTCTTAGTCGCACTCCAAATCTTTTACAGTCTTGGCGGCAAGGCTTTGGAACTCGCTTTCTGCTGAAGTAAAGATGGCACCTTAACTGGACACTTTTAAAATTAAGTTATTTAAGTCCTCTCTTGTTACGTCACACTGAGACTGAATTAGGTACTTATCTGTAATATGTATTTAATATGTATGTAGGATATAATATATATATTTAGTGAGTATATGTGTATGTATTGCTATAATTTACGTATGTTTGTTTATATGTATGTAAATAAATATGTATGTATGGATGTGTGTAGCGATGTAAGTATGATCTTATATTGTACGTACTTGCTTCTGCCTTTAATTGAGTAAATATCCTCTGAATCTATCGCAGGTTGACTGGAAGAGATCCCTATATGGGATAATTCCGCGTTTACATTTTTTTTCTTTCGTATGATATGTTAGTAATTATAATATAATAATATTTTTGGTATAATAAAGTTATTACAAACAAACAAACAAAATCATTTTTTTAGCCTCGTCACTCCCTAAATACAGATTTTTATTATGTTTATTTATAAGGTGAAAAGAGATGTGTGGTGTGACCATCATTAGAACAACATTTATTTTATGAATACTATAAAATATAACATATTTACTGCTTACTTAATGTATCAATATGTTCACTGATAGTGTGCAATATAGAGGTGAAACCGTACCTAACATATCTAACAATCACTTCCAATATACAATAATCCCATAATCGACATGTATTCAATATACATAAGTCTATGCTGACGTTGAATCGTAGATTTGCAGCATCTACATAAATTACGTCTTTGTGATACCCGATGATGTTATTATCTCGGAAATATCCATATACGTCGTGATATAATCCATATAATAGGTGTAACTATGATATATTATATTATAGCTGACTATATTGTGATTAGAAAATCAAAATTCCACTATATGATTTCTAAAGAGTCAAATCTTGATGGTAAATCCTAGGTGCATTTTAAAATACCTACCAACATTTATTAAAAGTGCGAATGTTTAAAAATTAGGTACATGAATTTCAAAAAAGTTTAAAAATAAAAATTAATTACAGTAACGTCTAATAATGCCAATAAAACTTTTCAAGTATAAGCCTTTAAAAAAATGTTACTCTACGTGTAACGGAAAAGGGGTATCAACCCGAAAGGAAGTAAACAAACTAATCAAGGTGAACAACTTTTACTAAAGGGCCATGCCTGAATTCGAAAAAATTCATCTCCATACAAAATTAAATACTTATCGTGCCAAAATGTATGGAGCTGCAGATTTTTTTTACGATTTCAGGGATGGTCCCATAAGATAAGATAAGATTCGAGATGAGATGAGATGAGATATTTATTTGCAAAAAATAAGGTAATTATTGGCCTCTTATTTTACCCAGTTTGGGTGTGCAAATATTATTAGTTTTTGTCAAAGTTAAATTATATTTAATCTAACTGTTAAATTAAGTTATAAAAATAATAGTTGTTCACATTGATTAGTATGTTTACTCCCTTTCATGTTAATACCCCCTTTCCGAAACACGTTGCATAGAACTGCAGTTGTTGCGGTAGTGGTCTACTCTCAACACGTTCAAGAAAAATTCTGAACTTAGAATATAGTGCATTATATCATATTTGACCATCAGTATGGAAAACTTCTAAACCCTTATATTTTCTTTGCAGTTCATAATTTTAATGTTGGAAACCAATTATAACCCTAGATAATTGCAATTTTTTTTAAAATTACAAATTTTACCCAAATCTAACATGTCGTTTTGAAATTAAAACATTGACTACGTTTGTAGGGACAAGTTTAGGGTAAGGGGATTCTTAAATTGTCTCTATTATTTTTGCACTAATAATATAAGTTCAGAGATATGAAAAACAACACTTGTAGAAAATATTTATTAAGCATAACATATAACAAAAAAAAACCGACCACGTGCGAGTCGGACTCGCGCACGAATGGTTCCGTACCATTATCTATAAAAAATCACGTTTGTTGTATGGAAGCGCCCCTTAAATATTTATTTTATTCTGATTTTATAGCGTTATAGCTATATTTGTTGTTACAGCGGCAACAGAAATACATCGGTTCATGAGATACAGCCTGGTGACAGACAGACGGACAGACAGCGGAGTCTTAGTATTAGGTTCCCGTTTTTACCCTTTGTGTACGGATCCTCAAAAATGATTTAAAAAAACTGGAAACGTGAATGTCAGGATGTCTGTATGGACATATTTGTCACGATTACGCTCGAAACCATTTTTTTATTGCTTCATTACATCACGGGATTTTTTCCTATTGAAAATTACTATCTAGTACAGTGTAGTTTAATATTTTTTTTTAATAGGCTTTTTGTAACGTGCACTTTCGGATTTTTCAAACTTATTCGAATTTTCATCTCATTTACTTCGTTACAATAGGATGTCGTCAAATGTTGCATATAATTTAAATACCTATGGTACCACGTGAGCACTAATGTACTTTTGAGATAACAGTCATGTCCACCTGCAATTTCCAAACAGTCCCTACGGGGTCCCATTCGGACCTTACTAATGGGACGGAACCCAATTAGAGTTCAGGGTTACGAGGTGATCTTGTTCGCAAACAAATGGCTCGGAAGCCCGCATCTGCCAGCGAATTGTTGGCAATTGATTTTGTTTTCATACTGAACCAACAACAACTTTTCTCTCTTTTAATATCCCTTAGCTTTCCACTTTCTTTTAATCTATAATTTTTTAATATTGCACCCCATTTCTCTGCTAAACTACGTCAGATGTGTGAGCCTTTTTTAGGTGCTGCATTGAAATAAGCCGTAAAGAAAAGTTTTTTGGGTATCAGATTTCCGACATTTGATGTTTGTATTTTGTATTATGCCATGTATTCATGTATAAAATAATATCATTTATTTATTATTTATATCTCTTTCATCCGTAAATCTCTTTTTCAGAGAAGATCTTCAATGACGACGTGCACTTGTTCCGCTAAGGACAGATGAACGATCATAGACATTTTTTAAGTCAATGCAAAGGCCCAGCTGTTGAATATTCTTCGTTACCGCGCGGTACATCAAAGGGTTTTAGTGCACTAACACTTCGCTCTGCGTAGTCGGACTAGCGTTGTTCATTTTGACGTTTGTTTTCAATTTGTCCAGACGCGTGCTGTTCGACGGTGCCACGGTTGTTAATGCGTAAAAATGGAGTGGAACGATAAAATGGTGTTAAAATTTTTAGGCTTTTCTTTCTAGTTTTCTTTTTAGGTTTCAATAAATACATTATGTAATAATTAGCACACATGTTAAAGAAAAGAAAGTCGTCGTCCATATTTAAAACACGTAGATGACGCCATCTTGGATTATTGCCAGATAGTTCGTGAAAAATAACGAAGCCCAGCGATTTATCGCGATAATTTTTTAGTGCAGAAAGATTCGCCGCGAATTGCTTCGGGACGATAAGCACAGATGCGGCCGAAGCATAAAAATACTTTTTACACATTTTGAATGTGTAAAGAATGTTATGCTTTGAATACAATTCACAAACACTCGACAACTCAAAAAGAACCTTATACTACTGTTAGCTATTTGTACCATAGAAGAGAAAAAAAAACGTGGAAATGCCAAGTCACAATTAAGCACAATCCTTATATATTTTGAAGCAAATTAAGTCCTATTTTAATCGTATTTAAATTTGAATTGTTTCTTTTGAAAATAATGCCATCTGTGGTAAAGTATCAGATATTTCGTAAAGTTTACAAAACATCGTAAGCTCGTTTTGAACCTAACAAAAAAATCTTATTGATAAGGAATAAAGGCCACTACTGAAATAAATAAAAACGATCAATTGAACGAATTTTTTACATTTAATGAAAATGTTTTATTGTGTAAGTTTGGCGATGACGGAACTAATACAATTTTTTTTAAGTACCCTAGGTTATGGTACTACACTAACTCGAACAACACTAACTTAACAGAAAAAAGCACAACTACCAACTTAACAGACAACTGGATTCACACCACTACTTGTATATTCTAAATCTTTGATTCATACAGTTCGTATTAAAAAAAGAACTTTCCGAAATAAATTCTTGACTATCAGAATAAGAAAAAATCAAAGACAAAAAAAAAATTTAGATTCAAAAACTTTCTTTTGTATTGTCACTATAGGATGTAAACGTCAATTTAAAAAAATAATAAAGTTTACCATAAGTATCTACCTAACATAATATGTCCAGCATTTTTATATTTTTCTTTGTTTCCACTAATGTTTTTCTCTTTTGTGATTATCACACTCTATAAGAAGAAGAAATTCGCTTTGTTACACCTACTTTTGCTATGTTTCTGAAGCTACTCCACATTCATTTTACACACCATTTCATAATCCCGACGACTATCTTAGTTAACTCTTCATCTGTTGCAAATAATAAAACAATTAATTGATAAACAATTGACCTGGGACGAATTCCTCCTAGTGACAGGTAAGGGGTTAAACAAACATTGATTTGTGGTACGTACAGCCAGCTTATTGAAATGTGGTTTGCATATTTAGGGTCACCGGTCTTAATTAATGGGGTTAATCCGCTTAGGCTGTGCATGCCTTGGGGATGAGCCACGTGCTGACTGAGACGTGACCGATTACCGCGGCAGTTACCTGCACTTTGATATTGAATTGTTTCGAAATTACGATTGTGAGTCCCGGCTGTCATCATTAGATAGTAGTCATCAAGCTTTGTCTGACCCCTTCTTCTTGTCGAGTCAAAATGGTTCCAGTATAGTTTTTATTTCAAATGACATTTGAACAGTATGTGGCGATCCCTCTGCCGTTAGCCTCATTTAAGTCCTCGATGGTACACACCGTAGGGCAATTCGGACACGATAGAAGGTGGTCCATCGACTGAATGGCACCGCAGTCGCAAAGGACGTTATCAGTTATCAGCGTATCTGACCCCTTTATGAAGCTTGACAAATCTGCCACTAGTGTTGGCCACTTTCATATACGACAAATACCTCATACAACAATAAATACAACTATCTAATAGCAAAGGTAAACCAATATTGATTTGTGGTACATCCGGCTTATTGAAGTGTGGTTTGCATATTTAGGGTCACCGGGTCCTAATTAATGGGGTTAATCCGCTTAGGCTGCGGATACCTTGGGAATAAGCCACGCGCGGACTGAAACGTGGCATTTAACGGCATATACAAAACATAATTTTTTCTTGACACACCCAAGACCAAGGACAATTTGAAAAAGGCCATTTCCCAATTTGCCCTGACCGGGGATCGAACCTGGAACCTGTGGGTGGTGAGTGAGTGAATAAGATAATAGTATTTATAAAAATGATTGTGGTAACTCAATTACAAAAATAAAATCTACTGCTACAGTCACATTTAAACTTCATATACCACATCTTATCCCACTCTACGTTTGGGGTCAAGCCTGACTTCAAGGTGGCTTATCGCTATTAATTACATTGTCTATATCCAAGCTTAATATTATGCCTTATCAAAGCATCCCAGATCGCTCGGTATTGCACCATTACAATAAGCGCATAACACCACCGATCTAGGAATGCGAGCAATGTACCTAGTTACGGCTTTGGAATGCCGACATCGATTGAGCTTATGAGTGTCATAAATATCTTAATCTAAATATGAATGTTTGAACGAGCGAGCGAAGAGAGCAAAAGTCTCAGTCTACTTGAATAATCAGGCATTTGTTTATATGTATGTCTGTTCAACGATAACTCGAGTAACTTTGACAAGTAAGTTTGGTAGCTATGTGGAGGATATCCAACGGATTTTGCAAGTTAAAACGTAACCCCAATCGGTCAAACGGTTTCCGAGATATGGGGTCCGCAAGTTCACAGTTTGAGGCGATTATTATTTTCCACGTTACTATCATAGGTTTCATGCGTAAAGCATTTTAATTTTAAGTTTCTAGCTGTTGAAGCTAAAGTAATCATACGATCTATTTAGCACGAATACTTTTTTGACTGACTAATATTTTTCATTAAATTCTTGAAAATATAATCAGTACCACAGTTGAACTTGTTGTTCATTACATACTAGAGAAAAATGCAAGGATCTTTAAACTTTCTTTTTTTTACTCCCAGACTAATGTATCTTTTAAAAAAATATTAATAAAATAAAATTCCTTCACAAATAACTGAATGATAAGATACTCTTGCACTTTATGGGGATTTATCATGATCAGCATCAATCCACCTTTATCTTATGAACTCGATAAAAATTATCAACAATTGAAAAAATTGCATATTTTCATCTCACTATTCGCTTGTTCTACATTAAAGTAGTATTTTAATTTAAAATGTCTCCAACAAGCTTTGATAAATCTAAGTCAACTTCTGCTCAAGAAGATTTGTCTGGGTGCAAATATGTATTTAAAATACTAAAAAGTGTTATAAACCATTTAACACATATCTTAATTGGAGCTACTGTGGGAGTAACAGTAATGTTTGTGTTCAGTTTTGGAGTTCCATTAACTTCGACATCGCTGCACATCCTGTTGTGTGTTATTGGAGTGAGTATTACACATAAAACTTTAAATTAAGTTATCTACGTATCACATGAAGTATTTTATCTTGATATATAACACCACTGTACTTTTAGTCATTACTTACATATCAGCTATGTTCCTGTTTGAATCATTTTACTTTACTTTCATTGACTTATCAATGTATTTTCGAATGTAGGTGCCCATCAAACATGATATATTATTTTTAAAAATTACACATCGATGTCTATGATTACCTATTTTAAATATACCTATAAGTTTTACATTTATTTTATGTTCTAATGTTATTCTAGTATCACCTCCTTATGACACAAGCGATACTAAGCCTGTCGTCTAACACCGGGTGGACCTCATTCATGAGGCTGAGGGACAAGAGACGCGCGCACTGGATCATGCAGATACTTGGATCAGGTCTCGCTATTAGTGGCAGTGTCATTGAAATTCAGAATAAGAGTGTGCATCTCACCTCTATACATGGAAAATTTGGTAAGCACGGCGGCAAAACTGACGAAATTAATTTTAGTAGGTACTAATCTAACTTTGGGTTCATGCGTCAATCAGTGTAATTTGTCCTTATCTAAGTTTTCTATTATTATTATATAATATTTTAATCTCCTTATCAATATAACTAAGCTAAATTTTTATCTTATAAATAATAATGATCAATGTTCAGTTCACAATATCGAACTTAGTATTACATAACATTTTTTTATCAAACCTTTTTAATCCTGAAAATCGTAAATAGCAATCTCTTATTACAGAAAAAAAGTAAGAAGATCAGGCGACCAAGACTGTAAAAATGAGTTCTTTTCGGTGTTTCTTCTCAGCAGTGGTCGTTTTGAAGAGCTGTACGAGCACATCTCACCGTAGCTTTTCTTAAAAAATAAATTTTAATGTACACTAAAAAAGGGAAGGATTACTGATTAACGTGTAAAAGTTACTGTAAAGGTCTTATTACTAGATAAACATTGGATAAAACTACATAATACTTTGTTACAGTATTTCAATTCTTTTCAGCTTTTGCGGCTTTAGTCTTCACAGTAGTATCTCTGATCAACGGGCTGGCCTCCTTGTACGCATATGAACTTCGGAAGAAGCTACCCCCGAACCTGTCCAAAGTCACCCACATCTTGTTCGGGACCGTCGCCTTTGCTGCTGCTTCTGTCACCCTCTGCTATTATGACATAGCAATGTATTCTCAGTCCACACATCTAATTTTAATATCAGTATAATTGTAAGGTTGACGTTTTTGGAGAAAATGCTGCAGTACAGTTTGTTACCGCTTCTTCTGTACTTGCGCTTTGGAGGCGGCAGTAAACTTAGTTGTAAGTAAATGATCTGACGTCAACAACTAACTATTAAGAAATCGAAAGAAAAAAGAAATGACAATTATCAAGTGATATAAATATCCAAAGATAAATAAATGATTTGACTTTGACTTTGACTTTGCTACGGGTTTAATAAAGCTTTCTTTAGAAATTGGGCCACGGATGCACTGGCTATGACACTAATCGCTTTTACGGGAACATACACCTTAATTATTATTGTTAACTCATTTGTTACTTTAGTTTGTAAATGTGGGAGTAAAAATTAATATTTTGTTTATTATTTATTTATTTTAAACTGTCATGTATCCCCGTTTCATTTTTCATTTTCATTTATGTATTTCGTTACAAAATGATTGTCTCAAAAATTACAAAGCCATTATTATATAACGTATTTATATTAGTTTATTAATTTATTAAAAAATTGAAAAACCGTGTGTGCCATAATTCAATTAATTCAATTGTCAAAATCATAAAATAACAAATACATAATTAACGTCAAGTCACACTAAGTTAGATACTTAAAAAAAATCTTCTCAGGAATAGATATATTTTTCTAAGATAAACTTTTACCTTATTTTATAATTCTGCTTTATATTTTATTGCCTTTAAATCTTAAGGCAGTTTTTTTTATTTTTATTTAAATATAGTAAAGAATCTGTTTACATATTCCGATCAGATTCTGGAAGTCTGAATAAAGTTCAGGCTTCCAGAAACTGGTCGGAATATGTCTTTTCTTCTTATTTTTCTACTACGACTTTGTGTGGATTAAAGTACTTCTGCACAAATTTGGCCAAATTATCCCATGTCATAAACTAATAAATTTAATGAAACAATACTTGGCCCTCGATACATCAAAGTCCATCTCGGGGAGAAACTAGTCGATATAAACTATTACGCACGGCCTCCCACAGGGTTCAGTTCTGGCGCTGCTGTTGTTCAATACTTACACGAGTAACATGCCTGAAACTACCTGTCATAAATTCACATTCGCAGATGATCTCGCTGTGTTCCAGGCAAAGTCATTAGAAGACAGAAAAGCAATTCTAATTGCTGACCTTTAAATATTGGGAGAGTATAACATAAATTGACGTCTAAGCCCCAACCCCTCAAAAACGGAATTAACTGCTTTCCATCTCACAGATTGCCTAGCAAAAAAAAAACTTCGTGTTTCTTTTGCAAGTACAAGTTCTTGCACACATCCACTCTTGGTCTCGCGTACTCGACTGCAGAGTTCTGTGTGTACTGTACCCGTATGGTATCTCAGTGCATATATCCGTAAAGTTGATGTCCAGTTTAATAAAGCCATGCGAATAATAACAGGGCTAAAATCATCTACCCCGCTTCCCTGGCTCCCTATATTAGCACATATTCCAACACCTGACCTACGTAGATATAAGGCTGTGGTATCTGAATGCCAATACATGAG
The DNA here is from genome assembly GCA_943193695.1 of Acrobasis suavella. Classification (NCBI taxonomy): domain Eukaryota; kingdom Metazoa; phylum Arthropoda; class Insecta; order Lepidoptera; family Pyralidae; genus Acrobasis; species Acrobasis suavella. The sequence goes on from OW971943.1 coordinate 6,538,287, forward strand.
ACGCTAAATGAACTACCGCCTCAGCGGCGCCCATCAAGATCCCCAGTCTGGATCGACGACAAAATCTCAAATCTGCCTTTCATATAACAACATCTTGGCGTTTTTCCTAGGTGTTGGAGTCTTCAGACCTTGCACAAGCAGAAATAATCTTGGACCCAACAAAAAAGCCACCAGGATTCGATGCTCAGCGTGCGGTATGGATTAAACTTAACCCTCAGAACTTGGTATGGCCGATCTAACTATATAATCTAACCACCATCTCCACAAGTGGAATTCCAGAATATCTTCGGAGTGTGATTGTGGAGCTGTTGTCCAAACATTACAACATATCGCCAAAGAATGTCCGCTATACAAATTCTCTGGAGGACTTAGCGAACTCCATACATTGACTCTGCCAGCTGTAGACTGGCAAAAAAACCTACCATTAAATGTTTAGGATTCGTACACTAACATGACGTACAACATGATGAAATAAATTAGCAATAGATTACTAAACATATATAGACTAGGGACAGTAAGTATACCGAGTTCCTTGAAGTACTCTCTGCTCGACGTCTGCTGAGAAATACGGACCATTGTTCTAATGGCTCGTTCTTTCTCGACATTTTTGTCATAAATCCCTCCCAAAAATAGTATACCTGCAATAGCAAAATTTGGACTTTATCATAGCGTAGTAAATCAATTTGATTTGTTGAAGGTCCACTTCTTCCTGCTGAGCAAGGACCTCCGTTCATATCTTTCAACCAGTCCGGTCCAATTTGATGTATTTTATATACCAACGGGGTATGAATGACAGCTCTTGAAATTGATCTGCTAGTTAAAAAAGAAATTACGCCAAACAATTAATTTTTTAACTATAAGTATATAAAAACTCGGCCAGCCCGCACGCAGAGATCATATTCTTTCGAAATTCCAATTTTCTTTCATAAGTAAGTCGTTTCATATCAAGAACTGAACCTTCCCTGTATTTTTTTTTAATTTAACGAACAATATTTGAAAAATTTTGTTTAGTACTTTTTTGACCTGCAATCGTTTAACCTTCATAAAATAAATAGATATCTTTTAAATAATTCACATCTCGTCAGATGAAGATATGATATCATTTTCGTTTGACTGGTAAGACTGATAGTATGTTACATAAGTGATAAATACAGACATTTCTGATAATGAATTCTGACAATAATGACATCATAATACTGGACTTGATAAAGTAAAACATCTGTAGAACTTCAATACCAAAAGTAAATGTGCCAGAAGACAGAGACAGTGAATCGGTTAGTGAGAAAAAACTATTTATTTTATTTCATAGAAATGAAACCACGAAGAAGATTGAATAAGGATCAATTCAATGAAAAGTAGGCACTTTTGTTATGGTTAATGTTTTAGTTATTGTTAAAATATTTACAGTTATGTTTTTTTTATTTTATTTTATTTATTTGATTGTTAAAAGACAAAACAAACCTTGCTACAATACGAGTATGTTTGATGAATGAAAGAAAAAGAAACACACGGGTGAAAGGCAAGCATAACGCGTGTGCAGGTCACATGGATAGCGCGGGCCGTCGGAACACGCCCTACTAGGGACTGTGTTATAATGGGGTGCACTTGTAGCGAAAAATGAAATAAATAAAATCGACGTTGTATTGTATGTATTAACGCCAGCGTCTAATATCCGCCTTATTTATGATAAAGGCATCGATGATATATAAATAATGATGATATGAATGATACACAAAGGCGCATTCTCATACGCATTTGTTGGGACAAAATAACAGTAATGATGTCGTCAAACTTATCATTATGATACACGATAAGTTAATACTTTAAGCAGACTATTAATCACAGAACCTAAAATTATGAGATTATTATCTGTTTCTTTTATAAACTAAGCTATAAATGAATGCGCTTTCTTGATTCTATCGACATTTTTGCACGTGCGGCTGTTGTGTGGACTTAATTTTTAATAAAAATGGCTTCTTTTAATAGTCAATTTGATGCGGAGAATATGAAGGAATCTAACAACTTAAAAATGCCAGAATCTCAATCGGATTACAAACTGAAGATTTTTAACGGCGCTATGAACCTCTTAGCTCATGTCCTCATAGGAGCTACAGTGGGAACTGCCATCCTTTTTGCCTTTAGACAGGGGGATATAAATGCTACTCGGATCCACATAGTTCTTTGTGTGCTTGGGGTAAGTTTCTTTGATGATTATTCATCTTGTGTTCTATTGATTTTTAATAAATAACGCTCTGTACGAGTGTCTTGAGACATTTCTCCACTCTTAAACAATTTGTTATAAATTTATGTTTATGTATATTTTTTCGCTTAAATTATCAACAATTTAGTCAAACGACATGTACTGCTTGACAAAGGCATCTACCGAATAATTCCGCAATGATGATATCATCCAATTTAGTTAGTTTTTTTTTTCAGTATCAACTGCTAATGGCCGAAGCAATTTTAAGCATGTCTCCTCACAATAGTTGGTCGTCTTCAATGAAACTAGTCCACAAGCGAAGAGCTCATTGGATCCTGCAGATCTTGGGATCTGGTCTCGCTATTGTCGGTAGTTTCATTAAAATTCTTGACAAAAGTGTCCATTGGAATTCTCTACATGGCCAATTTGGTAAGTTATTGGCAAATTCATTTAATGTCAATTCTATTTTTATTTTATTTTTCAATAATGATAACGTACTGGTTTCAAAACTTACCACCAACTAAACTCAATGCTCTGTATTAGACCCAACAAACAAGTTTATTTACCAGGTAAATTAAAAATACCTCCGGCGATACAATCTAGTGATTAGTGGTGGAACTACATATTCGAATCGAATATCCGTTGCGCCATCTTTTGTTTGCAAGGTAAATTTTAAAATTCCGTCTTTTAAGTGTTAACCCAATAACTTTGAAATGGCTGAACCGATTTTCATCAAACATAGCTAAGAACCACCAAAAGGAACCTTGCTTTTACGAAAATTCGCATCAAAATTGATTCATTTGTTCGAAAGCTACAATACCACAGACAGACCAATAGACAGACCGACAGACAGTAGAGTCAAACTTATAAAACCCCACTCTTTATCGGAGATTGAAAATGTTTGTTCTGAGACCCGTCAATTTACATGAATCATGAGTACTTACAAACATAGTTTCCTGATCAATAATTAAATACTCGTAAATTTTATTAGAATACTAGATTCATTAGAAACATCTTCATACGCGGGTGATAACTTGGGTCAGTGAAATATAAATTTTATTACTTTGTAACTTTACTCTGATAATAGATCCCATAGTTAAATGACAAACTAGTAAATCCTCTTATGAACTAACTATACTCGTTTTAAAACATTTTTTGACCTAAATTCTTTTACTCCTCAGCTCTGGTGGCCATGGTCTTCACAGTAGCATCTTTGGTCAACGGACTCACATCTCTCTTTGCCTACGAGTTGCGCCGTATTATTCCTGGGAATCTCTCTAAAATCACTCATATTTGCTTCGGAACCGTGGGCTTTGCAGCAGCGTCCGTTTGTCTGTGCTATGGTTTTGATAAGACCTCTTTCAGAAACTGGGCTACTCCAGAGTTAGCAGCAACTGTCATCGCGTTCACTGCTACTCTTACATTTATTATAATAGTTAACCCTCTCATCGTTTTTGCTGATAAATTACTTAATATCTTTAAGCGGTAGATTATTCCGTCTTCTATTAACTTTTTTTTTATTATTATATGTCCTTGACGCTCAGTGGTCTTCTCATCCTGGTTTTTTTTGGAAAGCTTTTATGGGAATATATTTTGTATATGGGGACATTTTGACTAAGTGGATGTAAAGTGGCACTTCTGCCAAATCCGATCCTTGAATATCAGTTAATAGGATCTATTTCATTCATAATCACCGGCGATAGCGGTTAATTGAGATTGATGCTAGGTTATTTATTTATTTACCAATTTATGTACACTGACAATTTATGCAGAGGATAATATTGTAATCAAAATAGCAGGAGCTACCGTAATCAAAACAGTTTATTTGATTAATGAGGGCTTGCCGGCCGAATTGTTATTTTAATTTAACTATTAAATTAAGTTTTGTGTCTAATTTTGTGTGAAGAATTTAAGTTTTAGTTACTTATTGTAGAACTAATTACTACGTATGTAGATAATAAATTGCATAGATAATAAATATCTATGTTATTTATTTAAATACAGACAGATTAATACGTGTTATAGAGATAATATTACTATTAATAAGTGATTTTGTGCAGTAGTTGATACCATATCAGTCTTAGGTATGTCAATGCCAACAGTGTAATATCCTGCATTATTACTCAAATATACGAGAAGCGTGATTGTCCATCGACACGAATAGATGTAGAAAGAACATATTTGTTCGTATAAGTTCATAATAAATCAGCTCAATCCATAAAATATCAGTTCTACAATGCTGATAATTAATAATGTTCTATTATGCTTATAAGCTTTTATCTACTATTTAGATCCTTTTTTTCAATTACAACAATAATTGTGAAATAATTAAATTGAATTTATTCATTCATTTATTAGGAACAAGCTTAGTTTCGTTCGAGGATCTGAAAATATTTATATATTTATTTAGGTATTGACGGGTTTGTTTTGTTATTTGACTGTATTAAATATTGTTTCTTTTATTTATTAATTTTAATTTTTCATCAAATATTTCGTATTTTTAAACGTTTAGATCTTTTCTATTTCAGGATAAAACATTTATTTAAATTATTTTTATATAACCTTTATCTTTACCATACGAGTTAAAATGTTTTTTCAATCGATATTTTATCAGTATGAGAGGTGATAGAGGAATGCGTCAGTGTGATGAGACGCATTCCTCTACCACCTCTCATACTGAGAGAAGAAATGAGTGAAGAATTTGAAAATTTAATTTAGAAATGAAATTAAAAAGGTGGGTGGATTGAAATGATGGAGAAATGAAGTGAGTAATAACATGCAAGAAGGAGTTTTATTGCAACATCGTTACTATTTTATTTATATAGTCAACAAGCTGATACCGGGCGGCTCATATGTCCTTCCATGCGTCTATAACTAAATCTATACTAAATTTCATCAAAATCGGTTCATCAGCAGTTGCAGAGTGAAGAGGCACAGAAGAGAACAGACAGACAGACAGCCAGCCAGAGTTACTTTCGCATTAAGATAAAATAATAGTAACAATAAGGATAAGGAAGTAAGGATACAACCGATATATAAAAGAACAAAATAAAAGCAAAATATTAGTTTTTTAATTCTTTCGGTAGTAAAAATTACGGTACTTATTTGACATTAATTTTTTTAAAAGGGTGATTTTTGATAATTTTGATATTCTCTGGAAAACATTAGGAAATGTATTACAATTAAGATTTTTAATAAAACTAGTGATAAATATTAATCTTGTGCTTAGGCGTGAAAGAGTAAGTGTCGAGGTAAAGAAATGTTGATGAAGCGGAAAGTTATGATAAAGTACTTACTATCCTTGGGCATTACTGTTTTATCAATAAAAATATATATAGTTGCATGTGGCTTCATCTTGAAAAAAATTTAAGCATGTTTTATGTTGCACTGCTAGGCAGAAACCATCCTTTTGCAATCTTTTATATGTATGAAAGTATCTTGTATGTTTTTTTAGGTTTTTAAACCAGTTATCCTCAACCGGTTGAGCTGAATTTGCATACTTGTGTAAGTCGGATGATATATGAAATATTATAAAAATCTGATTTGACGATGAAGCCGCAAGATGGTCATAAGAACCTTGTAAGAATACGACACAATCCCATCAATTTGGGATTACAGCATTTGTCCTGATAAATACTTAGGCCTCACGATAAAAGCTTGTGCGAAAAAATATTCCTTTTTACAAAAAACTTTTTTCAAATCAAATTAGATAACGGTAACAGTAAGCCTGTTGCTCATGTAGGCGTAATGCCATCTCACCGTCTCCATCAAAGATGTTTATCAATGTTTTTGCCATCCACCTAGTAAACACAGTGGCTGCCCCTGTGTCTTTTTGCTTTCAGGATCAAATCTAACTTTGAACGGTAACATAAAGTAAAACTGCAAACTTTGATAGAAATCTGAATAATAGTAGAAAGAAAGATAGAGAGATGAGGAGGGGAAATACCATATGAAATATTCCATTAAATTAAAGAAAAGTTAGGTTTTGGTTCCTACCAGGCCATTAAAAGGATGGCAGGGAGAAGAGAAGAATGGAGGCATCTCTATTTACCTCCACCGACGAAAACAAGCTCATAAAACAAGTACATTGAAATCAATTCTCTAATGACATAGACAGTAATTCTAATTTTTAAATCTACGTTTCATGACGGATTGTTATGTTTGTATACAAAGTGTGACGGAAAGGGGGTATGAACCAGAAAGGAAAATATACTAATCAATGTGAACAACTTTTACTATTGGACCATCCGTGAAATCCACATTTCGGTTGCACGTTTCCCTTTCCGTTGCACGTTGTATAGTTAGTTGACTAACACAATTTAATTCGTTTTAATATAAAGTACAAATTATCGCAAATGATAAATAATGCACCTTAATTTTCAATGAGGCCTAGAATCTGATTACTGGCTTTGTTATAAATGAATTGCTCAGCTGCACTGCTCATATTATATTAAAGGGGAGATAGTTACCATAAAAAAATGGCTTTAGGTGAAAAAGAATTAGAAAAAGTTTAGAGGTCAAACATTGGGCTTATTCCAGAGACCAAAGAAGATTATAAGTTGAGGATCTTCAGTAGATCTTCGAACCTTTTAACCCATTTCTTCATAGGAGGGGCGGTGGGAGTGTCAATTCTGTTTTCATTCATATTTCAATTTGAGTACTATGGTACATACTCGTAGATCCATATTATTCCTTGTGTTCTTAGGGTAAGTTTTTAGGTTTTTCGAACTAAACTGAGAGCTTATTTTATTGTGTTAGCGTATGTTGATATATAAATAAATTAATTATTAAATATACAGGGACAAATAACACTGATTGAGCTAGCCCCAAAGTAAGTTCGAAACTTGTTTTATGGGATACTAACTCAACGATACTATATTTTATAACAAATACATATAAAGATAAACACCCAAGACCCAGTCAATAAAATGTCAAAAACAAAACAGAAAAATATCAAAAGTATTTTCAATTTTTTTTTGACATAGATTGAAACCTCATTAGATATGCGTTACAGTGTCTTGTGTCTTTTTTAGGGCTCCGTACCCAAAGAGTAAAAACGGGACCCTATTACTAAGACTCCGCTGTCTGTCTTTCTGTCCGTCCGTGATAGCTAGATATTTGAAATTTTCACAGATGATGTATTTCTATTGCCGCTGTAACAAAAAATACTAAAAACAGAATAAAATAAATATTTAAGGGGGGCTCCCATACAACAAACGTGTTTTTTAATAGATAATGGTATGGAACCCTTCGTGCGCGAGTCCGACTCGCACTTGGCCGGTTTTTTTCTTTTTTTCAGTATTAACTTCTAATGGCAGAGGCTTAGTATTGTCTTTCTCCTTACAACAGCTGGACATCTTCTTATAAATATGTCCATCAACGGCAAGCTCATTGGGTCTTGCAAATAATGGGATCATCTCTTGCTATAGTTGGCAGTTTAATCAAAATTATGGACAAAGATGTACATTGGGATACCCTCCATTCCCGATTTGGTAAATAACTTTCCTTCTCAGAGTTCAATGATATTTACTTTAATATTATCTTAAATAATGAGACTGATTAGAAATGCATTGTCTATTTTTTATTCTCATTTAAAAGAATGCGACGATAAAATTCAATGTAATCTTATCGCAGCACCGTTATCACAAAATCATTTTGACTTTTAATTTGATCTGTTTGTTTTTTGATTTTTTTTTCAATTACGACTGTTGAATTACTTCTGAATCATCTGTGATTATATACTCGTAGTACATTGAACGTTATTTTGTTTTCGTTTTTCAGCTCTAGTGGCATTGGTCTTCACTACTGTGTTTGGTCAACGGCATAACCTCACTTTTCGCCTACAACCTGCGTCAGATCATCCCGGGAACTCTGTCTAAAGTCCCTCACATCTGCTTTGGTACTATAGCCTTCGCAGCAGTTTAAGGCAGCGATTAGGCGATCTTCAATCTACGTAACGAAGGCGCTGGGATGAAACTATGGATAAAACCGGACAAAATCAGAGAACTTTATGCGACCCCTTATTAATATATTGGATAATATTGGATAGGCCGCAATATTATTATGTTGCGGCCTATCCAATATTCAAACACTTTGGGATAAGTACAAAGAGTAAATAGCAGAGTATTTCGCGGCGGTTGCAGCAGGTACATACATATTCCTTTGAATGACCATATTTATAATGAAGAGTTAATGAAAATTAAAATCAAGGTTATACAGTGGCGGAAAAGAAACTACAAGATTTTGGAATGGTAAACCCACAACGATTACACGAAATAACTTAGATGAGATTGTTGGGAATTAAACTTTGATTTCACAGCATTGCAAATCACCGAATTAGTCCCTTAATTGCTTCCAAAACAAAGTCACGCTTTTCAACAGGTATTAGGTCATAAACGTGACTTTTCAATATTTGAATGACAGTACAGATATAATGGCAGTAATAGTAGTTTTACTAGCTGGTGACCCGACAAACATTAATATTGATCCAAAGGGGCACACCAGTATTCGAAATCAAAGCTTGTCTCTAGCAAGTCAACTAGCTTATGGGTGTAACAGTTATCAGCCTAACGACAAATATGACAGTGCACCTTTATAATGACGCCTATGCGGGACATCATTACGCAGGTACACTACTGAAAATTGACGATGGACATATGACTACAGATAATGAAGGATGCATTTTGCTCACGGGATTTCTGCAGTTTAGTCAATAATCCGGAGTTTCAACAAAATTCAACTTTAATAGCGATACCTGACTTTGTGCAAGAGTTATTCTCGCGCCAACAAATGATTTAAAGTACCATTTTCTTTTATGTAAAGTATACCTAATACAATACCCTTTATTGCACAAAATAAATAAATATAGGAAACAATTATCTTAAAAACTAGGAAATGCCAATATAAGTGGTAGGTTGTAAATATAACTTATAATAATGATAATATTAGCGAAAACAAACAAATCGCTTAAGCACATTATTTGTTTATATGGGATATTGCATAGTTTTCTTCTTAAATTTTATTTATTTTACTAATTTATAATATTTTAACATTTTAAGTGCCATTGACCACTTTAGTTGAAAAACGGTCGCGTGTCTGAGACGCAATTGACAACTAAAGTTCGACAGCTCTAGTAGTTAATTTTACTTTTTTTACTAGGCTTGACGTCGGGCGTAAAGTTACGTTAAAAGCGTGCAAAAGGTTATAGAAGAATTGGTTGGGAAATAATCAAGGGCGACTGCATCGACTTACATACCTTTACTCGTATTACCTATCCTATTAGCAGCTAATGTTCAAAAGTGGGACTAAGAGCAAAGTTTAAAAACAAGTTTTGATAAACATTAATACTTTTTATCTTTAGAACAATAAACCAGCTGAACAACATCGCTACCATGCTACTTAATATTATAAATGTCAAAGATTATGTAAGTATGGATGTTTGTTTCACTTCAAACCGGCTGAACTAATTAGAATGAAATTTTACAAGTGTTCAGTTTATTTCTTGAATTAACAAATTTGATACTTTATATCCCGGGAAAAAAAAGTTCCCTTGAGATGTCAAAACACGATTTGACCAAGATCACACGGGCATCAGAAAGTAGGTACTTCTTCCTTTTATCGTGTCCTTGGCTCAAATTTTAAATTACAACAAAATAAATAATCTTACTTTATATTCAATCCTACTCAAAGCTACTAAACTGCATTATAAGGTCCTATCTTGTCAACTTTGACTTACTGAAATACCCTTTGCACATAAATCTACCTTGTAAATGCAAATGCTTTAAAGTTTGATGTTTCAATAATCTCAATGGACTTCACATGATGGATAGTAGTAACATAATATAGTAATAATTTTAAAATTAAGGTACTTAACAAAGATTCTATGCTATGTACCTGTAACTTTGAACTGATTTGAACACTATTACTGTAATAATTATTTTTTTATGAAAACAAAATTAACCGACTTCATTTTTATTGCGAAATTTCTTCCGTATCTTCGTAGTTCTTTATCATATCTTTACCAAATTATTTATTGATTTATTTATGTTACTTTTACTTTACGAAATACAATTTGTAAAGTACAATAGGCGGACTTAATGCTAAAAGCATTATCTAACATCAATCTTTGGGTTGTAAGAGAAATTTATTTGGGACCAACTTATCAACTATTTGGTAGGTATCTTAAATCTATCAAATCAAAAAGAATTATCAAAATCAGTGCACAAGTGGTAAAGACATCGCGTAGATAACACACATACAAAAAAATATATAAGGGTCGAATTGACAACCTCTTACTTAATTAGGGTTCCGTACCCAAAAGGTAAAAACGGGACCCTATTACCATCAATTACTAAGACTCCGCTGTCCGTCCGTCTGTCTGTGTGTCTGTCTGTCTATCTGTCACCAGGCTGTATCTTATGAACAATGATAGCTTTAAATTTTCACAAATGATGTATTTTTGTTGCCGCTACCACAACAATACTAAAAACATAATAAAGTTAATATTTAAGGGGGCTCATACAACAAACGTTACTTTGCCATTTTTTACTCGATATTAATAACGGCAACAGGACGCTTAAAATACTTACAGAATATTTAGTTATACTTTAAAAATAAATAATTTAATTAAAATGAATATTTAAGGGGCGCTCCCATGTAACAAACGTGATTTTTATAGATAATGGTAGAGAACCCTTCAATAGTCGGCATCTTTCGTGTTGTGTAACAATGACTTTTGTCACAGTCTCATGACTGTCATCTAGTGCTATCAACAAAGCCTAGCCTCAAAAAACCTGACACAAGTGTTAATAGTGGGTAATAATGACTGTTGTCACTAGAGGATAGTAATTAGGCTTCGTCTGATGCCTTTTGGCAGCTGGAAAAACATGACACAAGTATTAATAGTGTGTAATGATGACTATTGTCACTATATGACAGTCACTCGGTTTTGTCTGATGCTTTTTGGCAACTTGGAAAAGCTGAGATAGCTAATTTATTTTTATTTCTAGAGTTTATACTATGAATATCACTATTTTTCTTATATGAATGTATATTTTGACGCACGTACATAATGTTCGCATAGATGAATTGCGAAGGGAGTGTCAAAATATTAATGTCTTTAAAAAGTTCCCTTAGAGACGCTCTAGCACCTAATTTATATATGGATCTAACAGCGCGTTTTTGTAAAACAAATATGGTATTTATGTCTGCAGCATTACCCCATAGCAATATTCCATAAAACATAACACTATGGAAGTAACTAAAATATACCAAACGCGCTGTATCAACGTCCGTCATCTGCCTAATTCTCCAAACCGCGTAGGCTGCAGAGCTAAGCTTTCCAACTATTTTTTTAATATGGGCACCCCATTGCAACCCGGTATCAAGCGTTATTCCCAAAAACGTTGTGTTATCTATCACATCTACTGCTTCCTTATTAATAAGTAATCGTGTTGGAACTTTTGTAACATTCGATAAGCAGAACTTTACACATTTAGTTTTGTTTGCATTTAATGCTAAATTATTTGCCGTAAACCATTCCAACACTTGCGACAATGTATTATTAATCTCATCAGAGGCGTTAGTTTTCCTATCTACGCTAAAAACAAACGAAGTATCGTCAGCAAAAAGTACAGACTTACAGTCTTTTACATAATATGGTAAATCATTGATATATGTGAGGAATAACAAAGGACCTAATATAAAACCCTGGGACACACCCATCACTACGGTTGATCCTTCAGATTTTACTTGATTTAAACTAACTTTTTGAATACGGCTCTTCAAATAAGATTTAATCAATTCGAGAGCTTTCCCTTTTATTCCATAGTGCTCAAGTTTAGATAGAAGGGTTTCGTGGTCTACATAATCAAATGCCTTGGAGAGGTCACAAAAAACACCAATTGCATCCTGACAACACTCCCAAGCATCATAGATGTTTTGTAAAAGTGTAACACCTGCATCTGTTGTTGATCGACCCTTAGTAAATCCATACTGATCACCATGGAACAGACTATTTTTGTTAAAAAAATCTAATAAATGGTTAAAAATTTACCTTTTGAATATTTTGCATTTTGCTTAGTGCTGGCAGAATAGAAATGGGACGGTAATTTGTTGGATCATTTTTGTCACCAGGCTTAAATAAAGGGATAACTTTACTTAACTTCTTCAGGGAAAGATCCCGCGTCTACACATTTATTAAATATAGAAGCTAAGTAAGGCGCAATCACATCTATAATATTGCTTATAACGGATACTGAAATGTCCCACAAATCACCAGTTTTCTTATTATTCAAACTTTTAAAAGTATCAATGATATTTCTAGGTGTGACGTATTGAAATATTAACCTATCTTTACATTTTGGTATACAATTGGTTAATAGTTCTTTTTTATTTCTTAGATGAGGACATTAGTAGGGCGGTTGTATTAAGGGAAATGTTAGTGAAAAAGTTCTCAAAGTATTGGGCAACATATTCATTAGTGTAGAGAACCTTATTGTTGATTTTTAATTCAATATTATTTTCGCGTTGCTTGTTTTTCCCGGTTTCAGTGTTAATAATATTCCACGTTGTCTTTATTTTATCTTTAGAATCTACAATAGCTTTCTTGGTGTATAATGATTTAGCGCACAAGCATACTTTTTTAAAAAGCTTTGAATAAGTTCTAACGTTATCCATGAACTCAGGTTTTTGGTTATAAGCTTTCATAGCTATTAAGTCATATAGCCTATTCCTATTTATATGAATTCCTGTAGTAGCCCATTCGCTAAACTTATTTCGATTACGTTTCTTTCCCTTTTTAAGTGGGAATTTTTTATTAAATTCCAATTCTATTACATACTCCAAACATTTTATTATATAAAATATCAATATCATCCCGAGCTTCTTCAATTAAAGGTATTTTTTTCGAAACTATATCCCTAAATTTTTTGATTTATATTTAGTAATAGCTCTATAGGTTATTTGAGGTAATTCTACTTCTACATTGTTTGCAAATTTAATGAATTGACTAAAATGAACAGAAGTTATATTTTTAATTATAGCCTTATCAACAGCAGTGCAATCACAAAAAACATTATCTTTACATGTTTTAGAGTCGTCTTGTATACTAGTTGGTTCTAAAAATAAATTGAACAAATTAAATGACTTAAATAAATTCAAAAATCTAATACATTCGGTATTGTCACTCACTAATAAATCTACGTTAAAGTCGCCACACAATATTATATTTTTGCAACATGAACTTAATTTTCTCAAAACATCTTCAATTACTGTTTCCAAAGTATTAAAGTCAGCTTTTGGGGGTCTATACGCGCATTTTATAATACAATTCTCTAGTTCAACACAAGATAATTCAAGGCTCACGATATCCTTACATTCTTTACACTTCAGATCATTACGCGTTAAAATTAATCTGCCTCCTTTTTCTTGTATCGTCCTAGTAAATAAACTGAAAAGAGACTGAATAATTATCAATATTAAATTGTACTTGATGTGACTGCAAAAAGTGTTCAGTTAAATATACTACATGTAAATCCCTATCGTTTGCATATAATTCTAATTGCAATAATTTGCTAGTCAGGCCCTGAATATTTTGGTGAATAATATTTAATTTTTGGCCTTGACAGTTGTCTTTTTAATTAGTTTAAATTAGACTGAGTACCTGCAGCTACCACGGTACGTTCAGCACTACAATGTACTTGGTTTACGTTAGGGTTGCCAGTTGTACTATTTACAACACAACTACTTTGTATATTATAAGCTACTAATGTAGCTAAAAGTCGCTTATACCTAGGAGGAAGATACATAGTATTTTGCGTCAACTTAAATCTACATATAAATTTATTAATATCTAAATAAAAAATAAAATCGCTATGGCAATAAGTCATGTTGTACAAATGTAAGTAAGTACATTTAAATCATATATGTCCCTGTTTGTAACATTGTCTAAAGAATCCGAATACGGAAAGGCGCTTATGATAAATTTACAATCAGTTTTTTGTTTTAAATCTATGATTTTGTCCATACATTTTTTTAAGTTCCTCCCTGTAATAGTGGAACTGTCACCACACAGAATTGCAACTGTGGTATGATGGTCTAGATCATTATAATTTATATTATTTATTAGGTTTAAAAATGTTACCCCGGGTGTGCATGCATTGAATACTGTACATTCACTGTTCAGGTTATTATAGATCATACTACTAAGATCTTGATCTAACTTATCAGAATATATTAACAATTTTTTACAAATCCTTTTTCTATTATAGCTATTATCAATTGTTTTTAATTTGGATTGCATCTCATTTTCTACTTTAGGGTATTTATTTGTACTGATACTTACTCCGCAGTCGATTGTAGTTTTGAGTCCATGACAGGTGATTCCAAAACTACTGTTGGGGGAACGCAGTCAGGTTCTAAACTTATTTCCCTATTGTCTTCTAAAACTAGTTCATATTTCTTAGTGATATTTTCTAAGGAAGCCTGCAATATTGAGATTTGTGACTCTAGTTCAAACATCTCAGTGTCTTATATGCGACAAGCCATAATAATTGTTGTCATTATGGCTTGTCGCATATATGACACTGAGTAATAATGACTATTGTCACTAGATGACAGTCATTAGCAGAGATCGGAATCACGGGTGCTATTGCTATCAAAAGTATGGATATGACTTTCTAATCTATAAATAAAACAATCATAATTATGTGATTTCAGGATATATTTTAATCGAAAGAAAAAAACTTATTCTGAAATCACATAATTATGATTGTTGTATTTACTTAGTACCCAATTAGATTCTCGAGAAATCCCGGAACTTTTAGTCATATCAATACTTCTGATAGCAATAGTACCCGTGATTCCGATCTCTGGTCATTAGACTTCATCTGATGCCTTTTAGCAGCTCAAAAAACCTGACATAGGTGTTAATAGTGTGTAATAATAACTGTTGTCACTAGATAACTGTCATTAGGCTTCGTCTGGTGCTTTTTGGCTAAACATTTAGAAAAATCTAGTTTTGGCAGCTTGAAAAAACCTGACACGTGTTAATAGTGCGGATTATAGGCTTGGTCTGCTGGTTTTTGGCAGCTCGTAAAACTTGACACCAGTGTAAGTCTCGATGGAAGCCTACAAGATATAATTCCTAACTTTATTTTACGAAATATTTCAGTAAATCAATTATATACTTTTTACTTGTTTATTTAATTCAAGGAAAATCGTCATTGATTATGATAAATTCATTTAGTTTATCAGGAAATAACCAAATAAATCTAGATTCCTTATTAATTTGGAATCATCGGAATGTCAAGATTACGTATGTACAATCCACAGGTCTTCTTCACGTCACTCAATTCTTTTCTTGGTTGTTTATCTATGTATATATTCGTTATAAAATATATGATCGTTGAGTAAGTATCCCATAACACAAGTTTCGAACTTATTTTACTGTGTGATTTGTTCGTATATATTTATGTACATTTTCATAGCTTCCCATGCACAGTTTAATAAAAATACGTGTGCTTTATTAGTGTTTATCTAACTGTTATTTAAAATTATTTAACTTAATTATCTTGTAGTTATTTTTTATTTTTATTGATAAGTTAAATGTAATTGTGTTTCCGATCCAATGATGGAATTCTTTTGTTTCCAAAAAGTACAATCAGATATTTTTTTAGGGTTCTGTTGTAAGCAACGAACCGAATAGTTTCGCGATGTCTGTCTGCCTGTCGGTCTGTCTGTCTGTCCGCGGTTTTGCTCAGAGGCTATTAGTACTAGAAAGTTGTTATTTGGCACATAAATAGATATAAGAAGTGAAAAAAAATTTGGTCTATGATTTGCCACGAGTATGTACATTAATTACGCCAAAAAAAGGTAAAATAATGTCATGAATTTTTTTTTTAGTGTAGCTCCCATACATGTAAAGTAGAAATCATTTTTTTTCTCGAATAACTACTTTCAAAATTACTGTGAGTTTGATAACATGGTTTTTTGATTCAGGAATCTGTTTGAATATTTGGTATTAAATTGTAAATTATTGTTAGAGTAAAGTGTGCCCCCCTCCCCCCTCTATCAGCTAAACGGTTGTATTTCGACACGTGAAAATTTACGGCAGTAGTATGTATACCCAAGTTAAAAGGAAAACTTTCAGGGCAAAGAATGGTTTACAAATTAAAGAGTTATAGTCGACAAACTTACAACTTACTAGATAAATGGAGTGTCATACAAAGTCAATAAAATAATAATAAATATTTTTAAAACCGATTTACTCATGTACCATGTCAGCTACTTGGCTGACATGTTTTGACCTCATCGGGAGGTCTTCCTCACAGTGAATGTGGCAAATAATGTCATCTGTCTTTGAACATATCCATTTCGTGATTTTAGATTTATTATTGCAGAAAAATAGATAATAAGAGCGCTATTCGACTCCAAGAAACTATGACGTCATCTGCCTGTATTTTTTACAAATCCTATAGAAAATGTTTGTTTTGACGTTTAGAAAAAAGTATCTGATTTGACTTGTTGGAAAATAGCGGATTGCTAGTTGTGCTCCCAGTGACACTAGCGCAAGTTGATAGGGGTTGGCTGGTATCCTCCGTCGACGACTCCTGTGGGTGTGTATTCTGGGTAATAACAAACTTTTCTTTGATTTGTATGAACTACTCAACGTGACGTGCTTGTACAACTATAAATCTAAAATCACGTTGAAAATGGATTATGATCAATGAAAAGTGACATTATTTTTCGATTTTCGACGTTTTATTCCCTTATTTTAGAGGAAGTACCAAATAATTTATTTTTAAACCAGAATACTATCCAATTGTAATTTTCAAGGTTACGTGGAGACGTGAAAGCCAGCTGGGTCTCTCCCATCAGCAAAAAACGAGTTAAATTATCTTTTTTAGTCTGTGATACCTTGACAAATGAGGTATCGTTTAAAATATCTGGGCTGTATGCTGGTTGACGTCAATAAATGCAATATGGAGACCTCTATAGGCCAAAATGTAAGTAAATAAAAAAAATGAACCTTACCGTTTAGGGTATCAAATGAAAGGGCTCAATAAGCACATTTTAAACATTTACAATTATATTGCACTAGCTGTTTCTCCTTGCTGTGCTTGCATCAATTGAATAACCGTACTTTTCAGTCATTATCTTCCCGTAGTAGGGTTTTAGTTTTTAAAATTCTATCTTTTACAGCAAAAGAATGTAAGATTCAATGAGCGTCATTCGTATCATACACAATCTTACGAATCTTAAGTAATTGTCATAAAAAATTACTACTAAATTTATCACTAAGTCCAATTATCTATCATGTGTTAGACAGTGCTAAGAACTAATTACCTAATAAATCGATATAATACGTAAGACGGTGATAATAACATTTACAGCTATGAGTACGATTGATAATAGTGTTCAGACGTACTTAATCTGATTTATATCAGATAAATATTTGCAAACTATAATTTAGTCTGCAAATATTTATTTATTGATCATGTTTTCAGTAAGTGAATCTCACGTTGTAATTGATCAGTACTTACTGGTATATATTTTTTCTATGCATCCTAAGATGCCACGTATATACCACATAATTTAAATCAAAGACCACATTTTCTGTCTGATGAATAATAAATAAATAAAAATATAGGGACAATTACACTGATTGAGCTAGCCCCAAAGTAAGTTTGATTGTATAAGTTGTGCTATGGGAGGTTGATTTATATTATTTTACTTGCAAAAATCAATCTTTATTTCAGTTCAAGTAGTCGAGATAGTAGTAGACAGATTTTTTTCAGGGTTAGCTTTTCAGGCCAATTTTATGAAAGCAAAAATAAAATAGCATTTTTATTGGATTTTGGTGTATCGGAACACATAACCAACAGAGAAGTATTTTCTTTACATTCCTTAAAATATTTCAGTTGCTTAGCACTGTGAAATTTATTTCAGACAAAAAAGGAAATATTTCATGTTACCAGCATCATGGACATTTGAGGAACACTAGAAGGCGTGTTTTTCTGCCCCCGAGGCACCATATAATTTGCTACAGGTCTGCAACAGTCCGGCAGACGAGACACCGAAATGCGTAAAAACGGTAAAACAATAATGAAAGGTATGTCAGCAAACAATTTCATTGTTTTAGATTTTGTGGTATCTAACAATGTGTACCACCATGTTTTACAAGTGTATACCTATTATGTTGGTTCTAATAAAATTTATATATGCCATAGTTGATAAATTATAAAATGGTAGACGACATTGATCAAAGCAACAAAGTGGTACCGAGTGACAATATATGTGAGACTTGTATATATGGGAAACAGAGTAGACTACCATTCAGTCAGAATATAGATAAAAGTTAAATTAAACGATCATTATATGTTGTACATTTCGATGTGTGTAACCCAATCACTCATTCAACAATCAAGGGGAATAATTTTGTTTTGTTTGTTGATCAATTTATACTGTGTGTTACATATCTATTTACAAATAAGTCAGAAGTTTTCCCTACTCTACTACTTTAAGATTTTGCTGCTAAAAGCAAAGCTAATTAAATTCAAAAAATAGTTTATTTCTTTTGTGATAACGGTGGGGAATTTGTATCCACCGAAATTAAAATTTATTGCGTTTAAACGGGAATAGTACTTACCACTAATCAGTTCAAAATGGTTTTAAAAAAAATGGTAAGAAGTATTGCTGAGAAATCTCATTGTATGGTTAACGGTGCAAGTCTAGAATAGGTGTTTTGGAGTAAGACTCCTCTTCTACCGAATTATGAAAGGTTATTAACTGACAGATTGAAAATCAGATAAGCTCCATAAAAAATCTGATAATTATTAACTGAAAGATTAAAAATCAGATAAGGTTAATAAAAAAAAAATAAAGAAATCTGATAATTATTAATTGACAGATTAAAAATCAGATAAGCTCCATAAAAAAAATAGACAAAATCTGATAATTATTAACTGACAGATTAAAAATCAGATAAGCTTCATAAAAAAAATTAAAGAAATCTGATAATTATTAACTGACAGATTAAAAATCAGATAAGCTCCATAAAAAAATAGACAAAATCTGATAATTATTAACTGACAGATTAAAAATCAGACAAGCTATATAAAAAACTTAAATGAAAAAGTTAAATAGAAAATTAAAATTAAAATACATAATAAAAATTATAAGACTGTCAGATAAAAACATAAGAGCTCAAATCAGACAAGCTCTATATTTAAAAAAAATCTGATAAAACTGGCAGATCTAAAATCAGATAACACTATAAATCTGATAAAACTGTCAGATCTAAAATCATATAAGCTCTATAAATGTGATAAAACTGTCAGATCTAAAATCAGATAAGCTCTATAAATCTGACAAAACTGTCAGATCTAAAATCAGATAAGCTCTATAAATTTGATAAAACTATCTGATCTAAAATCAGATAAGCTTTATACATCTGATAAAACTGTAAGATGTAAAATCAGAGAAGCTCTACAAATCTGATAAAACTGTCAGATCTAAAATTAGATAAGCTCTTTAAATCTGATAAAACTGACAGATCTAAAATCAGGTATGCCTTATAAACCTGATAATTATTTACTGTCAGATTTTAAATCAGATATGCCCTATAAATCTGATATGTTTGTAAACTGAATAAAGCATATGTGTTGAAGCAGGCCGCTAGTTGCTAGTTTAAAGTTTCTGAGCGGTCACTTAAAAAAAAGATGCTTTCGGAATTCATCAGTTGATAGATGTATAAGTATATTCATGTTACTTTATGAGTAGTATTATATGTAGACGATTTGGTGATAGTAAGTGCCGATAAAAAAAAAAGAAATTAAGATGAAAGATAAAAGATACAATTTTTTTCTTGGTATTAAAATTACTTGATATGATAGTTAATGAAAATGTTAGATCAAAGTTAAATCAAAGGATTTCTCATTAAGAATTCTAAGGAAAAATATAATGCTCCATGTCGTACTGTTATAGGTTGTCTGATGTATGTAATGCTGTAAACTAAACCAGAAAGTATAAGTGTTGATATACTAAGCAGGTACACAAATAATTTTTAACATAAAAGGCACAGTCGATTTAAAATTAAGTTGTGAAAGGTGTGACTATACAGTATACTAATATTGATTCTTATTCGGGTGAAAATGACAAAAATGACAGAAAAAGTAGAACCAGGATTTCTCTCTAAATTATTTGAGCAATGTTCAATACCCTGTAGTACAAAGAAACAACTGTCAGTCTGTTGCTAGTACATAGCATTGTACGAAGCTATAAGGGAAGCCCAGTGGCTTCAATCTTTAGCCAAAAGTATACATATTGATGTCAATACACTTATTATAATATATGAAGACTAACAATGTATGTAAAAGTATTGCAAATAATTCGAATAATCATAAACGGACAAAACAACATCGACATCAATTTTTAATTTCAGAGAGAATGTTGATAATATGTAATAAAATAAAATAAAAATATATTCTCACAGGTCAACAACTGACAGGTACACTGGCTAAGAAAATGTAATAAAATGAAAATTACATTCCCACAGGTCAACTACTGGCAGATGTACTGACAATTGCGAAACCATTACCTGCGATGAGGCGGAGAACATGGGTTCACAATAATGTATTAATTAAGTACATATAATATTGATTTTGTTATTGATAAATTATATAGATACGAAACCATTACCTGCGATGAGGCGGAGAACATGGGTTCACAATAATGTATTAATTAAGTACATATTATATTGATTTTGTTATTGATAAATTATATAGATATATATAAGTGACATTTTGGAAATGATATACTGATTAATGAAATTGGTTTATGAAACTAATTTAATGAATGAAATGATCTGGTTAGGTTTTACTGGGTTTTTCCTAATCCTCGCAACAAATGTTGGATCATTATTTTGTAATTCCCCAGATAAACTTGGAAGTTATGTATGCTCTGTTTAAGGACTTGTTATTGTAAAAGAGATTAATTTTAGAGGGGGTGTTGATTTATAATATTTTACTTGCGAAAATCAATCTTTATTTTTGAACTATAAGCTGGTAATACTTTTAGTGCTGGCAACACCCACTTATGTCATCTTTCTTCTATCTTGCATTGTGATAGGAATCAGACCGTATATTTCTTCCAAGTCAAAGTTAAAATAATATTATTTCATATTTCACAAGTTAAATAGTATTTTAATTTAGCCCAAACCGAACAGATATTCCAACATGGGATAATAACTCATCAACGATACTATATTTTATAACAAATACATACATAAATAAACTTCCAAGACCCAGGACAATTTGAAAAAGGCCATTTTCTGGCCAGACATCTGGGTGGCAGACTAGCATGGTGACCAGGAGTCAACTCAAGTTCGACAAGCTTTATCTTTTACAATCTTTTATTAAGTTTCATCTGTCTCGTTATCATTCTGTCTGTCTGTCCTTGAATCAAATCTTGCAAATTTAATTGAACCACTTTCCGGTTTTCGATTAAGATTAAATTTTGTAAATCAGATGACAATGCATTATTATTATGACAAGAAGCTGATCTGATGATGATGAAGTCTGAAAGTGGTCATTGAAAGCCTGTAATTAAACGACGCAACCCCATCGAGTTTGGGTATATTAAATTTTTTCTTGATAAGTCCCTACTGAAAAGGCATCGTTCTTCTCGAGGACCGGCTCTCCTCCAAGCTCAGTTCGTCCACCAGGATCCCCGAGATGCTTGCCTAAGATCTTGAAACATCTGCTGGAGCTTAGAGGCAGGTTAAGCAAATAATAAAGTATCATTGGCGAAACGAAAATTGGTCAATCTCTTTTCGTCGATGATATGCCAGATCTTCTAGCTATATGGAACTTTTTGTAGGGTGAACACGAACAGTTCAGTGCGTGGACACACGTCACATGAAAAAAAATAATACCTAAAAACGTAAAAGTCACCATGTTTCAATCTTTATCATTTGTGGGAATAACGTTGCTTTTTGTTATCGATTTATATACATAAATAATTCATTAGACAATTAAAATAAGGTACCTGTAAACTAAACAAGAAGCTGATCTGATGATGATGAAGTCTGAAAGTGGTCATTGAAAGCCTGTAATTAAACGACGCAACCCCATCGAGTTTGGGTATATTAAATTTTTTCTTGATAAGTCCCTACTGAAAAGGCATCGTTCTTCTCGAGGACCGGCTCTCCTCCAAGCTCAGTTCGTCCACCAGGATCCCCGAGATGCTTGCCTAAGATCTTGAAACATCTGCTGGAGCTTAGAGGCAGGTTAAGCAAATAATAAAGTATCATTGGCGAAACGAAAATTGGTCAATCTCTTTTCGTCGATGATATGCCAGATCTTCTAGCTATATGGAACTTTTTGTAGGGTGAACACGAACAGTTCAGTGCGTGGACACACGTCACATGAAAAAAAATAATACCTAAAAACGTAAAAGTCACCATGTTTCAATCTTTATCATTTGTGGGAATAACGTTGCTTTTTGTTATCGATTTATATACATAAATAATTCATTAGACAATTAAAATAAGGTACCTACCTACGAAAACATTTGGCATATGTCTGAGCAATTTTATTTCCTTGTGCTCTTTTCTTCCATTAAAATAAAAAATAGAACAAATTGACAGCGAAAGATTTATCAAGTATGACAACCATCTAGAAACCCTTTTTTTCGGAAATTTAGGGTTTTTTGTCTAGTAATCATACATATTTGTTTATATTTTAAAATGTACGTTATCGTAACGGGTCCAGGTAGTGCGTACTGTCGAATGGTGACCACAACGATTCTAGTTGGTATTTCACATGTGCTGATTGGCGCGGTTAATATGGCAGTGCTGATGTTCTGTATACATACAAATTTTAAGGACGTACATGTCGCACTGTGCACTTTTGGGGTAAGTAAATGTGTACTTTGTTTTGAGGTCTCCCGTAGTTTAGAAGACGTACCGCCCTGCAAAGCCGTTGGTCCTTCCTTGATATTAAAAATAAAATGTATCTTTTATGCTTTTTTAAATCAAAACATCGTTTGTTTTTCCTAAAATCTGCTCAACTCCTGACACAAGGCGTTCCACAAAATATGTGACTGTCTCAAATTTAACGCCTTTATGCCGTAGCATCAACGATACTTCATTGCAATATTAGCACACAATAGCTACTATTGTCGCTATCAGGTTTATGTGGGCATTGGCGTGCAGCACTTAGATTTATAGGTGTCAGACAAATTTTGAGGCTATCTGATTTAACTGACGAGTATATTTTACTATGCTGGTTGAAGTCGATTATTAATCACTATAACACCTTAAATTTTGGCGAAGACAACGACTCTCCATTGCAGTATCAGTAAACAGTATCCACTTTTGTCGCTTCCAGGTTTATGAAGTTTTTAGGCTATCTGATTAAACCGACGAGTATATTTTACTTTGCTGGTTGAAACTGATTATAAATCATTTTAACACCTCATTTCCTCGCGTCGACGACGACACTTCATTGCAGTATTAGCACACAATACTACTGCTATCAGTTTTATGCAGGCACTACTGCGTGCGGTACTTTGGTTTATTGGTTTCAGACCAATTTTTCTAGACTCACGAATAAACCTTACAACTACTAAACTAGTAGATAAGTCAATCACAAATAATTATGTTCTAATTTTGTATTTGTATATAAGTATCGAACTGTATTAAAATATCTTTTGAAACTAGTTGTTTAATAACTTGAAGTAAATACAGTACGAAATGAAGGTAAATAGCATGGCATCGTTGATAAACGAAGTTGAAGTTTATTTTGATTAAAAGTAGCTGACTCTCTACGTAAGTAACCCGTGCTGTGTTAATAATGCCAGTAAAAACTCATATAAAATGATGAACTATGCTATCCCGCTCGTTCTTATTATGTAAAGCGTTATTGAGCCGGGAATGCTGGCACGTCAAGAAAATTTCAGCATTTTAAATGTCTTTAGTCTTACCATTGTTCTCAGTAGCAAAGTTGTTTATATGATGGGCTGAAGGGGGTTTCACCGAATTTGCAAAATCATACTTAACGGTTTGACTGCTACGATTTATTTATCAGGGATTGACTGAGGAATTATATCTGTTTCAGTACCATTTCTTCAGCGTGGAGGCTATCCTGTTTCTAAACTATGCCAACGGCTTGGCTACTCCAATGCGGGTTAGGTATTGTCTCATCATCTACGACATAACCAATTGAAGTCATAATATTTTTATTTAATATGTTTGCGAAAGCACTAGTAATGCGCACTACCGCCGGGCCACCGAACTGAGCATTTTCTTCCAGTCACCCATACATAATATAATAAATTGTCTTTCTGTAGAAACAAAATTTGTACAAGTACATTTTTCACTTCGAATTTAACGTCGTACGCGTATCATTGTTGCACACTGGCTACCACAGAGAGATTTGAGGCTTTGTCTCATTGAAATAGGAGATGGTTTTTTTTCTTTTTGCTCTTTGCTTTGTCTTGACAACCTCTAGTCTGTGATCTAGCTGTCATACCGGAGGCACTGAGTTCGATCCCTGGTCAGGACAAGATAAAAAATTATAATTTTCAGATTGATCTGGGTCTTCGATAGTTAGCTATTTACGAGCATGTATTTGTTATCAAAAACATAGGTTATAGGTATAGCATTTTCTTCGAGTCATCCGTACATAATATAATATGTTGTCTTTCTGTAGAAACAAATCTTGTATAAGTACATTTTTGTTAAAATCGTACGCCTATCATTGGTGTACACTGGCGTTTACAGTTAAAAGTGAGAACGTGAAGCTTTTCTACGCACATACGCCAATAGTGGCCGTTTTTCAAAAGCTTCACGTTCTCTCTTCAAACTGTTCACAGTAGTTCATAAAATAGTTTGAAGGGTTATCTAGAGCCTGGTCAAGCCAAAATTTTAAATGATGTCTCTGTTTTCTATCAAATGATTTATTTCAAATGGGGGCAGCACTGGACCCCGGAAAATTCAGATATCCCCTTAAGCTGTATGATTTTTCCGTATACATTTATTTATTTGTCGAAAAAAATACGTACTCCATGCTTTTTAGTAATCTAAACTTGATAATAACAATTTTTATTTTCTTCTGTAAAAATGTTCTTCCCTAAATTTCTTTCACATGCAGCTGAAACATCGCCGACTCATGCATATATTCATGCAAATATGCGCAATGGCCTGCACCATCACTGGAACAGTCTTGATTTTAGTCAAAAAAGGTGGCACCGCTTCTCATCATGGAGTAACAGGTAAGTGAAAAATGAAAAATTATTTAAATTATTGAGTTTTTATTTGAATATAAATAAATAAATATATATATATATATATTATCATAGCATAGGTAATCAGCAGAATAGTATGCTCTATTTTTATTTTAAATTTATTATTATATTATATACGACGACCTCAGTGGCCTAGTGGACATATATACATCGTTTATTTACCTATGTGTGTGTGTATATTTATATATATATATATATATATATATATATATTATATATATTATTTATATATATAACATATCATGCATATGTAAGTATATATATTCAAATTTTATTTTAAATGCAGGTGTTATGGCTGCGACGTTAGCCATTTGCAGCTTTCTAAGCAGTCCGCTAGCCTTGTACGGCAAGGGCCACTTGAAGCTGGTCCATTTAATGATGGGTATGCCGACATTCCTCGTGTCATCTATCAGCCTCTGCTTGGGATTTTTTACTAAGGAGTTTAGCGACTGGGCGGGAGCTGCCGTAGTTAATATCCTTGTTGGTTTTGTAGCGTTTTATACGATAATCATACTAATAAAAGTTTTTTCCAAATGTATAGACAAATTGTAAGATTAAACTACTCGGATGTAAATAAACTGTTGCTATGCTTTACCCATTTGTTTTCCTAAATATTTTTTTTTTGCCAAAAATATACTGTTCGATATAATTTATTTTACCCAAATTGGCACAATAATACGTTGTTGAAAGGGTTGGGGTTCAAGAGTAATATCAATAGTTCAGACGTAGTTTTGAAAAAAATATTACAGAAGAGGTTAATTTGGGATCGAGTCAAATTTATCAGATCATGTAACTGAATGCAAATTTGACTAGAATAGATCCTTAACTAAGACCAACCAGCCCACCATCAGTGTCTCCACATCAGAGCTCTCTCCTTGTGATACTAATTTGTGCAATAATGTGTCTGATTGTGTTGACTTTATTGAACCTCCATGTAATACAGTAGTTAACTACTGTATTACATTACAATAGTTTTTTCTGACAGTATGGGTCGCACTATGGGTTTCATGCTTAACACAGTTCTTGATAACGCTTGTGTTAATTACTGCTTCCCGGATGCAACCTTTACTCAAATTTTAGACAAAATTAAATCAACTAAACTGAATTATAATTTTACTGTTGTATTACTTATAGGCAATAGTAACAGAATAGGAAAGAAAGAAATAATCAGCTGTATGGATTATTTAACTGAACTAGAAGTAGGCAAAATAATATTATGTGCATTCCCATATCTACGTTGCCAGTCTCCAACTAATAACAAAAACATTCACTATCTTAGTAATTTAATACATAATATACCATGTCGTTATAGTGATAAACTAGTGTTTTTTGACATTAACCCATTCATAAGTGAGTAGACGTAAGATTGCTACATTAGTAGCAAATAATATTAATTTTTGGACGAGTTTACATTGTAAACAAAACCCTAGGGATAAGATGCCTACAGAATTGCCAGTAATATGTAATGGTAATTCTGTAGACTTGACGACAGATTTAAACTGAACATTAAGACAACGGAAAGGCCTCATGAACTAAGAATAATTCATCAAAATTTAGAAGGTCTCTCCGGCAAAGAATTATTAGTAGAATTAGTTTTAGAAGAAATGGATGTGGACATTTTATGTTTGACTGAACATTGGCTGTATGAGAGTCAGATGATGTTCAGCCTAAACAACTATAATATTGTAAGCTGCTTTAATAGGAAGTCTGCTCAGCGAGGGAGTTTCATAATTTTTGTTAAAGATTCTTTCCGCAGCAAAGAATGTAAGGGTATTGTCAGACTTTCTGTTGAGCGCTGTTGTGAGGTAACTTGTGTCGAGCTAGATCATCATATTATTATTTGTGTATACAGTCCTCCAAATAGTGATTTCAGAAATTTCCTAAAAGCAATGGACCAGGTACTTAAGTCCTGTTCAACTAGTAAAAAGAATTTAATTGTTTGTGGAGATTTTAATGTTGATATTTTAGTAGATGATCCAAAAAGTACGCAATTCGTAAATCTTTTTAAGTGTTATGATTTAGTTAACGTATTCTTTGAGCCAACCCGAATCACTGCTACATCTGCCACATGTCGGGACAATTTTTTAAGTAATATTCAATATTCTGACAAATCTGTTATTAATAAATTGCCTTCTGATCATTCGGGTGTATACGTAGCTTATGTCAATGAGTCCAAAGGCAAGTTCAGCCACTTGAACAAAGATAAGACCTTCTGTAGGCCAATTACTTCAAAAAATAAAAGAAAACTTAAAAATAATTTAGATAAACTGTTATCAGTCGTATACACAAGGAAAAATCCGGACGACCATTACAATAAACTTTTTAATTGTATTTCTTCAGAATATTCTAAAACAGTAAAACTAGCTAGGCACAGTATATTACAATTTAGTGAGTGGGCTACTACCAGTATCTACATAAGTAGGAACAAGCTTTATGACTTATATGCCCAAAAACAATTTAAATTTAATCCTTCCTTTGTAGAATATGTTAAAATTTATTCTAAAATATTTGAAAAAGTTTGTAGACAAGTCAAGGCCAATGGTATTAGTAAAAAATTAAAAATTCCTCTAACAGAATAAAAGAAACTTGGAATGTTATTAATAAAGAAACGGGTAAAAATAAAGCAAAAGAAAATATCTGTCAAATCAAATCTAGCGGTAAGATTATTTCTAAAACTATGTGGATTCTAGCCCCAAGCGTGCTGAAGCCTTGCTTAAGAATAATGTTAGGCCTTGTGATTCGAAATTTAAATTTAAGCATGTTGGCCCTAGTGATATAGTAGAAGCATTTAAACAGTCAAATTTAAAAAAATCGAAAGATCATTGGGGCATGTCGGTTGCTGTAGTAAGCCATATTATAAATGTCATAGCTGGTGATTTAGCTTTTATATTTAACGAATGTATTGATGAAGGCATATTTCCTAACCTAATGAAATGTAGTAAACTAATCCCCTTATTCAAAAAAGGAGAAAAAACAGACCCTGGCAACTACAGACCTATATCTATTCTGCCAATTTTGAGTAAGGTGTTCGAAAAGATAATGCTCAATCAAATGCTATTTCACTTCAAGACCTACAACCTTTTTCATAGCCAACAGTTTGGCTTTACTGGGGGAAAATCAACCACCGATGCAGAAGTGGCTCTCATTACTCATATTTACGACGCATGGGAGAACAAAAATGATGGGATTGGATCCTTTTGCGATCTCTCTAAAGCATTTGATTGCGTAGATCATCCGACACTTTTGCTTAAATTTCGTCAATATGGTTTTGATGAAAATTCAATTAAATTAATAGAATCTTATTTAACAGATAGGCTTCAGACTTTTGATTTAAACGGCATAAAATTGCACGGATCTAATGTTAAAATCGGCGTACCACAAGGTTCCATTCTAGGACCTTTTCTTTTGTTAGTGTATGTAAATGATTTGTCTTACATGGTTGAGAAACAGGCAGGCATAGTGCTGTTTGCTGATGACACCTCGCTAATTTTCAAAATTGACCGTCATAGCACAGATGCTAGCGCGGTGAACAGCACCTTGTCTTCTATTTCTGATTGGTTTACTGCCGATAACCTCATGTTAAATGCGAAAAAGACCTAATGCATTCGATTTTCTCTTCCCAATGTGAGGCAAGCCTGTGTCGACATACTGATAGATGGCAAAAAACTCAATCTTGTTGAAAGTACTACCTTCCTAGTAATTACGATCGACTCGAAACTTCAATGGGGCGCTCATGTATCTGAACTTTCAAATAAGCTTAGCTCTGCGGCTTATGCTGTTAGGAAAATAAGACAATTGACAGATGTAGCAACGGCTAGACTAGTGTACTTTAGTTAATTTCATAGTTTAATGTCATACGGCATACTGCTATGGGGGAATGCAGCCGATATTCAGACCATTTTCATTTTACAAAAAAGGGCAATTCGTGCTATCTACGGCTTAGGATCTAGAGACTCACTCAGAGAATTATTCAAGGAAATAGGTATACTAACCTTACCATCACAGTATATATTTGAAAACATACTGTATGTAAGGAAAAATATTTCCTCATAC
This sequence comes from Acrobasis suavella, assembly GCA_943193695.1. NCBI lineage: Eukaryota > Metazoa > Arthropoda > Insecta > Lepidoptera > Pyralidae > Acrobasis > Acrobasis suavella. Next base: position 6,567,847 of record OW971943.1, read on the forward strand.
AATAAAGTAAGCGATTTTACAGTTAGAAACTTACGCAATAAGAGTGACTTAGTTGACCCGTATTATAGGCTCAAAACAGTTAGTAAAACTTTCATGGGGAACGGTATACTTTTTTATAATAAACTGCCACAATCGGTCCTTGATATGCCAGACAAAAAGTTTAAAGCTTATGTAAAAAAGGTACTCTGTGAGAAGGGTTATTATAGGACCGATGACTATCTTAAAAACAACAAAGTCTGGCTTGAGCTTGGCGCGGGTCCTTTTTAAAGGCTTGTATATTCAGAAACGGTCATAATTTGGTACATTAGGTACATACTGAATCAACAACTTGATTTGACATTATTTTAAAATTTCGACATTCGAAAAAAAAAAATTTATGACAACAAACAATGTATCTCTGTCCACATATTAACTATGAATATTAATTTCATTGTAAGTTGACGTTCTTGGAGAAAATGCTGCAGTGCAGTTTATTACCGCTTCTTCTGCTCTAGCGCTTTTGAGGCGGCAGTAAACTTAGCTCTAAGTAACTTTTTGACGTCAACAATAATTGCGCAACAAAAGAAAGTAACGATTATTAAGAGATATTATAAATATCCTATGATAATTAAAAAAAGATACCTTTTTTTTTCAGATTTTCAAACACTATTTCATATGTCTCAGATGATTTTCAAAACTCAAAAAGTTGGATAAAATTATAACCGCTGCCGATGGAATTAACCCGGATTCCTCTGGCGATATGTTTTCGACGTCTAATCATGCGACAGAACGTTGGTAAACAAAAGTTCCGCGCTTAGTATACACGTTGTTTAACATTTCGCGCACCAAATGTTGCTTAGTGGAAACGAGGATTCAATATCTTAGGAAAAAAGCATGGTTTATATTCGACTGTTTCAGTAAAAAAAAAAGTTCAATATGCAGCAGTTTATTTTAACTCCATATTTTCATTATTTGTTGCACACCTGTCTTTACAGAAAAAGTTTAAAGCTAAGGGAATTACGATGACAGTTGTATAAACACTAATAAAAACACTCGAAATTATTGCCATATCCCTATTTATAGGGTACCAGTCTATGAAGTTTTTTAAAAAGAAACTGTTACCAAAAGCGATAGACGAGCAAACAAATGAAGTCAACCCTAGGAATGCGTGGAGAGCTTTAAAACTCTGGGAGCAAGACCATTTCTCATATACAAATGGACCACACAGTACTGCAAATCCGCTTAAGACGACAGCTACCATACCTGTAAAACCGTTAAGTATATTTTCTATAATTTCTACAATTAAAATTGATGAAGCGCTTTTACCAAACAAGGAAAACTGAAACAGAAAGTTTTTAAACAACTTTCCCTTCAGAAAGAAAATGGCAAACAAAATACATATAAACCATGTCCTATTTGAGAATGCTGTCATGTTTGTTACATTACAAATAATAAAAATTATATTGTACATGTAATAAAACAGTAAAAAAATGTGTCGGTACATTGAATATATTTACCAAAAAATTTTTGGGGCGATGGAGACACTCTATTACTAGAGAAAGAATTAAAAAAATATATGTCTGCTTGTTTGTCTGTCTGTTTGTTAACATATCCGAAATTACTAGACGGATTCAATTTTATTTTTTATAGAGCTGTTAAGCTTTGGCAACATATATAATTGAGTTTTGGAAAATAGAACAGGTGATGCAGATCCACAATGATCCAACTAAACTATCAGAAATATAAAAATGATGCCTTAGCAAAAAAAATGTTCAGCTTGATGAGCATTTTTCGTAGAGGAATAAAAATCAAAAATCTGGAACACCTGCTGCAGATACGCCGGAGTCTTAAATTCCACGCGAACAAAGTCGCGGTCCTAAAATAGTTATAATGCAGCTTTTGATTTGCGGCAAACACTAATTAACTGGTAAAACTACCTGGCTGACGAGGTTGATCCACCTCGAAATGGAATCTACTAAGGTCCCGCGCAATATGCGTCCCCGTTCTCCGTCCTCGCACCTCTCCCTCGTTCTCGCCTTGCGCAGGCGGCTGCAGGCGCCTGCAGCCGCATGCTCGTAACCCTCCACACGACGCGAATGGGGAAGAGATGCGAGAACGAAGAACGGGGACGCTTATTGCGCGGGACCGCAGAAGATTCCGTACTGTATAAAATACTTATTTTAATTCCATGCTAGAGTGGTCCCATTTTAGGCTGGCAGCTACAAGGCTTACCGTAGTAACCCGTTTTAAATATTTATAACAAAATCTAAAAAGTTACTTACCAAAAAATGTGTGTAAATCTTCAACCAAAACATTTGGCCATTTATGTTTTTTTGGCCATTTCTTGTCCATTGGTGCCAATACAAGGATAAGAATAGCGGCAACTGTATTTAAAATGCAGGCCAACACTTGCAGTATCACGTGATTTATCTTCCTTCCTTCAGGCTTCATAGGTACGGATGGGCCGTTGAGTTTCGTTAACATTAATAAGCCCATCGGCATCAGAAATTGAAACTGAAATACAATATTATTGTCAACAAGTATAGCTCCTTCCATGCTGATTTTGGGAAAAAGGGAAAACATAGAATGTACCGCTTCTCTTCTTCTGCTTGCATGGCCGGAAAGTGACACCACTTAAGGGGCTACTTAAATTTTTCGGGGTCCAGTGCTGCCCCCATTTGAATATTTAAAATTTAAAATTTTGTCTTGACCAGGCTCTAGATAACCCTTCAAACTATTTTATGAACTACTGTTTACAGTTAAAAGTGAGAACGTGAAGCTTTTCTACGCATGCGAAAAACAGGCACATACGCCAAAAGTGCCTGTTTTTCACAATTGTGCGTAGAAAAGCTTCACGTTCTCATTTTAAACTGTAAACAGTAGTTTATAAAATAGTTTGAAGGGATATTTAGCCTGATCAAGCCAAAATTTTAAATGAAGTCTCCGTTTCTTATCAAATGATTTATTTCAAATAGGGGCAGCACTGGACCCTGGAAAATTTAGGTATCCCATTAAGAGGAAACACTAAGGTCGAGAGCATTGCAAATGGGTATTTGTAAAATCAATTGCTATCGCGCTGTGCCCGGACCACGAGTCCTTGAAAAATACCTATGAAATTACCAACGTTTCGTAGTATCCCCTGATTCGTCTTACAAATCTTATACGATTTTATTTCCGTTCTTATTAAAAATTTTAAAGGGTTGTGAGACGAAATCTCGTCAAATTTTTTGCTAGATGTTGAAACACATTGGAAAATCTAACCAATTTTGGAACGAAGTTCCTTACGGCAGGCTTGAGGAGATAGGGATTTTGCTGCGCGACCGAACTGAAAAAAATGTGATAGTAAAACCGTAAGGATGACCTCGTTAAATGAGACGTGCGCAGGCGCGACAGTCGTATACACAATTCTTTTGCAAATTGTGTCGATTCTACATTAGCCGAAGGAACTTCGTTCCTACCTGGTGTCCCACGACACCACAACTTTTTTTCAAGTATACGAAGGTTCGTATCTCTTTTAAACATAAAATTATGAAAAAAAAAGAAATCATAGGTACATGCTAATATATCTGAAGATATTTTTTCGAAAAAATTATTGCTCTACTGCCACTATCGAGGAATCAGGGGACATAAAATACAAAAATAAACACAGGAAAATATGAAATGTTTTACATATTATGTTAGGCAGATACTAATTACCTATGGTATTTTTTTTTAAATTGACGTTTACTGTTAGTGACCTTATAAAAAAAGTTGTTCTTATTTTGACAGTAAAGAATTTATTTCAGTATACGAACTCAGAACTGGAATCCTACCGTTATCTCTTATAGCAGCACTTAAACTGAACTGTATTGTTTAACGCAACCATGACACCTTTATAGCAGGCCTTAAACAGGATTGTTTTGGTTGACGTCACAAAACCATTCTCCTTTTTTTGTATGGACTATTCCTACCATCACGTCTATTTGACAGCACGAAAACGATTATTGCGCGTCTCAAGTGTCAAATAAAGCGATCCTTAAAAAGTTACTTTCTAGTAACTTATATGGAGGATTTTAGTTGGTTTTCTTGTGAATGTGAATATGTTTTTTCTTTACTTTAGATTTTTACAAAACAGTTAGTAGATAATTGAAGTAACGCTACCATGGGAACTTAATTAATCCTACTTAATACCTTTTATTGGAAATTTGGATTTCAAGAACAAAGTAAGATATATTACTTCATTATTTTAGTACAACTTATGTGAAAAATAGTAAGTTATTCCAACTTACGTAACATATTTTTTTGTAAGTAATAACAATGCTAATCCTTGTAAAATATTTATTCACACACGAAAACAAATAACAACACATTCTTAAGTATAAGTTATTTATTAAAATTACAACTACATACATTTATACATTTTATCTTACAGGATTCTTTGGTTACTCTCTGAGAAGTACCATGATGACATCAATTAAAAAATACAAGACAGGATTCACTGGAGCCTATTATTAAATACAAACAAGACTGAGAGAGCCAGAGGATTACAGCCTCCTTTGGAACCTGTGCTTGAACCAGTGAAATGGCAGAATGTTGAATTCCAAGCATTTTACAAGGCTAGATCTGTTGCTAGGCTGGTTCGCTTTTTCACCAGAATACCTGAAAAAAAATAATAGTTTAGATTCATGTCGCAATCTACGAATATCAAATACATACCCATACTTAAAATTCTTTGTGCACTACAATCACTGCGTACTTACTAAAACCTAGCCTTTATCTCGTTGAATTAGTCTCGAACTTACTTTGTCTGTATATATTTATGTTATTTATAATAGCACTCAGTGAAGAAGCTGCAAGTTTGAATACATAATTATCTAAATATAAACTTTGAATAGGTATGTAGTTAAAATGTTACTTACGACATGGTTATTGATAAAATATATTTATGACAAGACACTGTGCTTTTGTACGATGAAGCCCACAGTAAAATTAACTTTCAAACACTAGTCGTTACCATCGTATAATAACTATTTATCACGGCAATTCGAAAAAGCACTATAATATGAAGTGATGGATATATTTTGTCAGGTGGTTGCTTGGCTTCCAGCATTAAAAACATAAAACATTTATGTTGTCACAAATTTATCAATTTACGATTTATTTATAATTTCGATTCGAAAACCAGACGCAGACATCCGTTCAAAACTTTCATTCACAATTTTTTTCACACTCATTAAAATTTTAGCCATCTTTAATGGTCAATATCAAATTAAATTTATGTACATAATCAAATGAAAACAAAGTAAACAACACTAACTTTTAGATATTTAAATAAAATATGATAGAAATAATTTTGTTTAACGTAAATAAAAAAACCGGTAAAAATAATATTTTTTGTCAAGGATTTCAACGTCTTCGCAGTCTCATCACCAAAACAAGCCAGAGACAACAAACAGTTCACCATTCAGGAATAACCATTCAAAAAACGTTCAGCATTATGAACATAATGGTAGGATTTAAAGTTGTCCTGCTTTTGACCTGCTTAAAAACTGCCTTGTTTCTGAATGGTTTTATAAGTGTTGGTGGTAGCCTTCCTGTATGAATTCAGTTTGTTATGTTGGTAGTTGTGCTTTCTTTTTTGTTAAGTTAGTGTTGTTGGAGTAAAACATATATCTAAAGAAAAAAATCTAAGTCTATGGCTAAGAGTATTTTTTTGGCAAAATAATGACACATGCTATTATATTAGTAATAGACTATATACTTTCTTTTCTGAAATCATATTATCTATGTTCTTATATTAGTGTTCGGGACCATTTAAAAGACAGATACAGGTACGGGAGTACAAAAAATACTTTTTATACGACTATTTTTAGTAAATAAAGTACAAAAATAAACAAAATAAAATTTATAATTGTTTGACATATGTTTGGAAGATACTAGGGTTTATATATGGTATAATTTATTTTTTTTATTATCGTTCTTGAAACTATGTTGATAAAACGTTTTAATTATGTTAGCAGTATGGTAGATCTAAAGAAAAAAAGTTGTAGGAAGATCTTATTGGGCAAGTAACGACACATTTGCTATTATAGGGGATAAACTATAAACTTTTCTGACATAATATATTATCAATGTATAATAGTGTTCTTTTATAGTCTATTTTAATAAAATATTTATTTGTTTTGCACAGCTATGTTTGGGTCATAGGATTACCTACGAAATTTCACCTGATTTGGTCCTTTGGATTTGGAAAAAAATTGGCTGAGACGGACGACGGACGGACAGACAGACGCACGAGTGATCCTTTAAGGGATCCATTTTTTAATTTTTGTACGGAACCCCAGAACCGGCCAAGTGCGAGTCAAAACAGGGAATCATGAAATCAAGTCCGTAAACAATAGCAAAGGTCTAGTTTTTTCTAACACGATATTAAAAGCGAGTAGGTAAGTAGCCTGGAAGAAATTGCTTAGCGATATTTCCTAGTTTTTAAGATAATTATGTCCTGATTTATTTATTTTGTGCAATAAAGGGTATTGTATTGTATTGTATTGTATTGTATTGAATTATATTATATTGTATTGTATTTTATTGTAGCACCAAATACTGTAAACACTCTAATCCGAGTTCCGACATTTCTATCTAATTTGTGAATCAGACTGAGAGACGGACGTAATGCGCAGGAGAGGCATGCCAGCGTAGTGGTCCGCTGTGTGCACCCACACATACACAGACTATCACTCACACATTGAAAGCTGCGGCTCGGGCGCAGCGCGACGGCAATAGTTTATTCAAATACCTATTTCTCAATTTCTTTGCAGACCGGCCATGCTCTTAATGCCTTTTTCGATAAAATTATAACTGTCACCGCTGAAGTCAACTCTAATTCTTCTGGTGATATGTTTTCGACGACTGATCATACGTAGACAGTAAATTGGTAAACAAGTGCTCCGTGCTTACTACGAGTATTCACGTTGTGCAACATTTTGTGCGCCAAGTGTAGCTTATCGGAAACGAGGATTAAGTAGCTACGTAAAAAAAAACAAGTTCAATATGTAGCAGTTTATTTAAACACCATATTTTTATTACTTGTTGTTGTTGTAAATCTATCTTTACAGAAAAAATTTAAAGCTTGAGGAATTACAATAATAGCTGTATAAACACCAGTAAAAATCGTGGAAATTATTGCTATATCCCTCTTTAAAGTGTGCCGGTCTGTAAAGTTTTTTGAAAAGAAACTGTCAGCATAAGCGATAGAAGAGCAAACAAATGAAATCAACCCTAGGAACTCGTGGAGAGTTTTAAAACCTTGGGAGCAAGACCATTTGATATATGTGAATGGACTAAAAAGTACTGCAAATCCACTTAAGGCGACAGCTACCATACCTGCAAAACCATAAAGAAATTAGTATTTTTAAAGTACTTATAAAATTTAAGAGGAAAGCGCCTTTGCAAAACAAATTAACAAAGTTACCAAAAAATGTGTGTGTGTCCTTGATCAAAACATTTGGCCATTTATTTTCCTTTGGCCATTTCTTATCATTTGGTGCCAATGCAAGGATACAAGTAGCGCCAATTGCGTTGAGGATGCAGGCGGATACTTGCAGTATCACGTGATTTATTTTCCTTTCCTCAGGCTTCATAGGTGCGGATGGGCCGTTAAGGTTCGTTAACATTAATAAGCCTATCGGCATCAGAAATTGAAACTGAAATACATACAATATTATCATTTGAGTACTTTAGTACTGCATCTTGAAACACCTATAAAAAAAATTGTAGGTATGCCTTCGAACATTTTTAGATTTAAATTGATTTTCAACTTCGTCGTAAAGTGGGTTAAATCATCCGATTTAACCCAGGTAGTAGTGTTAGGTGACGCAAGCCTAATGCGTGTTAAGAGCGTGGCGTCTGCAAAGAAATCGAGAATTAGGTATTTGAATTGTACAATTGCCGTCACACTGCGCCCGAGCTGCAGCTATCAATGTGTGAGTGACAGTCTGTGTTTGCGTTGGCACACAGCGGACCGCTACGCTGCACGGCCACAGAATAAGTACTAGTACTCACGTACAGAAGCCTTACACAGAACAAAAATTCAAAGAAATATCTACTTTATGTGGTTAGCGCTATGGTTTTATTTAGCTCTATCCTACCTATCATTGAAAGCCAATTTCATTCTTATTACTTTAGACAAACGATTCATGTAACTGAATTTTCCCCTTTAAAGTGGTCGCCGCGCGCATTATAATAACTAATAATGAAGGTATATTTTCGATATCTAAACGGGGAGTTACACAGGCCTGGCACGACCCGCCCCTGCCGCGCTTTACGTTCGTTCCTCAGTCAGATTCACAAATCTATACATATAAAAGAAGAAACTGAATGACTGATTGACTGACTGACTGACATATCAACGCACAGCCCAAACCGCTGGGTTTAAAGACTCCAAATTTGGCACATAGGCTCCTTATGAAATCTAGGGGTGCACTAAGAAAGGATTTTTCAAAATTCACTCCCTAAAGGTGTGAAACGGGGGTCTAAAGTTTGTATGGACAAACAGGATTAGTTTGACCATTTTATTTGAAACTTCGCAAGAGTACTTCCGGCGGTAAATAAGTAAAAATGTGTTTCAGGATTTTCCAAAATTCTTCCCCTAACGGGGTGTAACGGGGTCCAAAGTTTTAATGGAGAAACAAGATTAGTTTGACCATAAATAAATATATTAATAATCTGAATAAGTAATACACTTTTCAGGATTTTTCAAAATTCATCCCCTAAGGGGGTGAAACGGGGACAAACAGAATTAGTTTGACCATTTTATTTGAATCTTCGCAAAAGTATTCCCGGCTCTAAATAAGTATTACACATTTCAGGATTTTTCAAAATTCATTCCCTAAGGGGGTGAAACGGGGACAAACAGAATTAGTTTGACCATTTTATTTGAATCTTCGCAAAAGTATTCCCGGCACTAAATAAGTAATACACATTTCAGGATTTTTCAAAATTCATCCTCTAAGGAGGTGAAACGGGGGTCCAAAGTTTGTATAGTGAAAAAAGATTAGTTTGACCATTTTATTCGAAACTTCGCAAGAGTCCTCCGGGCGGTAAGTAGTGAATACGTATTAGGATTTAAAATATTTAGGATTTTTTTAAAATTCATCTCCTAAGCTGAAACCGCAGGGTCTAGAGACTCCAAATTTCGCACATAGGTTTTTTATGAGGTCTAGGAATACACTAAGAAAGGATTTTTCAAAAATCACACTCAAAGGAGGTCAAACGGGGTTCCAAAGTTTGTATGGAGTGACAAGATTAGTTAGACTATTTTATTCTAAACTTCGCAGGAGTACTCCTGACGGTAAATGATTAAGTATGTATTTCAGGATTTTTCTAAATTCAACCTCTAAAAGGTTGAAATGGGGGTCCGAAGTTTATATGGAGAAACAAGATTAGTTTAACCATTTTGAAGCGTTCCGTCGCTCTCTCTCGGTATAGCAAATGACGGGAATGGAACGGGAAGGAAACGGGAGAGCGAGGTTCGCCAGGTCTTCTAGGCTTTTAAATCCCTACGTTATAATAAAAAAATGTTATATTTTATAAGTATTCAAACATTTTAACATAACAATTCAAATGTTATCACAACAATAATAACGTAAAAAACCAATTAAAAATCCTATTAGAACCATTTTTGACTTCTGCGCGGACGAAGTCGCGGGTTACAGCTAGTAAGTTATAAATGTCGCGGAACTCGGATTGGAGTGTTTACAGTATTTGGTGCTACTCCCTTTTATAATTTTGTTAGTAAAAACCAGATCTTTGGTATTTTTTACGGACTTGATTTTATGATTCACTGCTTTGACTCTCACTTTTTAGAGTACCGTACATAAAAAAACTTAACTCCTGTAGGATCACTCGTACGTCTGTCTGTCCGTCCGTCTGTCACAGCCAATTTTCTCCGAATTTGCTGGTCTAAATCAGGTAAAATTTTGTAGGATGGTGTAATCCTATGACCCAAACACAGATGTGCAAGACGTTATAGGTATCTTTTGCGATCTATCGAAGGCATTCGATTGTGTCGATCACATAATATTAAAAAAAATAAACTAAAATTTTATGGCGTTACTTATACTGCACTCTCTGTTATTTCATCTTATCTTGATAATAGAACTCAAAGAGTTGAAATCAACAGAGTATCCTCAAATAGTGCACCTGTGAGCATAGGTGTGCCTCAGGGTTAAATAATTGGTCCATTTTTGTTTTTGATTTATATTAATGACCTCCCCTGTCTTGCAGAAAAGTTGTGTGAAGTAGTATTGTTTGCTGATGATACATCTTTACTTTTTAAGGTTGACAGAAAATGCACAAACTATGACGATGTAAGCAATACTATGTCACAAGTACTTAGTTGGTTTACGACTAATAATCTGGCCTTAAACACACAAAAGACTAAGTGCGTTAATTTTTCACTATTGAATAAACCTAATACTCACATACCTTTGAGTCTTAATGGCCATGTTCTAGAATGGGTACCCAATACCAAATTTTTAGGCATAACTGTAGACTGGAACTTAAAATGGGATAAACATATTGAGGCCACTGCCAAGAAACTTAGTTCGGCAGCATATGCTGTGAGGAGGGTCAGACGGTGTACTAACGTTGAAACTGCTAGGCTAGTATACTTTAGTTATTTTCACAGCATAATGTCATATGGCTTGCTCTTATGGGGTAAAGTGGCTAACATATATGCTATCTCTGTGCTACAAAAGAGAGCTATTCGGTCGATCTACGGACTAAAATCATGCGATTCCTTAAGAGAGTTATTTAAATCTATAAATATTCTTACTGTGACATCTCAATTTATTTACGACAATCTTTTATTTGTTAAATCTAGGTTAAATAATTTCAAGAAAAATAGTGATGTTCACAGTTATAATACTCGCAACAAAAATCAGCTTCATACGCCTAAATTTCGACTTGCTAAAACTAGAAAGTCACTCTTAGGTCTAGGTATAACATTATTTAATAAACTTACCGAAGCGATCGTTAACCTATCAATGGCAAAATTTAAAACACATGTTAAAAAAGTTTTATTGAACAATGCGTACTATACTATCAATGATTATTTAAGAGATAAAAACGCGTGGATACTTCCTAAACATTTTCCATTACACTCTACACATGAAACATAAATAGCTGCATTTTCTGTTACCATAATAAGCTTACTGTAAAAACATGTAAATGCTCTGCGATCAATAAGTGACCAACATATAATTAATATTTTCTCTTGACAAGGTCTGCGAGTTCGGGTTTTTCATGTTCACTAAAATGTCCAATCCGGTGGTGGCGTCGCTGGTCGGGTCGTTGGATTCCCTCTAATATGGTTGAGTTTAACGATGGCTGATCCGTGCGTCAACTCGTGAACGGGTGCTGCCGGGGGGGACTGGTCAGCTCGGCTTCGCTTTTTTTGACTACTTAATATTTTTTATTACGCAATTTATGTTTGTTTACTTGTTCGCAAGCATTACATGTTATAATGTGTCAACATTGTATTATATTATAAGTATTTATTAATTAAAAGACAATTATAATAATATGACAAAGCCCTTCTGGCGAGTAGGCGACCAATACTCTGAAAATGAGTTTCTTTCGGCGTTTCTTCTCAGCAGTGGTCGTTACGAAGCGCTGGTATCGGTAGCTTTTCTTTAAAAATTAATTAAATTTTAATATACTTTACACGTAACATAAATTATACTTATTGACGTGTAAAGGTGCCTGTAAAGGTCTAATTACTGAATAAACATTTGAATCTTTGAATCTTGAATCTTTGCAAAGTAATTTTTTTAAAATAAGTTTATTTTTGGCGTACAAATTAGAAAATAAAAACTAAGTTTTGCCATCCTTACTGTGTCTTGTGAAAGGGATCGTTATGAGGATCTCATATAAATTTTACCAACCGCTTCTCTTCCTATGTGTGCATGTGCAAGGCCCGAAAGTGATATACACTTAACCGGCTCTTAAGACAGTAAATTAAATTGTGTGTAAACGTCTAAATATTATTTATTTCAAGTTATTATCGACGATTATTATGTGTCCTACTGCTGAGCAAAAGACTCTCTCTACTTCTTCGTTTAAGTATATTTTCGTTATTTATTATTGTTATTTAATAATAACATCTACTACTATCGTTTTAAAACGACTGTTGATGAGAAATATGTAATGTATGAATTTATACATTATTATTATTAAGCTGACGAAGACTGCTCAGAAGCTCAAATAATATTTTTCTGCCATAACCGCGAACTAAAAAATATGGAAAAAATAAAATACGGTGGCGCAAAGGTTTTCAATAAATTGCCATCGGAAATAAAATTATCCAACTTTAATGCTTTTAAAACGAAACTAAAAGAATATATTATATCCAAAGCAAGTCTAACATAGGTAACTAATAATAATTTGAGTCCGCCACTGTGCAAAGTGACAGCGTCAAAATATAAAGGTGCTCCTACACAAAACGGAAGGTAGCCGATATTTGTACGATAAGTTTATTAACACATAAGCATGCATAAAAAAATCTTGATGTAACAAACAAACAAACAAACATGTTAAAAAACTGTAGATCTCAAGGGGTATTCTGTTAAATTTAGAAGGGTATTTCACTTTAAGATTTAAATTTATCACTCATGTTTTTATGTCATTTTTTGAAAAGTACTTAGAAATCTTATTTTTTATTAATTGAAAGCTAAGCCCTACTTACATTTGTTATTAAGAGCTGCCTTCCCGTCTTACTTTTCATACAAACGCTCGTACGTAATTATGGCGTTGTAACTGAAAACTTTTGAACTAACAGATATCTTATGCACTAGTTCTAGATTTCTATAGAAATAAAAAAGTATATTTGGAAAAATAATTTCAGTACACGCCTCCAAAAATTTGCTTTTTGCACAAATTATACCTAAACTTCGACCGTTCATAAAATACTCACAAATTATAAAAATAAAAAAATATTTCGATAGAAACCTCGCAAATGTAATGGAAATTTTAAACAAAAAACATTTATTTCACAAGCTTACTGACAAAACCGTATATCCTGGAACAAGTATTATGAAATTTCCGCACCCTATGAATAGTTAATATTCTTTCAATGGATAGTTAATAATAATACTAATTTCATTCAATACAGTGCAAACCGTGCCCTAAGGCGCTATCTCTCTCTTTTTGGTTTGCTTTTTTTTAGCATTGCCCTGGATGAAAAAACAAGCTTTTCGAACTATACTCGCGTTGACGACAGAGCCGTTGGGAAGGGCCACCTTAACGCAGGTGAACTACCACCTTACAGATGTTTGCGTCTTCTACTTCGTAAAGAGTACATGACTGTTAGTTAACTACCTACATTGCTTTTATTATTTTTGTATTTGTTTAAATGCTCTCACCAACATTGTTTAAAATGTAATTATATTATATTTATATACAGTTTTAAAATTTCACTGTAATTGAAAATGTTATATTTGCTTTGAGAAATAAAGATTCTTTAACCACATTATGGGCGGTAAGAAACATACTCCGCCGGTAGGTACCAGCAATTTCCAACGGCAAATCTGAATCGAAAAATACTTGTAACGGGGTATAGTTTTAAACTTATAAACCCCACTTTGAGAAGATTCACGCTGAAAATTACTTTTATCAAATGAATACAAGTACAGCAAAGAGAAAAAACTAGTAATGTATATATTTTTTAAATGTGCTAACTGAGCCCTTTCATAATATTTCAAGTACGGTATGATTCGATTTATTTTACTTTTAAATACTTACTCTTTGGCCTGTAGAGGGTGCTATATTGAATTTATTGTGACATAGTCTATAACCAGCATACAGATAAGACGCTTTCAACGATCCCTCACTTGTAAAGATCCAACGGATAAAAAAGACTCGAGGGAACAGATAAACATACATACACACAAACACACATACAATATGTAACAAAAACCCTATCCGATCCTTGTAGGAGCAACTCAGACATTCAATATGAACAACTTTTCTTAAGAGACGAATGCTTGAAACTCGAAAAAACATGACATTTTTATACAAAAATGTCCGGCCGACCCGGCAATATGCACGAAAATGTCGTTTTTTTTCTTCGAGTTTCCAGCATTGGTCCCATAGGAAAAATTATCTATATTGATGGTCTGAGTTGCTCCTACATGTATCAGACAGAGTTTTTGTTACATATTGTATATAGATTCATACATACATATATGACGGTGAAATACATAACCCTCCTGTTGACTTCGCCGTAGTCGGGTAAAAAGATCTACTCTGCTCTATAAAATTGTGACAAAAAGATTATAATCCAGCATAATTAAGAGGATACATGTATTTTTCAGAGTCCAGTGACCCCATTTTAAATAATTTGAATGGAAACGGAGATATCATTTAAAATGTTGTCATCCCTAGATAACTCTTGAAACTTTTATTTTATGAACTACTGTTTACAGTTTAAAGTGAGAACGTGAAACTTTTCTACGCCCATTAGCGAAAAATGGCCACTTTTGGAAAATGTGCGTAGAAAAGCTTCACGTTCTCACTTTAAACAGCTGTAGTTCATAAAATAGTTTGAAGGGTTGATCAAGACAAATTTTTAAATGATATTTCTGTTTCCTTTCAAACAATTTATTTAAATGGTGTCCCTTTGCATCGGACCTCGAAAATTTTTGTATCCCCTTAAACCCATTACATAAAAGCCTAAAAAAACTCGTACTAAACATAACTTATTTTTGAATTCTCATCATCATCAGAGTACGGTAATACTTCAGATCCCGGTTTCTGCTACCTAACCTAGGTGATATAATGAGGTTACTGGTTTTTTGCACAGAGCGACTGCTATTTGACCTCCGCTCTGCAAAGGGTAAGAACCATTGCAATCTTTGAATAGGGTTGAACAAACGCTAGATGGCATTCGGAACCCACAGCTTTTCGTGCCTTCCGAAGCACGGAATCATCTTTCTTTTCGGATAATCGGATAAGACTGGAAGCAATTATTCACAAAGTATATTTCCCAGTGGGATTCGAACTCCGTGTTACAAGGTGAAGCCTTGACCACAGGACTACGGAGGCAGTCAAGTAAATTGCAAATGCTATCCTAAAGAAAATTAAAAATACTTACATGATTTTGTTGGGTAGTCAAGATGTTCAGTTGGGGTTTGCCATATTAAATCTTACTAGCTGGTTTTTTTTTATGAAGGTCATTTTTTTTATCCTCGTTTCTCTCTAAATACCAAGTTTCATCAAAATCGTTTTAGCCGTTTCTGTGTATATAATGAAGAGCTCGGAAATGGCTCCAACGAAATATATAGATAAAATTGCTTGAATTGCAGTGATTTTATAGAATTGCTCGATTAAAGTGTAAAATAAGAATTAGAAAATTTATTTCAGTTGACGTTTTGTAAAGTGAAATGAGTGTAGCTTAGTGTACTTAACAAATATTATGCCCACACTTATGAACAATAGGTACATTATGTGGAATAGTTAAAATGGAGATTCATAGAACCGCTTTAGTAAGACTTGTTTTGCGAACTATGGCTGGAATCTTTAGGCATCTGCTCAGTCAGCTATGAAAACCAGTAGATTCGCACTCTTAAAGCAACCAATTGGCATCCTTTGAATCGAAACTAGGATTTAAGTTAAGCTTCGACAAAATTTGAATGCCATTATCAGATAAAAGAAAACGAAAGTACTAACCCCTGAAGTAAACAAAAGTATGTGCATCTTTATGTAAATGTTTGGCGGTGTCGCTGTTGTTGAATTTTTTGCTGTCTTTGTTCTCGTTATTGTTCGCTTCGAGCCCATTTCTGGTTCTGCTCCTGGTTCTGTTCCTGGTTCTGTTCCTGGTTCTGTTCCTGGTTTTGTTCCTGGTTCTGTTCCTGGTTCTGTTCCTGGTTCTGGTACTGGTAATATTTTTGCTGTCTTGTTTGTCGTTGTTTTACTCGTGTAGCTAGAAGCGAACAGTATCATCGTGATAGATACGAAGCCTATCAAAATGTAAGATAGACCTATCAGCCCAGCCCACCAGATTCTTTTACAGTACTCCTTCCTTGGTATATCCACAAGAACTATTTTCACAGGGCCATCAAATTTCAAAATAGGTTTTTGCCTCAGGCAATCTAGGTTACAAGTATTTCCTTCTACGGGAGGCTTGCTAAGCATGGTTAAATACAAAAAGAAAAATATACATTCAAAAAATTTAAAAATTATAGCCAGAAATTTATATTATACTAGTGATTAAAACAATACAACATATTGTGCCATATTGACAACATAGAAAAACAAACTACTTGAATCTTTGTGACCAAAGAGAATTCAATGAATTCAACATATATGTAGAATTTAAATCTCTTATCTCTGTAAATAAACACGCGAGTGACATTGAGCGTTTTTACACTGGAACGATAACACACACGACACCGATATCATCCGACAATATTGGAACGACATCGGCTGATGTAACCAACAGCAACAACCATCCGTCTTTTACCCTAAACAACTTAAAAACTGATTGGACTATAGATTTCCTATGAATCAGCAGACTGCGAAGGAGATTGCGTGATGATTTAAGCGCGAACTTAAAAAAACAGCACTAATGAATAGTCCTCCGCCGATATCGGGCCGATACTGCCATGACAACGTGTCGTCCCTACGTTGGTGATGACAAAACGACACAGAGTGAAAGCTAGCGTTCCGAAGAAATTATATGAAACTGCCAGTTACACGATATCGTATGGCTATCTTTATCGTATAATGTGAAAACGCTCATTGATATGTGGCAAAGAGAAAAATTAAGCACGATGACACATACACCGTTTAAGCGTTTTCAAATAAGGCGATAACGATAACGTCACGAATCACGAAAACGTGGGACTTGTAGATTTATAAATCTTCTACAGAACGCTTTCATACTGTCTCGTTTGTCGTCCTAATTATCCCCGACGACACGATTATATATACATAGCGATGTTGGCCCATTATCGGCGGAAGACATTTTTTACCTATTTCTCACTTCTACCTTTGAGGTCTGCCGATTCATTAAAAATTTGCAAATTAGTTGCATAGTGTTATCTGCGGCAGTAGAAATCATTGGAAGTTGAAGGTTGAGGCGCCTGCAATAGGAATATGAGGCCCAGGCAGGATTTCCATCTAGAGCCACATAGTGTGGCTTCCAGATAAGACGTGTTGTGATGCCTACTTCGCGTCCTGGGGGGTTATTCCATTAAATAATACGTTAACGTAACGTAACATTTTTATGTCAAACCAATTAATCTTTATCATGATACGTTAGTGGTCAATGTTGCTTGACACTAAAACGCGGCTACTCAGTAGCGTCCGTTTTGCGTACCGATTTAGGAGTAACCCCCCAGACTCTACTCCAAAGCTCGAGTTTGGCATAATTATGTTCTATATTCACAACGGTAGCGAATTTTTATTGTTACTTGGACTACTGTACTAATGCCATACATTTACAATTCTTAGATGGCTATTTCGGCATCTTTATTTGCTTATAAATAATACGTCACCACACTGATCCGCATCGCTATGAATGACCACGGATTAACGTGATGCACTAAAGGGGCTGCAAACTTATAACGTGAAGAGGTAACAGACAGACAGTTACCTTTCCATGTACTCGTATGTAAGTAAGTAAGGATAAGTATGTAACTTAATGTTATACGCTCTATAATTTACTTGTTTGAAATTATGGGCTATACGAATGGTTGAGGGGTAGGATGGGAATACGAAGGGTGTAGGGAATGACGTTACTTTTTACGATAACTGCATTCGTGCTACCTAACAATTGTCCAACCTTCGGAAAATCACATAGCGAATATAAAAGTTATAGAAAGAAAAGTAGCTATATTAGAAATGAAAACAGAACTCATTACACTTATAAATATAGATAATAGTTGAAATTATAATGATGAAGACTGAGTGTACATGTAATTATCGGGGCTTGGATATGTGTTATGTTGGTTGCTGAAACGGGATAAATATTTCAGGTTAGAACTATGGAGATTATACTAAACTAGTAATATTTTAGGGATATAATCGGGAGCGCAACAAGGAAACACGGCGTACATGGTATGACTGGTTTATTTTAGGTTTACCCTCACATACAAAAGTACCCTACGTTACACCTCCCCTTTAAACTAGATACAAGTCAACAACTCAATAAATTTAATTTTATATACCTATAGGAACTTACATTGGCATAGATGCCGTAACTTATGTAAACGATATTGCTAGATAAAATTATGTAGGTAATTGCAGTAAAAAATAGAAATAAACAACAAAAAGGAATATTGTACTCATCGAATGGGCAAACATTGAAACACCGTTTATTTGTCCTCATTCTGATTATTTCTGGCCTTTAAAACACAAGCACGCATAGGCCGTGGGTGCTTGTTTGAAAGAAGCAACGGCTCGTTCGAAGTAGTATTCGTGTCATTGTTAATAATGTTACTCTCAGTTTCTAAAATTTTTTGATCGGAACCGGTTATCTCAACAGGCGATTTCGCTTCCGGTTCGAACTGTACAGCGGCAGTATCGACCGTCTCCGAAAAGCTAGCATCGGGTGCTAAAGAGTGTCTAATAGGTTTTTTTTTATAGGCAATAACTGGTCGATGTGACGTTTTCATTGATTACCATCAGATAAGCGTACTTTGTAGGTCAGTCTAGTAGTAGTCTCTAGTGACCACTGTCGCAGGTGCCCATTTCTCGGCTCTCGGCCTATAGTCACGAGCTAACACCTGATCGCCGGGCTCGACCTGCCGCACGGCCCCGGGCCGCGCCCGCCCCGCGCGCTCCGTGGCTACTTCCACCGCGCGCTCAGTCTGTGTCGATGGCTTTAAAACGTCTAATCTGCCTCTTAATCGACGGCCGAACATAGCTACTGCCGGTGCCACCCCTGTGGTGCAGTGTTCACAATTCCTATATTGGAATAAAAATTGTGCCACTGCGGTGTCAATGTCTTTGCCTTCATGAATTGCCTTTTTCATTGCCCGTTTAACAAATTTAACCGCATTTTCAGCAGCCCCGTTTCCAGCTGACCTGTAAGGGCTGGTTATTGTATGACATATAAGGTATTTAGTTATGTAATTTAAAAATTCTAAAGAGCTAAAAGGGGGAAAGCCATCGCTAATAATTTGCGATGGTAAACCAAAACGAGCAATAAGTTCACGTAATTTGAGAATAGTCGCACTTGCATTCATACTAGATATTCTTTGAACTTCGATCCATTTGTTGTGTGCATCGACAGTAACTAGGTAATGCTTGCCCTGAAATTCAGCAAAATCGATATTTAATTTTTGCGATGGGCGCGTCGGAAATACCCAAGGATGCAGCTGAGCGCGCGGTGGCGCGTCGCGTTGCTGCAGGCACGCCGAGCACGAGCGATACAAGTTCTCGATCTCTGTATCAAGCTGTGGCCAGTACATATAACTTTGCGACAAATTCTTCATTTTGACGACTCCTAAATGACCCTGGTGCAATTCGTGGAGCACTCTCGGTCTCAATAACTTCGGAATAACGACACGATGATTATATAAAATACAACCCCTATCAATCGTCAGACATTCTTTTCGATTGAAATAAGGCTTTAAGGAGTCGTCAACCACCGCCGCTGGCCAGCCATTCAAAAGGTAACCGTAAATTATTTTCAAAATGTCATCGTCTTGTGTTTTAATCGCTATGTCTTTAGCGCTTATAGGAAAATATTCTTTTACATAATTTATGTACGATACTATATCAGACCACGTCCACATTACCATTATCACGCGACTTTACAAACTCAATCTCAAAATCGTAGGCAGCTAACTTTGTAGCGTACCTTTGTAACCTACTTGCTGCCGTTTGTGGCAAGCCGTATTTCGGGCCAAAAATAAAGGTCAAAGGCTTATGGTCCGTTTTAATGATAAAATGACGGCCATATAGGTATTGATGGTGTTTATTTACCCCACTAATGATGGCGAGCGCCTCCTTATCTAACTGGCTATACAAATAAATTTTTTGCAATCAACATTATTATCGAAATAAAATAAATTTGTTAAAATACTAAAAACACTTATAATATATATGTATGTAGTAAACGTATATATAATAATATATGTATAGGGACAAATAACACTGATTGAGCTAGTCCCAAAGTAAGTTCTATATTCAGAGAACTTCAACATAATGAAGACATAATTTTATCAGCGCTATTTTAATTTATAAGATTAAAAGTTTTTTAGAGCAGATACCATTAGATCCATATCGGAATGAATCTGGCACATATAAGTATCACGAGCATTTACTTCAGGAACTAAAATCCAAAATGATCTCATTCTGCAAAAAGTTGAATAGCTAATTTTGTAAGTAACTAATTGTAGGAATTTAACGTGTAAATTTTGTAAGGTATTAGTTAAATAACGTTTCTGTTTTTTTATTTTGTTTTTTTGTTATATACTCTTTTTTTCCAGCGCAAATACGACTATTTTCATCTTCTTCTAGAAATGTTTCGATGTCTTTTTTAACATTTTTAGCGAATGTCTCAGTCACCCTATTATTTTTAGTTTTTTCTACGTATTTTTTTTTTTGCTTTTCTTTGTTTTTGTTTGTATTCTGTGTACTTTTTAGTCTTTGTATTTGTTTTTTATATATTTTATTTATTCTCTTTAAATCAATAATTTTAGCTTCTAATTCTTTGATCTTTTTTTGTGTTTCATATTTAAATCGTTTCAGTGCTAACTTGTTAGGTGATGTTAACTTTCGCTTGAGTGTTATTAGAGTGGTTTCTGAAGAAGAAGCAGCAAGTGAACTTGTGGAACTATTTCTTCGCAAGAATGCAATTGGGGTTGAACATCCTGACGATGAAATATAGTCATCTACTATTTGTCCTGAATTAAGACTTGAAGTTAAGGTTGAAATCTTCGACTTCGCCGGTTTTCGGCTTCTTGTCTGCCTTGTTTGAGCAGCAGAACCTGTTTATGCTGAGTTTAAATCATTTCCTGGAGTTGCAGCAGATGGTGAAGTGAGAGGATCAATTGCCTTATTATGAGTCAAACTGTTTGACAATTCCGGGTCTGTTTCAGTTTCAGTTACACTGACTTTTTGAATTGTTTCCAAACTTTTTTTTCTCCTTTTGGCAACTAAAAAATTCTTTAACCTTATTTCTGTTTCGCTTTCGTATTTTCTTTTGACGTGCAGGAGTTTCTTGGTCAATTTGGTAAAGTTTACCTTTTTTTTACGTTTTAAGTATTTTTGGCGATCTTTTTCCTTATATTTTTTATAAAATATGGGATCATTTTTAATTTTCTTCCGCCTTCTTCTTTACCTTAATTTTTCTTTTTCTAAAATCTCTTCTCTGCTAAACCAAAAGCGGTTTTGCCATACTGTATAAAAAGTTACCAAGTAAGTATTAGTTATTATTATTATATCACATAGTAGCAGTGCGTGAGATATTTCACATGGACCAGATGAGCAATGCACTAAATAAGGGGTCTATGTATAGTATTAATACATAAAAACATGTTTTTATTATGTAGGTATGTCAAAAAACAGATTGAGTATTTAGAAAATGAAACGGGATAGACAAATACTCTTCTAATGTAACACGCGGACGAAGTTGCAGGCAATCACAATCGCAAAAATTAACTAATTTCCGTCACGATTATAGTGACGGAAATTATGTGACGGAAGTTAAGGAGAAACCGTATTTTAATTTTTATAATTATATGGCTTTTGCTAGTGATCACTAACTCAAGCATGAGTCAAATACTGAGTATCTACGTAACAATTACTATTTATTATAAAACCCAAGCATCAAAGTAAATTAATAAATGACGTGACGGAAATTAAAGGGATTGCGATCCACGCGAACGGAAGATTATTACTTATGTTCGTATTTCGGCAGAACAGCAGACGGCAAGCTACTGCTTCGGTTAACTGTCGCCGCACTACTGACTAAGGACGCCGGTGTGATAGTGATGGGGCAATACTTTGTTAGTGATGAGATATTTTCAAATAAGTGACCGTGACGGAAAAAAATGTATGACGAAGGGACAAACACTTAAAAAGGTTTATTTTAATAAATACACGTAATAGAGGACTGATGTTTTTTTTATAACATCTTACATTAGTCTACTTTCAAATGTAATACATGGGAATCTTGTTATAAACGTTGTTTTTGAAATAATGAAATAAACAATCCGAATTTTGGACTTGGGACTGCGAACGGAAATTATGAGAACGACTTTTGAAATTTTTTTTCTATTCTTTTATGTTTAGTTACAGTACATAAGTTCATTTTGCTTAATAGAAGAAAGCTAGCTTTATTTAGCTTGAAATAAAGATATTCAAGGGGCCGCTCAAAAAACAGGTCTTCTGAGAATGACCCTAATATGACCCTTCATGCCGCACACATCACACGAGTAGTTTTTAAACCGACACATTTCAGCGCGATGATCCCTGCCACACCGCCAGCAACCGTTGCCGCGCGCACCACGAGACGTAGACGTATCACCAGACGAGCGACCGCCCGCGCCGCCCGCCGAATCTCGCTCGTTCGCGGCTGAGCGATAGGTGCCCGGTTCCGTTGACACTCGATGCACCGACTCAAACGCGCCCGATGCGCCCGCCGTCGGGCCGACCGTCCGCGACGCAACAACCGCGCCTATACCGCTCGCCTGCGCATGCCGTTCGGCCGCTTCCAATGCAAGGGCCAGTTCAATCGCTTTCTTATATGTGATGGTGGGCTCCGCAAAAATCCTAGACCTCATTTCGTCACTCGCCAATCCCGACACGAACTGGTCGCGTAAATTTTCTTCCATCGCAGTATTAAAATTGCATGTACTTGCCAAATGTTTGAGCGTTTGTAAGTACTCGCTAAGGGATTCGCCGCCATTCTCGTCGCCCACAATTTTTACCAACTCACTAAGACTTTTACTTTCCGGATTTTTCGGAGCACAAAGGTCGCACATAAGATCATATGTAGCTGCACCAACTAACGTCACTAAA
Source organism: Acrobasis suavella (assembly GCA_943193695.1). Taxonomy (NCBI): domain Eukaryota; kingdom Metazoa; phylum Arthropoda; class Insecta; order Lepidoptera; family Pyralidae; genus Acrobasis; species Acrobasis suavella. The sequence continues at coordinate 6,590,836 of OW971943.1, forward strand.
GTAGCAACTTTCAATTCCTCTTTGATTTCATTTAACGCCATAAATTGTTGCACGCGTCTAATGTACGCGATAGGTCATATTCCTCCATTTTCCCGATAGGCATTTTAGTGATTTGCACACTATTTCGATTACCAAAAACTGCTAATATCGCGATTATGCTCGTCGCCAGTAATATTTTAGGGATATAATCGGGAGCGCAACAAGGAAACACGGCGTACATGGTATGACTGGTTTATTTTAGGTTTACCCTCACATACAAAAGTACCCTACGTTACAAAATGGTACGTTACGAGAAATTATTGCTATTAGTATATCATATTACCATACGCATATTAAGGATACTAGCTGGGCGACTTTTTTATGAAAACCATTTTTAGCCTCGTCACCTCTAAACACCGAGTTTCATCAAAATCGTTGAAGCCGTTTCCCAGATATATTCTTTATATAATATATATTTATATATGTAAAAGAAGAAACTGAATGACTGACTGACCGACTGACATATCAACGCACAGACTCCAGACTTAGGAGGTTTAGAGGTGCACTAAGAAAAGATTTTTCAAAACTTACCCCTAAGGGGGTGAAACGGGGGTCCAAAGTTTGTATGGAGAAACAAGATTAGTTTTACTTTCGAGGACGGGGACGGGGGCGGGGACGGCTGGTATGCGTAAGTTTCTAAAACCTATTCTTCCTATTTGCTATAGAAAAATACCAAACCAAACACATGTCTGTACAGTTACATCCTATTTGACGAGCTCCAAAAACATCCAACTTTCTGCTTTTATGTATATGTACAAAGGATGTTTTCATCAACGGCTATAAAAAAGCCTCTCATTTTTTGAATTTCGGATGAAGTTTGCTTTCCGCGCGACATCGTTCACAAGGGATCGCGCCATGTGTAGGTACGCGATCCGCTTTTTCACGCTCCTATAACTGAATTCCTACCCACGGATGTTTATGTACAGCTCTCGTAACAGCTTTATCATGGATTTAGAGTTTATTTCCGTATGAACTATAGGTACGGCTATGTTTGTCATAGGATAGGGGAGTCCCAAACGTCCCGCGGCCCTCGGTTAAACGTGAAACATTGAATTCTCTTCAAATATTAATTGTTAGCTGTGCGTATTCAAGATTTTGCTTTTTCATATTTTATGCGATGAGTTATGAATACTGCCTTGAAATAGTATTTTAGGCGAATAGTCATATTTATAGGTTAGCCATAATTCATAGAGAGGTGATTAGAGTAGCCAAGGGCCAACGACGAAATGCCTATATGAGCCAAAGCTAGCAATCTGTATTAAACAGAGATTTGGGAAAATCTCTGACATAAAATTAATAAAATATCTATGCATTATATCATTATTTTAGCCGCTTGACATCAACTGTTAGGCGAAGACGTCACTAAGGTATACCAAAATGACCGATCAAAAACGGGCTGTATTTTATCAGGTCGCAATAAAAACATTATAGATCTATGTATTTCGGTAGCATCTTCGCAGATCCATAGCTCTCCTCTCTTGTGTTATATTAACCCTTGCAGGTTATAAACATACTCGTATTCCTAGTTCCGTATCCTATATCAGCCACAAGAAGTCCACTGCTAGAAGGGAAAAAATCAAAAAGACCAATCGGAAGCGGCCTGCATCGATGTAGTGTCATTGCTTTACAATTTTTAAAAATATCTGTATAAATATTATGAATCAAAAAGAAAAAAGTTCCATGTTGCTCTATGGTTACACTATTATACAAATGTAATTTCTTTGTTATTATAGTCTAAATCTTTGATTCGTTCAAAGATTTACCCTTGTATTCATAAAAATTAGCAACAGTTCGTTAAATCTATTTTAGTTAAAACATCCTTTTCTCTCTTTCGCTCTTTTCAATATTTGACATAGTAAGAACAAGAAAAAACATAGTTTTACTGAAAGAGGTTTAGTAAACGTTTGTTAATTTTTATGAATTTAGGGGTTAGAATATACAAGTAGTGGATTCTTTGATATAAACCAAAAGATATAGGAGGCATATTACATTAAAAAAAAATATTGCTCTTTGATATAAATATTTTATCTGACAATGTCAGTGTCGCTATATATAATAGTTCGTACTTGTATATTCTAAATCTTTGAATTCGTAGCATTTTTTTATTTTTATAGAGTTTATCATTTTGCTTTGGTTATTTAATCATAAAAATATGGACAAAAAAAAATATAAGTCCACTTTAATGTCTTAAAAAAATATTAGGCACCGAAAACAAAGAATAGAATAATCTATGTCAACACCATGTCCTTCCCAGACCATGATGTTGCCAATCGGACTTGCAATCTAGAATGCATCAAGAATAAAAAAGAAAAAGGGTTCACAGGGTTGGTGAAGATAGTTTTGGTCGACACTCCGCAGGATACGACGAAGTATTTCACTAAGGTCTTGTGGGCAGGAATCATTGGTTTTGCGTATCTCTTGATGGGGTTTGCAACTACTCTCTTATTTTTATTCACTTTTGACATGACAAGCAAACTACCTATTATTGAGAATCTACACATTCTCTTTTGTACTGCAGGGGTAAGTTCAACAGTTCTGATTTCACAATAATGGCTTTGAATACTTCAACTGAGAATTATCGTTATATCCTCTTTGTAATATTCTTGCTTAACAGGTCAAAAAACCTCTTTTTTTGACCTGTTAAGCAAGAATACAGATTTGGTTTTTCCCTTGTATCCTTTGGTTTTTCCATTACTGTCTACGTAACCTACATTCCTAAAAGAATAAGGTAAAGTAGCATTTCGTACAATGAAATAGTACATAGATGTAATAATAAAAGTACTTAAGTTCTCTAGATATTTTTATTAGTGATCAATCATTGTCTAATAAAAAAATACAAATAAGAAAAAGACTCCAATGAATATTTCCGAAATTAGGATACGTGATAATTATGAGGAAAAAGAATAGACATTTTGAATATTATGGATCATAATATTTATAGCACAAAAAGTTATAGCACGTTGTATTTTGGGATTACAACTTTCGGGCGCATGATATTATGTTAGTGCTTGGCATCATTCGGACATATGATTATTATGGAAAAAAATATTATGAGATCCTAAATTATGGATAAAAAAAAATATGAGACTAAATAGAGAACCATGTTTAACAATAGCTAGCTATGCATACCTAACCTATAATAATCTATATCTCATTTCAGTTCCAATTGCTAATCCCCTTAGGCATACTAATGTTCAGTGAATTAAATGGGCCTTCAGCTCCTATGACGCCGTTAAGCAGGAAATTTAACCACGTCGCCTTGCAAAGCTGTGGAGCAGGGTTGGGAGTGATTAGCGCAGCTATGGTAGTCTTTATGGGGAAAGAGAAAAATATCAAGAATCAATTCGGTGTCCATTTCTTTGCAGGTGCGTTAAATATGGAAACGTTATGTACTTTTGACCTCATTGTCATTGTAGAATCTTTTTCATCTAAGCGCGTTCCTATTGCATCCTCAGCTGTGCTGCTGCGAAGCCCGGGGTGTGTTTTATTTCTCAAAATATACTTTACATGTCAATGGTCACCCAAGAATGCCGTAGACTGCAAAATCGGCAAGTAATGTCGCGAAAAAGGAGGACACAGAATGTTTGCGAGCAAGAAGCCGATATAAATACGTCAGAATGGCTCTCGCACCATTCTGACGTAGTTCTATCGGCCTTGGCAAACTAGGCCATATGTTTTTCCAAATTAAGGCTAGGGTTCTTCGGCCGATTTTCAACTTCGTTGCACATACATACTGGCGCCTCGACGTTTTCCGTCATGGAAATACATTCGTCAAGTATTGAAAATATTTCAGAAAAATGTTATAGATTTCTTTACTGGCCATGCCAGTTCAATATGAGCTACCAAATTGATAACTTCGAAGCTAACCGAAGCGAAGGAAACCTTCCTAAGTGCGACAAGTGGACAGCGCAAACCTTGACGAGATGCGTTGAACATCAAGAAGATCATCTTAACGTGTCAACCTTGGGTTCCGCCGTAAAGAAAAACGATCATACGAACTTTTCTCAAAAAAAAAAAGAAAAAGGTTCTCGAATGGCGACCGTGTTCTGGCAAGAAAAACGTAGGACGGGTCCCACCCACAAGGTGGTCAGACGAACTGACCAAGGTCGCTGGAAAGAGCTGGATGCAGGCCGCTATTGATCGGTTATTTTGGAAATCCTTGGGAGAGGCCTATGTCCAACAATGGACGTTATGCGGCTGAAATGATGATGATGATGATACAAACTTTGGCGTTTTTCTCAAATCTCGAACCCCAGTTTCGTAACAGACATAACCGAAGCAGTTAAAACGATTTTGTTATAGTTTTACAAACGGCCGCATGCCTGACTTTAACCCTCTTTGGGAATGCATTTTTCCGAAAATTTTACATCTCCGCCCAATGTCAACTCCTTGGTAGCTCGAGTGGTTGTGCTTACCTATTTCTGTAGTCACCTCTTACCATAATCTATCATTTTAGAGCATCTGGTAAATTATACTACGGGCTTACCACCGAACTTATTTATAAGTTCTTACTTAGGTAAATCTCAGTCGGAATATTTTGTAACTTTATCGTTGATCTCATAGTAAAAGTTTAAAGATTGAAGGGTGTCATGGTTTAAGAGTGGAACCTGTAACCGAAAAGCTGCAGGTTTGATCCCCGCCCTACCCGACTTGTAATCTCTGAGTTTGCAGACTCGTGTACAGTCATTTTTGACCACTCTTCTTCTGCTTCTGCCGAAGGAAAACATCGTAAGGAACTGGTTTCAACAGTGTGTAAGAATGACTGCTAGCACTTAATGATAGTCATTGATTCATTTTATTTAATAGGGACCAATCACAGACTTCAGAATGTGCGCCTAATTTGCATGTATAGGTAGAATTTAGTTTATCTAAGACTAATATTACCCAGAAACCTACAAAAGATCGTACTAAACTTTATAAAGACATTTTACATGCCATCAAATAATCAGTCATAACTTTATTCTTTTGTTTAGTATCTAGGACTTACTTTGACTTAATTGAAATGTACTAATTGATAATGGGTTTCAGGTGCAACAACATGTATACTTTCAGTCGCCGCCGTAGCTTTCGGTCCCTTTCTATTATGTCTTAAGGACAATACCTGCACTGCACTTCGTCTGATACACAAAAGCCTCGGCACTACCGCTTTCATAGCATCATCAGTTTGCTTTATCACAGGTATCAGAAAACCATTGGTGACAGGATGGTTTCCCTCCAAAGATACGGTGAATATTGTTATGGGTTTTTGTATTGTTTATACGATTATTATTTTCGCTGTTCCTTTAGTGAGATGTGCAAGTAAAAAAACCGATACGTATTTGCCGTTTCATTTTAATAATTAAGAAAAAATCTAAACGCAAGTTTGGTATTGCCGCTGCTGTGGTGCAAGCAGCAACGCTAGACACCGCCGCTGCGGCACATTATGTATTTCTATGGACGCTTACCTTCTTATGTGTGCTTACACACACGCAGCACCTATTTACACACACTGCGCCACAGTGGTGGTGCTGTGTATCAAGGTCTACACAAATACATACGAACGGTGTGTAAACGCTGTACATAGGGCGCACTATAAGTTTCCGGAACTGGCCACTTACATAAACAATATTTAAAAATTTATTGCAACATTTGAAAATAGAACTCTTTGGCTGTAGAATGCAGTTTGTTTCATCTGACTGTCTTTTGTTTTTACCTTGAGGCGCCATTTAAAAAATTGTGTGTCTGCATCAACATGGATTTAACTCGGGAAAATTTTCGTAGTATGATTTTCTACGATTTTGAGTGTAATTTGACAGCTCAACAGAGCATCGCTCGGCTTGAAACAGCTTTTGGCAATGAAGCACCATGCAAGACAACTGTTTATAGCTGGTTTGCAGAATTCAAGCGTGGTCGTATCAATCTCAGTGACAAATCTCGCGATGGTCGGCCGTCCACCGCTGTGACCAACAAAAACATCGATGCTGTGCGCCGTATGATTGAAACAGACAGGCATGTGACCTACCATGAAATTCGCGCATCCTTAGAAATAGGCATGAGTCAAATACAATTAATCCTACACAAACATTTGGGTGTGAGAAAGCTGTGCTCGCGGTGGATCCCACACAATTTGACCGAGGCTCAAAAAACGGACCGCGTCACTTGGTGCAGTGCCATGCTTACCAGATTCAACGAAGGTGCGTCAAATTTGGTGTGGGACATAGTAACAGGTGACGAAACATGGATTTATTGCTACGATCCGAAAACAAAGCAGCAATCGAGCGTATGGGTCTTTCAAGATGAGCCGAAACCAACCAAAGTGGCGCGCGTGAAAAGTGCATCTAAGCGGATGATTGCTTCTTTTTTTAATAAAACTGGACACGTGGCTACTGTTGCTTTAGAGAATCGTCGTACAGTGAATAGTGACTAGTACACAACCATTTGTTTGCCGGAAGTTATTGACGAACTCCGTAAAAATAACCGTAAACGCCGTATCATCCTGCACCATGACAATGCTAGTTCTCACACAGCCAGACAGACAAACGACTTTTTGAAGGCGAAAAATGTAGAACTCATGAGTCATCCTGCATACAGTCCCGACCTGGCACCTTGTGACTTTTTTCTGTTCCCAAAAATTAAGAACCAATTACGCGGTCAACGATTTTCATCACCAGAAGAGGCTGTCGAGGAGTATGAAAAACACGTTTCAGAGGTCACCACAGAGGAGTGGCACAAAAGTTTTCAAAACTGGTTTCATCGAATGAAAAAGTGCATAGACGCCAAGGGAGATTATTTTGAAAAACAATAAATTAATTTTGTACCTTTAATAGTATTTTTTCATATTCATTCCGGAAACTTATAGTGCGCCCCACGTAAGTGCGGGTTAAACCTAGAGAAATGTGTCTGGTGTCATTTTATCTTGAAAGAACGAAGAACGTTCACAAATTTTGAATTTTGGCTCTTCGTGTTCTCTATTGTAAATAAAAAATATCTGCGTAAAAATATTTTGATATCTCGTTTAATTTCCGAGATATGGAATTTTAAAATGAGTGTGCAACGCGAGATTCCAACAGGCCGTCGATTAATGCGGTGACGTCACAATCTACTAGCAGGCCGGCTCAATGATGTCAGACGTACCAACTTCTTGGTATACATACTAGTTTTTAGTGTCACGTACCATGTACCAAGGCTACTCAGTCCTTGTATGAAAAAATACCAAGATTGGCCGTTGACCGACAAAAATACACTGACAATATAGAATAATCGACAAATTTCAGAGATTCATGTAAAAAAAATTCCAATGAATTGTACGTGCTTATAAATGATTAATATTCTTCAATTGATGAAAGAATCGAGTATTTTTAAATACGGACAGAAAGCGCAAGTCAGTTGTCTGCTTTTACCACTGTCGCCACTGAACGGTTGGTGAAACTGCTTGGCTAGTTCGCTAGTCGACTACTGCGCCATCTTCCCACTTCCCCTCTGATTTCTTGATTACCTTTTTATACCCTTCACTGTCTCGGCCTCGGCTTGCGTACGATTTGAAACCACTAAGCAAAAGAGAAAAATAAAAGTTTGTTCATTAGTTAATTTCGGATGACCGGATTCGTTGTGTGTGAATTGTGTGCGCTGTGTTGAAAACGCTGTGCGTTTTTATCCAGAAAAAGGTACGGATGCTATTTATCGACGATCACATTTACCCGTTCTGTGAGCTCATGTGACAAGTGACATCACTTGATCAGGTTTTCCAAAAGAATTATAACCCTATTTTTCGCAAGATTTTCGTATCCGTTTAGACCCTGGACTACGCGGGTATTGTTAATTTATATAACTTTGTTCGCATTTGCAGTTCATACATTTACAAAACAGGGCCCAAGGGCCATGACCCATTCCTTTTTACTTCTAAAATATTCATTTGAGACCATAAACAACATTCTGAAGCAAAGACGATAGGGAGTGTCAATCAGCCAGTGTTCGAAAGTGCTCCGTTTTGTTGTTCTTCATCCTTCGTCCTTACCGTAAGTGAAACACTCAAAAACTATTTATTTTACGTAAACCTTCGATTGACCTTGGAATTCTTTGTGTTTTTTCTCATAAACATTTTCTCAAATATTAATTGCTCTAATTACTAACTCAGCAATTAAATTTTTTTGAGGCTGTCAGGCTTGAGTGCTCCGAAAAAAAAAACTGAAATATAAAAATCTGCACTTTCATACTATCGAGTGGGTTATCTCGTCAGTATTTTTTTTTTACTTTTTCGTTCATTGCATGTCGACATATTTTTTCATTTATACACGTTTTTTTGCGTGTGCTATGACATGTTTTTGCGTTTTCGCGATTGTAATAGCCGTGGTGATACTAGTAATGGTGGTGGTGGTAAACTTTCCAAATTTTTATCCAGGTAATCATGTCATCTGCAAGTGAGGACGAGAATGATGAGAACGACTCGGGGAACGGGCCCCCCACGCCAAAAAAAAATGCGACTGGCTCCTGGAGGTGCAAAAGGTCAAAAAACAAAAACATCGGGATCAAAAATATCGAGTCGAATGGGAACGAGATCCGCAATGCTCGCCCTGGCTCAGACCGGACCCAGCAAATGGTGCAATGTCATCCTTATCGCAATACAAATGGTGCAATGTCATCCTTATCGCTGACATCAGTTTAATCAAAATGCACAAACAAACACGAAAAAAACGCTTCAGCTTACGAATATAGCTCCTCAAAAGTTTTGACCAAATTTTTCAAACCTCAACCTTCGTCAAACGCTCGGGATAAAAATATAACGGACGCGGAGATCAAACTTTGTGGTTTTATGGCTGCTCACAATATTCCCTATGCCGTGGTCAATGACCTCATTCCATGCATGAAATCGGCACTCCCAGACTCAAAAATTTTGGAAGGAGTATGCATGAAAAGACAAAAAGCCACAAAAATCGTCACCAACGTCATCGGTGCTTCTCATAAAGAGGAAATCGCGAGCCATCTCAAAAAACAGAAGTTTTCGATCTTAACCGATGACTCCACGGATTGTTCCGGCGTGAAGACGGCATGTATTGTAGTTCGATTCTTCAATGAAGATTTTGGACGAATCACCAGCATGTTTTGGGAATTGTCGAGCATTTTTCCGGAAGACGATGCTGCGGCAGCTCAGGAAGGAGCTAGTGGTCGGCACCTTTATAATTTGCTCATGAAATCGTTTGAAGAAAAAGACATTCCCTTTGCAAATATCTTGGGGTTTGGTTGTGACGGCGCAAGTGTCAACATTGGAGCCCGAAACTCGATCGCAAGTCGCCTTGCTCTGGGATAATCGTCATGAGGTGCATCTGCCATTCTCTCCACTTAGCGGCCAGCAAAGCATGCGAATAAAACATTCCTCGGAGCTGTGCAGACCTCGCCAGGAATGTACACAACTACGTACAGCACAGCGCGAAGCGCTTTGCTAGTCTCGCTGTGTTTCAAAAATTTTTGAATGTAGCTGTGCACAAAATTCTACATCCAGCACAAACGCGCTGGCTTTCGCTACTCTCGGTTGTGGATCGCATGTTGGAGCAATGGGAGCCGCTTCGTCTCTATTTCATCGAACGACACATGGAGGAACGAACATTAGCAGCAGAATCCATTTCCATGTGGCTAAGAGACCCGTTCGTCATGCTGTTCTATCACTTCCTCTCGTGGGTTTTACTCAAGGTCGTCACGATGAATGCATATTTTCAATCGGAATCGGTGGTCATCACATCGCTCGCCCAAAAAATGGAATGTGCTTTCAAAGAGCTTCTCACGACGTATATGACGCAGAAGTACATAGCGACGACTCCACTCAGCAAGGTTAATACGGAGAATAAAACCGAATTCTACCCACTTGAAAATATATACCTGGGTGTACAAGTGTTGGAAGAATTGAAAAAACCCGAAGTGTCGATAAGACCGGACTTAATAGGAGATTTTCAGGCAAGATGTCGCAATTTCCTGATCGAACTTTGCAAAGGAATTCAAGAGCGATTCGATTTCGATGATCCGCTACTGAATATGATTCCCTTACTCCATCCATCTAAAGCTTTATCAAGGAATGAGCGAAGCAAACATCAGTCGCTCGTTGACCTTTGGAGCATCGTTCCAAGAGCCAAGCCCGAGAACTTGCAAGCTCTCCAGCGCTTGGATGACGAATGGCGTTGTCTTCCGCTCGACGAAATCCCTGAAAACGTGGTCAAGGAAAAAGAACCCGACATTTTTTGGCACAAAATTTCACAATTGACCGACTCTGAGGGCTGCAAAAAATATACAGAACTACCGTCATTCGCATTGGCAGTTCTCTGTACTCCTCACGCAAATGCCGATTGCGAAAGAGTTTTCAGCAAATATAATTTGGTGAAAACAAACGAAAAATGAAAACAGACGAAAGCGATGCATAGTCGAATGACGTCTGCAATTTTGTACGAAGGTTCAAACAAACAAACAGCGGATGCAGAGGATCACCGAACTATAAGCGATTTGGACGTGATATTCGAGGAAATCTAAATCTAAGTCATTAGCGGTGCAAATATTGCTCAACAAACTTCTATTCAACGTTTTTTTCAATAAATATTTTAATAACTTGTTATGTAATTGGTTAATAAATAAAGATAACATTGCTCACATGGTTCATTACGGTTCATATAATTTGCCAGATAAATACCACATCCCACATTAAAATTATTATCGCCCAATCATTTTACTGCTGATACTTATAGTGAAAGAAGTCAAAAATAGAGTCTGCATTTTTTTCGGCATCCAAATTTGTTTACGTCTGAGTTATTTTCTATTGTTTGCTCAAGCGAACCGTCGTTTTCCATAAAAAATCTTCGTTATAAATCATTTATTTACTTTTTTCAATATATTTTACATATTATACCCGAAATGCAATATATTATCCAAAAAAAAATGTTAAAAGTGATATTTCTTCCGTGTGTTCGATAATTACTGCCCTCTATTAACGGTCTACGAAATTGAAATGTACATTTTTTTTACTGGAATGCGATTTCCCACACAGTTTGTCTCCCAGAATTGGCAGCGCCAGAGCGGAGCACAGGCGTACTAGTTTCCCGTCTCGAATACCAGCTTTCAGCCAGCTCGGCACAAGGATTTCTAGGTGGCCATCTAACATCCCTGGGCCGGCTAGGCGGCGTGCGACGTGAGACGGTGCGACCGAGGCGCGAGCGGAACGGCGCGTTGGAATATGACGTCACACACTAAACACAGGCCTCTATTTTAAAGAAAATTTTAAATCTTTGTAAAATCATAACTTTTTGGTCTTTTTGAATCAAAAAAAAAATATCTATTAAATACATACAAGCCATAATTGTACAAACTTTCAAGCAATTATGCATACATACTCGAAGTAACATTCTCCATTGTCAAACGTACTACAAATTATCGTGAAATGATCACTTGTTGACTTGTCAGATGCCTTTGGACTGCTTGAAAATGTGACACCATCTGGAGATTTATGTATAAACGCAATGTTAGTTACTAACACATTCAAGAGATATACTTGTTGCAAGAACATACACACAAGGTACCTAGGTACTACTATTTAATAGCAATGTACAATATACATCCAGAGGTAGGTATACAGTGTGACTTTTTACCCACCAGCCAAATTTTTGAAGCAAGTCCTGGGGACGTATTTTTGAAATCACTTGTCACATTACGAGTGGTTTACGCGAGCGTTTCCAAACGGGCGCATTTTTGCAATGATCGTATGCGAAGTATTTGCAATGAGTGGTCTCATATACCTAAGATTTTTTTAATAGTCTCGACCACTCGTAATTTTGACATTTGTGGCGTAGATATGTCAAAGAAACCCTTCATGGAGAATCCGTTCTAATTCATGTTGCTTTTTTATTCATGGTGAAATTCTTAGAAAACCATTACACCATAAATTAAAACTATTATTATTCTTAGAAAGACATATTTTCGATGTTTTCTGCGTAAAGTAATATTGTTTTTAGCTAACACGACGGTTTCAAAAATACGCCCAAATGGTTTTTACGCGAGCGGTGAGTTCGAAACTACACGTTTTGTGTTTCAGTTAGTCCTTAAATGAAAAATAGCACTCCTGTCCGTGATACTAAACTACGTTCCATAAAAACAATTAACGGAAAAATATTCGGCATCCCCATACAAATCAGCGCTCGTCCAAACGGATTTTGTATGGTAGTACGAATTTTTTATTTTATTTTTAATCGCTTTTCTTTTATTAAAGTACTTCAGTGTCATGGACTGAATTTGCTCCAAAAATTTAGCTGATGGTTAAAAAGTCACCCTGTACATAAACGTAAGGGAAAGTTTGTGAAATCTATATATATATATATATATATATATATATATATATATATATATACATATATATATATATATATATATATATATATATAAAAGCGAAAATCACTCACTGACTCATCACAAAATCTCGGAATTATATTAATTATAGAAAAAAATTACCTTTTATTACCGAGGTACAAGAGTTTGCTTTTTTGACGTGTAAAAGTGCCTGTAAAGGTCTAATTACTGAATAAACATTTAAATCTTTGAAAACTACTAAGGCAAATAACGATGAAATTTGGCAGAAAGGTAGATTGTGACAAGGAAACGGCCGCTAAGAAAGAATTTTTGGAAATTCTATCCCTAAGAGGGTGAAATAGGGGCTGCCAGTTTGTATGAAACTTCGTAATTTTTAAAGTAAGACATGAAATTTTTAATTTAGTTTAGTTAGTAGTAGAAAATAATAATACAATACAATACAATACAAATACTCTTTATTGCACCATAAACAAAAGGAAAAACAATAAACAGAAAAAAAGAAGACAGAATTATGATACAAAGGCGGACTTATCGCATAGCAATCTCTTCCAGTCAACCTTTGGATAGAGGGAGAAGTAAATATTAAAAAATAGGCGGTGCAGTATGTTAGATTTACTGTAAATAGTTACTATATAGAACCTGCCACAATATATACATACAAATACTTAAATACACGACATACATACCTACAAATTGATAGACATACATATATACATATAAAATATATATTATAATTATAACAAAATAATGAAATATGAGCATAATGCGAAAGAATCCACTACAAAATTAATCATGAGTTGGACAGATAGTGAGCTTTTAATTGCGTTTTGAAGCTGCACAAAGTTTTAGCGCTACGGATATTAATAGGTAAGGAGTTCCACAATCGAACAGCTTGAACGGAGAAGGATTTAGAGTAGTATGTGGAAGAGTGGAGGGGGACTTGAAGACGGAGATTGTAGAAGCTGCGTAAGTTACGGTGTGAGACATCAGTTAGGAATATGAAACGCTCTTTTAGATAGCTGGGAGAAGAAGGTATAAATAGTATGGAGTATAAAAGGGAGAGGATATGATAATTACGACGAAGTCGAATAGGGAGCCACTTGAGTTGCGCGCGGAAGTTGGAAACATGATCATATTTACGTAGCCCAAATATGAACCTGATGCCGAAATTTTGAAAACGCTCAAGCTTTTCAAATTGCTCTTCAGTGAGGTCCAAGTAGCAGGGGTCTGCATAGTCGAGAATGGGGAGGATTAAGGACTGAGCGAGCAAAATTTTGGTCTCGATGGGTAGGAAGTTCCTCAGTCTTTTAAGGGATCCTGCAGCACGGAATACCTTCTTACTGACTTCAGTAATTTGGGTCGACCACGATAGTGTTCTATCAAAGTGAACCCCCAAGTTTTTTACACTCTCACTATACTCGACCCTGACGCCATCAAAGATAATGGGAGGAAGAGAAGGCCAATCAATCCTGGAGATAAGCCAATGGCTCCCTATAACAATAGCTTGGGTCTTCGATGGATTGACGGCAAGACCATGGGCTTTAGCCCAATCAGAGATGTATGCTAAAGCTTCATTGATTTTTCCTATCCCATTAGGAAGGTTGTCTATGGTCGTGCTACAGTATATTTGGAGATCGTCAGCATATAGATGATAGGAAGTACAGAGTTTGAAGGTGATAGAATTGATAAATAGTGCAAAAAGTAATGGAGATAATACATTTATTCGATTTGAAAATGATATCCCTATAGGGGTGAAGTATGAACTTTCGGCATTTTGAAGCGAGAGACATGATTTTTAGATTAGTGGTTAATAAAAAATAATAATCCATTAATTGGACTTTAAAAATAGCATCCCCGTGAGTGGATTAGGGGTTGCAAATTTATATTATTATAAAACTTCGTCATTCTTTGAGTGAGAGAAAAAAAAATTTGATAAATAGATCCGTTGCTCTATTTTGCTCTAGCAAATGACGGTAATGGGAACGGGAACGGCAACGGGACGGAAAAACCAATTAAAATCCTATTAGAAACTTTTCCGACTTCTACGCGGACGAAGTCGCGGGTTAAAGCTAGTCTAAGTATATAGGTAGGTAAGTACTTGAACCTTTTGCATAAATGGACAAGGGCCTTACGTTCGTGAATAAAGCCATAACCATGAACGACTTCCCGCCGAGATTCGGCCGCCTCCCGAAAACATTACCTTTTATTACCGAGGTACAAGAGTTTGCTTTTTTGACGTGTAAATACAAGATACGTCCTCGTAAAGGGCGCACTACGGTTCTAACGGCATAATGGAGTCACCTAAAGGGATTGCTTTTAAGCAAACGACTGTGAAAACGGTTTTATTTTATTAAAGCATCGCATCATTATTGAATATGGCAAGTAGATACTGTACCAAGACACTCATACGAGGTTAGTACATATATAGATTCAAATGTTTATTCAGTAATTAGACCTTTATAGGCACTTTTACACGTCAATAGGTATAATTTACATTACGTGACGTAATTTATTTTTAAAGAAAAGCTACCGATACTAGCGCTTAGTAACAACTGCTGCAGAAAAAAAACGCTGAAAGAAACTCATTTTTACAGTATTGGTCGCCTACTCGCCAAAAGGACTTTGTCATACAACATGTAACTACCAAAAATATGAACCTATGTAAATATACCTACGCGTAAGTCGCGTAACATACATAAATATATGCAAATAGTTTTATACTCAATATAAAGGCAATTAGCCCTTTAACTTCGGATTTTTTCAAGTTAAATCTATGGAAAAATAGTCGAGCTCCACCTCCAGGGTTTATCGCTACTGCAGAGTCACTGCCCTAAGGACGGCGACCAACCATGGTCAGTTTGGAAGTGACTTAACAGACTGAACCCAGGTGGGACGCTGCGCGAGCAATATAAATAAATGGGGTTTGACCAACAGAGCAAACTACAACCCAAGGTGTCAGTGCGGCCAACCGAGACAGACAATGCCACATCTTCTCCGCTGTCCCTCATGCCCTGCTTCATGTTCAATGGCCGATTTGATGCAGTGCACAGACAATACTGTTGCTGTGGCCTCCTACTGGTTGGGCGTAATTTGAAGAAGTTCAGTCATCGACACGACGAAGAAGATCATGTCTTTATCGCTGATGGGGTAGACAGAGCCTAGGGCTGCAAGAGTCAAAAACCATTTTTAGCGCGATGGTGCGCGAGAAGATGGAAAGCAATCAATATAGTGATGGGTTGCTAGCCGCATCGCCTATTAACTTTCCCTCGATCGGCTTTTACGATCTGCACGAGAAGATAAGCAGCTGGTACATTCTAAGTTTTTTCTTTTTCGGCATGAAAGAGTACCCATGCGTAAAGTTTATTATTTTTGACAACTTGCCGTATATCAAGGAAAGTTGTAATCTTGTTTGTGTTTTATAGATCATTGGCAAAAAATATTATATTATGCAATTAGTGAATAAAGGACGGATTTACTTCGAGGGCCATAGATGAATCACGAGCAGGTGAAGGATTCTTTATACTGAATCGAATTTTTTATGACCTTCTAATACATTATTAACGTAGTGCTCATTTCGCAGTATAAATATTTAACTTCCCTTTTTGCACAACATTGATGCCGTTGAAAAAAGGTGTGAAGTTGTCCAAATTGACCGGCTGAGAATATCTAGAAATCTCTCGCCTATGATCTTGTTGCATGACCTCCGTCCGACAGAAAACTCGAACATCCGACATAGTGGAAATTGAATTCAATAAAGTACAGCCGAACGAATATTTGCACCACCCGTATGTTGCACTTGCGCTGCGTTTTTATAGCAGAAACATGCGCAGACTTTGGTGCACAATTCGTGTAGCAATAATATTTAATATTCTCTTAATTAACCTATCGGTTGAACGTTATCTAGGATAAAATTCCATAAATAGTGTTTCTGAATGGCGTTTATTTATTTATTTTATTTGTAGGGAACCCTATTGGGGGCTGGCTTGACATCCTAACAAATAAAACGTGTGCTAATAGATACTCGTAGTCTTTCAACTAATGGAGAGATGGAGAAGGAAAAGCCTGAACGTCCACACCGAAGTCTTATGCAAGAATACGCTAATATCAAAGAAACATTATTCTGCATCTAATTATTTTGTATTTGTGGTTGAATACAGAAAGACAAAATTTTTCATTCATTTTTTATTATTTCTTTAGTTATGATGTAATGTGAAATAATGTTGTACTATGGGAGTACAGTAGATTTATTTATTTATTCAAAGTTTATTGTTCCACCATAAAAATGGCGAACTTAACGCTAAAAGTGTCAAGTTCGAGCGTTACTAAAAATCTAAAATCAATGTGCCATTGATAGATACATAAGTAGCTTTAAATTCTTTTTACTAACTTTTTAGATAATGCATAAAAAACTAAGTATTTCACACAGCAAAAAATATTTCTATAAGCTCACAACACTCTCTCTACTTCTCCTTTTGTTTATATCCATTCACGTACTTACCAAACCCTCTCCTTCTCTATAATTTCTCTTACAAATCCCAATTCCAACTATCCGAACTAATATTATAAATGCGAAAGTAAGTTTATATATCGACGACCTCCGTGGCGTAATGGTCACCATGCTAGTCCACCACCCAGAGGTCCCGGGTTCCCCGGTCAGGGCAAGTTGGAAAATGGCCTTTTTCAAATTGTTCTTTGTCTTGGATGTTTATCTGTATATGTATTTGTTATAAAATATCGTATCGTTGAGTAAGTATCCCATAACACAAGTCTCGAACTTACTTTGGGGCTAGCTCAATCAGTGTCATTTGTCCCTGTACATTTATTTATTTATATTCGTTTATTTGTATGTTCGTTACTTCTTCACGCTTCAGCCACTAAACTTATTTAGATGTTTGGTATGATATAGTTTAGAGACCCGAGTAAGGACATAGGGTAGTTTTTACTCCGAAATTCCCACAGGGAGCAAAAGCCGCGGACACGGCTAGTATTTTTAAATACTTAAATGTATCTATACATTAACCCTCAAATTCATAAAAAATAACAAGCGTTTGCTAAACCTTTTTTAGTTAAAACATGTTTTGTCCCTTTTCCTCTTTTGAATATTTGACGTTGAAAGAACGAGACAAAACATGTGTTAACTAAAATAGGTTTAACAAACGTTTATAATTATTTATAATTAAGGGGGTAAGTATATAACATTTTTATTTAATACCAAAGTCAACGAACTCTAAATTTCATCCCTGGATCATGTCTTTTTGATGTGTCGTTTTCCCTGATGGGGTGAAGGGTGCTCTTAATATTCATAAAGTTTCCCGCATGATGAGGATAAAACGTAAGCGTTTAGCAGAGGTGCAGAGATCATATGTGCTAGAAGGTCATCTGTTTTATTCAGGTTTAGAACAAAACGCGCTTCCTATATTTTTGTTTGTCAATTAATTCGAAGTCGCGTACATACAGACATACATACATCGTATAGGTACCTATGCGATGTATATATGTAATATAATATACTAGTTATTATCCGCGACTTCTAAGCAAAGTTAATACTTTGTCTAAAGTACACTTTTGTATGGCAAAATAAGATTCCCCATACTAAGTTTCAGTCCCCGTTTCATTCCCTTAATGGATAATTTTTGGGATATAAACTATTTTATGTCGTTCCCTGGATCTTCAACTATCTCTATACCAAATTTCATCTAAATCGGTTGAGTGGTTGAAGCGTGAAAGGGTAACAGACAGAAAAGTGGACAAGGAACCCTTATAGTTTCGCCATGTCTGTCTGTCTGTCCGTCCGCGGTTTTTCTCAGCGACTATAAGGACTAGAAAGCTGCAATTTGGTACAGGTGTGTATATTAATTATGTGGAAAAAGTGTTAAAATAAAATACTGAAAAAAAAATTTTTAGTTTGGCTCCCATACAAGTAAAGTCAAAAGTCAATTTTATTTTCTCGACTTATTAATCATGTGGGGTATCGTTAAATAGGTCTTTTAAAAATATTATGAGCTTGAGAACACCATTTTTCGAGTTAGGGATCCGTTTCTGAAATATTTGGTTTAAAAGTGAAAAATTTTGTTTGAGTCACGTGTCCCCCCCCCCCCCTCTTTCTGTTCAACGGTAATATATTTAAAGGAAAACTATCAGAGCTAAGTAGGGTTTACAAATTAAAAAGTTATAGGCGATCAACTTATAAAATATACTCGGAAAGGGAAAATTTCATAAAAATTCAATAGAACATTCGTTTTTAGACGTTTTTAGTGGCATGAACTCAAAGCTGGCATTCGTAACTACGGAACCCTACACTGTGCGTGGCCCGACACGCACTTGGCCAATTATTTCGTATTCCACGCAAAGCGCTGGTATCGGTAGCTTTTCTTTAAAATAAATTAAATTTCAATATAAACTACACGTAATGTAAATTATACTTATTGACGTGTAAAAGTACCTGTAAAGGTCTAATTACTGAATAAACATTTAAATTTTTAATATGAATTTTGAATTTTGATGCAAAATTACGAAAACAATGGTGTAAAATAATGAAAATGGAAAATATATATATATATATATATATATATATATATATATATATCAATATTATCGGTTGTATTTTGTTGTGAAGATCATTTTAACTTAAGCATTCTATATTTATGTATAGCTTAGTGTGAATTAGCTAATACGCAGTAGAAGATTCGGTCTAAAACTAACCTAGTTCACAAGTTTACAAAAGTTCATTAAAAATTTCTTTAAAGAGCTTCCTTATTCCTAGTGCGGTTTTACGAAATTATGATGATTGATGATTGATTTCAGGTTAAAGAAGATACAGTTAATTATATTGAATACTAGCTTTAAACCGCGACTTCGTCCGCGTAGAAGTCGAAAATTATTCTTATTGGACTCTCCCTGTCCCCCTGTCCCGTGTCCCCTATCCCGTGTCCCGTCCCTTGTTCCCTACTCCCTGCTCCCTGCTTCCCGCTCCCTGCTACCTGCTCCCTGTTTCCTTTTCCCTGTTCCCGTTTGTGTCATTCGCTAGACCGAAAGAGAGCGACGGAACGCTTCAAAATGGTCAAACTAATCTTGTTTGTACATACAAACTTTGGACCCCCGTTTCAACCTCGTGGGGAATGAATTTTGAAAATTCTTACAATACGTATTCACTTATTTACCACCGAGAGTACTCTTGCGAAGTTTCGAATAAAATGGTCAAACTAATCTTTTTTTCTCCATACAAACTTTGGACCCCCGTTTCACCCCCTTAGGGGATGAATTTTGAAAAATCCTGAAATGTGTATTACCTATTTAGAGCCGGAAATACTTTTGCGAAGTTTCTAATAAAATGGTCAAACTAATCTTTTTCTCCATAAAAACTTTTGACCCCGTTACACCCCCTTAGGGGATGAATTTTGAAAAATCCTGAAATGTGTACTACTTATTTTAAGCTGGGAATACTTTTGAGAAGTTTCGAATAAAATAATCAAACTAATCTTTTTTCTCCATAAAAACTTTTTTCTTTTGGACCCCCGTTACACCCCCTTAGGAGATGAATTATGAAAAATCCTGACACACATATTTACTTATTTATCGCTGAGAGTACTCTTGCTAAGTTTCGTATCAAATGGTCAAACTAATCTTGTTAGTCCATACAAACTTTGGACCCCCGTTTCACCCCTTAGGGGGTGAATTTTGAAAAATCTGTTAATTTTAAAAAATCTTTCATAAGTAACCTATGTGCCAAATTTGGAGCCTTTAGACCCAGCGGTTTGGGCTGTGCGTTGATATGTCAATCAGTCAATCAGTCAGTCAGTCAGACATTCAGTTTCTTCTTTTATATACATATACATAACATAATGAAACAGAAAGGAGAAAAACTTAATCTGTGGTTAAAGAAAGGAGTTGTTCATCATATATTTTTATGTCAGAAACCGAATAAGCCACCAGCCACCACCAAGTGAGAGAATGGCCGTAGTTAAAAGAAAAGAATAGCACTGGTAAATGCAGCTCTTTCAGAGTATGCTATCATAAAAAGTAATATTTTATAAATGAAAAATCTCGTAAAATCGAGGTCTGATGCAAAATATGCCGACATCATAAATGCATCTATTTTCGGTAGATTATCCGATTGTGCTTTGACAAAACCAGTTTCTGTCATCGTCTTAGATGGACTACAAATATATATTCACAAAGTAACCACACAGAAATACAGATTTAAACAATTTTTCTTAAAAACACTATTAACACAGTATGAATATCGACACCAATAAATAAAAGAGGTAACGAATGACGTCACATTTTGTTTCGACCAATAGTGACGCGTTGTGTAAGTTTGAATTTCCCTCCCTTATTTTTCACTTTTATATAATATTTTCTGGGTTTAAATAATAACTAAATAAAAAAATACCTTTTAAGTATAATGTAAAGACAATAGAGTATCTAGAAAAAAATATTTGAGACAAATTTTAATTGTATGCATATTCTCCATTGCAAAAAACGGCCACTTTTGGCATATGTGCGTAGAAAAGCTTCACATTCTCACTTTTAATTGAAAACTATCTAGTGCCTGGTCAAGAGTATCCCCTTAAGGGGCTACCTGAATTTTCCGGTGTCCAGTGCTGCCCCATTTGAAATACTGTTTACAGTTTAAAGTGAGAATGTGAAGCTTGTCTACGCACATACGCCAATAGTGGCCGTTTTCCGCAATGGAGAATATGCATACAATTTAAATTTGTCTCAAATATTTTTTTCTAGATTCTTTATTGTCTTTACATTATACTTAAAAGGTATTTTTTTATTTAGTTTTTATTTAAACCCAGGAAATACTATATAAAAAGTGAAAAATAAGGGAGGGAAATTCAAACTTACACAACGCGTCACTATTGGTCGAAACAAAACATGACGTCATTGGTTACCGCTTGCATTTATCGGCGTCGATATTTATACTGTGTTAATAGTGTTTTTAAGAAAAATTGTTTAAATCTGTATTTCTTGTGGTTATTTTGTGAATATATATTTGTAGTCAATCTAAGACGATGACAGAAACTAGATTTGTCGAAGCACAATCGGATAATCTACCGAAAATAGATGCATTTATGATGTCGGCATATTTTACATCAGACCCCGATTCTACGAGATTTTTCATTCATAAAATATTACTTTTTATGATAGCATACTCTGAAAGAGCTGCATTTACCAGTGCTATTCTTTGCCTTTTTAACTACGGCCATTCTCTCACCTGGTGGTGACATAAAAATATATGAGGAACAACTCCTTTCTTTAACTGTAGATTATGTTTTTCTCCTTTGTTTCATTATGTTATCTATATATATAAAAGAAGAAACTGAATGTCTGACTGACTGACTGACTCATTGACTGACTGACATATCAACGCACAGCCCAAACCGCTGGGTCTAAAGGCTCCAAATTTGGCACATAGGTTCCTTATAAGGTCTATAGGTGCAATAATTAAAGATTTTCCAAAATTCACCCCCTAAGGGGTTACCCCCTTAGGGGGTGAATTTTGGAAAACGGTGGTCCAAAGTTTGTATGGACAAACAAGATTAGTTTGACCATTTTGAAGCGTTCCGTCGCTCTCTTTCGGTCTAGCGACTGACAGAAACGGGAACAGGGAACAGGGAGTAAGGAGCAGGAAGCAGGGAACAGGGAGTAGGTAGCAGGAAGCAGGAAGCATAGAGCAGGGTGCAGGGAGTAAGGAGCTGGGAGCAGGGGGCAGGGGGCTGGGAGCAGAGGACAGGGAACAGGGGACACGGGACACGGGACACGGGACACGGGACACGGGACACGGGACACGGGACACGGGACACGGGACACGGGACACGGGACACGGGACACGGGACACGGGACACGGGACACGGGACACGGGACACGGGACACGGGACACGGGACACGGGACACGGGACACGGGACACGGGACACGGGACACGGGACACGGGACACGGGACACGGGACACGGGACACGGGACACGGGACACGGGACACGGGACACGGGACACGGGACACGGGACACGGGACACGGGACACGGGACACGGGACACGGGACACGGGACACGGGACACGGGACACGGGACACGGGACACGGGACACGGGACACGGGACACGGGACACGGGACACGGGACACGGGACACGGGACACGGGACACGGGACACGGGACACGGGACACGAGACACGGGACACGGGACACGGGACACGGGACACGGGACACGGGACACGGGACACGGGACACGGGACACGGGACACGGGACACGGGACACGGGACACGGGACACGGGACACGGGACACGGGACACGGGACACGGGACACGGGACACGGGACACGGGACACGGGACACGGGACACGGGACACGGGACACGGGACACGGGACACGGGACACGGAGAGTCCTATGAGAATCATTTTTGACTTCTACACGGACGAAGTCGCGGGTTAAAGCTAGTATTCAATATAATTAACTGTATCTTCTTTAACCTGAAATCAATTATCAATCATCAAAATCATCAAAAAAAAAACCGATAATAGAGATATGTATTTTCCATTTTCATTATCTTACACCATTGTTTTCGTAATTTTGCATAAAAATTCAAATGTTTATTCAGTAATTAGACCTTTACAGGCACTTTTACACGTCAATAAGTATAATTTACATTACGTGTAGTTTATATTGAAATTTAATTTATTTTAAAGAAAAGCTACCGTTACCAGCGTTTTGCGTGGAATACGAAATAATTGGCCAAGTGCGTGTCGGGCCAGGCGCAGTGTAGGGTTCCGTAGTTACGAATGCCAACTTTGAGTTCATGCCACTAAAAACGTCTAAAAACGAATGTACTATTGAACTCGTATGAAATTTTCCATTTCCGAGTAAATTTTATAAGTTGATCGACTAAAACTATTTAACTTGTAAACCCTACTTAGCTCTGATAGTTTTCCTTTAAATTTCGTTATATTTACAATATTGTGAATTTTTACACGTGTCCGTTCATATAACCGTTTAACAGATAGAGGGGGGACACACACTTGACTCTAACAAAACTTTTCACTTTTAAACCAAATATTTCAGAAACGGATCCCTTAATCGAAAAACAGTGTGCCCTAGCTCATAATATTTTTGAAAGACCTATTCAACGATACCCCACATGATTAGTAAGTCGAGAAAATAAAATTGACTTTTGACTTTACCTGTATGAGAGCTACCATATTTTTTTTTGTATTTTATTTTACCACTTTTTCCGCATAATTAATATACATACCTGTACCAAATTACAGCTTTCTAGTCCTTATAGTCGCTGAGAAAAACCGCGGACGGACAGACAGACAGACATGGTGAAACTTTAAGGGTTCCTTGTTTACTACGGAACCCTAAAAAAACTTCATCTGGTGTACTAATGGTAGTGTTTTTACATTTCGGTACCATACAATACTTGTAAGAAGGTTTCTTAACTTCTTCCATAATTTGTTTAGCAATTAAAACTGAAAATAAGTATTAAGTAACTGAAACGCTATTATAGTAAACAGGACTTAACCAATGACGTCATCACAAGCGCGCGCAAAATGGTGGCGTTTGAACGACTCAAATTTATTCAATGTTTTAAATTTCACTTTGAAAAATATCTTGACTATTTACAAGCCTATTTATATTTTTTTCTTTGTTATAAAGATGTAAATGATTAATTTAAGACATTAAAAAAAATCATGAATATTCCCTGTTATGCGTAGAAAAGCTTCACGTTCTCACTTTAAACTGTAAACAATAGTTCATAAAATAGTTTGAAGGATTATCTAGCGCCTGGTCAAGACAAAATTTTAAATGATGTCTCCATTTCCTTTCACATGATTTATTTCAAATGGTGGCAGCACTGGACCCCTGAAAATTCAGGTAGCCCCTTAAATGTGATTCTTATATAAATACTACACCGAATATTCCGACATTTCAATAATTCAAACATATCTTTTCATAATATCGGTCTGGAATACCACAAGATTAGATGGTGAAAACTATTATTTTATTTGTGGTTTTGTTTTTTGTTATCTTAGTTCTGACAATAGTGAATAAATTCCTAATCTAAATATATTTAACTCAAAGGTGACTGACTGACTGACATAGTGATCTATCAACGCACAGCCTAAACCACTGGACATACAGGTTTGGCATACAGGTAGATGTTATAACGTAGGCATATGCTAAGAAAGGATTTTGATCAATTCTACCCCCAAGGGGATAAAATAGGGGATGAAAGTTTGTATGAAACTTTGCCAATTTTAAACCGATCGGGCTGAGACTTTGCATGTATAAATCTACTATGACGTAAGCATCCCCTTAGAGAGGATTTTGATAAATTACACCTCTACGCGAGCGAAGCCGCGGGCAAAAGCTAGTGTATTATAAAATGATCTAAGATTATAATGGAAAATTGGACGAACTTGTTGAGTGGGTTTGTATCACTTAATTTTTTTCCATTGAACCTAAGAATAGGAGAACTAAAACGCTTACATTCTGTAGCATGAATTCCTGTGGCACCCTAGAATGTCTCGTGAAAACAAGACAATGCTTTTAAGCGATTTGTCCGGGGACCGTATGTTATGTACCCGCTTAGTACTTGCAGGGTGGGCCTGGGGTTGAGAATTCACTCGTATCTCAGTGAGTAATTATTATTGTGTCAATGTTTTAAAACTCACTTTCAACAGTAGTAGACTTCATGCTGAGTGAGTCGATGATGATACGAGTTTTTAAGCGGCTGATTCTGAACGGGTTTTTTTCATACTTAGTAAGTATTATCCAAAAATAAATTCATCAAAGTTTCGCATCTACATTCGAACATGCAATTTGACAAAATTGCAAGTTGCAATATCGAATATCCAATTTGTCACTGTTGCATCTTCTGCAGGGATCACGCAAGGGAAAAAATGGAATAAAATTAATCTACTAAATTGCTTGGCATTTTTTTATTGGCCTCTATGTAAATCGCAATATTTACAAGCCATGACTGCCGTGAATCTGCAATCGTGACCGCGGGTAATTGCGGCCAATCGGATGCAAGCAGCTCTTGACGTATATGGAAGGAGACGACTTTAAGGCAATCAATGAGCATATATTTTTAAGTTTTGTATCGCGTATAATTAGTTGCGCAATTGGGTATTTTCATTAGTCAAAAATAAATTATTTGGTACCGTTAAGAAGATAAAACGTCACAAAATAATGCTTATCATTGATCATATCTATTTTCAACGTGATTTTAGATTTATTATTGTATAAAAACGGATATAAGAGCGCTATTCGACTCCAAGAAACTAAACGCCACTAGCCTGTATTTCATACAAATCTTATGTAAAAAATTTTTTCATGTTTAATAAAAAGTATCTAATCTAAGTTGATGGAAATTACTGGATTTACGCTGCATTTGCTTTCATCTAAAAGTCCTGTTTGTGGCATACGGCAACGAAAAATGATATGTGAATAAAAGTGCAGATAACTCTAGCGATCTTTTGGTGAAACAGACCTACAGACCACCCGCGTAGAAACCCTAGCAAAATGCCTTATATAAAGTTATCTGGACTTGGTTGCCACAGAGCAGGCGAATCTACGGGCCAGCATGTTAGCCCTCCGCTCCCTTTCTACATCAGCATCGTCTTTAAGATCTTCGGCAAGAATATGACCTAAATATTTATAAGTAGTGACTTTTTTAAATTAACGCCATTAAGGGTTATATCAGGTATATTTTCAGAACACTTGCCGTTGGCCTTAAAGACTATGTACTTACACTTTTTTTAAATTGTATGAGAGTCCAGGCGTAGCTGCGAATCTCTCACATACCCTCAACATAGCGTTGATAGATCCCGTAGTTGGTCTCAGAAGTACCATATCGTCCGCATATGAGAAAAGAACTAGTAAATTGCATATTAATGATTGGTCAGGTCACTTATTCAATTCAAAACTCATTTTAATTGAGAGTAAGCGAATTGCAGGCTTGTAGTTAGGTTTTTTTTTGCTTTCAAGTTTATTCCTCTCTGTTATTTGTCATCAATCATGCATGATGCATTCCACTTGTGCAACGTGCGACTGGACGTAATACAAATTGAAGTTACCTCATAACAGTAGGTAGAAATAATATTTGACTTGAGGTATCTACCTATTAAGCATATTGGCTGCGGTATACATGCATGTACCATAGCTTATTTTTGCTATCTTCTGTAACAAGGCATAACTTCAACTTGTGTTACGTTCAGTCACAAAACCAAATTACAAATACCCAGGTCAATCATATTGCCCTACACTGACGTCTCCATAGTTCTTAACTCAATGAAAGCGTTGCCTTCGATGGTTATTTTATGGCGAAGTTTTTGTAATTGATTTCGTCGATACGTCGACTAATCGAGTTTATTATGGGAGTACCAGCCAGATTCTGTTCTGAGCTTATTAAAACTGGATATATTAAAATTGCTTATTTCTAAAGACAAACAAATTATGGAAACAATTAATTTGAATGTCGAGTTTTATTTCTCTTCTATATGCTGGTCAAGGAGAAATGAAAAAAAGCGGAATACTAGCTTCGAGCGCAGATCGTAAAGGCTGATCGAAGGAATGGGCGAAAATTTCCTGAATCATATCAATAGGCGATACGACTAGCATAGCAACTAATAACTTTTACCACAATGGTGCTAAATGTGGCATTTAATATTATGTTCCTGTCTACCTTATTAGGTATAAATAAAGACGAAATAGTGTCTTTGTACTAATTAGGTCGTAAACAATTATGTCGCATAGTAAATGATTAAGGATTAAATCATTTATTTTTTACAATGACAACACAAATAAATCATTTATCAGACCGTTGTTTCAAAAATTATATTAAAACATTACAAAGTACAACACAAATAAAGCATTTATCAGACCGGTGTTTCATAAATATTTGTTACAACTGCCGATAAAAACGTATTCTATGAGCCGTTTGTAAGAACGAGATTCCTCCGGCCACTTAATGTGGGTATTGTGTGAGAAGCACCCGTATACTAGCATATTTACGGAGGCAGGCTAAAGGATCAGTTGTGATACTTGCGATAGTTTAGTTAGGAAAATATGGACCTTGATGTGAAAAAAGTTATGTTTTGACGTAGAATATGTTGCTTTAGTTACTCCTACAATGTAGAAAGACTGTACTTACTTTTTTGAGTTCCGTAGTGAACAAAGAACACTTATAGTTTCGTCATATCCATCTGTCCGCAGTTTTACACATAGACTTCTAGTACTGGAAAACTGTTATTAATCATGGCAAAAAAGTGGTATAATAAAACATTAAAAATAGTAGATTGTGATACAAGGGGATAAGGTAGCATTTTGAAGGCGAGGGCGCTACTTTGAATCCTGAGTGAAGCGAGGGATTCATGTATATCGCCCAAGGAAAAAAATACTACCGTACCCGAGTAGCACACTCTACTTTTCATCTTCATCTGTAAGAAAAACTAGCAAATACAAAACAGAATATAAAGAAAAGTAGAACACCTACAATACCTTATCAGACTAAAATCGACAATTTAAAACTAACCTTTGTTTAGTGTCATTTGCATACAATAAATACTAAAAAATAATTTTTATTATTGTCTTTTAACTAATAAATGTTGACACATTATAACATGTAATGCTTGCGAACAAGTCAACAAACATACTTCGCTTAATAAAAAATAAAAAAATATTAAGTAGTCAAAAAAGCGAAGCCGAGCTGACCAGTCCCTCCCGGCAGCACCCGTTCTAGAGTTGACGCACGGATCAGCTATCGTTAAACTCAACCATATTAGAGGGAATCCACCGACCCGACCAGCGACGCCACCACCGGATTGGACATTTTAGTGAGCATGAAAAACCCGAACTCGCAGACCTTGTCAAGAGAAAATATTAGTTATACTCGTATGTTGGTCACCTATTGATCGCAGAGCATTTACATGTTTTTACAGTAAGCTTATTATGGTAACAGAAAATGCAGCTATCTTATGTTTCATGTGTATCCACGCGTTTTTATCTCTTAAATAATCATTGATAGTATAGTACGCATTATTCAATAAAACTTTTTTAACATGTATTTTATTATGTGATCGACACAGTCGATCGCAAAAGATACCTATAACGTCTTGTCGATTCTCCCAGGCTTCGTAAATAATTTGAACTAAGGTCGCAGCTGCATCAGTGGTAGAGCGCCCTTTTGTAAATCCATATTGGCGACAGTGAAGTAATTCATTAATATTAAAATACGATACCAGCTAGTATTCTATTTTAATATTAATGATTTGGGATGAAAACATCGTTTTTCGAGTAAATGAGATGAAAAATATTTTTTAGGGTAACTCATACATGTGAAGTGGGAGTCCTCGATTAAGTCATCATTGTTGAATAGGTCTTTCAAAAATATTGCAATTTTGTAAACACCATTGTTCGATTTAGGGATCCGTTTCTGAAATATTTGGTATTATAGTGCAAATTGTTGTTAGAGCTCCCCCTTGTTCCCTCATCTATGTGCTAAACGCTTGTGTATAAGCACGTGAAAATCTTTTGAAATCAAATTACCGCAGCTAAGTAGGGTTTACAAATTCAAAACATATAGGCGACCAACTTAAAAAAATGTACTCGGAAAAGGAAAAGTTCATACAAATTCAATGCGAAATTAGTTTTTAGACGTTTTTAGTGGCGTGAACTCAAAGGGGGCATTCACAACTACGCACGCACGACACGACACGCACTTGGCCGGTGATAAGTTATGCAAAATTACGTTTTACATATTACTACGCAGTGTCACAGTTCAAAACAAACAAGATTACAAAGGGCTTTCCTTAATAAACGATATAAGTTGTCAAATATAAACTGGTAGACTTAAATAGCTTAACGATACTGTGCCTAAGGTAGTAGGAAGTGAGGAGAGATAAATGCAAGCTCGTGCTTGCCCCGAGCAGGAATCAGGATTAGTTTACGTACAATTTTGATTAAATAAAGAACCAGATAGTTTACATAGAAGAAATCTTACTTATACTTATTATGAATGCAATGTTTGTATATAGGTATCACAAGTCGTCAAGATAGATAGAATTGTTTCGCTTTCATACCTAAATGGTAAAACTTGTTGGAATAAAATTTGGCATGTTATTGCCTGAATTATCAAATAGACATTCCTAAATAAAGTAATAAGTAGTTATTATTTTCTCTGTTTATCCCTGTGGTTGACTGGGAAAAAATGCTCTTAGCGGTAAGTCCGCCATTTTTTACAAGTATATTTGTACTTTGGAACAATTAAATTTGATTAAAAAAAACCGACATATTTGAAATTTTAACCACACGGCAAAGCTTCATTTAACAGCTAAAATACATATCATGTCCGTGTCCAGCACTGAAGATTCTGTAAAAAAATCGCTCTCGACTTTGTTTTAATCGTATGTAAAGGTGACTTCTCATTACTATTTTTAACCAACTTCAAAAAAGGAGGGAGTTATCAATTCGATCGTTTAACGTACGTTTTTATTTTTTTATGTTACATGATATCTTCGCCATTTGTGAACCGATTATGATGCTTTGCTTATTTTTTTTTTTGAAAGCTTTTAATACCAAATAAGTCCGTTTTTACTTTTGTGAATATATGATGAACAACTTTGGAGATATGGAAGAAACTCCTGAAAAAAATGAAGTATGTTGTTTTTTTACTTAACATAATCATTTTTTTATAACGCCATTGTGACTACCACTACTAAGTACAATTTAAATATTGAAAAATATCTTTTAGGTTAGCTCCCATACAAGTAAAGTAGGAGTCAATTTTTATTTTCTCGACTAACCCATCGTATGGGGTATTGTTGAATAGGTTTTTTAAAAATATTTTGAGCTTATAAACAATTTTTTTCGATTAAGGGATCAGGAACATAAAAAAATGTATTCGGAAAATTTCCTATTGAATTTGTATGAAAAGTTCATACAAATTCAATAGGAAATTAGTTTTTAGACGTTTATAGTGGCGTGAACTCAAAGGGGGCATTTACACCAATGCCACCTATCGTTAAGTACAAAGAGTAAAAAAATATTTTTACTCCTATATCTTTGGTTAAGTACTTCGAATCGTCACTGCCACTATATACCTAGCCAATACCGCTAATCCGACATCTCGTCACTGCAAAGCATTTAACAATCGAAGATGTTAATCGTAAAAATTCTTTTCCAAAAAAAAACTGTCATTGAATTAAATTCCGTCACAAAAAAATAGACTAAAGACAAGCAACTGCAACTAATGTGACTGAGAAAAGTCACGAATAGATGAATACCACGTAAAAAAATTGTCAAATAATTTTTTTAATGGTCTCAGCTTTTTGTCTTTTCCCTTTGCCTATTTTTCCTTCATCGAGGTCGTTAGCCAGGTGACACCGTTCATTAATCTAGAGGAAACTCCAAGAATCTTAATTTGAAGTTTCGACGCCATCTTGATCGGAACTATGCGCAAAGAATCCTCACTGGAGGTATTCATTAAAAGGAGCCCAAGGCCTTTCTTTGCACGCCTGAGAATTTGGTAGAGGCAAATAGAGGTAAAAGACTGAAATTGCTAGGTTTTTGTATGAATATAATTAATGGTTTGCAAATTATATAAAGCTGGTGCTGTAATTACTAAATGTTAGTTAAATATGAATAATTAATATTTAAAGCTACTTTTACAAGTTTATTTACCGGGTAAATTCAAAAACCCCGACTCTCAAGCATTCACCCCCCTTAGTTTTAGCCTGCGATTGCATATAGTCAAAAATCATTTATTTATCTCTGGATATTTGTATCACTCGATATTTTTTTCGATTTCTTAATAGCTAGTTGTTGACGTCAGACCATTTACTTACAACTAAGTTTACTGCCGCCTCCTAAGTGCAAGTACAAAAGAAGCGGTAACAAACTGTACTGTAGCATTTTCTCCAAAAACGTCAATCTTACAATTATGTTGATATTAAAGTTAGATATGTGGACTGAGAATACATTGTTATGTCATAATTATTAATTAAGAATGTTGTTAAAATTGAAATTAATATCATTTGTAAATAAAGTACATGTACCGATTGCACTCAAATTATGACATTTGTGAGTGTAAAAATACAAACCTTTAAGAGGGACCCGTGCCAAGCTCAAGCCAAACGTTTTTGTCTTTAAGATAATCATCGGTTCCTCATTTTTACTCAATGTAAGATAAATTTATCTCTTATCGAAGTCCACTTTTTAATTTAATTTTAGTGCTAAAGCTAAAAACTACTAGCGTTCAAAGAAAAAATCCCAGTTCAGTATATATTTATTTATTTATTTGACTTTATTACAAAAATTGTAACAGGCGGACCCAGGGCCTTTTCTACCAGTCAACCTACAGGTGATGCGGATAAAAGCTAATTTTGGACGACATGGCACATTCTAATTTAACTATAATTTAATTACTATCTTCAAGTTTTACCAAAAATACATTTAACGATAATTTAATTCATTTATATACTTATCTATATATTCATAAACATACATGGAAAAATACACAAATATTGCATAAATTCATAAACCCTACATAGACTACATAAATATTTATAATACTCTATGACAATTGGTGAAGATAATGAGCGCGCACAGCCCTCTTAAACGCTTGACGACTAGGGGCTTTGAGGACGTCAAAGGGAAGGGCGTTCCAAAGCATCACGGCTTGCTTGGTGAATGATTGATCGAAAAACTCACTCCGGCAGCGAGGCACATCGAGAAGAAGTTTGTTGGAAGAACGAAGAACTCTGAGATGGGTATCACCCTGAAAAGTGAACTTGTTTTTGAGATACATCGGAGTTTTTGGGTCGAAGAGTATGGAGAATAGAGTAGTGAGAATATGCAAATTGCGACGTTGACGGATAGGTAACCATGAGTTGAGACCGGTAAGCCGACACATGGTCGTACTTCCGAAGGCCAAAAATAAAACGCAGACAGTTATTTAGAAGTCTATCAAGTTTGTTGAGAAAGTTACAATTCAGATCCGAGCAACATACATCCGCGTAATCTAAAATTGGAAAGATGAGAGAGTACACCAGCATAGTCTTAATATTAATAGGGAGAAAGTTCTTTAACCTGTACAAAGAGCGAAGAGCCCCCGTTTCTTTTCCAGAAACCTGTGCAATATGAACATCCCAACGAAGGTTTGTATCAATGGGGAGCCCGAGGTCTTTGACGCTAGAGCAAAATGGGATTGGGATATTATTAAATTGAACTGGAGGAAGTGAATTGCTGTCAAGCCGGCTTGTTAGATGTGAGCTACCAACTATAATGGCTTGACATTTATTAGGGTTGACAGTGACACCAAAACGTCGAGACCAATCAGCAATTGCCGCTAAATCTAAATTTATTTGATCGATGGCTTTATCAACATTATCAACATCTGTTTGTACATAAAGTTGCAAGTCATCGGCATAAAGATGATACGTACACTGGAGTTCTTTGGTGATAAAATCAATGAAAATGGAAAATAATAAAGGAGAGAGGATGCCACCCTGCGGAACGCCAGTATCCAATTCACACCAACTTGATGATAAATCATCGATGCGAACTGATTGCTGACGTCCACGAAGATATGAGGAGAACCAATCCACAGCCGAGGGAGAAACTGAATGGTGGGAAAGGATCGCGAGAAGGATGTCATGATCGACGGTATTAAACGCATTAGAAAAGTCTACTAAACCCAACACAGTGACTTTAGTATTATCCATACCTGCTCTAATATCATCGATCACTTTAAGGAGAGCTGAAACAGTGCTATGTCCAGGTCTAAAACTGGACTGTAAGGGATTTAATAACCCATTACGAGTGAAATATGAGGTGAGTTGCCTATGTACGCAAGCCTCAAGAACCTTTGACAATAGCGGGAGAATAGAGATGGGACGGAAATGATTTGGGAGAGAAGGGTTGGGAACTTTGGGTAGGGGGCATATGAAAGCTTTCCGCCAGAGTGAGGGAAACTGACCTGAAGTAAGTGAAAAATTAATAATATGGGTGATGATAGGGACAATAACGTCAAGAATGCATTCAATCATACGTCGATTAAGTTGATCAACACCCACGGCTCTGGTTTTGATGGCTAGAAAAATCTTTTTGACTTCTTCTTGACTAACCGGAGAAAAATTAAATTCAGTTTTGACACCAGAAGGAAGAGCAGCAATGCAGGAAATAGTATTTAATTTCGTTAAGTCATCCAACTGAGAAGATGTGGTGAAATGTTTGTTGATGTCGTTTAACGAAATTGAAGAAGGGATATCAGAATTGACCGTCTTACCAATACCTAAAGTTCTAAGGAACTTCCAGATATCGGCAGAAGATGAAGAAGAGACATTGTCAAGAATTAAGCGGCGTTTGGCGTCACGTATCATTCTGTTACACCGATTTCTTGCAACTTTAAACAAGGTCCAGTTTTCCTCCGAACGATCCCTCCTAAACAGACGGAATGCTCGGTCCCTACGTCTCATATACATTCGGACCCCAGGAGTAAGCCAAGGCGCTGGAGGACGCTTAACTTTGACCTTCCGTACAGGGGCGTGTTTATCATATAGCTTAGTGAGGGTTTCGTTGAAAATGGCTACTTTGTCATCCACATTGTTTGCCAACCATAGATTTTCCCAATTTATGTTAGCAGCATCGGAAGCCAGTTCCTCAAACTTTATTCGGGCAAAACTGCGCCGGTAAACTGTTTTTGGAACAATTTTTGATGGCTTGAGTTTATAAGAGCAGTATTGGTCTTCACCCAGCCTGATGGGCTATGTGAGCATTACAACTTCACTCACTGCAAGAAAACTTAATTTCACAAAAAAAAACATCAAATTTGGTCTATCCGTTCGAAAGACAGATATACATACAGATAGCCTTAGCGTTAAACTTATAACACCCTTCTTTTTTGGGGATTAAAAACTAGTAAGTTTACACAAGAAAATCAATAGTTAGAGTTACTCAGCGAGAAGCGAACCTTAAAATTATCAGGATTTCATTATTTATACATGGATAAACTGTCTCTTAATATTTCTGTCAATGATAATGAATAACTGAATATTTTGTTAATTGTCCCTCAACACACTCGACAAGGTGCGAACGGGGAAGAGGTGCGGAGACGGGGAACGCTGACGCATATTTGCGCTACCCTAGGAGTTTCTGTTCTGTATGTAATATTTATATTAATTCTGTAATAGTTATTATAACACAGTAAACCTCTGTTTATCTTATATGGAGCAGTAACTTTAGAAAACTCTTTGCTAGCTCTAATGACGTTTTTCGGAAACCTCTATTCATCTTATATGGAGCTGCAATTTTAGAAAACTCTTTGCTAGCTAAGGACGTTTTTCGGAAACCTTTATTCATCTTATATGGAGCTTTAACTTTAGAAAACTCTTTGTTAGCTCTAAGGACGTTTTTTAGGAAACCTCTATTCATCTTATATGGAGCTGTAACTTTGGAAAACTCTTTGCTAGCTCTAAGGACGTTTTTCGGACTACACGGTACCTACACTATCACGTATTTAATTCTACGTGGGAGTTATGGTGGCAGTAAACCCGATGGTAACAATTGCCTATAATATCAAAAGATACCCATCTTCATGCCATTAATGAAAAAAACTCTTTGTTCTTTAAATAACTATCTACCTACCAAGTTAGTGTAAAGTGCTTAATTAACCTCTTTTCCAATTTAAAAATACCGGGCAATAGCGACTTTGAAAAGCCTCTTCCAATTTACGTACATTTTTTGTCTCGCCAAAGGTTTTGTTTCATGAATGTAGGTCCTGCCCATTGTCTGCATTGTGAAATTGAAGCTGGTGGCGAACGAGCTATTTTCCCATTCTCCATTATGAGCTGCAATTATTTCCATTGTTCGACACATACATACTGTCTTATTGACGGTCTAATACAGTAAATAGGAATAAATAGACATTTGAATGAAACTTTGACTCGGATAAATCAGTTTTAAACAACATCCAAAAAGGTTATACATTTTACGCGGTCCGATAGAAATTTTATCAAAATCGGTTCGTTTGTTTGTATGTTATAACTTTATTGTACTATGAAAACACACAATTATAGAAAATAACAACATAATGAGTAAATTGACAACGGCGGACTTATCCCTTAATGGAATCTCTTCCAGTCAACCGGCGAATAAGAAGATAGGACATTGTCCTATCTATATCTACCTATCGTGAATTTCACGAGAAGGGTAATAGAAGTTCGTACTTACGAGTACATACTTTGGCTGTGTAGTTTAAGGGTGAAGCCGGAATTTAGTTTTGAAAAATTATAATCTGTTATGACTGTAAGCTTCTGCAAGGTCACATACATAAATATAATGAAATAAATAAAAGGGAATCGAGTAAAATTGCGTTAAATAATATATTTGTTTATATATTACTATTTAGGGTATAATAATTTTTAAAACTAAAAACCGATTCGACCCTAAACTACACGACCGATTTTGATAAAATTACTATAGAACCATTTGACAAGTATACCCTTTCAAATGTTTGATGTACCTAAATATAGTAACTTGTATGGGACAAGAGTGGCAAGTTACCTTATACCAAATTATTTGAACGAACTTCCCACAGATCTACAAAACATGTATAAAGAAAATCACAAAAACTTTGTAAGATTGTTAAAGCAGTATTATTTACCACCATATTATAGCGACTCACCGAAACCCAGATAAACCCTGCGAGGTTTTCGTGGTTTGGTATAGTATCACTTTACCTATATTATTATTGTGAATTTTGAATAAATGATTAAAAAAAAAAAGAATTTTCCGAATCGGTTCAGGCTTCTTCGAATAATCAGTGAAAATACATAATAAAAAAAAAACAAAAGATCGCGACGAATTGAAAACCTCTCCTTTTTGGAAGTCGATTAAAAACACTCATAGCTTTCGTGTCTATCAGAGGATAGTTATTTTAATGCTAAACTATACTATATTGTTTCGACTACGTTACGACTTTATTCCTAATGGGATAGACAGATTATTTTGGGTCTTGCGGCTCTAAGCAGGTAGAGTCCGGGGCAATAAGACCAAAGGCAAAGAATAAGTACTAGTCTTACTCAGAAAAAAATTCAAAGAAATATCTACTTAATGTGGTTAGCTCTATATTTGAATTTAGCTCGCGTCAGAACTTCTCACCTCTTTGTTTAGATACCTAGACATCCATTGCAAGCTAATATCATTCTTATTACTCAGGACAAACGATTCATGAAACTGAATTTTCCCCTTCGAAGTGATCGCCGCGCGCATAGTGGTGCATGTAGGTGTATTTTCGATACCTAAACGGGGAGTGACACAGGCCACTTTTAGAAGATAGAAATAACCGGCCAAATGCGTCGGGCCAGGCGCAATGTAGGTTTTTTAGGAAACTATAAGTTAAAACGACTAAAAACGTCTATAAAAAAATTGTAAACTCTACGTAGCTCGGATAGTTTTCCGTTAAACTTCATTATATTATACTACTGTTGCAATTTTTTTCACGTTTACATATTCCTACATCTCTTTAGCAGATAGAGGGGGGCACTTTACTTTAACAAAATTTTTCAACGAATCCCTAAATTAAAAAAAAAATGTGTTCATAAGCTTATAATATTTTACACTTGCATGTATGAGAGCTACCGAAAGCTTTTTACCACGTTTTAGCCATGATTAATATATCCATGCCAAATTACAGCACTCTAGAACCTATATTCTTTATATAGAACCGCGGACGGATAGACAGACAGACATGGGGCATTGCCACCCATTTACTCAATCAGCTTTTACGATCTACTAATTATATACATTTAAAAAGAGTATATTTATAATATTCAAGCATGACCTAGAAAAAATCATTAAGAAAATATTTGATTTAGTACCCCACCCTAGTAACTATACGTGCTTGCTGAGCTACCTCAGTGAAAGTAATATACTTACAGTACCTTTTACGAAAGATATAATCCACAAAATGTGAAGGAGACAAAAAGAATAAGTAATTAAGCGTCGAAGAGGGATCAAAGTAGATCAGAGTCGGTAAGCCAGCGAGATAAAACTTAGTTGGTGTTGCGTTCTTTTGCAGGCCTAGAAAATAACGATAGAGTTGAGCGTGCATTTGGAATTTTTTATTTTGTTTTTTTTTTTTTTCAGGCGGATATAACATTTTTTTTTTATATTTTGCCAGCACACAACAGTTCACTGGTTTAAAAATGTGTTCCAATAAAGGGTGGATTTGCTCACTGCCGTAACAAATAATAGAAAATCTCTACCGAAGAGGTATAATGACAATAATTATGAGATGAGAGGCTGCAGAAGAATGGAACTTAAATAGACATAGAAAAAAATAGCCAGCCAAGTGCGAGTCCGACTCATGCACGAGGAGTTCCGTACATTATCTAAAACAACACGTTTGTTTTATGGGAGCCCCACTTAAATAATTATTTTATTCCGTTTTTAGTATTTGTTGTTATAGCGGCAACATCATCAGTGAAAATATTAACTGTCTAGCTATCACGGTTCACGAGATACAGCCTGATGATGGTGACAGATAGATGGACGGACGGACAAACAGCGAACTTTTGAGACATTATCCCGTTTTTACCCTTTAGTTACGGTACCCTAATTAAGATGGATCCAAGAGCCATAGATGCAGTATAAAAGGCTAGGAATGTGAGAAAAAATAATAGATCGCAGCATAAATTTGACATACTTACACAGATATAATACACACTGTTCACGTTTTTATCCCTAACAAAGTATACATAGCTTAATGCCTTAAGACCAAAATGTTATTTTTAGCATGCTGGTCAGCAAGAAGGTAGAGAAAGGTAATCAAAGTAGTAAAGGATTGCTGAAGCCGTCATGATTTTCGACTGTTCCCTCGGTTGGCTTTTAAGATTTGTGCTAGAAAGAAGCAGCATGAAAGAAACACAAATACATCCAGGAGTATAGATCCAAACCTATTATTGGAAAGGCGAAGTTGATGCCGAGGTAACCGTAGTCATATTCGGTGGGTAGACCTAACTAAGAGCAGTACATACCACAACATCTCATATGACTTGCTTAACTCAAGAAACTCAAGGTGTGTTCTCTGTGCGCCTTTAAAATTCGATCATCATTGTGAAAACAATTTTTTTTTCTTATCGTGATCTTAGTTCAAATTTTGTTTCTCGTACTAAATATCACATACAATTTACCAAATATAAGTAAGTATATATAGGTATTACCTTTACAGTCTGTAGTTAAGGGGAACCTCAATTTTCCGGGGTCCAGTGCTGCCCCCATTTGAAATAAATCATTTGATAGGAAACGGAGACACAATAAAAATTTTGTCTTGACCAAGCACTAGATAAACCTTCAAATATTTTATGAACTACTGTTAAGTAGAAGTCGAAGAAGAATGACCGATGCATGGGCATATAGAGCTTAAGACTGTCTGATGACCTCAGGTCACATGTATGGCTACAGCGCAGGATCTGAAAAAAAAACTATTATTATTATAAAAAAAAATATATATTCTAACTTTAATAGCTACAATTTTAAGAAAGACGAGAGAAACAGGACTCAAGAGGAACACCTCAGAACAGACTAACTTAGTTCGGACAAACCGTGGCGTCTTAATGAACTTGCCAAGTTCCAGCCACACGCCACTAAGCAACTTACTACTCAGATAATAAGTTTCAAATTCCCCCGACGCGCTGCCAACTTCAATTGGTTAAATTCTGTGGTCAGTGTGTGTTGCGGATACTCTGAGAATGGCTTTCGCAACTCCCTACGTGGCGATACGTTTCTTTTAACAACTAACAAAGTTTGAGGTAAATGCCCTCGTCTGGTCGTTGAGTCAATAGATTTTTGCGACTACGTGCTAGTTTGCGAAATTGGAAAACTTGAGAAATTAGATGCTGGAATTTGGCACCATAAATGCCGAAAATAATAGAAAAGTTTACGAAAAATTATGATTAAGTTAGACTATTCTAAAAGCCTACGCAACTACGCATACGTAAGACTAATTCACAAACTACTTATGCATATTGAAGGAAATTACGAAATGTCAACGATTTTATACCTTTAGTAACTGACAGTAAGGTATCAAAACAATTGCAAATTCTCCTTAAAAAAATACTTCGAAAAACTTTCGGTTAGAAATTAAGTACTTAACTACGCTGTGCCACAGAATGAGTACTAGTACTCATGTACAGAAGTCTTACTCAGAAAAGAAAATCAAAGAAATATCTACTTAATGTGGTTAGCACTATGGTTTAATTAAACTCGCGGCAGAACTCTTCACCTCTTCGTTTAGATACCTAGACATCCATTGCAAGCCAATTTCATTCTTATAAATCTGGACAAACGATTCATGTTAATGAATTTTCCCCTTCTAAGTGGTCGCCGCGCGCATAGTAATAATGTAGGTATATTTTCGATACCTGAACGAAAAGTGACACAGACCTGGCTGTGCGTACTTATTTTTCATCGTAATTAAATTTTATTATCGAGTAAAATAGTAAAATGGGACTTAAATACGACTGTACCGCCCCACCTGAAATAGGATAAAGGAAGGTATAAGAATTAAGTTTTATTATGAAACTAGTCTCTCGTAAGATATATAATAAATTAAAATGGTCTTGAGGCATACAAAATAACTACGTACTTAAATGAAGTCCGACTTTTTAGTGGTGTAAAAGCTTATGAAACAGGGCAATAATACTTAGATCGTTGAAATGCCGCCATGTTTGCGAATTGGCTACCCACTGCTGCCACCCACAATAGATGAGATTGAACGTAACAAACATGAGCTGCCATAGCAAAACGTACATTACCAGAACATCCTATAAACTGAATATCTATACAACGCCTCGATCCTCCGTGTTCAGGGAGGAAACTAATCTCAATACTAGTCGGTTCAAATGTTAAATTTAATCATTGTTTATTCATAAACAAGTAAATGTGCAGTTGACGAATATTGCAAAGATATACAGTGCAACAATATAGACTATGTAAATAACTTTTAGAATTCGCGACTTTTGTACTTTAAGTACAAAAGTCGCGAATTCTAAAAGTTAAGTTAAGTAGTCATACGACTTATCTTGTTCAAAGATAGAAATAAAAATATGTCCTAAAATTCTAGAAATTATCACTTCACTCACTGGAATATTTTTCATTTTTCCACTGGATGGAATAGTACGAAATATAATTTAAAGAATATCTGAATTCATAAAGAGTTTAAAACATGTATGCTTTATTTGCATTTATTATGTTTTCGATATATGTTCCAGCTCTGAGTGTTTGATCCCAGATTTCTTTAAGGATCATCTTGACCTTAAAGTTTTAGAGCAGACGAGAAAAATTTCACGCTTACATCAAATAAATAAATATAAATCACATTGATTGAACTAGTCCCAAAGTAAGTTTAAACGTCTGATGCTAAGTTAATGATAGTATATTTTAAATTAAACACATATTATTATAGATAAACACCCGAGACCCATGACAATTTATCTGGGGCCTGGGGATAGAACCCAGAACCTCCAAAACGCGGACTACCGTGTTCACTGAAACACCACGGAAATAGTCATAAGATAACTTTCTGATTTGTACTTCTTCCTGCGCTAAACCCAGCTAGACGTTTGCATTACGCGGTAATATCGTTAAAATTTTATTGGCCCACTTACACCGCAATATTTATGACTACCTAAGTTTATTGTTCATGCTCGAAGAGCGACAATGAATATACTCGCGCTGCTAACTTACCTCGTAAATGTACAAATCCTTTGTTCACTAAATCCCGATGATTTGGGGTAAATGCCACATTCCGAGGCCTGATCGTAAAGTGTGGCGCGGATAAAGTGCGCGTATAAACTTACAAGATATAAAAATCTGAAACGCTACTTTAGATCGGTTTTTATGATAATCATGAACAATCCAGACGGTGTAAGTCTGCTGCGGCATACCTATGTTATTTTGTAACGCAGCCTCGAATAATTCATATTACCAGTATATTTAGTAGAAATTAGTAATTAATAGAAATACCAATTTTCGGAATCACCCAATTTTCTTTTCTTATTGTAGATTCCTCATTATTTTAAACTATGTTTTGCTGGTTTAATATTCTGAAGTCTAAATCGATGTTATCTTATTGAGATGTTATCTTATTTATTAATATATGTTAAAAATCTGGCAACGGAAACATCATGGACCTCTGCGATACAAGCTGCGCCTAGTGCAGGGCCCAAAAGTCATTATATTTGTTAATAAGTTTAATAAACTGCAAGTTAAAATAAATTGTAAACTTATATATAACGAATGCATATTATGATTATTATCTTTTCGGGCCAAAGCCAACATGAAGAGGCCTTTTA
Organism: Acrobasis suavella; assembly: GCA_943193695.1. Classification (NCBI taxonomy): domain Eukaryota; kingdom Metazoa; phylum Arthropoda; class Insecta; order Lepidoptera; family Pyralidae; genus Acrobasis; species Acrobasis suavella. The sequence goes on from OW971943.1 coordinate 6,632,550, forward strand.
GTACCTTTTTATCTAAAACGTGAGATGGCTGCATCTATGGAGGTCTATCCCTTAATTTATCATCGAGATGCACTAACGGACAGTCCTCCACAGCTGCCGAACAATTGCCATGGAGGAATTTACTTGGTTTGGGTTATATGGATGGGATTTTAGTGGCCCGGATTACTGGGTTATGGAGTGAGATACGGACATCTACCTTAAAATCTCTCACAACAATATTAGCCTGTAAGATGGTGACTTGCTGCTCGTTGGCTACATTGCCTGTGGTCACCCTAACTAGCCACGAAGATACGGCTAGGGCGCAACACAATTTAAGCAGCTGAGGATGTCGAGAGGTGCGGCTCCAATTTCACCATCACGTGGCCTACCCCCGAGAACGGGTTTCCCCGTTATTACGCCATAACGTGCAATACACTTCCAACCTGGAGCGTATGTTCTGCTCTTGCGGCTCCACTCTGGCCGGCCAGTTAAGGCTAGACAGAGGCGGGGGTGTGTAAGGGTGTGTATGTGTGTGAGTAAGCGCATGTGTGTATGGTCCCCCTGGAGGCAAGGTACGTGGTGTCGCCATTGTCTGCACTGGGAATCCAGTGGGCGATGGGGTCGTCACATTCCGACGCCTATATTATTATTTTATTTGGAAAACCAATACAGTTCTAATATTAGGTTTTCGCATGTTAATATCGAAACTTGCTTACAATAATACAAGTATAACACACTTGAGACACTTAGAAATTAGTTATTAGGGACCCTGGCCGAACCACTTTTTAACTAAGAGGTTCTTAAATTTATTACAATTACAGTTAAAAAGGTCTAACTCGGGAACATCGACTATCTTATTGAGAGCATCAGAAGCACGGTTAAAGAACGCGTTTTTCCTATACTTTGTATCACAACTCGGAATGAATAAAGTAACAGGATGTCTGAAATTTCTGTTTATTATTATCTTTTGTGAAATTATTATTATCTTTTTGCTGTTGTAATTTATTTTTTATTATAAAATGTTCTCCCCCTTTTTTAGGTATAAAATGCCCAGTACGACATTATTGACTCGATAAATAAAGTAAAATGCACATTTATTATCGATATATTATTGTTATCATCATGTCTTAATGAAAAGACATATTTACGAAACTCTGAAAAGTCAAACTCTTTCTGTAGATAAATGACATTGCAATGTATCTTTACAGGTTATTTACTTTTTTGTTTTTCCGATTGTATTCAAGTGAGAACAATGCAATATTATGATGTCCTAGCGCAGACCTGGTGATGCATACGTACATACATACATACATAATATTACGCCCATATCCCACAGGGGTAGGCAGAGACTATGGACCTCCACTTGCCACGATCCTGACAACCCTGTTTCGCTTCATCTTCTGCTCATCAATCTCTTTATACATGCCCTTCAGTTACGGGTACTTTTTACCTCTCCTTTTTTCAGAACGCCTGCAATCTTGTCGCAGAATGTATGCAGCGGCCGACCCTTTCCTGCTGTTCCTTTCACATTTGATGATGTCATTTTCTGATCATGCATCTGATCCATATTCACAATAACAGCATTTAGTTACAAAAAATCTTGATCTACTTGAGCACGAAGGTATCTTTTACACCCAGTAATTACCATCCACATGAACATTCCTTGATAAAAGTTTAGTATAGTATCCATGAATAAGTAAGCCTGCTTCTGTTCTGAAATCCCCGACATTATTAGCTATTCTCTTCAACTAACAGTTTTAATACTTTTAATGTATTTCCCAACTACTCGATACTCGGAAAATACATCAAAACTGTTGTAAATACTCTCCCTAGTGGTTTGGTGCATTAGTTTACAAAGTAACTTTACGGTTTTGGTCATATAGGAGCCGTTAACTGATGGATAAGAGTAATAGGCTGTTAGCAAGTCTTGTATTCATAAACTTTAAGAGTATCGGGTGAAGCTATGGTATTTTATTAATTAGAAACAGGTTTGAATAATTTTAACTTTGTCATGAGCGAATATATTAATGATATATGAATAAATGACGTGTCCGATATCACACGCGAAATCATTTCAAAATTCCCATTGCATATTTAGTAATTATTTAATTTTGTATTGCACAGTTGTTTCTTTTTTTTTGGATTGAATTGTTGATCATAGTCAGACTTCGAACTTAAACCTAAGTTACGAGTAAGTATGACATTTGAACCCAGGTAGATTTTCTGACTCTCGATTTAAAAAAGCTTGCCACCCTTTCGAACTAAACGATACGAATACGCTCATAGATGGAAATTCAGAACATTTCCCAGCAAAGTCATCGATCTTATTTAAGTTCACACTATGAGTGACCCGGCGTGACTCGGCGGCCGCGATCTATCATGCCGCAGTAAAAACTAAACGAGAGACATATATCACTCGGTCACTTGTCAGGGTGGAAGAGGTGCAAGTAAGAAAAGCTAAGAGGTTCATTTTTCATGCTCATGAGAGAAAAGAAAATCTTAGAATGAAAGAAAGAAAATCTTTATTCGGCAAACAAAATTCGTATGTACTAGACTTAAATTAAGTGTGCCGAAAAGGCAGCCAGCTCAGCTTTGTGCTACGGTGTGAACCACAGCGCTGATTTTCAGCCCCTACGGACTGGTACCAAGTGATCAGAGGTAGATAGCTTTTAAAAACAATAACTTTGTATACTTAAACTAATTAACATATAACATCGACAATACGACGACCTTCGTGGCGTAGTAGTCACCAAGCTAGTTCGCCACCCAGAGGTTCTGGGTTCGATCCCTGGTCAAGGCAAGTTGGAAAATGGCCTTTTTCAAATTGTCCTGGGTCTTGGATGTTTATCTATATTTTTTTTATTTAACTAATTCATTAGCAATAAAAATATTTGTGTTCGAATATAAAGTTTACATAAAAAAGAGAAACATACTTAACAAAACACAATACACACACTAGATATAGACATAAAAATACAACTTAAAATTCATCCAATGAATACAAACATTTTTCCAAAAGATAAGCCTTTAGTTTGTTACTAAATAATTATCTGCTACGTATTGTTTTTAACTCTATAGGATACTTGTTGAACAAACGCACTCTTTGGTATCGCACTCATTGCGTTGTCACTCTCAGTTTTGGTTGAATCCATGTCGTAAGATCTTTTCTTCGCGTTTTTTCTCTCCGGATCATTGTGTAGATAGGATATGTATTTGTTATAAAATATAATATCGTTGAGTTAGTATCCCATAACACAAGTCTCGAACTTACTTTGGTGATAGCTCAATCAGTGTAATTTGTCCCTATATATTTAAAAAAATACGATACTACACAGCACTCACATTAATGAACCAGTTGCTTACCACACCACCAGTTGCACCCCACGCAGATCGTAGAAGCCAATCGAGATAATGAGCCAAAATACAAATGATGTTTATAGGCAATGCAGATAGCACTATCACTATTTTAATTATTTTTCCCACCATCACGACTTGCTGCCATGGACTCTATCAGCATAAAGAAAACCCAAAATTCCTGAAAAATAATGAACATATGTACAAACATATACAACGTGGAAGTGACAAACCCGTAATAAATCGAACCATTGGCTATGCTAGATCACTTAAGTATAATAAAATTAAAATAACAACCAAGAAACCAAAAAAAAAAATTCGACATTCCCATTCAAATTGCCCGGCTGCACACTTTTGTATGAAAATGCTGAAATATTTTTTTTTACAGTTATTTTAATTTTATTATACTGTAGTGATCTAGTGTAGCCCGTGGTTCGATTTATTACGGGTATGGCCCTTTCACGTTGTATATGTTTGTACTTATGTTCATATTTCTTTTTCAGGAATATAGAGATACCTACTCTTATTAGTGATCCAGCCTAGGCATATAATTTGGCGGTAGCAATCTACTTCGCCAAAGTAATACTTGAACAACACGGTGGAGTAATCGCTCATGGATGAGGCGCGAGTCAGAAGAGGATAACCAGTGTACGATCATCGTAAGTAAAGTAGGCATTTGCCTAAGAGCGTGCAACGGCTGTAGGCACTCTGATAGAGACATGCCAATCTTTTTACAAATATCGCGAATAAATGAGTCGATAAGCGCAATTTTTTTTATCAAGGTCTAAGATCACACTTTAAAACAAAAAGGAAAATAATACTACGAGTAACCGCTTTCACCTCGCACCATACAACAAAAAACCTTATTAACTTTAACGTATGACATATCACAGCATTTAGCATCTGGCGACATTTTTCTGAAAAATGTAGATCGTCGCAAAATGTTTTTCGTTACGTTTTTAACATGAAACTCGTGTGAGTCAGACAAATGGCGCAAGGTTATACTGAATTTTCTATTTGTATTTCACATTTCGTATTACATGATTATGTAATGACTCGTCCATGCTGACCGAGAAACAGCTGTTTCTCTTCTCGATCGTATAAACCGATAAAGGAGATAGGCAAAATTGCAATTCATGCTAGGTACCCGTTACTATTTTGATTACTTTTTTCACCGTCTAGCTCCCATTTAACATGAAACAGACAAAAGAAAAGAAAAACGTGAGCATGATTTTTTCTTTTTCGTGTGTGTAAGTGGCCAACACTAGCGTCAGATTTTTCAAGCTGCTTAAAGGCATCTGACATAGCTTGACGACTGCCATATAAAGATGACAGCCGGGACCAACAACTTATACGTGCCTTCCGAAGCACGGAGAAGCTCAAGAAATTTTCATGCCACTTGTGGTCACCAATCCAAGTGCGGACCACGGGTGTCGCTTTCCTTGCGAAAGCGCTAGTACTAGTAATGCGCACTCCCGCCGCGCCACCGAGCTCCTCAATCATAAGATGAGCCTATTGACCTGTTTTACAGACGAGCTACAGTATGCCCGCGACCAACGTTATCGCCAACGTTCGCACAGCAGTTTTTGACAGATTGACTTGTGTCCCGCGACAGTCAGCGTCCGTCGCCGATTATCAGCGACACAGGTAGGCAACGATCACCGGCCGTCGCCGACAGGCGTAGCGACCATACTGTCGCTTTTGTGTAAGAGTCCTTATAATCCCAAGATCCAAAATACTGTCTGCCCCATATCCTTTCTTCTTTTATTTTTAATTTACGCTAAATCAGTATCAAATTAGTCTAATAAAACATATTTAAAAAAGTAAATCTGACGCATTTTATATTCGTTTCATATAAAAGAGGTATATATACGCTATTGTCTTTTCAATTCCACGTATTTGGATGCGACCATTCTATCTTAATATACTAGAAATTCCGACGTTTTGTTGTGTTGTATGATAATTATTTAACCCTTGGAATCATGCCAATGCTTAAAGAAAAATAATAGGCAAGGAAACAATTAAAAGATAGTACAAAGGCTTATTAGCATACTAGATTAATGTAGATAGGACTCAAAAAGACGCAACAGGCGCGTGTTAACCTATTTCTCCTCGTGCCACATTTCTGTTGAAAAGATTCACATTGCGTAAGTTAAAACAAAGTTTATTGAGGCACATTCGTATTGTTTGCCACCTTGGAAAATTTTGCCAGAAAGATCCATATAAAGACAAACATGTCACTGCGTTCCAATAATAATAACTTAAATTACGCGACCATTCTCAAAATCACGAAAATTTAGGTATTAAGTACAAACTTATTTAATGTTAAACTTGCCTTTTCTATGTACAAATACTATACAATTCGTAAGACCAAAAAATATATACAATTATCTGTGTCGAAACCGCTACAAAACTCAAACTACATACCTAACTGTACTAGTTCCAACTAAATCGAAAATTGTTTATCCTTAACCTTAGATAAAGATGAAAATTACGAAATGACTCGGCCATAACTAGAGCAATGTAAACAAATTTTACGCCGTGAGCTTCCCGACTATAAATCAAGCTAGCAGGCGGTTATCAAGTTTGCATGAAACTGACTTACCGGTAAATGTGTTTTACGGAGGAGTAAGTGCCGCGAAATAAAACTGCGGGAAGTAGGTAAGAACTTACAAATTACTAGGATCGTTTAAATTAATTAATGAAATGAGGAATGGTGAAAAAATTCCACGTGAGTGGACGTTTTTTTACCATTTCTTATTTTACTTAGTTTGAGAACTTTTGTACTGCAACTTGAATTATCTTGAAACCTAAAAATGTCGTTTAGATTGTCAGATCTGATCAATTTTACCTTGTATTTATTTAGGTACTAAGTGGAGATGAATTTTTGTGTTTGGTTCATAGGGGAAAAGTTTGCACATCAGCATCCTTGGGGCCCACTAAATCCATTGATATTCATATCGATTTTGGAATTTAAAAGCCGTAAACCGAACCCCGGCGTCGAACGAAAGTTCACGACGTGCTCTCTAGAGTTGCGAACCTAAAATGGAACTGGGCAGGACACCTGGCTAGAAGGAACGATGGAAGGTGGAGTAAGGCTATCACCGAGTGGTACCCTAGAAATGGAAAACGGAGTGTTGGGCGTCCGGCAGCTAGGTGGGTCGATGTTATCAAACGGATTACTGGAAAAAACTGGATAGCTAAGGCTAGGGATAGAATTCAATGGCGCAGACAAAAGGAGGCTTATGCCCAGCAGTGGGTCGATGAGAGCTGACGATGATGAAACTGAACTCCGGACTCTGACCGAAGCCGGATAGAAGGATAGAACGCACTAAGATAAACAAAAAAATTAAATTAACTACAAATAATTTATAAAAATTTGAAATATACAAAAACAATTCTTACTTTCTACAAGATTATCGTTTTAAAAACTAAAACCTGACTAATACGAGATTCTTGCTGAAAAGTACGTTACTCCAGTTAATGCAAACTCAGCAGGGAGAAATAGCTTATAATGTTTATATTTTCGAAAAGTGCTAATTAGGCCCTTTCATCGAATACCCTACACGGTATGATTTGATTTATTTTATATACTTGTTTATTATTAGATAAATGGCTTGTACAGGGCGCCTGAATTAACTGTGATGTCATACAGCCTTTAACCAGCGGACATCTAAGACGCTTCCCACGATTCCTCATTTAACTCAGGTATCTTGTATATTATGGAAGATACGAGGGAACAAATAATAAGAAAAGTAGGAATGAAATTGTTTGAAGGGTTATCTAGGGTCTGATCAAGACAAAATTTAAAATGATATCTCCGGTAGCCCCTTAAGGACCCGAATCAACATAAAATTTTAATTTGTGGCCATAGCACTTGTTGTTGACTGGAAGAGATCCCTTCATGGGATTAATACGCCTTTGTATATTTGCTCTTTCGTATGATGTCTTTTTAATGTATTTTTTCTACAATAAATTTATTATAAACAAAGAAGCATTTCTTATACCCAATTCATTTAACTTTTAAACAGTTTAATCCTGTCATTCATTAAGTTGTTCTTTAAAGCATTTCAGGGAATGACCTTTAGCACCCACGCGTTAAATGTCGGCTATTACCGTTGTTACATAGTCCTGGGGGAACGGAGGGACAGACAGACAAACGAGATTACCTTCCTAATGCGTTGATTGATGCCCGCCCTAGCCGGACTTGACATAGCGGCACAACGTGTGTGTACCTATCTACAGAGAACAGAATAAATTCATATTGGTCCTAATATTTAACAGACATTTTCAACAAGGTGAAATTTCTTACCTGTGTATCCTATTCAATATCACAAACTGAGCATGCCATTAAAATATTATTTCGCCTTTGGCAAACACTATGTATATTAAATGTGTATTGAAATGTCATTATAGCGTTGCATACATTTTTATACAAGCTTTCTTTTAGTTTTACCTGTCCCGTTGTCTGTCGGTCTGTCTATAATTAAATCTTGCAAGTTACATTTGCATTTCCCAGTATCCGATTGAGCTGAAATTATGCACGCATACGAATATAAATATTTAGGGACAAATTACACTGATTGAGCTAGCCCCAAAGTAAGTTTGAGATTTGTTTTATGGGATACTAACTCAACGATACCATATTGTATAATAGATACACGTATAGATAAACACCCAATACCCAGGACAATTTGAAAAAGGGCATTTTCCAACTTTCCCTGACCGGGGATCGAACCCGGAACCTCTGGGTGGCGGACTAGCATGGTGACCACTACGCCACAGAGGTCGTCTATATCAGAGATATCACGTGACACTGCAATATTATGATGACATGGAGCTAATCTGATGATGAAGCCGGGAGATGGCCATAGGAACTTGACGACGCAACCACATCGAATACGGGCTCGTTTGATTCTTTACTTTTAATTTCAAAGTTAAAAAAAAAGGTTTTTTTAAAATGTTTATTTTTTAATAATTGCTTCCTTATATTTCTAATATGTTTTTATTTGTATTCCTTACCTTCTTTCTACGTTTTTCAATAGTTGATTTGTAATTAAAACAAAAATCTATACTTCTTGATTGCAACAATACAGAGTAAAATTAACACAAAAACTTACTTATAAAAATAAAACTAAATATAAATAATCATATAAAAATTGATAAAATACATTAAATGATATAAAACAAGTGGTTTAGATGTTATTTTACCTAAACTAATTTATCCTGTATCTTTAGACAATATAAGACTACTGTACTACTGTTACACTGATAAATATTCTTTAAAAAAAACGAGATCTATGCCTCAGAATTCTGACTGTGCCAAACCGAATCAATTTTGATATCTCTCAAAACTTTTATTCCTAATTTACCTAGTGTTTTCTAAAGGACACTTGATTGCGGGATATTCTGATCCTGTAGTATTTCAAGCAAGAGACAGACAATAAAACCTTAATTGATCGATGCACACGGCACACCCCAAACCTGACGCAGCGGCGAATTGTTGGACAAATTACGTGGAGTCACACGAAATAGCAAATAGGGGTAGAAGGGACCCTACGCTTGACTTTAATTATATGCATCACTTGCGTTTTATGTCCGAATCTCTGTAAAAAGAGTAATATTCAAAATGTAAGTACCTACCTATCTATACTAGAATTTTTTTCTTGTTAGGAAAAATTGTCACCTTAATTACATAAGATCGAATGGCATTGTCAACAACAACGCTTGGATTTGAACCGGAATTTGTGATAGTTTAACCCAAAGCCCTGCCCACAACAGTCTGAAAAAAATAAGATACTACAAAATTAGGATATAAGTGCATCGGATATTTGATGAAGCTAAAAACATTTAAAATAAATCTAACTTCATAAACAGAAAACCGTCTCCCAAAGTTGTTTTTATTTGGCGTAAAACATCGCGGCTTGTAATTAGTCGGCACCTGACCTGTTTCCAGACGACCTGGACCTACCGTCCGCAGAACACAGGCTTTGTAAAACCGCTGCTCGGTACGGTCGCCATGAAAACTAAACTATTTTGATGTTTTGAATCTAAAAACGTTACTATACGAAATGCAAAGAAGACCTAGGATGTAGACGGGTGAATGATAAATTTACAATTAAGTGCGAAAAATATTAAACATATTTTTTATGTATAGGTATTTTACTCAAATATTATCATTACAAATTATTTAATTACAGTAATAATATAGTCCTCTATGTCTAATTACTAGAACTAACGGAATCTTGTGACTAACTTAATTTACGAGTACCTACTTGTAAATCTCATTACCAACAGCAGCAACTTGATCTAAGCAATCAAACGGGGTATTCCCTCCAATAAAAAAAAGTATTTCTTATCAAAAAAAAACAGAAAACCTGCAATCAACTAACGTTTTCTAACGATTACTGCTAAAAAAATACGCCAAAAAAACAAGTCAGCCTTTAATTTCAGACTCTTGCAAAAATTTACATTAAAAATATCAATCGATTCAGTCTTGCACAATTTAAAAAACTTTCCATTTTACAATTTAAACCCCTTTTTCCTCCAACCATACCCTTTATTATTTAGCGGCGTCAAAACCGTCGTCGGGTTAATATTTCACGCGTAAGACGACGCGGATTTATAGCTGACTAGCTTTGAGAGCCGGGCCCGCTCGCCACCCACGGACTGCCGGAACGGGAATTAATGAGGGCGTGTTAGAGTTCACTAGTGATCACTAATTATGGAGCAGGAGTAGGGATGCCAAAATGTACGTATACATAAAAAAATATTTCACGTACGGCGGACGTTTATCTGTGAATCCTGATATATAGGCAAGTCGCATGGTTTGCACCAAGGTAGGTGGCTCTTTTTTACCGCGCGAGCCTCGATTAATTCTGCCACCAAAATAATCTACAGTAATCCTTTAGGAAATAAAATGATGAAAATTATGTTATACGCTTTACGAATCTAATTCTCTAATCATAATATCAGGGCTTTTAAAATCGGCAGAACACCTGATTGGACTACAGACTTTTTATGAAATTGCAGGCAGTTTTTACTGTTTATTACTCCAAGAAAGTCTATATCAATCCACGGTTTTTGCATTCTGCCAAAATGCATGTTCACTCATTTGGCAGCCGACCAAAAAATCTATGTTCCGACTGTTCTTGCATCTTGGCTCTGACTTGTGCCCCAAGTTCGTTCTTTAAATCTTATCTAGAGCATTACTAGGGAACACTATTAGTCAATAAATATAAGAGAACAAAAAGGTTTCGTAGAAGTAAGCTTTGTGGTCTTAAATAATAGCTTCTTATGTTTTGCATATATAGGTCTTTGTGAATTGTTGAAAGGAAATAAGATCTTTTTTTGCTAAATATTTTATAATGCAATTATATGTTTAGAGATATTTCAACTCAATAGGTCAGTCAGTGCACACAATGCACAATTTACACATCAGTGCTATGGTGCCGTTTTTCAAACACGGAGTCACTAAACGAACGGTTTTCTTGAATAGAAAAACCATTCGATTAGGTGACTCCGCGTTCGAAGAATGGCACTTGTGGTCACTTACACATACAGAAAATAACAACAACGCATAATATAACTTTTCTTCACGTGGTGTTCTTCAAATTACTAAAAAGAAATAAGCTATAAAATGTGTATATAAAGGTTACATAATACTACAAATACCTATGTTTATCTAAATATACTTGGGTAAATGTGTAAAATTCTCTTACAAAAATTATTTATTTCTTATTTCACACTCGTATCACGCATCCACTATGCCACCCCACATCTCAAAGTTTAAATAAACTTACATAAAGCCATGTTATCGGGCCTAACTCACGTGTTATCGCGACGAAACTTTTTTATTTGCGAAATCTTATAGCTTGCTACCCCACGATAACTTTTAACCCCGGGTGACATGGGGTGAATAACTTGAGCTGACAGCTCGAGGGGCATAGGGCTTTATTGACCCCTGAAATGCATTCTACAACTATTTATAACGAAGGAAATTCCTATGGAAATCGAACGACTTTCGATAATGTCTTTGAAACAGGGGGCTTTGAGTTATGCCTTGCTTTTTCGATGGTGTTTGTGAATTGGGAGTATGACGAAGAATAATGATTTTTGGAGTTAAAACGAAAACATGTTTACTGCTTTGCGTTGTTTATGTTTTGAAGAAAGATGCGAGGCGCGGTGATATTACTATATCACTGCTTTATTGACCGGCATATTTGTGAAATCTAACCACCGCATACCTATAAAAGTTCGATGTGGCTTCTATCTACTCCACATATTTCACGTGTGAGGTTCACGAAACTAATTCACCTGTATCAATTTTTTACAGTTATTTTTTAGCCACATGACGTCCACAGCTGGAATCCTCCAAGATTTTCCAAAATTATCTATCGCAAGCGGCCTGCATTCAGCGTTCAGCGATCCAAGTTATGTTGTCTGATACCCATTGTCGGTAACATTTATATATTAAATCTTTATAGACCACAATAGTACAAAAGCTGAACTTAATGCTAATGCATTCTGCACCAGTAAACCAGAAAACAATAATTTAATGGCGATTAAAATACACTTTACATGTAAGTTTTTGTATACATGCAAATATAGATAGATACATATACAATGGTTTTTGACACTAACCATTTCATAAGTGAATGTAATCTGACAAAAGATAATATATATCTTTTAAAATATTCTAGACGTAAGATTGCTACATTAGTAGCAAATAATATTAATTTTTGGACGAGTTTACATTGTAAACAAAACCCTAGGGATAAGATGCCTACAGAATTGCCAGTAATATGTAATGGTAATTCTGTAGACTTGACGACAGATTTAAACTGAACATTAAGACAACGGAAAGGCCTCATGAACTAAGAATAATTCATCAAAATTTAGAAGGTCTTTCCGGCAAAGAATTATTAGTATAATTAGTTTTAGAAGAAATGGATGTGGACATTTTATGTTTGACTGAACATTGGCTGTATGAGAGTCAGATGATGTTCAGCCTAAACAACTATAATATTGTAAGCTGCTTTAATAGGAAGTCTGCTCAACGAGGGGGTTCCATAATTTTTGTTAAAGATTCTTTCCGCAGCAAAGAACGTAAGGATGTTGTCAGACTTTCTGTTGAGCGCTGTTGTGAGGTGACCTGTGCCGAGCTAGATCATCATATAATTATTTGTGTATACAGTCCCCCTAATAGTGATTTTAAAACTTTCCTTAAAGCAATGGACCAGGTACTTAAGTCCTGTTCAACTAGTAAAAAGAATATTATTGTTTGTGGAGATTTTAATGTTGATATCTTAGTAGATAATCCAAAAAGTACGCAATTCGTAAATCTTTTTAAGTGTTATGATTTAGTAAACGTATTCCTTGAGCCAACCCGAATCACTGCTACATCTGCCACATGTCTAGACAATTTTTTTAGTAATATTCAATATTCTGACAAATCTGTTTTAATAAATTGCCTTCTGATCATTCGGGTGTATACGTAGCTTATGTCAATGAGTCCAAAGGCAAATTCAGCCACTTGAACAAAGATAAGACCTTCTTTAAGCCAATTACTTCAAAAAATATAAGAAAACTTAAAAATAATTTAGATAACAAACTGTTATCTGTCGTATACACAGGGAAAAATCCGGACGACCATTACAATAAACTTTTTAATTGTATTTCTTCAGAATATTCTAAAACACTGAAACAAAAAAAAGTTGCTGTGCATAGTAAATCACAATTTAGTGAGTGGGCTACTACCGGCATCTACATAAGTAGGAACTATTATATTATGACTTATATGCCCAAAAACAATTTAATTTTAATCCTTCCTTTGTAGAATATGTTAAAAATTATTCTAAAATATTTAAAAAAGTTTGTAGACAAGCCAAGGCCAATCGTATTAGTAAAAAAATAAATAATGCCCCTAACAAAATAAAAGAAACTTGGAATGTTATTAATAAAGAAACTGGTAAAAATAAAGCAAAAGAAAATATCTGTCAAATCAAAGCTAGCGGTAAGATTATTACTAAACCTGAAGAAATTGTTAATATTTTTGATAATTTTTTTACTAACATACCTTTGGAACTTACTTCCAATGTGGATTCTAACCCCCAACGTGCTGAAGCCTTGCTTAAGAATAATGTTAGGCCTTCTGATTCTAAATTTAAATTTGAGCATGTTGGCCCTAGTGATATAGTAGAAGCATTTAAACAGTTAAATTTAAAAAAATCGGAAGATCATTGGGGCATGTCGGTTGCTGTAGTAAGCCATATTATAAATGTCATAGCTGGTGATTTAGCTTTTATATTTAACGAATGTATTGATGAAGGCATATTTCCTAACCTAATGAAATGTAGTAAACTAATCCCCTTATTCAAAAAAGGAGAAAAAACAGACCCTGGCAACTACAGACCTATATCTAACTTGCCAGTTTTGAGTAAGGTGTTCGAAAAGATAATGCTCAATCAAATGCTACTTCACTTCAAGACCTGCAACCTTTTCCATAGCCAACAGTTCGGTTTTACTGGCGGAAAATCAACCACCGATGCGGGAGTGGCACTCATCACTCATATTTACGACGCATGGGAGAGCAAAACTGATGGGATTGGATCCTTTTCCGATCTCTCTAAAGCATTTGATTGCGTAGATCATCCGACACTTTTGCTTAAATTTAGTCAATATGGTTTTGATCAAAATTCAATTAAATTAATAGAATCTTATTTAACAGATAGGCTTCAGACTGTTGATTTAAACGGCATAAAATCGCACGGATCTAATGTTAAAATCGGCGTACCACAAGGTTCTATTCTAGGACCTTTCCTTTTCTTAGTTTATGTAAATGACTTGCCTTACATGGTTGAAAAACAGGCAGGCATAGTGCTGTTTGCTGATGACACCTCGCTAATATTCAAAATTGACCGTCATAGCACAGATGCTAGCGCGGTAAACAGCACCTTGTCTTCCATTTCTGATTGGTTTACTGCCAATAACCTCATGTTAAATGCGAAAAAGACCCAATGCATTCGATTTTCTCTTCCCAATGTGAGGCAAGCTTGCGTCGACATACTGATAGATGGCGAAAAACTCGATCTTGTTGAAAGTACTGCCTTCTTAGGAATTACGATCGACTCGAAACTTCAGTGGGGCGCTCATATATCAAAACTTTCAAATAAGCTTAGCTCTGCGGCTTATGCTGTTAGGAGAATTAGACAATTGACAGATGTAGCAACTGCTAGACTTGTGTACTTTAGTTACTTTCATAGTTTAATGTCATACGGCATACTGCTATGGGGGAGTGCAGCCGATATTCAGACTATTTTCATTTTACAAAAAAGGGCAATTCGAGCTATCTACGGCTTAGGATCTAGAGATTCACTCAGCGAAATTATTCAAGGAAATAGGTATACTAACCTCACCATCACAGTATATATTTGAAAACATACTGTATGTAAGGAAAATATTTCCTCATACAATAAAGTAAGCGATTTTACCGTCAGAAACTTACGCAATAAGAGTGACTTGGTTGCCCCGTATTATAGGCTCAAAACAGTTAGTAAAACGTTTATGGGGAACGGTATACTTTTTTATAATAAACTGCCACAATCGGTCCTTGATATGCCTGACAAAAAGTTTAGAGCTTATGTAAAGAAGGTACTGTGTGAGAAGGCTTATTATAGGACCGATGACTATCTTAAAGACAACAAAGTCTGGCTTGAGCTTGGCGCGGGTCCCTCTTAAAGGTTTGTATACTCAGAAATGGTCATAATCTGGTACATTAAGTACATACTGAATTTACAACTTGATTTGACATTATTTCAAAATTTCGACATTATAAAAAATAATTTAAATTATGACAACAAACAATGTATACTCTGTCCACATATCAACTATAAATATTAATTTCATTGTGAGTTGACGTTCTTGGAGAAAATGCTGCAGTGCAGTTTGTTACCGCTTCTTCTGCACTAGCGCTTTGGAGGCGGCAGTAAACTTAGCTCTAAGTAACTTTTTGACGTCAACAATAATTAATTGTGCAATAAAACAAAGTGACGATTATTAAGAGATATTATAAATATCCTATGATAATAAAGATATATTTGAATTGAATTGAACATAGTAAACATGATTTAATGACTGATAATAACTAGAAAAAATATCGGTTATAACATTTTGACTTTTAGTGTCCTATTCCTATTCTTTACTTATGAGCAGCTTTGCCGATTTGTATTAGAACTAACAAATATACGTATTTTCTCGGTATCTTTACCTTTAGACAAAAATTAACGTAAAAAATGTTTGCTAATTAATTAATAAGTAGTCTTTTATTAAATATTTACATCAGAAGCAAACAAGAATGCCTTGAACTTAAAATCTCAAACATTTATTAAAATTACAATTTAAAAGGCTCTAAGTAATTCTATAAATACCTCCTTTGAAGTCTGCATTCTTATTCTGAAAATTCCGAGAGTGTAAAACCGTTCTTTTAGAAATCTAAATATTATCAACTTTAGCTTTATAGAGAGTTTTTTTTTTTATATACGGACAAATGTTTGATTTAACCCTTTCATTGATTTAGCCCCAAAGTAAGTGCGAGTTTTCTGTTATAGCATACTAACTCAACGATACATATATGTATACTTGTACAAAAAGATCCAAGACCCAGGCATTTCAGAAAAATATCATTTTCCATCTTGACCTGACTTGACCTTCTCTGTAGCGGACAGGCATATTAACCATTTTTAACCGTCCGAAAAATGGTTAATTTTTAAAAAAAGGAGGAGGTTATCATTGATGTATGTTTACTGATTACTCGAAGACGCGTGGACAGATTTATATTTTTAGGGTTCCGTACAAAAAAAATAAAAAACGGAACCCTTATAGGATCACTCATGTGTCTGTCTGTCCGTCCGTCTGTCACAGCCAATTTGCTCCGAATCTTACGGACTAAATCAAATGAAATTTGGTAGAATGGTGTAATCCTATGACCCAAACACGAATGTACAATGTAAATAAATATTTTTTTTAAATAAGGGTAATTTTCGAGGGACAAAATAAAAAATTTAAAAAAAAGTTTTGCAAGCCTTACTTGATATATATATCGAATGAAAGGGCTTATAATGAGTATCTTAAATATATTTTTGTTATTATAATAAAATAACTCGTTTTGATTTTATTCATTATAGAAGACGAAAATTGACCATTCGCCCCGGCCTTATCTTCGAAACTTCAGAGCCTAAAATTTTGAAAAAAAAAATACAAATTGTAGTTCATTGCTTGTAGATTACAGGAGAAATAGATAGATATTTTTTTTTTTGAAATTAATGTCATTTTGAGGGCAAATCAGGAAATTACAAAAAAAGTTTTGCAGACCTTACTATGAAAGGGCTCGTTACGAGGATCTCAAATATATTTTTATTATTATTGTAAAATAAATAGTTTTGATTTTATTCATGAAAGAAGACGAAAACCCCCCCCCCCCCGTTCTTCCCCCCTGATCTTCGAAACTACTGAGCCTAAAATTTTGAAAAACAAAATATTTTTCATTGCTTGTAAATTACAGGAGAGTTATCAAGAATTCTATAAATTGAAAATAAAGTGCTAAACTCGTTAAATACGTTTACATACGGAAATAGTTCACTAAAACACCACTAGATGGTGCTATTGCCAACGTTAACTCGCGTCTTACTATGAGGATTTCAGTTGTAATATTTTATAACCCTTTCCAAGCGAGTTCAACTCGCACTTGGACGGGTTTTTTTTGTAGGTTATGCTTTTAGATAGTTCTATAGAATTTTTATCAAAATCGGTTGTGCAGTCTGGGGTTGAAGTCGGTTTTTAGTTTTGAAAAATTATTATACGTAATAACATCTTGACGTAAGTGGATATAGAATTGGAGAACAGCTCTTTTGTCTTTTAGTCGTGATATTTGTTCATTCTCATTAGTACCATTGAAATTTATCCCATGGTACTACTGCAACTGTTAAGGTCGCAGTAGTACCATTGATATATGTATTAATGGTACGAGTGCGACTAGAACACAACTGCGAGTCTCATTGGTTCCATTTTCAATATTTCCCAATAACTACTGTATAATAAACACACGAGTTACTTTTATAATAAAATCTCGTTGTATTTACTCCAAAAAAGAATTCGTAGTTTATTTTCCTAGTCACTATAAAACATCTACAGACTTAAATATACAAAAACATGATTGAGCAAAAAATCTAACATAGACAGACACCTCTAAGAATCAAGGTGTTTTTAACTGACTTCAAAAAAGTATGAGGTTATCAATTCGTCTAAATCTATTATTTTATTTTTTAAGAAAATGTAGCCTATGTGTTAATCCAGGGTGTAAGCTTCTTGCATGCCAAAGTTTGCGCGTGAAGAAGTCACAAACATACACACACACACACACACACACACTCACAAACTTTCGCCTTTTTATCATTAGTGTGATAGTGTGATGCTGTTCACTGATTATTCAAAAACGCCTGGATCGATTTGGAATTTTTTTTTTGTTCCATAGGGCATGCTTGTCTGATGTTCCCATAGACATTTTATTAAAACTGGTTGTGCAATTTGGGGGTGAAGTATGTTTTTAATTTTAAAACTATATGGGGACAAATCACACTGATTGAGCTAGCCCGAAGGTAAGTTTATTTAAACTAGTCTTATACTAACTCGCCGATACTATATTTTATGATTGTTACATGTGTAGATTAACACCCAAGACTATTTAAAAAGTCTATTTTCTAACTTGCCCTGGCTGGAGATCGAACCCGGAACCTGCGAGTGACAGATAAGCGTGACGGAGGTCGTTAGTCAAATATGCATAAGGTGCTAAACAGCCTGCGAATATTGTGCAACACCCATAATCTCAAACCGCTATTCATCACCCTCAACGTCTAGCACACATCGTGAGCATCTAGATTAAAATGAATTACTGTGGCTGGTGTACAAATTACTCGGAGCCACTCTGAATGCGGCCTCTTGACCCACTTCGTGTCACCGTGCATTCCAACGCGACAGACTTCCTGCGATGCCACACACAAGGATGTTGCAAGTTACTAAACATAGCGAAATTTTTTACTAACGAATCACGACCTTAATTTTGATTTGTACAGGCCAGTTTTTGACAAATTTCTAAGTTTGTGGTTCAGCATCTTTTCAGAGAGACATTTACAAATACTCCTTCTCTAAGCCTAGAATGTTTTATTTCAATGCGTGTATTTCAATATGAATTACCCAAAAATACAAAAAATACTTTGTCATGCAAAGTGAGGTATGCTGAAATTCAATTCATCAATTACGATCTCCGTTGCGTAGTGATCACCATGCTAGTCCACCAGAGGTCCCGGGTTCGATCCCCGGTCAGGGCAAGTAGGAAAATAGCCTTTTTCAAAATTTTCCTGGGTCTTAGATGTTTATCTATATATGTATTTGTTATAAAATATAGTATCGTTAAGTTAGTATCCCATAACACAACTCTCGAACTTACTTTGGGGCTAGCTCAATCAGTGTTTTTTGTCACACACACTTTATATTTATAAATTTTTATTAACAATACTACAAAAAAGTAAAATGTCGTCACACAAGGGTACTTCACTTTGTTTTCAAGGTTACACACAAGAAATAAATCTTGTGCAATGTGTTTTTCCACTTCTTATCACCTGAATGCTAAAATAAAAATAGAGATAAGAGTATAGAAAGAGAAAAAAAAAAACAAGATATTAGCTGTCAAGGCTAAGCTTGGGATTATCGACTTGACCGCTTATTAGACCGCTTCAGTCTTTACAGTGCATCTCATATAGTACGTACGAAAATTGTATATCCAGCCAATTTAACATAAAGAAGCAACGATAAAAACCGAAGACGAAATTTTAAAGAAAGTTATTTTTGTGTATCATATGTAGAAAGTTAATCATAATTTTTTTTAAATAGGAGTAATAGGTAGTTAGTTGTGTAAAGACGTGAACTTGACTTGCTTTATTTCTTTGTAGAGATGAATGAGTCTCATTTTTAATAATTAATATTCCTTTCAAAATCCTATATATCACAAAACCTCTCATACATATTTACGATCCGGGTAATATAATAATATCAATAGCAAATAGTGCTGATTGAGAAACATTGATTTATGACTATTTTATGACACGTTTGTCTGTTATTATTTTTAATCTAAGTGTAACCGGCATGTGTAAATAATTGTTTGTGTACATAGTAATGAGTCTGCTCACGTAAGCCGGCGCTGTCCAGCAAAGTAAAGAAGTGCTACGCGCACCCGCGACGTTTTTTTCACCTTACTTTCGGCAACCATACTCCATCAACCAAATATATGAGTGGGAGATCATTGCTGAAAGATGATTACGAGTATCCCTCCAATTCAATCAATTTTCAGTCGAGAATGAAGTTAACTGTATTAAGGACGCCGTCACAATCTACGACTGGAAAGATGAGGATTACGAAGAAGTTGCTAAGCTATGTGGAGCTAATTTACCACCTGTATTCAAATCTACTTGCAATAAATTAAAAGTACTTTTAAAGACAAATGATGACATTCATTTATAAGGATTCCAAGCTTAAAGGGAGCCTAAATGTGGAGGGGAGTACTTTGCTATGAATAAATAAATAAATATAAATAAAGATATAGGCACAAATTACACAGATTGAGCTAGCCCCAAATTAAGTTCGAGACTTGTGTTATGGGATACTAATTCAACGATACTATATTTTATAACAAATACATATATAGATAAACATCCAAGACCCAGGACAGTTATAGAAGTATGTGTTATAACAATTTCATAAAACTTTAATCAGATGGGCCTGGTCTATCTCATAAAATAAATGAAACTTACTGTTGAAACAAAACTATACCTGAATATTTTTTTGAAAGAGAATTTATGTTATACTTTAAAACGAATGAAGTAATCGAGAAAACGGAATTCAAAATTGCATTCTCTATTTTTACATGTAGCGAAAAATCACTGAGCCTACGACTATTACAGAAAGCTGGTTTAAAAGGTGTTCTAGTAATAGTTTAATCTCTAATTGGACTATTGAAGCACCAATAAATAAAAAGGGTATGGTCAAATTTGCATACCTTAATCTTAATGTTGCAGCCTTGTGTGGCATGTATCATGACTATATAAAGCTCTACGATGGACTATCAGCTGATCCAGAAAAGCAGTTGGTTACAATTTGTGGTAATACCAATGCTCCTATAATAATCTCGTCCTCGGGAAATACTAAGATATTCCAATTCCATAGTAACCAACACAGTAAAGACTTTTTATCCGAAATTCTTTTTATTAACCCTGATGCCGTTAGTTGTGGTGGTATAATTAACATGACATATTTTACATCCTTTACACTACAATCTCCACATAAAAATTGCCGTTTTGGAGATCAGCTTTACTGTATTTGAAATATTTTGGCGCCGCTCAATCACGCTATAAACGTAAAAATGACGTGATTTTCGTTTCCTGAATGTAATAATAAACAAAACAATAAAAATTGTTTGGAGCTACGAGATGGGATCGTACCTGATAGTCTACTGCTAAGATCTTACTGTGGGCAGTCTTTGCCAGCAGAAGTGATTTCATCTGATAACAGGCTCAGTGTTCGCATGTTCTCAGTGGCTTCTTTGGAGTTTAGCGCCACGTCGACTGTAGAAAAACCATTCTACAAACCAAGCGTCATTCAAGTTTCTCATGATCTCATGATCGGATAAAGTCTCTAGGATATGCATCCGAATTCTTGCCTCGTGGAATCAACTGTGTCTATGTGTTTCATTCCGAATTATGTCCTCTCTCTCCATCTAATTGTTAGAAACCTAGATATCCAACCTGGTACAACTCCAACAATATGTGATAAAGACAAAATAGTCATCGGACAAAGATCTTGGCAAAATATCCTAGGTAAAGATATAAGACAATTAATAGTGAGCTTTTCTATGTCCAAGCTGATTCGTTGTTCAAGAAGTACAACATTTATGAATATGTAAATCTAACTCCCCAATATGAGTTGTGTGGTTCACATGATGTGATTGAGCTGTATTTATCAAGAAGTTTTATTATAAATTTGATATCATCTCCAGAACGTGTTTCCAGAACGTACAAAGAATTCGAGAAAAATGTAGTAGTGCCCATGTTTTGCAGTTACAGAAATAACACAGAGCCTTATGGATGAATTACTAATCAATTTGGGGATGGAACCCCTAATCACTGTTACACACTTATAACAGCCCCTAAAGGCTACACAATATCGGTGTATTTCATGTCGTATGCACCATACTTTACAGAATCTTCTGATGTTGAATACTTGGATATCGATGACGGAGCAACAACTGCATTAAAAAAAAATTACTACAAAAGGACAGATATTCAAAACCTTTGACGTAGTTCATTCTGTTTTCTATACCTTTTACTGCACAGTGTTCGACTTTAATTATGTAATAACGAACAAAGGGCAAGGCTGTGGAGGACATTTGTTCGGAGATCAAGGCATGGTGACTAGTCCACTGTACCCGGAGTGGTATACTAAAGGCGAAATTCCTGAATGGGAGTTAGAAACGCCACCCGGGACACGGTTGTTATTGAGTTTCACAGAGTTTCACAAATTTTCATTGGACTGCAACGAAAGTTATGTAGAAGTAGTGAACCGTTATGGACAAGTAATGAACACATTGTGTGGGTTCGAGTCCTAGGACTACACAAGTGCTGACAACTATGTGAGGATCAAGTTCAAAAGTTCGGAAGAATACGAGTATAGTACTGACTCTAAATGGATTGCTTTGTTTGCTAGTATACCTCGGAATTAAAATAATAAAATACAGAATGAAAGCTTTTTATATGCAAATTAACCACCATCTAATCTTTGGTCATATTATTTCATTCAGTTGTCATAAACGGTCCAATTGACAATAAAAGGTTGAATTTCGCATACACTGTAATCCTAAAATTACAGGTTTAATGTTAAAGTTAGGGTTTTATTAACCAAGGAAGCAAGGTTTCAGAGTCGGGAAATACAAAAACAGTACAAGTTTATAGTAACTCATAAATTAAGCTCATCGTTCATGACTTGGAGCCATCAAAACATAATGACGAATTTACATGTAGTAATCTGCGAATTCGGTAGGAGTCTTGACTCTAGCATAGAACACCTTACATCGGTTAAGTATTTCCTTCAAAATATATCCCTTCTTTGTTCTCAGATCCTTCTCCTTTTTTATTTTGGCGTTTTGACGACCCAGAGGTTCCGGGTTCGATCCCCGTCAGGGCAAGTTGGAAAATGGCCTTTTTCAAATTGTCCTGGGTCTTGGCTGTTTATCTATATGTATATGTATTTGTTTTAAAATATAGTATCGTTGAGTTAGTATCCCAAAACACAAGTCTCGAACTTTGGGGCTAGCTCAATCAGAGTAATTTGTCCGTATATAAAAAAATCAGACTTCGAGTTTTTACTCTTGCACAAAAGTAATCATCTCAATCAGAAAACTCAGTTAAACACTCAGATCATATGTTAAACAGCTATGGGCAGAGGGGTTAATATAAATTCACATCTATATAAAAAAATTAAACAATAAATGACAAGAGTACATTTTTACGAAGTTAAATATAAACGTCCTTGTGTAGAATATTCATATTATTTTCGTCGGTTACAAGCGGAAGCGAGGTGATAAGCTTGACCACCGCAAAGGGAAAATTTTTCGCCAGGTATAGTGTTGCGCCTGTTAAACCACGGCTCCAACGGTGTATCGTCGTAGGTCGTATAATATATGGTTGCAACCATAGACCTTATTTTTTTTACTGCGTAAAATCTATGGTTGCTACCAAAACTCTGAGATCGAGATGTTTGCTGTTAGCGCCATCTCCTAGTCTTCTTGTGAACTATGTTGTCGTTTCGTTGTTGTAATTGGGATGTAGACTTTGGATATGGTACCTATAGTTAATTAAATAAACTACCTATAGTTAATAAGATACGGCCGACCTGACCACTACCATTTTTAGAAAATTGTCAACTCGGCCACTGGTCGAGATTTCTGTGATCGAGTAGCCACCTAAGTCAAAATAGTGTCACTTTACATTGATCATATCTATTTTCAAAACAGATTTTAGATTTACTTAAGTTATATTAAGAGCGTTATTTGATAACAAAAAAGAATGACGTCACAGTTGGTAAGAAATTGGTATTGGTTAGAAGCGCTGGTATCGGTAGCTTTTCTTTAAAAATAAATTAAATTTTAATATACTTTACACGTAACATAAATTATACTTATTGACGTGTCGGTGAAAAGTGCCTGTAAAGGTCTAATTACTGAATAAACATTTGAATCTTTGAATCTTTGAATTTGGTTATTTCATACAATTTTAATACAAAAATGTTGTTTTAACGTTTAGGAAAAAGTATCTGATTTGACTTTTTGTCATTTAGTGATTGTAGTGTCTTAAAGAAGTTTACGTTTTTAGTTTATATTTGTCAACATATTTTACAACGTAAATATATCTCACTCTTTGCTACGATACACATTATATTAACATTGTGAACATGTCAAAGAGAATAAATATCAACGTGTCGTAGTGTAAGCCCTCTATTTGCCTAGGAATCAGGAATTAGCCGCCAATTAATATGCTCGCACCTCTTTAATTAGGCATTCAAGTGTTGTGACGCCACCGCCGTCAAAGATCAAAGGAAAGATTACCATGCATAGTGGTGGTGATGATTATGGTATTATCTACCCAATTGTAATATTAATGAAGGGTTGAATAACGTTCTTATACCTAACGGACCGATGTCGCAACGAACCTTATAAATCATAATGAGCCTTTTTTTAGTTTGATGGCCAACTGAAACTTGTTTATACTTGCTTATGCTAAATTTATTTTTTAACATTTAATAATATAATAATAATAATAATTTTATTTCGGATTTCTCCATACTGACATTAATGACACAAGTACAATAAATAATAATTAAATTAAATTATAATAAATAATTAGATGCGACCCCCTATGGCCACCTGAATGCAATTTTTCAACATGGGGCAGTCGGGACGCGAGGATATCATCTTTAGGATGCTGTTGTGGCTGTTACGTACACGCTGCAATAAAGAGGCGACCTTTTTCCGCACTATCGCGTGAAATCCGTCTGTACGGGCCTCCGCAAACATGCCTGAGGCACTGCATCTACTTGGCAACCCCAAAAGCATCCTAAAGATATTGTTATATTGGACGCGCAGGTCTCCAATGGTTTGGCGCTTATATTGTGTCCATAGACTGCTAGTGTAAAAACTTTGGCAGAAGGCTTTGAAAATTGTTATTTTAACCGGAGTGGTACAACGGTGAAAACGACGTGCTACCATATTCCCCCTAACCGCTAGAGCCCTGCGCTCCCTCTCAATGTCAGCGTCATCAGTTAGAGCTGAATGTACAATATGTCCTAAGTATTTGAAACTAGTGACCCGTTTCAATTCATTTTCATATAAAGTAACAGGTGGCACAAACTGAGGCTCCTTTGTACCGGCCCTGAATACTAATACTTCACTTTTCTTACAATTATACACCAGGCCATGATCCCGGGCATAGGCTTCACATTTGGACACTAGTTTCCTTAACCCGCTAATAGACGGACTCAGCAATACCATATCATCGGCAAAACTTAAGTTATTAACACTGATACCGTCAACATGACACCCAACATGGTCCTTGCTGAGCCCAACAATCAGCTCGTTAATGTAGAGATTAAACAGTATAGGTGAGGATACCCCACCTTGCCTAACACCACACTCCAAGGTGTACTCAATTGAGAAACTACCGTCCCACTTCAGCTGGTTAGTTTGGTTAGCATACCAAAATAGTGACACATATTCTTCTGGCATACCCGTGTCAGCCAGCTTCCTCTAGAGCCTTTCATATAATACCATATCAAAGGCTCTGGACAAGTCCAGAAAGCATGCGTAAACTGGTGTTTTTCTTCTCGTATAATACTTGACAGTATTTTTCAGACATAATATGGCACTCTCCGTTGACACCCCTGCTTTGAAGCCAAATTGAGCATCATGCAAGTGTACGTGTTTAAAGAGGCGTCTATCGATCATACTGTCAAGTACCTTAGCCATTATAGTAGCCAGAGAAATAGGACGATAGTTACCCTTATCAGTTACATCCCCAGTTCTATTCTTTAAAATGGGAACAACCAAAGTTTTCATCATATATCTAGGAAGATAGCCATGGCCCAAGCACAGGGTAAAAAACATAGAAAGAACACGTGGTAAATGAACACCTGCAAACCTTAAATGTTCTATACTAAGACCATCATGCCCAGGAGACTTGCCTCTTTGCATAGATTGAATTGTCTTTCTTATCTCTGAGGCTGAAAAGCTACCACCTAGTTCCCTGGGCATGATGGACCATGCATCACCATCTGTATCGAAGCCACTGTCACACTGTGCGGGTTTAACTTTAAAGTGATCTTTAAACATATTAGCAATAGACACTGAGTCACTAGCTCCGCCTACACTCCCAGGGAAGCCAGGTTTAACATTAAGATTATTGATTTGTTTCCAAAAATTTTGGAAATTATTATCTGCATGTTCAGATGCTAATCTATCCATTTTAATTATTTGTTGACGGTCCTGACACTCTTTTAACTTGTATTTAAATTTATTTCTACTTCCACACATCTCTATGTAAGATCTGCCTTGTCTTGGTTTACCGCGTAGGACCCAAATCTGAAATTTACTACGGGCTTCCCTGTGAGAATCAGCAACAAACTTATTCCAGCCCGCTATATATCCACGCTTTCTTCGTGGAGGGCATTTAGGCTTACAGCTATTTAGAGAGCCTTGTCTAAGTATATTTATAATATGTTCATACATATTATCTAATAATACAATGTGGTCTCTATTATGGCACATTTTATTTGCACAGCTGCTTAATTCACTAGGAAAATCTATATTCTTAAGATTAGCATGACAGAAATTATGATATGCGCCTATCTGTATTTATATTTATTGCATTTGTATTCATTGGAGCTGCTGCTTTCTTGGTCTTTAAGTTGTTAACATCACACTGTACCCAAAGTGGGAAGTGGTCAGACCAGCTTACATCACTTTGTACCCACACCTTTTTAATTGATCCCTGGGTAGCTTCAGTTATCAGGCAATGATCTAACCAACTAGTACTTCCAGGGTGAGTGTCACTAACATAGGTAATAGTTCCAGAACTTACCCCCAGGAAATCCAGATCAGCGCATATCCACCTCTGCTCAACACAAAAACTTAACATTTCATTACTAAATAATTCACCAGGGTGTGCATTTGAAATCACCCATTATATATATACCATCTGTATCACACTCGCTTTCTATGATAGCACTTATATTACTCATACATTCCGTGAACAGTATTAGGTTATCACGACAGCACGTTGGCATGTACACATTTATCACCAATATAGACTTATCACACGCACTTAACCGTACTGCCGATAGACGAACACTGTTACAGTCAATCACTTTCACATTACTAAACGCACTTTTTCTCCAGAGAATTGCCGTGCCTCCGTAAGGCCTACCAATTAGTAGTCCAGTTGATGTGTCTACAGCCGAGCTCCCAGTATACGCAAAATCATCATGAATAGTACTTAAGAATGGCAAATCATGTGGCATAAGCCAGGTTTCCTGAAGTAGTAGGACATCAGCTGTCAAACACAAATTCCTGACGCCATCATCGAACGTTTGATCGATTTACAATTAAAAGTTACAATATTAGTGTATGGTTGTTTGTCCATCAATTAGGAACTTTTGGTTTTCCTGTCTCTCCAGCTAACACATTAGCTCTATCCTTTAAGTTTACAAACTGCCTATAGAAAATTCCCGAGGGCTATAAACTGTTGTCTAGGAATGCGTCTAATCGATGTTTTGTTACGTACACCTTGTAGGAATTATACCCTTTCTCCACCTTCATATTAATTTTAACCAGGTTAACTTCCTCATTGGTCTTCTCATAAATATAATCCTTGATGTCCTTTTCCGATACATCTTTGTGTACGTTCAACCAGTTAGGTTACAGGCTGCCGAAACAAAGGGATCTTAGTTTCGGCAGCCTTGAATTTACTATTTGGATGTACATTGGCATTCCCTTTGTTGCCAACAAATTTATAGCGACGATTTCTAGGCTTCACTTTACTCCACTTATTTGCACTTTCTTCCATTTTAGGATTTTTAGATAAACACTGCGCAAAGGTTTGTTTACTTTCCAATGGCGGTTGCGGTGTCATTACCGCTGTCGAGGGCGGCGGCGCTTCTGTCATAGTGACAGTGACAGTGACGTTTCCAATACCATCTTCCTCACCGTCATTATTTGGAACGGTCAGCGCGTCTTTCTCGTTTCCACGCGTAATTTTATGAGTAGCTTTCTCGTTCACTCTCTCGGTAATCTCCTGCGTTATTATCGCACTCATTTGCTCACGCGCAGGATGTGGTTGGTGCAACAAGGACAGCTCATTTGCGCAAGGTCTACTAACGGTGGTTTCGTTTTCGCCGACGCCGAGATGTTTATCAGTTTGCAGCGATGATGATTCATCAATATTGAAGGATGAAATGGCCATCGGCCCGCTATCCAAACAATATGCACCCACTTATTCATGTTCACCTTAGATGCATCGACAGACTCGTGATATCCTTGGATAATCATCTTTTGCTCCAGCTCATCAACCTGCTCCCGAGTAGCATAACTTTCCTTTACAGTATGCAATTCGTTTTTTAATCTGATCACATCTTTCCACAAAGTTATCACGTCTATATGATCTTCTGAAATGGGAGGTAATTTTTGAAGATCAGCAGCTACGAAAATAGGGATAGTATTAGGGTCTACTTCCTTTATGAAACTTATAACATCTTCCAAATCTTTCTCCTTTTTGCCGTCCTTCTGACGCCGATTTATTTTCTTCCGTTGGTCGGTGGGAACTGATTCAAAAAGAAGATCTTTTGCACACGATATTTCCTTCACACTAAACGTTGATACACATATTTTAATAAGGGACACATTGTCCATACTATCATGTTTGTGTTTCACATAAGCTAACAGCTCATTAATTACTACGTTGCAACTATTGCACTTGACCTTCATTTTTACGCACTCTCTGACACGACCGCACGTCAAGATCGCCCGCGCGTCACTCGAATGTAAACTCGTAAATAAAAGTCTTGAGATTCTCAGCTTTGTCTATCTGTACATGGAAAAAGCTTGCTGTTTCTGCAAAGACAATAAATACAATTTTAAATTGCAATACGGATGTTGATTTAATTATTATTATTTTTTTTTTGTTTTTTGCTTCATTTTTTTTATTTTTTGCTTTATTAGATTGATTATTTTTTTAAATATGCATGGTATACGTATTTTTCCTTTTCTCTAATTAGCAAATAATGACAACGATCAGCGCATTTAAAGTTTGCGTGCCGTCACGATCAACTACGGTTTTTAACCAAAGGTGACGTAATCACCCCCACTTCAAAACTTCAAAGCGCTGTATCTTTGTGATTTTTTTTTTGCTTTGCTAAACGAAAAAATATGGGTCCTTAATTTTTGGATTATCTTGTTGACGGACTAGATAAAATAATATATTTTTACCCAGTCCACATCCCTATTCATGTCAAATATTTGGTTCTGTTTGTTACACAACTTTAGCTTAAATTTTGATTTGAAAAGGAAGTCAAGAAATTGACGACCTCCGTGGCGTAATGATCAACACGCTAGTCCGCTAATCCGGAGGTTCTGGGTTCGATCCCCAGCTAGGGCAAATTGGAAAATGGCCTTTTTCAAATTGTCCTGGGTCTTAGGTGTTTATCTATATGTGTATCTATTATACTATATGGTATCGTTGAGTTAGTATCCCATAACACAAGTTTAAACTTACTTTGGGGCTAGCTCAATCAGTGTAATTTGTCTGTATATATTTATTTATTTAAATCAAAATCTAAGCTAAAGTTGGTAATAGACGCTGTATTTAAAAAAAAATAAGTTACTTTGCTTGTGCCATATCCAGTGGGGTGACATGGGTGTGACATGTCAATTGTCAACTTATTCCAATAATATATTATGTGTGTGAAATTAATTTTATTACTAGCAAAGTGTGTGAAATTAATATTATTACTAGTGTATAAGCATTTAATTACCAAAATTTATGAATTTTAATTACTTGAATAAAGAATTTTATTATTATCTTAATTTTATTTTTTTATTATTATCATTAAACCGGTTAGTTATACAGGGTCTAACAAAATTCACTGATACATACGTAGATTTAGTACATGATCTGAGACTAAAACTGTTTTAAGAGCAGATGTTTTCAAGTAAAAGTCAAAAATCATTTGTTTATCTTTGGATATTTGTATCACTTTTTAATTGTCAATTTTTTCTTTTCCTTGATTCAGTCATGATACTAAACATTTTACCGAAGCATTTACTTAGCGAAATACGAAATCATTTTTTTGGTTCTCCTATAGCTAAGTCCTGACCTATCTATAAGTAAGCTGACCTTGCATCTAAGCCGCATTTTTTTATGAAGCAAAACAATTTTTGAAATATTTCGGCATATGCAGTTGTTCATTCCTTGAGGAAAATCATGGAATGAATTTGCTCTTAAAATATTTAAAGTATGTACTTACTACCCTTTTTTATACCCCGACAAAAAAGAGGGTGTTATAATTTTGACGCTAATGTCTGTCTGTCTGAATGTAGCTCTCGAACTGCTTTTTTTCTGCGTGAAAGAAAATTTCCTTGCGGAGGTTCTTAGCTATGTTTGATGAAAATCGGTTACGCCGTTCAAAAGTTATTGGGGATCAACGCTTGAAACTCGGAGATTTTTTGAATTGCCTAGCAATTAAGAAATGGTGCTACAGATATCAATTGGAAAATGTAGTTCAACTCCTCATCACTAAATGGAATTCGTGAAAGTCGGAGGTTTTTAATATGCCTGGCAAATAAACTTGTTTAGTTGGGCTGTTCTGTCAGAAGGGTAATTTCATATAGATAGTAAAGACCCATTATCTTGTAGGTACCATACTCATCTATCACTCAATAATCTGTCTCCTAATTTATCAACTGAAGCTACTGGATGATTCCTTGCTACTTAGCTAGGAAACATCTGTCTAGGTAAGTGTGGAGGTTTCAGCTATCAGGTTTCGGAAAGGTAAAGTCAACAACACTTGGTATTCTCCTATATTATCAGTTCACAATTCACACGTAAAGTTTACACAAACAGTCACAGGTTTCTGCTACACGGATAAACAGACGAACTTACTACGAAGCTATCAAGGGACAAGCGCGTTTTTACGAATACAAAGGCAGCGAATGATTAACGAGTCGGGTCGTCGCAATGTGGCGCGTAGTTAAAACTGCTTACATGGCATACTGTGTCCCTACAATCTCTAACTAAGACGCCGCACTAAGACGGGATGACAGCGTAGACCTGAGAGCTTTCACGACGTCACCAGATTCACCAAACCAGACGTGAAGCACGACGAAGCGACGTCTAGTACGTCGTATCCTTATCACTCGGTGACAGCTGTGTCGGCGCCGCTTATCGAGATTGCGGAGAGCTGAGACGTCTTCGGCTGTATTGATTTATTTCTGCACAAGAGTTTTCTCTCTATACTACTACTAGCTTTTGCCCGCGGCTTCGCTCGCGTAGGGGTGTAATTTATCAAAATCCTTTCTTAGGGGATGCCTACGTCATAGTAGCTTTATGCATGCAAAGTCTCAGCCCGATTGACAAAGTTTCATACAAACTTTCATCCCGTATTTTATCCCCTTGGGGGTAGAATTGATCAAAATCCTTTCTTAGCGGATGCCTACGTCATAACATCTACCTGCATGCCAAATTTCAGACCAATCCGTCCAGTGGTTTGGGCTGTGCGTTGATAGATCACTATGTCAGTCAGTCAGTCACCTTTGAGTTATATATATTTAGATTAGATTGTAATACTACTGGCTCTGTGAGCTGTAAACCTCGCCAGTCACTCCGAACCCGTTGAAGTTTATCGGATATGAAAGTTGTTCAAAAAAAAGCGCTTAATGAAGGTGAAATTTTTGAAATTATTTCAAAATAGATGAATTTTTTGAGTTTCAACCCCGTATACTTTTGTGTAGTGATCCCGAAAACTTTAAAGGAAAAACTTTTAACCTTTTTTTTAAACTAAGACTCTTAATTAATTTAAACTTAAGGGGCTCAACAGGCTAAAAGCCTATAAAGGCTTTTAGTCCTTTAGCCTAGGCCTGTTGAATAGGCCAAGCCAAAGGACTATGATTCTTTATAGACTTTTGGTTCGAAGTTGTTTTGGCGATATTTAAGTAAAATATACATTTTCTTTTCTTTTTTCAAAATAAAATAAATCCTTTATTAATAATTTTGATGGCTTAGGCAGGCTGATACAAAAAATTACCTAAAAATAAGCCACACTAAAAAAACGTAAAGTAAAAAAAAGGCTTTTTAGGCTCATAGACTTTTAAAAATGATATAGCCCTAAAAAAGGACCGACAGGCTTAAATTTAGGGCTAAAAGCCTATAGTCCTCGGGAACACTACCTCTGTGGAATAGTGGTAATAATGCCACGCTGTCACACCGGAGGTCCCGGGTTCGATCCTTGGTCAGGTCGAGATGGAAAAATAAACTTTTTCACATTGACTGGATGTTTACCTATATATGTATTTGATATAACATATAGTATCGTTGAGTTAGTATTCCACAACACAAGTCTCAAACTTACTTTGGGGCTAGCTCGATCTGTGTGATAGATCCATATATATTTATTTTATATAAAGATATAAACTATAAGCCATTTGAAAAAATCGAAAATCTGGCTCGACAAAAAACATGTACATAATTTTCGAATCTGCTTACAAAATTTTACGAGAATCGATTAATCTGGAGGCAAAAAGAGACGGATAGAAGAAACTTTAGCCAATCTCGAAATTGAGATGCTTTGCTCGCTCGGTCAGTAAGATGATTTCGGTTTAAAATAAATGTGAACCTCATGGTTAGGTTTTATTAAGTCACAAGGTAAATACGTATTTCTAATACATGGATTCATTTTATTACTCCAGTTAAAGCTATGTAAAGGTCCCTACCTATGAGAAAGATCTTTATGTACTTACATTGCCACTGATATAGATAGAAATAGATAACTTTATATCACAATCCAAATAAAAACACATTTCATTGAACTAGTCTAGGAGTCACTAGAGATCATACAATCCCGTTTGACCTTTTGTGTAGTTGGAAATCAAATTCTTACTACAACAAGCGTTTCCGACTAACATATGTTTACGCCTAGTGTTTCCCGTGGGGGTAGGCAGAGACTATGGATTTCCACTTGCTACGATCCTTACAATCTTCCTATGTACATTTCTAATTTCTGACTTTCTATAAACAAAAAAATTCTATGAAATATTCTAACCCGTGTTATGGACTTATGCCCGGCAATATTGGGTGCATTGCATAAATGTCCATTGACAGGGCAAAAATATTGACAGAATTTTGGTTTTATTTTTTCATTCAAATAGCTACATTTGAGTATGCACGACACATAATTAGATTATGACAAATATATTGACAATGAAAAACAAAAATTGATATGATGTTTAATTACTCAGTCAGAGTAGGCACAATATCACTTTATCTATCGGCTGTCCAGTCGAGTCGACGCAACGCTAGCACATGAAAACTAGAATTTATTGGGAGAATCTAGATTTGTTGTGATTTAACGTGACTGTGATTATTTTATGAACAAATTATTTTATTATAGTTATGATTTACAAAATCCCGATTAAGTGCCTGCTTCTTTTTACTTAATTGAAATTATTCGTTTCTGCTCAGCGATCAGGTATTTATATGGGCGTAAACTCTTTTTTGCCCAATTGGCCCGTTTATGCCCATTTATGCCCAATTTGTTTTTGCTCTCGGCCCATCTCTACTCGTGATTGCTGCAACTACGATCATCCGCACTTATAATAGTAGCTTTTATTGTGACTCGGGATGATTTTGGAAATATAACAATACCCTGTCAATCTAAATCTGTTTAGCATTTCAAAGTCATGGTAAAACAAAAACTCACTTACATAGACTTATGTATGTATCTACATACATTGAAAATAGTACTCTTCTTTTGTGCCCAGTCGTGAAAACTATCCCAAACTTTTCTATTTTGTTGTATCTTCTTAAACACATGGTCTATAATAAATACCTATATGTAAATAGTACAGGACTAGGTATACGGTTACAAGTTAATGGCCCATCTACCAACTTGCACAAGTGTAGTACGCAGCGGCTCTACTTGCTATTAAATTCGAAGAATTTCTTGTATACAACGATTTATTTATTCATACAAAACATCTGAAAATCTAAAAATGTGCTGTCTATTAGAATACATAGTCTGTAATATATACGGTTACAAGGCGTTAACTGCGCGTAGAGCCATAGAGCCGTGTTTATGGCCCATCTGCCGACTGTTTGCACGAGCGCGGGTCGCAGCGACTCTATTTGTTATTGAATTCTGAGACTTCTACTTTTTCATGTTGAATATATTTATTAAACTTATTTAAGTAAAAATATTTTGAGGACTGGATCAGTCCTCAAAATATTTTTACTTAATAGAAAAGGACATTGCATAACTAAGTTGTCAAATTTCTATAGCTAACTTTATAATAAGGCTGTGAGTGACTGCTCTTGATCTATAAAGAAATACTTACCATCTTTCGTCCCATTAACGTGCCTTTTGAAGCTCAAAAAAAGCTCATAATAAGGTACAAGTACCAAATATTTAAGCAGCCACCTATTGATATTCTTATGGCACAACAAAAAAGCATGAGCTTCGTTGAGCCAGTTAACAACTACTTCTAAGTCGCTTAATAAAGCTTTACTTCAAAATTGCAAGATATCAAAACGAAGTTACGTAGAACGTCATTGGATGCAACCAAATCAGGCTAACGGGGTAGACAGAGCCTGTGGATATTAGATCCAACGGCCACGTTTAGCGTAATAGTGGACTGGAAGATGGAAAAAGAATCAAAATACCTAGTAATGGGTTGCTAGCCACATCGCCTATTTCAGATTCTCGATCAAGAGAAGCAGCTGATACAATCTACGTGTTCTCTTTTCTGTCAGACTTCTGGTCTGACAGAAAAGAGAACACTAAAAATAACATTTTTATGTAGACGCATTATGCATGTTATTAAATTGTGGTGTTATGACTGGGTTGTGTGGTAACATTGTGGCATTTTATAAATAAAATACATGATAATCAAAAGTCGTCAGATTTTAGATATCTGACAATTTGTTTATTTTTACTTGTACTGTGCTACTGTTGGTTTGTCTTTGTAAAATTGCACTCAGTGACTTTCTTGGTAGTGTTTATGGAGAGGTCTGATATCGTCTTCTCCATTTCTAAACTTTATGCGTACTTACTTAAGACTTTGGTGGCAATTTACTTCCCAAAATTTTTTTAAAAACTTAGTTCTCTCCTGTTTAAATACTAAAAATATTTAAACATAAATGTAAATAATGTATTACTTTGGTGATAATTTGTATGTGTATCTAATTTAAATAAA
This sequence comes from Acrobasis suavella, assembly GCA_943193695.1. Taxonomy (NCBI): domain Eukaryota; kingdom Metazoa; phylum Arthropoda; class Insecta; order Lepidoptera; family Pyralidae; genus Acrobasis; species Acrobasis suavella. The sequence goes on from OW971943.1 coordinate 6,667,495, forward strand.
ATAAAATACATGATTGTTGTTCCCAGAAATAGAACGAATCCCATTTCATGAACACAATATTTTCACAAACAAAGATAACATAGATAGTTAAGCAGAGAAAAAGTTGCACTCGTACCACTCAAACAATTATTAACGAGATCCAAGATCCAAGTTTCGGTAACTTCTAACACGTGTCAGACACTGTAGAAATAATTGACAGATTCTAGCGTCTGCTTGCAGATAACTCCTTAGGTGTAACGTCAGACGAGAAATTAAATAACGCATTTGCAGGCATTATTTAATATTAGGACTCTAAAAAATATTTTTAAAATAAACAATTCAGCGATCAAGGGGATACCTTAATTATCCGGGATCCAATGCTGCCACTATTTGAAATAAATCATTTGATAGGAAACGGAGACATCATTTAAAATTTTGTCTTAACCAGCCACTAGATAACCTACTATAACTTTTTAGCGTATGTGCGTAGAAAAGCTTCACGTTCTCACTTGAAACTGTAAACAGTAGTTTATAATATAGTTTGAAAGGTTATCTAGTGCCTGATCAAAAAAAAAATTTAAATGATGTCTCCGTTTTCTAACAAGTAATTTATTTCAAATGGGAGCAGCACTGGACACAATTTTATTGTCAGGCAAAAGAAGTAAAACCAGCCTTATGATTATTTATTTATTTATTATATGAATCTTTGCACGAAAACGTGTACAAATGGCAGACTTAACGCCATATGGCGTTCTTTGCTAGTCAACTATTGGACCAAGTAGAGGTAATCATTACCGGCGTCAGTTCTTAATTTTTTCTAAGTTTTTCACAGATTCACGTCTTAATTGTGTTAAGATAAAACAAATATTTAAATGAGTGAGTCAAGCAAGCAAAGTTTTTAAAATTCTTGATTAGAACCTCATGAAATTAGGATGATAAACGTAACTTACTTCAAAATTTTTGCTAAAGGTTAAAGTTACTCGATATGCCTATTTGTCTACTTGGTTGTGTTAAAAATATCTTCCGTTTTTTTTGTCGATTGTACTAGTCACGTTGGATGACTGTTCAATTGCTGACTTAGCTTTACACTTAGCTTCAGCAAGCTGGGAGCAGATAGCATCGAGCTGAACGCGGGGTGCCCGAATGACAGAGATAAGATTCCTAAGCCATTACGTTTGAGAGATCAAACACGTTACATACACGGAGCACCGACATTTTACTTCTTACATTTTCTTCCACGAATACGTTTTAAGATGGAAAAGTTCGTGTAACAAAATTCCTTCAGCTAGTTGCTTTTTAAAGTTTCTAATATGTTATTTTTCTTTAGTTAAAATAGGCTATAACACTTATGAAATAGTGGACCGCATGTCTTACGTAAAATAAAATGGTTGGAAAATGGTCTTTTTCAAATTGTCCTGGGTCTTGGATGTTTATCTATATATGTATATGTTATAAAATATAGTATCGTTGAGTTAGTATCCCATAACACAAGTCTCGAACTTACTTTGGGGCTAGCTCAATCAGTGTAATTTGTCCCTATATATATAAATGATATATACATATATATATATATATATATATATATATATATATATATATATATATATATATATATAATTATATATATATATTGTTAAAAAGATATTTGAATAATCGCATTTAGCCTTGTGAAGAGTTCAGTTTTCACTCGCATAAAATTTAATTTGCATCGACTCCAAAGCAATTTGTTAGCAAGTTTTACTTTTAACATCCAGCATGTTTATTCAAAGATGCATCTTGGAACCTAGTGGGCATCAGGGTGGTGCACTCACGTAAATAAAGCGGCCAGGCAGCCACCACCAGTAGTTCCACTTTGATCCTATGGATAGATCCCCAGTCAATAATCTTTAAATTTTCCGTAGATTTTGTACTTATCTACAATATTTTCAATGGAAACTATGTAAAAAAAAATCGCGATATAATTAAATATTTAATTTATTCTGTTTTAAGTATTTCTGTTAAAGCGGCAACAGAAATATACCATCTGTGAAAATTTCAACTTTCTAGCTATCACGGTTCATGAGATACAGCCCGGTGACAGACAGACAGGCAGATGGACGGACAGGCAGATAGACTAACCGACAGATAGCGGAGTCGGAGGAGATTGACAACTTATTTTCTGTCACCGTGTGGTACAAACACTTAGTACAAATACGACCTTTGAAAGACCTATATGCAGTATAAAATCAGCAATTTATTGTCTGCAGAAGGAATTCCTGACGGAGCTTCACCCTGAATTTGATTTTCGGATATCAAAATAAGTGGATGTAAAAGTTATAACCGGCCAAGTGCGTGTCGGGCCACGCGCAATGTAGGGTTCCGTAGTTGCGAATGCCCACTTTGAGTTCACGCCACAAAAAATGTCTAAAAACGAAGTTTCTATTCAATTTGTATTAACTTTTCCTTTTCCGAGTACATTTTGTATTTTGTAACTTTTTAAATTGTTAGCCCTTCTTAGCTCTGATAGTTTTCCTTGAAACTTCGTCATATATACTACTGCTGTGATTTTTACACATGTCCATATATAACCGTTTAATAGATAGAGGGGGGGACACCTGACTCTAAAAAAAATTCGCAATATGAAACCACATATTTCAGAAACGGATCCCTGAATCGAAAAATGATGTTAACAATCTTATAATAGTTTTGAAAGACCTATTTAACGATACCGCACACGATGGGTTGGTCAAGAAGAAAATATGATTCCAACTTTATTTGTATGGGAGCTAACCATCTTTTTTTTGTCAATATTTTATTTTACGACTTTTTTGGCATGATTAATACCTACCTATACCTATATAGTAGTCTCTAAGTAAAACCGCGGACGGACAGACAGACAGACATGGCGAAACTATAAGGGTTCCTTGTTTACTACGGAACCCTAAAAAACAAGCTTTATTATTCCCTTGGGAATTCCAGCAGCAGATCCAAGAAGAACAACGCAATACCTACTGCCCGTAGCCGTGTGGCCATAGTGGCCGCAGTTTTAATTTTAAAAGGCTCTTTCGCTTGATTGCCCTGTAACGCCACTAGAACGCTTCTTGCAAAGTACCTACTTTATATTTTCACTTCAAATACATTGTTGTCTAAGAAAGCTAAGAATTTAGGATTTTTTGGTTTTTAGATATTGTTTGTTCAATTTAGTGTAGCTGAATTAAGATTTTCATTTTGCCACTTTACTTAAAAATAACATTTAAAAAACAATTTTATTTTTATGAAGTCTTTATATTTTTTTTTCTCAGTCTATACTGTTAACCAAAAATAATGTAATAGTGAAATCGCAGTTACAACGGCTTCTATCTATATTTACCTACGTGGAAATATACAGTACACAAATTAGGTAGAAATTGTCATTGCCAGCCTCAAAAACAAAATATCCAGCTGGACCCGACGATAGCGGTCCTTAGGGAAATAATGAAGCACCTATGTCCAGTCTCCTATAAAATTTTATATCGACAGAATTTACAAATACACGTCCACTTATTCGGGGTCCGGGTACCCGTAAACATTATACTGCCTATAAAACATAACAAGCCTATGAAGCCGCCGCGTAATCGCCGGCTCGTCCCACAGGGGCTATGTCATCGACATAGCAAACGCAACAGAAAGTTAAGTCGATATTTTCCACACATGTCGTTTTTGGCGCACGAAGATTATCCTACATTACAATACAGGAGTGGTTATGTTTCACGTTCAGTGAATTCTTTTGACCGATTATATATGACAGAATTTCATATAAATTATGTATCACAGTCACTGTAAAAATAACCAAAATATATTCATTCGCTGTGTGTTGGAAGCGTGTAAAATTAGCTCAATGTACCAAACTGCTTAATCCGTTAGGGCTCTGACAGTCGTGCGACAATGTGTAGGCGACGACAGTTCATGACCGTTGGCAACCATAGGCGATGGTCCAAGTCTGCCGGCGACCGTTGGCGATATGGTCGTTGATTGTTGCTTATTAGGGTCGCGAGCTATCGCTGTCACATTGTCTCTCATCTGCCTGAGCCCTGGAATTTTGGCACGATATGAAAGATTTCGTAAAACTTTTTTTAAATACTATTGAATGTAATGTTTTCCGTGACTTTTATTCATTGAGAATATAAAATAATACGCAAGCCGGAAGGCAAAAGAATTAATTCTTATCTTAATATGTTATGTCTTCGCCCCCAAATTACTTGGGCCGCGTAATTTTGGCCTTTCTTTTGTTATTCTTTAAGGCCTCCGGAGATTCGCGACGTTATGATCTCATTTTGAGTTTTGAGAAAAAACTCTTAGAGGTCCCAAGACGAGGTATTATTGCCTGCAGGATTAGGCTCGCGCTGAAAAGAATTACCCTCTCGAATATTTTATGTCCATGTAGATTTCAATTTAAAATAGATTTGATTTTTGAGATATTATGAGTACTCGCGTAACTAGAGTTAGACGTACTCATCATAAACAAGTGAAAGTACGTATAACTGACTGTGTGTAGAAAAGCGAAATGCTGGATTTGCGTGACATTTGCCAAAAAAATACGGATATCGAACTGAAAATTATGCATTTCAACAACAACATTCATCAAAACATCCATGAACCTTTTTATTAGGTAATTGTGTTAACAAAAAGGAGCACCACTAAAAAATAAAAAAAAATCTTTATGTATGTACTTATGTGAGTTTATTTATTCAGTCATAACTTTGATATGTCTGAATATATTTGGATATACAGGTTGTCATTAGATTCCTTACCAAGATAAGAATAATTTATTTGCTAAAATACAGTACACAACACAAGATGTCATTTGTTTTGATGACCTCTATAACCTTAGTGGTCTTCAAAGATTCAAAGATTCAAAGATTCAAACATTTATTTGCTAACTATGAGTTATAATACATACAGGTCTTAGGTATATTGATGTTCTCATCATAGCAACTCAAGGAGCATTGCAAATACAATGGGTAGATGTCAATCAATTAATTAATTTTAAACTAAACACAATTAAAATAATATTAAGGGTAAAAATAAATTTCATGCATAATATGTCAACTTCAACAATCAAAAAAAATAATTAAATTCTATATTTATTTACATTAAATAGTCTTTGACAGCGTAATAGCATTTTGAAATAAGGTAGGATTTTAGAGCATTCGAGAATTTTTTAAATGGTTTTTCTTTTCGAATAGAGACGGGTAATTCATTAAATATTTTAACTGCCATGTGGTATGGACTATTGCCTAGCATTTTTATTCTAGACGCAGGTAGGTGTAGTCTTTCTTTATGTCTGGTATTTATATCATGTGTGTCCGATACCGTTTTAAAATAGGATATGTTTTTATATGTAAACATGCAGACGTCGTATATATATAATGATGGTAAGGTAAGAAGGTTATATTTTTTAAAGTAGGGTACACAGGATGTCATGTAATCTATTTGGGCTATTATTCTGACACATTTTTTTTGCATTGCGAATAGGTCACTTATATCTGTGCTGTTACCCCACAGGATTATTCCATATTTGAATTGCGAATAAGCGTAGGCATAATACGCTGAAAGCGCTGCTTCCGTGTTAGTGCTCTGTACCAATTCATGCAAAGCATAGGTGAACCTGGACAGTTTTGATTTTACATGCTCGATATGATTTTTCCAATTTAAATGTGAGTCTATCATAATACCTAGGAGTTTAAATGTATCGACGCATTCTATTTGTTGATTATTAAATTTAAAGTCTATTTTTAAAGGTCTTTTTTTATATGATCTGAATTGTATAATTTTTGATTTGGAATAATTTATGTCAAGGTTATGGTTTTGTAGCCAAGTAGTTACAGTCCGAATAGTGTCTTGTAATAATTTATTTCCATCTTCTGTATTTTTACATTTTAGCAATATTGAGATGTCTTCATGCCACGCTGTCACACCTGAGGTTCCAAGTTCAATCCCCGGTGAAGTCAAGATGGAAAAACGATCTTTTTCAGATTGACCTGGGTCTTGGATTAATTTATATATTTAGGTATTTTTTATAAAATATAGTATCGTTGACTTAGTATCTCACAACATAACACAGATCTCGAACTTATTTTGGGGTTAGCTCAATTCTCTATGATTGGTCCGTAATTCCGTCTATATTTATTTATTATTTAAATTTTATACTATCTAGACATCATGTATTCAACCTGAACTGATCACACTGAGTGAACATAGTGGATATCTTTTTTTAGTTTAAGGGCCGCCCGCAGTCCTGTTTCATTTTTTTATTCGCTTTAGGTCATACTGATTTATTAAAAATAATGTATTCAAATATAACGCGTAATATTACTGGGCCATGTCCCATCTTGTCTGCAATAACAATGTGTATGAACAATAAAAAATAATTCATGTCACATGCGGGAATAGTTGACAGGAGTTGAATAAGGATAGACAGGAATATTATAACAGCCCGTCGATGAAGAAATTGTCTAGGACCATATTTGAATGTGGCAATACCGCCCTCGAGAAAAAAAAATATAAATTTTATCATGCGTATAAAGAATACTGCGGGCTAAATTACTGATTTAGTTTTTGTACACCCATCAGGTAATCACCGGAAAGCGCCTTGATTATTACCGATCTTCTTTACTTTCTACTTGGTGTAGCCAATCCAGAGATATTGGCTTAGGTTAAAGTAAAGAAGTTCGGCTAAAGAAGGTTGCCTTATTATTTAATAAATAATAATAGTAATCGTTATCTTTTTAAATTTATGACATCCTCCTCTTTGATCAGTTCTTGATTGTGTCGAAAAACTCTACAATTCGATGTTGTTTCATTTGAAAGACTTTAAATTTGACAACAGTAATACTATTGATCTCCCTGCTTCTACTTCACTTTGGGGATAAATAAATAGAAACCACCAACTCTGGTTCCTTTGAAGGTAATCGCAAGAATAGACATATAAATTTTTTCAAGAAAAATAACATTTACGAAGGTACTTATGTAAGTAATCTTAATGTATGTAATTACCTATTGTAGAAATAGTTGTTTATATTATCTAATATATGTAAGGTACTGTAGTAGTTAATTTAATAACAAATAGGCCAACACTATGTATTTCCTGTAAACTAGCTGCCGTCAGAAAAGAGTAATTGTACTGATATTGGCTATAAATGTAACATGAGCAATAGTCTGAGGCTCTCCTAATTTGGTCGTTGAAGAATATAGATATCTGAAGTGCATTCTTGTTTGTAATTTTATTGCCCCACACTTAATAGCAGTCTACACTGAAGTGGCTCTGCCTGTGTTCTAAGTATCGAAGTCGCACTTTGACACTTAGTGCTTAGCGCACACAAAACTTATTTTTTTATATTTTATTGCATAAGCTTTTAAGACGAAGTGGTAGCTAAAGTGGCGCCCTCATTTGAAACAAATTGTTTAAAACTAAATATGGTGATAATTAAAAATTTGATTTGTATAAATGTCTAGATAGACCTTTAAACTATTTTATGAATAACCTTTGAAATTATTACTAATAGTCCGTCTAGTTTTAAAGCTGTTTTTCGCTAAAAGTGGCCACTTTTGGCAAAAAACAGTTTTAAAACTAGACGGACTACCAATATTACTTTCAAAGGTTATTCATAAAATAGTTTTAAGGTCTTTCTACACATTTATACAAATCAAATTTTTAATTATCACCATATTTAGTTTTAAACAATTTATTTCAAATGAGGGCGCCACTTTAGCTACCACTTCGTCTTAAGGTAACTAACAATAATTATACTACTGATACGAAATGCGTGCGTCCTGCGTCCTGCAGGTTATATTCTCTACCCTGTTTCATGTATATCTGGCGTACCTATTTTTTACCTAAATAAATATTTTTTACCTGTGGTTTTAGAAAGATTTTACTCTGATCTTTTAATTTTATTTTTAACAAATGGACTGAATATTTTATTCTGAACACAAATATATATTTAATATGCAATATTCTCTTCTAGTTTTAAAGATATTATTAATAACACAAGACGCACGGATCATGATTTGCGAAAACAGATGGCGCCAGTAGGCACGCGATTGTCAGCTGTTCGCGCGCGGTTGAAAAGGATTTTTCATTAGCGCCTTGGAAGCACAGGCTTTAAATTTGACACTTTAGATTTCTTGGAGATTTAATTTAAAAAAACTAGTTACCTTCGAATATACGTGTGTATTCAACTTTCCTTTTTCGGGGATTTTGGGCGCCCGTATGTTGTATGTGTATACAGCACACAGACTTCCCAAGTGTCTCGGAGGATTTCTTTCCTACTGATGTTTGCTCATTTGATAAAGATTTTTACTATGAACTGAAACGAAATGCTTGTTACTACCAAATTGTCGAGTCCATACTTAATATTTCATTGCAATATGGGGAGAATATTTCGCGGTGAATCGCTAGTGTCCGAAGAAACGCGCTGATTGCACAAAGGCTCCCCTGGGCCTGGATTATCACGTACGGCTTCGTTAACCCACGCCCCACGCCCAACTCCCACGAATTATACGACTATACCCACAATGCGACTTATTGGGCTGAAACCAAATATACGAAATCGTGCAACATTTTTTACTATCTACCATAAGCACTGGGTGACTTTTTATCCATCAGTAAATTTTTTGGAGCAAGTTCCATCTATAATGCTAATCTAGTTTCAATAAAAGTTATTTACAAGTTTAATTTTGAAAAATCAAATTTAGAACTCCCGACCGAAAATGTCAAAAGTGCCATCTAGTAATGAATACGATATTAAATCTTATCGGTAGTTCCGCTTTTATAGCGCCATCTATAATGTTTTTAGGAATAGCCTTGACTTTAAATCTGTAACCCCCAATAACTTTTAAGCGGCTGAAACGGTTTTTCTCAAACATAGCTAAGAACCACCACAAGGGAATTGGTCTATCCGTTCGAGCGCTACGATGCCATAGACACACAGATAGATAGACATTAGCGTCAAACTTATAACACCCCTCTTTTTGACGGGGGTTACAAATCGATTTAAAAAACTTCACCCTCTCCAGAGATTTTGTTCTACAAAATAAATAAATATATAGGGACAAATTACACTGATTGAGCTAGCCCCAAAGTAAGTTCGAGACTTGTGTTATTGGAATACTAACTCAACGATACTATATTATATAACAAATACGTATATGGATATAGATCCAAGACCCAGGACATTTTGAAAAAGGCCATTTTCCAACTTCTCCCGACCGGGGATCGAACCCGGAACCTCTAGATGGCGGACTAGCATGGTGACCACTACACCACGGAGGTCGTCAAAATCTCTGGTCGTTAAATGTTTTTATGGAAAAAAGTTCCAGTATTATAGACAGAATATGCTTTAAATATTTGGTAGGTGGTTAAAAAAGTCACACTGTATAATTACGATTATTCAGAATGGCGAAAAAACCGGTCAAATGCTCAGTCCATGATATGAAAAATTTTGCTCCAGAAAGCAATAATCACGAAAATTCCATTCGCTTTTTCATACAAACTTGAAGGCCGCTACTGCCATTCGAGACTAAAGCGGCGCCAAAACGAACTTTATCTTCTTTCAGGTAGACAACATTGTCTTTGTACAAGTAATATACGAATTAAAGAATATGACAGCAATAAGTATAGCACATGGGGCAATTTTCATTTCCGGAACGCTGATGGAGTCACGCACAAAAGCAGTTGGCGTAATTAAAACCCATATCCATATCTGCGAATGATTATAATAAACCGGCACGTGTTTATACCTACATTCAGGGACGCAAATACAAAATTAAACAAAATTCTTAACTGAAGATTTGAAGGATAAAAAATCCTTTAAATAATAGTCATGAAAAAATCTCCGGGTTGATATTTACACACAAACCTAACAACACACAAATTTATCTATAATAAACTAATTTAAAAAAAATCTAGGTCTATGATGTAAACAGATACAAACTATTTACACAGATGCGTTGGTTAACTAATAATTTAATTTTCTTAACATTTTTTTTTGCATTAAATACTTGGAGACATATAAAAGCAATCCGTCCGTTTCTTATCATCTTTGATATGTTCACGTTTAGCAGGAAAAGAAAACAAAATATGGTCAAGGCTAAGGTCAGTCAACCAACGTCTTGATTGGCTAATCAAATTGGTCTTACGTCTACGCCAGTGGCTTCAAATCTTTGATATTTACAAATCTCATTCGCTCAAAGGCTCATAATATTTATATTATAATAACGTTTTGAAGATCCGTAGAACCTAATATACCCAGGTATACTGGTATACAACTTCGAGAGTGGAGCTCTCAACACAAACAGGTAGAGGCGCGACATGGACATTCGACATTACTTTCGTTTTGTCCATGTAAGTAATTTATTGAAATATCCGAATTAAAAAAAGATTTTAATAAATAGCTATAGCACCATCTAGTGACAAGAAAAGAAATAATTATGTTTGATGGGTTGGCATGGCTAAAGTGAAGCACAGTTCAAATCTTACAATTTTAGTCAAAGTGTAAATTAACCTATCAAATTTGTGTTTTTGTATGTAAAGATATTTCGCAATGTAAATGCACTACAGAAACTTCCAGAAGATAGTACTCCAGTACAAGTCTGTACTGCAGCTAGTGGTTTTTTATTGCAAGTACTCGTAACACCTCTTACGAAGTGAGAGACTATGGGACCGATTTATAGTTATTAGGTAGTTGAGAAACACTGATCTTTATCTATATAAGGGGCCTATTCTGTTCGTTTTTCAATCTATTTACATCACTGCAATGTTCAAAGCTGTGTTGAATTGCGTGGTAGTGTGTTTTTTCGCATACGTCGCCGCCCAGCAGTGCGGTGGAGAGCTACGCGAGCCCGGAACATTCACCTCACCCGACTACCCAGCGGCATACAATAGTAACTTGGTGTGCGAATGGAAGATCATCGCCGAAAGAGGTCTAAGGATTTCCCTTAATTTCTATGAATTTGCAATAGAAGAAAATGCTTATAGTATCAAAGACGCTATCATAATCTACAACTGGAAACATGACAGTTACTATGAAAAAGCTAGATTACATGGTAATGAAACTTTACCGATTGTGTATAAATCTGCATTTAATAAGATGAAAGTTGTTGTCAATATAACAAATAATGAAACAACTTTACGAGGATTTAAAGCTACGTGGCACATTACATGTGGAGGCATGTATTTTGTAAGTAAGGAAGAACAATTCATATACAGTCCTGGATATCCTAAGTATTGGCCAAATATGTCTTGTGACTATACAATACGTTCTTCGCCCTGCAGAGATTTAGCCGTTCTAAAATTTATTTCATTTGAACTTGAAGATAAAGAAGAGTCAAGCGGTATGTGTTACAATGATTATTTTAGATTAAAATCAGATTTTCCAGAATATCCGCGTAGGATAAAGGAGAGGCATTGCGGAAAAAAAACTATTCCTGACAGTTATTTCAATGATTATCTTCAAATGCATTTTCATTCGAACAAAGCAATCGAAAAAAAAGGATTTCAGATATCATTCTCTTTTTTCTCATGTGACAGAAGGATCACGGAACCTACAAGTATTACACCAAGCTATACAGATATAAAAATATTTAGACTATCTGATGAATTCACTTGCATTTATACTATTGAAGCGCCAAAGGATAAAAAAGTTATGGTCAAACTAACATATATCAATTTGGAGAATACGCTAAAATGTGAATATGGTAAAGGCTATATAAAGTTCTTTGACGGGCTGCTTGTTGATACAAATAAACAATTAGCTAAGATTTGTGGAAACTCTAACTTATCCATAATAATCCCTGCTTCAGGAAATACTATGATTTTTCAATTGCTTAATATCCGAAAAGTAGCTGGTTTTTTAGCGGAAGTAATATTTACGGACTTGGAATCGGCTGGTTGTGGTGGTTTGATAAACATGACTTACTTTACATCTTTTACTTTAAAATCACCAAAAGTAATATTACGGAAACTTGAACACACTAATTGTCTATGGCATATTTTGGTACCACAAGGTCTTGTTGTAAAATTCAAGTTAACGTCGCTTTCATTTCCTGAATATTCTGAACAAAATCAAAGTTTCTTGGAAATAAGAGATGGAATCGTGCCGGACAGCCTGCTGCTAGCATCTTACTGTGGTCACTCTTTGCCGGCGGAAGTTATATCATCTTCCAACAGGCTCAGTATCAGAATGTCCTCAGTTGCTACTTCGAAATTCACAGGTCTGTTGACTGCTGAAAAACCATTTTGTAATACAACTGTTGTTAAAGTGTCCCACAACCGTACGCGTATTCTATCCCCTGGGTACGAGTCCGGGTCTTTAGCACGTGGAGTTAATTGTGCTTACATATTTCAGGCTGACAGATATCCCATTCAACTTACTATTAAAAATTTTGACACCCAGCCCAGCTCAGCCCCAGGATTATGTAACAAAGACAAAATAATTATTGGGAAAAAATCTGAAAAAAATATGTTAGGGCAAGATTACGAAATAACTAATAGTGAAACATTCTATCTCCACCCATATTCATTGTTTGGTGATGATGACTACTACTCAAACCGAAGTCACCAATATGAGTTTTGTGGTGCTCGTGATATAATTGAACTATATTTGTCAGGAACCATATTTATGAATTTGATAACATTTCCAGAAGCCATTTCTCAAGAATACAAAGGACTAGAGATAGAAATAGTAATACCTGAATTCTGTACTAGAAATTATTCGGAACCTTATGGACGAATAGTTAATACCAACATACAGAGTGGTGAATATAATTGTTTTACACTAATAACAGCTTCGGAAGGAAACACAATATCTGCGTATTTTGTATCATATTATCTATATTATGTCTCAGATACTATACAATACATGAACATATACGACGGCGCTACCACATCATCCAACTTGATCGCTAGTTTTGTAGGACAAGATATTCGCCGCAACGAAGTCTTGAAACCAATTTTCTCCACAGGAAGATATTTGTTGCTGCATTACTTCAGCAACAAAGGTAATCCTGCTTTCGACATTAATTATATTACTACAAACAAAGGTCGAGGATGTGGAGGGTATTTGTTCAGCGATCAAGGCATTGTGTCTAGTCCGTTGTATCCTGAGTTGTATGCGGTAGACAACACGTGCGAGTGGGAATTAGAAACGCCTCTAGGGACGCGGTTGTTGCTGCGTTTTAGAGAGTTTAATATGAACGTTAGCTACGTGGACAGTTTCTTGCAAGTGGTAAGCCGTGACGGACAAATAGCAAGGACTTTGACCAACAAGGAAGAAGATTTTATCAGTTCCGAAAACTATGTAAAGATTGTGTCTAAAACTTCGATCAAGGAAAACGGCACCAGCTGGTTCGCTTTGTTTGCAGCTATAGAGTGAGATGAGAATGTAAAGCTTTGTTTAAAATATAGCTGCATTTTTTAATAAGAGTTTAGCAATTGAATGTTTGAGCTAAGGTAATATAGTAATGTGAAATGCCCTAAGACTTTCATTTATAATACTTTATACACTGAACGTGGGGTTTCAGAATAGTTATAAAATTAAAAAGAATCTACTTAGTTAATTAAAATAACTTTTGTTAGTTTCTTAATAATGTATTATTCATACAATGCGCTTATAGCCTAATAATAGGTTGGGGAAAAAGTCTTTTCGCATTTTATATAAAAATTAAAAACATTTTATAATATAGTTTATTTACATTTAACTAAAGTATGTAGGTACCATTTTGTTTGATAACTTTTTGCCATCTTTTAGGTAGGGACATGATCCCATTGCTATAGAAATTTTGGAGCTTCTGATCAAAAAACTGCGTCAAGTAGTTTTGGCAGTCCTCTCGTGATGTTAACCTGACACTGCCTAAAGAATTCTGAAGAGACCGAAACAGGTGGAAATCTGAAGGTGCCAGGTCAGGACTATACGGCGGATGCATTAAACCCAGCCAAACTCTCTTAATTTTTGCTGAGTGGTTAAAGATGTGTGAGGTCTAGCGTTATCGTGATGAAAAACCACACCCCTTCTGTTGATTAATTCCGGCCGCTTTCTCTTAACTTCTTGCTTTAATCTATTCAGTTGTTCGCAGTAGAGTTCTGAATCGATGGTCCTGCCTGGTGGTAACAGCTCATAATGAATAATGCCCTTCCAATCCCACCACACACACAGCATCACCTTGTTGCGAGTTAACCCGGGTTTCGCCACAGTCTGTGAAGCCTGACCGGCCTTTGACCATGACCTTTTTCGCACGTTCTTGTCAGTGAAAAATGAAATTGTAATGAAAAGTGGATCACGTAGATCCACTTTTCATCACCATTTATCACTTTCTTCAAAAATGGTTCGGTCTCATTACGTCGTAATAAAGAATCACAAATAGGTACACGGTTCATTAGGTTTCTTTCAGAAGCTCGTGAGGTACCCAAATATCGAGCTATTTTGTGTACCCATTTTTTTTCAAATGCGCCAAAACTGTTTTATGGTCAATTCCCAGTTCTTCAGCTACGTCGTAACTACTGACATGTCGATATTGCTCCACTTTTTCAAAAATAGCATCCATTTTATCCGTAAAAGGGCGACCAGAGCGACGTGCGTCTTTGACATCAAAATTTCCGGATTGATAACGCTTAAACCAAATTTGTACTACTCTCACAGACACTGCACTAGGTCCATAAACATCGCAAATTTTTTTCGCGGCTTGCGCTACATTTTTACCTTTTTGGTAGTAAAGTTTTAAAATGTATCTAATTTCTTCATTAGATTCACTCATCTTGACGGTAAGAAAAACAAATGAAAATCACGCATTTTAATGTTTGCAGAACCTTACCTGGTCGGAGATATATAAAGAAACAGACATGAATAAGGCATTTACTAGTTTTCACAATACACTACGTCTATTCTACGACCTCTGCTTTCCTAAAATTAAAATTAAAATAAATAATGCAGTGAAAAAGAATACTTGGATAAGTCAAGGATTAAAAATAAGCTGTAAAACTAAAAGGACTCTTCGGTATAAATATTATCGGAATACAAATATACAAAATAAAAAAAAGTTTATGACGTACTCTAAACTATTACAGAAATGCATAAATAAATCTAAACAAAATGAATATATCAAACTTATAAATAAAAATGACAATAAATGTAAAGCAACTTGGTCGATTATCAGATCTGAAATAAATAAATGTGATAACCGAAATCATATAGATGAATTATTAATTGATAACAAAGTTGTGACTGATCCTAAATGTATAGCTGAAGCTTTTAACAATCACTTCATTGGATTAGCAGGTAACTCTTCACAAACTTTAAATGACAAGCTAAATACGAGCTCTAGGGTGAACTCGATGTATCTCACGCCAGTGACAGAAGATGAAATCAAAATGATAATTAAATCTTTAAATAATACCAATTCAGAGGGATATGATGAACTTAACACAAAAATCATTAAAGCATGCTCAGATGAACTGGCAGCTATATTGGCACATTTAGTGAACTTGTCATTCATAGTAGGTATTTTCCCAGATGCACTTTAAATTTCTATTGTGAAACCACTACATAAAAAGGGAAACAGAAACGACGTCAATAATTATCGACAATTCACACTTATACCGATATTATCTAAGATTTTCGAAAAATATATATATATAAGATTAATGGACTACTGTATTAAATATAAAATAAAGAAGAACAATTTGGCTTCCAGACACATAAATCAACAACACTAGCGACATATTCTCTAGTTAAAACTATTTTGACAAATCTTAATGATGACTATAAGACCACAGGGTTATTCTTTGACTTGTCTAAAGCTTTTGATTATGTTCATCACAGTTTATTATTGAATAAGTTGGAAAAAATAGGCATTAGAGGCCCTGCTCTACAATGGTTGTCGTCTTATTTAAAGGACAGGCAACAATGTGTTATGGTTAATAAAATAGAAAATAATGAACAGATGAATTCATACACATCCGAATATAAAAATAATAAATACGGAGTTCCACAGGGTAGTATCCTGGGTCCCATCCTCTTTTTAATCTATATTAATAATATCACTAACATTATAAATCATATGCTGATGACATATCAATTATTGTGACATGCAAAAAATCTATTGACTGGAAAAAACGACATGAAAATGACATTAATAGTACTATTGACAAAATTATAGAATGGCTCAATTTAAATAATTTACAAATTAATTTAAATAAATCTCATTATGTACAATTCAAAAAATCTTCACACGTAAAATTAAATTTTGATTTAGACATACCAAAAATTAAAGAAGTAAACCAAATAAAATTTCTAGGTGTGACCTTGGATCAAAGCTTAAATTGGAAAGATCAAATAGATAATATAAGTTCTAGAATTACTAGATTTGTTTATGCTCTTAAGCAACTAAAGCGTGTAACAAATATAGAAACAACGATTACTACCAATCGTGCATATATAGAGTCTATATTTCGTTATGGTATTATCATATGGGGTAATAGTACAGATGTCCAAAGAATTTTTGTTGCCCAAAAAAAATGTATTCGAGCGATATGTGGATTACCACCGCGTAAATCCTGCAGGCCATTTTTTAAGAAACTTTTACCTTTACCGGCACTGTATATATATGAAATTTGCATGTTTGTTTTTAAGCATAAAACGCTATTTAAAAGAGCAAAAGATATCTATCTACGCTGTACTAGAAACAAAGATAGACTGGTTCCAGAAGATACTCCCAAATTTGAGAAGTACAAAGATAATTGTGTGTATATGTGTATTAGAATTTATAATAAAATACCCGCCGAAATAAAAACGCTAAATACCACACTTTTTAAGAAAAAAATATATAAGTGGCTGATTGACGAAAACGTATATAGTGTCAAAGAGTTTTTAATATATTTTGCATGCTAGCATGATTAGCAAAACATGTTGCTCTCTATTATTTTTATGTAACATCATATAATGTACCATGTTTTTAAGCAAATAAAGATCTTATCTTATCTTATCTTATCTTATCTTACTAATTTGAATTTGAAAGTATCTTCTTTAAAATTTAAACTTTTAAATGATACCAAAACCAGCCAGGTACAAATACATAGGGCGCACTATAAGTTTCCGGAACTGGCCACTTACATAAACAATATTTAAAAATTTATTGCAACATTTGAAAATAGAACTCTTTGGCTGTAGAATGCAGTTTGTTTCATCTGACTGTCTTTTGTTTTTACCTTGTGGCGCCATTTAAAAAATTGTGTGTCTGCATCAACATGGATTTAACTCGGGAAAATTTTCGTAGTATGATTTTCTACGATTTTAAGTGTAATTTGACAGCTCAACAGAGCATCGCTCGGCTTGAAACAGCTTTTGGCAATAAAGCACCATGCAAGACAACTGTTTATAGCTGGTTTGCAGAATTCAAGCGTGGTCGTATCAATCTCAGTGACGAATCTCGCGATGGTCGGCCGTCCACCGCTGTGACCAACAAAAACATCGATGCTGTGCGCCGTATGATTGAAACAGACAGGCATGTGACCTACCATGAAATTCGCGCATCCTTAGAAATAGGCATGAGTCAAATACAATTAATCCTACACAAACATTTGGGTGTGAGAAAGCTGTGCTCGCGGTGGATCCCACACAACTTGACCGAGGCTCAAAAAACGGACCGCGTCACTTGGTGCAGTGCCATGCTTACCAGATTCAACGAAGGTGCGTCAAATTTGGTGTGGGACATAGTAACAGGTGACGAAACATGGATTTATTGCTACGATCCCAATACAAAGCAGCAATCGAGCGTATGGGTCTTTCAAGATGAGCCTAAACCAACCAAAGTGGCGCGCGTGAAAAGTGCATCTAAGCGGATGATTGCTTCTTTTTTTAATAAAACTGGACACGTGGCTACTGTTGCTTTAGAGAATCGTCGTACATTGAATAGTGACTGGTACACGACCATTTGTTTGCCGGAAGTTATTGACGAACTCCGTAAAAATAACCGTAAACGCCGTATCATCCTGCACCACGACAATGCTAGTTCTCACACGGCCAGACAGACAAACGACTTTTTGAAGGCGAAAAATGTAGAACTCATGAGTCATCCTGCATACAGTCCCGACCTTGCACCTTGTGACTTTTTTCTGTTCCCAAAAATTAAGAACCAATTACGCGGTCAACGATTTTCATCACCAGAAGAGGCTGTCGAGGAGTATGAAAAACACGTTTCAGAGGTCACCACAGAGGAGTGGCACAAAAGTTTTCAAAACTGGTTTCATCGAATGAAAAAGTGCATAGACGCCAAGGGAGATTATTTTGAAAAAAAATAAATTAATTTTGTACCTTTAATAGTATTTTTTCATATTCATTCCGGAAACTTATAGTGCGCCCACGTAGTATAGCCAAAGTGGTTTTATTACAAGTTCATACATACTATATGCGAAAAGACTTTTCCCCAACCTATATATTAAGTAGGTATTAATTAAGTAACGGTTATCGTAACGGTAATAATTTGCAACAATTTAACGCAGATTATAAAAAAGCAGATTATAAATATAACTCGAAAATTAAAATTTAGTATCAAAAATAAATAATGCTTTCGTATGTAAGATTTAAATAAAAAGAAGTAATAAAAAAATAAAATTGATTAAAACTTATTTAGTTAAGCAATGCGGGATCTAAACCTACATTTCTTAATGTAAAAAGCGCTTTCACGATTTTACTCCCGACTAAGTATCGCGTTTTTCGCAGGTCGTAAAGCGGCTTCATTAGATCTTTTTATTTCCGCCGTGACGGCACGTACTTCATACTTCGGCTCGTAAACTGTAGGACTGCCGGAATTTACTCCCAGGCCGGACGCGCCAGTCGCAGTTGCAGAAAGAAGGCATTGCTTTTTGAGATTGAAAGAAAATCACCCACTAATCAAACGAGTTAGGTGATTAAATTAAAATTACAATTTTGATTTAAATTGGACCACCCATTTAATTAAAAATTAAATCAAAGCAGTGCTTATTTGGACGGACCACAATCGGTCTGGGCTTATCACTTTTTTTTTATTGGCAAGACAGCGTTATCTTATATACCATTTTGAACATTTGTACCTCTTGTATTTATGTATTAATTATGTATTTATGTGGGCTAGTTTAATACTTTGGGATTTAACGTAAAGTTTCTAAAGCAGAAGGTTACTTTATTCATTTCAATGCTGAAGATCCGAAATACGAGTAACTATTCAAATGGGAACCACTAGAAATGCAAGTGTTCAGCAGAGACTGCGCAGTTTCTTTCTGCGAGCAATCAACTGCAGCTGTCGACTTGTTGTTTTGCACTGAAAAAGGTTTCAGAACTGGCCACCTCTTAGTCTAATACTGTTTACATCCAGTTTTTACTGCTCGTTGTACATTTCAAACAAAAGAAAGTGCTGTGCCATCCTTTGCTGGGAGTCAATAAAGCTTCTGACCTTACTGTTTTATTATTGAGGAAAACGCTTGAGTGATTAAAAATTGTGTCTAACATTTTTGGATTCTTTTTTTCCAGATATTGGCTAGCGTGAGAAGTAGCGTAGGAGGGCTTAACAAAATCCACTGACTTAGTTTTATTAACTACCGTTGCATTCATTGTAAGCAAGTAGCTTAAAAACCCTGATACCATTTTGGCGAAAATGAAACAGAAAGTTACAAGCATAAAACTTTGGGGTTTCCACAGTCAAACAAAGAATTTACCCACTCCCCTTACTACCGTTGCATTCATTGTAAGCAAGTAGCTTAAAAATCCTGATACCATTTTGGCGAGAATGAAACAGAAAGTTACAAGCATAAAACTTTGGTGTGTCCACTGTCAAACAAAGAATTTTAACCCACTCCCCTTCCCCCTTGAAATGACACGTCTTAGCAATACCTAATCTAAATTTTTGATTAAGAATCTTAACTTCATTTTTGTTCCTTAAGTACTATTCTGCCAAAAACGCCAGTAATGCTCGTAACTATTAACCCCATCAAGCGATAACATCTAGTTGTTTGCGTGCAGTTTACGATACTCGCATATAATGAATTTACGATATTCTCATATCAGTGTTACTGGTTGGTGGCCGGTTAACAAAATTTTAATGGGACAAGTTACTACTTCATAAATATGTCGTGTAATTTCCAGCCTTGAAAATGACCATCTCCATCTCTTCCTGTGAACCTTGTACCTACTTATATGCGACAAAAAGACACAGACAAAAATCTCACGTATTTTTGCACTCCCAAGGTTGATTTCAGATATGCGACCTGTCATTAAAATAGAGACAAATCATAATAATCATAATCATTTATTTGTCAGACATGAGTACAAAAGTTGTAAGTTTACAGTCTAGGGCTTTATGCTGCGCCGTCAGGCATACAAATTTTGTTTTTAAAAGTTAGTTATAAATTAAGTCAATTTTAATGTCGTTACAATTGAATAACAATTTATGAAATTATTCATAAAATAGTTTAAAGGTCTTTCTAGACAGTGATACTATTCAAATTTTTAATTATCACCATATTTAGTTTTAAACAATTATTTCAAATGAGGGCGCCACTTTATCTACCACTCCGTCTTAACAAACATAGCGACTTCATAGATATATAGGCAGGGAAACTATTTTAGGTTTAAATTTTTAAAGTGTGGTCTGCACTACTGTCTTTGTTTTATATTACATATTGCTCTGACACATTTTTTCTGTGCCAGAAAAACATCTTTATTGTTGGTAGCATTCCCCCAAAATATAACTCCGTATCTGAGAGTGGATGATACATAGCCATGATATGCTGTGACTAGAGCAGTTTTTTTTGTTATTTTATCTGAATATACTTATGTTGAGATTTAAAAAAAGACTTAAAAAGCGGACGCCTATTACCAAGTTTTGAATTTAAAAACATAATATATTTTTACTTACTATTCTTGAATTGCAAACAGGCTTTATACCCGACAGAGAAGAGAATGAGGATACTGGCGCCATGTAGAAGCGCTTCTCATAAGGATTTTTTCGTGTTAAAAATAAATACTAATGACATCTTTCCTCAAATAAGTTCGGTGTCCATTGCTCGTTTATCCGATGTACACAATCATGTAAATTACTCCAAATGCGAGTCTATAATTATTTCAGTCTTGGATATCGAGACTGGAGAAGGGTGTTAATTCACCATCAAATTCCGTGAGCCGGTCGCGGTCATCAATGGCTACACTCGTGCAGCATGTGACTGTCAAACTTTTATTTGCGACACCAAGGGGCAAGCTCAGGCACGCCGCCGATTTGTGACTTTCCGAATCCTGACAATAGCGCCTGATTTATCGGCCCGCTCGTCTCACCGCTTTCGAGACGTCCTGAAAGTCCCGATATTCCAACGGTAATGTTATTTTTATCTTGCACCATCGGGGCTTGAGTACGTATACTTACGGGAAAATTTTGTATGCATTTTAGTTGGGTATTGTTGGTGTTTTCGTATCTTGTTTGCGGCTTCAAAGCCCGTGTTATAGAAGCTTGAATGGTATTAAAGACGCTTTGAATATGTAGCAAGTATTCTTAGATAGTTATAGAATATATTTAGGAGAATGGTATTACAAAATTCAAACCCCTATAGATTACGTTTGCCAGACAAAAACTAACACGTTTTTATTACAGTAGTAAAGCTCACAGGTAGATACGTATTTGAATTAAAAACAAGTCGATAGATACGCGTAACGCTACTTGCATTCTTCCCACTACTGAGCAGAGGAAAGATTTGCGTAATATTTTTTATTTAAGTTATAGTAAGTTTTATATAGTACGCCAGAATAAGGGTTACAAAATTATACATTTCTTTGACACGCTCTCGAATTTTATGTTGAGGGAGGCGTTGTTAAATAATAAACTGATTTTATTAAATTTAGATATACCTATTATATTGCTTTCAATTCCAACATTCTACTAGATGTCATACCTACATAAAATAGTTAATTTGTTGAATTGGTGAAAACACCGTCAGCACACCACAAAAATCGCGCCTTTGAAAAAACCGATGCCGCATTTCCGGCAAGCCGAAACGGCGTACCAAACAAGTGATAGAATGGACTATACTTGACACATAGAATGAGATAGTATATCTCTCTAGTCGTAATTCTGTCATAAGTATATGCTCTCCTTTTGTGCACACACTGTTTTGATAAACATGTGCAAAAATAATTCAGTGTGCCCACTTGTCGTTGACAAATCCGATGAATGAACATTTTAGAAAACAGAATACATACATGATACTTTGAATAATTTAGTAAAGACGTGTCTTTATTCGCGAGCAAATCTTTGAATTATAAAGCGGGTGGAGAGGTGGTGGAGGGAGCAACACTGCGTCGCCATCTGCCGGCTGCCGAGTTAACAAGTTACATTCATACATATTAACTTAGTGTTGGGGTCGTTCCATATTCATGCGAGGTGACGCTTCCGAATTCAACTTTTTGGGCATTGCAGCAAAAACCCTACTTTATGTTACAGCTTTCTGCATTAATTCTTTAATAAAACGTTAAATTACTCGCTTGTTTGTACTAGGACTTTGTGAAAGCAAGCAAGTAGCTAGATATTAGGGCAAACTGTGATGAAATAAAACTTTGAGATGGTCCTTCGATATCAGACTGATTTCCTAATAAATTAACAAAGTCAGCTTATTATTTAGGTAACACTTTACGCGATACTCAAGCAAATATAATCAAATCATAATGATTATACGTCTTTACACGTAAGTGTCCTATAAAGGAACATTAAGGGGCTACCTGAATTTTCCGGGGTCCAGTGGTGCCCCCCATTTGAAATAAATAATTCGAAAAGAAACGGAGACATCATTTACAATTTCGTCTTGACAAAGTCCTAGATAACCCTTCAAACTGATTTATGAACTACTGTTTACAGTTTAAAGTAAGAACGTACAGATTTTCTACGCACATTAGAAAAAAACTAACACTTTTGTCTTATGTGCGTAGAAAAGCTTCACATTCTCTTTTTAAACTGTTAACAATAGTTCATAAAATTGTTTCTAGGACCTAAAGACAAAATTTTAAATAATGTCTCCGTTTCCTTTCATATAATTTATTTAAAATGAAGGCAGCACTGTACCCCGGAAAATTCAGTTATCCCCTTAAAGATCTGTTATATTTTTTTATGCGTAGGACATATGTCAGTAGTTTTCTCTGCACTTCATTTTATAGGCGCATGTTAAAATATATTTATTATGCAATGATAAATATTAAGTACTTTAAAAAAATATGTAGACACTACTGTAATATTTTTTAAATTAATATTAATTCTAAATTGAAACTAAGTTAGCGCTAAAAGAATGACTTTTTATTTCCCTAATCAATACCTAAATGCCGACCAAGCTTCCAGAAAATCCGCCGGCAATAGTCCAGATTCCCAAAGAAATCTCTTTGAATCGTACAGATTTCAATCGTGAATTTATTGCTAGTACCGGAGCGTTTCCATAACACGTGGATTGCCTTTGAGGACGGTGCGCGCTATCTAAATCCATTCTGCATACGAGAAACAGCGGGATTGAAAACGTACCTTCACTTGGAACTGTTACATTTTTCTTTTTTCTAGGTATGTATGTACAAATTGTCCGATTGAACTTGGAGTTTTTGGAATTGTTGATAGTTAAGTATTTGATTCTTGAATTCGTTTCCATAATACGTGGATTGCCTATGATGACAGTACGCGCTTTCTAAATCCACTCTGCATACGAGAAACAGCGGGAAGCAGGATTGAAAACATACATTTTAAACTTCGCACGCCTCATAGCGGAGCGTTGAGGTAGTGCACTACTCTCAACATGTCAGAGTGAAGCATTTTTCTAGGCTTACTTGTCTCTATTATATTCATAATGCACTAATGCAATAATATAAGTACAGAGATATTATAACTAATTAAATACTCAAATTACTTTTTGCTAAACATACAAAAAAAATGCGAGACCATTGACCGGCTTTTTTTTTTCAATTTTTACGGCTCTAAATACAAGTTTGTTCTGTGTATTATTATCTATCGGATTACCCGTAAGGCCCAATGGCAAGTGTTTTTTTTTTTTAATTAGCGTTTTGATGCGTGCACTTTTGGATTTTCCAAGCGTTTTTACATTTTTCTTTATTATATTATATGTACATGTACAAATTGTCCTTTCAAACCAAATAAAAGCATTTACAATATGCCTACAAGAACTTTTATTTAAGTTACCTTAAGACAAAGAGTTTGTAGAAATGGCGCCTTAATTTATAATAAAATGTTTAGTTGTTGAAAGGTTCTTATTAAAATTATGCCCTTTTAATTATTTTATCAACAATATTCGACATAATAACATTTCAAATAAAGACGCAATTTCTACATATTCTTCTCTGTAAGTACGAATAGAGTTTGAAATCGATACGCTGTGACTTCGCAATATTTAGAATACTTAACAAATATGACCTCATACGAGTACGTTAAGCAAGCTTTGTTTCGATTGTAGCATTTCGTAGCACTCGTAGCGCCGGTGCTGGTTCGCGTTTGCGATGGCTGTCAGTTCACAAGGGTAACGAGGCACTAAAACCACCCGTCGCTCTTCCCTCAGTAAACGACCGCTAAGCCGATGTTACACCAGATTTGCCG
Source organism: Acrobasis suavella (assembly GCA_943193695.1). Classification (NCBI taxonomy): domain Eukaryota; kingdom Metazoa; phylum Arthropoda; class Insecta; order Lepidoptera; family Pyralidae; genus Acrobasis; species Acrobasis suavella. The sequence goes on from OW971943.1 coordinate 6,692,086, forward strand.
CTTTTGTGCTGCGTTTTAAAACGTCCACTGAGTTTCAATGCATGTGTACGTAAGCGAACGTGTATATACATATGCAGCTAATAGATACAGAAGTCCTACTAGTAGCACTAATTGGAAGGTTACTGCTGCAAGCTCTATTAGAGGCCCGGCCCAATTACTCATGAGATTGTGAAGAGAACGATGGCTTGACGTCACCAAGGATGATTTAAGAACAGTTTAGATAAGAGGCAGAAGAGCTAAGAAACCTTCAAAATAAAGAAAGAAGAAAAAATAATATGAAATGAAAAAATACAATAAGGTTTTTAATGATTAGTTTATACCTAAATATTGACCTATTGATATAATTATGTCCGGCCAAGCTATGTCTAGAGGGGTTCTTCATCCTAGGCATATATATATATATATATATATATATATAAATATAGATATATAGTATATAGATACCCTACACGGTATACAACGTGCAAGGGACATACCGTAATAAATCAAAGCACGGTCAATACTAGATCACTGAAGTATATTTTTTTTTATTGGATGTTATTTTATTATAATTACACTATAGTAATCTAGTATAGCACGTGGTTCGATTTATTACGGGTACCTTCCACATTGTATATGAATAATTTTATTGTTTACTTCATTACTCTGTGGCCTATACGGACTATACATAGAGGGCGCCTCCTTGAATTTATTGTTCCGTTACATATCCTATAACCAGCGGAAAGCCAAGTCCAACGACATTACATTTGTGAAGGATATCATGGATATTAATAAAGTTATAAGGAACAGATGAACATACATACACAGCGGCGAAAAAAATAACCCATTTTTTGGCTTCGCAAAATGTAATGAGGTTAGTAAAACCTAATAAAACTAGAAAACATAAATTAATTTAATTGAAATTTGTCTGAAAGAAAATAATAAGAATATATTGTACCAGGTGCTTCTCTTTTCGAGCAGGTTGTAAAAGCCGATCTAGGGAGTGAGCGAGAATCTATCCACAGATGTGAGGTGAGACAATCATTATTTTGATTCCTTTGAGCTATGAGACCTTTGGGTCTTGCAGCCCAAGGATTTATCTACACCTTTAAAGAAAAAGACGTGATAGTATCATATCCATTAAAACACATTTTAATGTTTTTACTTTATTACTGGTATTCCTTAGTGCTTTATCAATGAGGTGCTACTGCGGCAAAAAGAGCCACCCAGCCATCTCCGTAATTGTTCGTCGTTGTTGTAGAAACTATCTTAACGTAGTTGTCTTCACTAGTGTATTCCTCCGTCCAATGTGTATTGCAGTAAGTCACCATCACATCACCAGCCCTGTTCACCAACTGCACCTTAATACCATCTTTACAATACCCATATACTTTAAAATCACTGAATTTCAGATGTAGCCGCGTGGTTAGAGGTGTTTCTATTTCCCACTCGCAAGTTTTATTTTCCTTAAAGGCATTTGGATAAAATGGACTGGTCACAACACCCTGATCGGCAAATAAATATCCTCCACATCCTCGACCTTTGTCTGTAGTAATGTAATTAAGATCATATGTAGCTTTTCCTTCTTTAGAGCGAATACTATGTATTAACATATATCTTCCTGTAGAAAACACAGGTTCAATAACACGACCTACTTTCAAATCTCGTCCTTTCGTACTAATAAGTTTATTAGATGTTACAGTATTTCCATCGTAAATATCATGGTATGCAGTGTCCGGATTCTTTAAGTAAGGTGGATAAGATATAAAGTAAACAGATATAGTTCTATTTTCAGGTGCAGTTATCAAAGTATAACAATCGTCAGAAAACTCATCAACAGTAGTAGATTGTATTCTACCGTAGGGTTCTGAATAATTTCTGTCGCAAAATATGCCATATGATACTTCAAATTCAATTCCTTTGTAAGCTCTAGAGTCACTCTGAGGCAAAGTTAATAAATTTATAAAAAATGATCCCTCTAAATAAAATTCTACATATTCATGTGAACCACATAATTCATATTGGTGAGTATGGTTAACGTTTGCATACAAGTTGTGTTCATTAAACAAAGAGTTCCCATAATTTGAAACTATTGGCCAATTGTACATTTTGAAATCTTTCCCAATGGTTTTATCGTGAGATCTCATACCAATAACCAGTCTGTCTTTATCACACACAGCTGGTGATGTACCAGATTGTATATCTATCTTTTTAAAAAGTAAACGGGTGTCTAGAATATGTGAATTACTCTTAATCTCATAACCGCAGTGTAGTCCACGAGCTATTGATCCAGACTCGTATCCAGGGGACGCAAACCGTTGCACGCGGTGTGACACTTCAATAACAGTTGGTTTGCACAAAGGTTCTTCGGCAGTTAGTTTAGCGGTAAATTGAGGACTTAGTCCAGATAGGAGCCTGATACTCATCGTGTTGGAAGATGAAACCGTTTCTGGCGGCAACGTGTGGCAATATGATCTCATCACCAGGCTGTCAGGGACGGATCCATCCCTTATTTCCAAAAAGTTACATTGACATTTACCATCTTCGGAAAAGGCCCTTAAATTGTTGCACTGATTAAAACTGAATTTTTCGAAGCGAACTTTTACTACTTTATCTTCTGGTGCCAAAATATTCCACTGGCAATCTAAAAAGTCATCGCGTTTTCCGGTCAATATGGGTGGTGACAATACGACCTCGGAACTTACAGATTTCATATCGATATTGCCGCCGCAACCCTCTGATTCCGGATACATAAAAATTACCTCAGCTAAAAAACCTCTACCCTCTTGTTTACTTGTAAAATGTACAGTCATAGTATTCCCTGAGCTGGGTACTGCAACAGGAGAATGTGACCATCCACAAATTACAGCCAATCGTTTCTTAGAGACAATCTTCAACCCATCGTAGATAGCTATGTAGTCTCCGTCGTCACCACAAAAAGGTGCTTGATTTAAACTGACATAATTAAATTTGAGTTTTACTACTTTGTCCGCTGGCGCTTCAATTGTCCAAGTACAAGACTTACCTGCAAGATATCTCGGGAGGGGACTTGGTGTTATAATGGATGGTTTTGTTATTTGTCCACCACATTCACTTAAAAATGAGAAAGCTATTTTGAAACCTGTTTTCTCATTTTTCTCATTTGAATTAAAAAATATTGACAGATGATCCTCAAAGAGATCATTTTGAGGATTTTCATCTCCACAATAATATGCTTTCTTAAACATTGATGGTTCACCTCCATATATAAAACCATGAGTATACAGACTCAAAGTATCTGCACAATCGGTGTCAGTCGCATATAAATCAAACTTCAAATATTGCAGTAGCACTTTTTGCCCTTTAGGTGCATATATGTCGTATCTGCAATTCATATTGGGCAAATAGTTCGGATACCCTGGACTGATTATGTACTGTTCTTCTGCTGAAGCATGATATTCCCCTCCACATTTAGCTGTCCAATTAGCTTGAAATCCTTGTAAGTTAGTTGCACTGTCTGTTTTTAGGACTACAACCATATTGTTAAGTTTCGATCGATATTCAGATGGTATATCTGTTCCACATAATCTGGTAACTTCCTTGTCATCTTCGTATATTATTACAGCGTCTCTTGTACAGTTGACTGATTCCTCAATGGCAAATTGAGTGAAGTGGAGAGATATCTGCATTCCCTTCACAGCTTGCAGCTCCCATGAGCAATGTGTGTCGCTTGAGTAATGCTCTGGAAAGTTAGGAGAAGAGAATGTCCCGGGTTCTTGCAGTTTCACATGGCAGTCCTGCAACGCTGCTGTTTGCTGCAGCAGCATCACAACCACACACGTCAACACCGTCCTAAACATCGCGCCAAACTTAGTTAATTAAACTTTGTAGGTACTGCATATACTATCTTTTATACGCGAAAGTTATCTGCACCGGTCAAAACGATAATCTTGTGATCTTTACCCTCCAATATTTTTAATATTAAAACATGATCGGACGAATAATAAAACGTGAGCATCAATGATATAATATGTGATGATAAGAGTATATTATATAATATACACTTACTAAAAAAGAGGAAGATATCCGGCAAATTCAGATTTAGATTCATATTGTGTGCCTTTTTTTATAAAATCATAGCTTGAAGGAGCCCTTTATATAATAATACAACTGTGGTTATATTCTAGGAGCTACTGGTGTAAAAAAAAAAAGTTTTATGTTCTTCAAATCTTTCGCCATATGGTTTTTAATAACTTTGATAACAACAAATCTGTAAATCTGCAATCCTTTTATCTATATCATGAAATATGGCATTATTATTGCTTGAACTTTACAAGTAGGTACCATATTAAAAAACTGAAAGCCAATTCCGAGTTACCTGAGCATGCCCTCTTTGTATATTTAACACCAGACCATACTCGTACTCTACCTTGGTAAAAGCCAAATACTTTTTATGCTAACTACGGTGCCTACCTATTATTCATGCAAGGAAATCAACTAAGTACTCAACAGCTTCATGCTTATTATTTTCCTTTATACTTTTAACACACTTAGGACTGTCAAAATAGAATAGGTACTCGTTTAGATCATAATAAGCTTACTTTGACGACCTCCGTGGCGAAGTGGTCACCATGCTAGTCCACCACCCAGAGATCCCAGAATCAGAGAGAGAGAACAGAGTTAGTATTCCATAACACAAGTCTCGAACTTACTTTGGACCTAGCTCAATCAGTGTTATTTGTTCCTATATATGTATTTATTTATCATATAAATCTATAATATATAAATCTCTTACAAGCGATGTTGCCGTTCAATCTTTTGTTTTGCGTCTGAATTACACGTACACACGCACATAGCCTGTATCGCGCCATCACTCATACCAGTCAGTTGTCGTTAGACTCGTCAAGTTGTCACTCGTCGACGTGGTTTTGTTTTAGTCAATCTGCAACTCTGCAAGGTTGGTATAATGTTTATTTATTTGTCCTCGATTTACTGTTAACTATCAAGCCAACAAGTCTAGAGGCAGAAAGACTCTTTTCGGTCGCTGGCTACATATGTCGTTCTATAAGAATTAGGTTGGGAGATAAAACCATTGATGCCATTTGTTTTTTGAGATCATATTTTCAAAAAGAGTAGTGACTGATTATTTGATTATTTCATATTTCTAACGTTACGATTACTTATTTAGTAAGAAAAATTAAAAGACCATTAGTAAACTAAATTCATATGATACTCTTTGTGAATACAAAAGACTGATTAAGTATATCTATTACCTCAGATAAAGAGTAGAATTAATATTTTTAGTTAAGTACAAACGTACCTACAATACAAAGTTCTACCAAAAATTAATATTTTTCTCATGTTTCTGGACCTTTTATTAATAAATAAGTAGCCAAACTGGTGAAATAAGTAGCTAATTATTTAGTAAGGCAATTTTTTTTTATTTTTAATAAACAGTTGATTATAACCATAATAAAGTTTATTATTTCATATAAATTCCATAAGAACGCTATAAACTACGCGGGATCCCGCAGGATCCCGCTGTTACGAAGTCAATCCAGCAATAATCCCGCGGGATTGGAAACAGTGCGGGATTGCAATCCCTAGTTACCGATAACTGTTATGATATATTCGTATCACCTCTACTTGATCTTGTCTTTCTCATGTTATAATAATATACTTCGCCTAGTATTTTCTTCCCGTGACAGCTGGTCACGTAATTGAAACAAGAATACGTCATCAGTTGCGAAACGGTTCTCAAACTTTTATAGCGGGGAAAAAGATGATAGATAAAAACAATACAGTTAGTAGGTACAACTTTTTATAATTTTATTTAATTTGCCCTATTTGTCGTTTTGAAATAGAGATGGGCTGTGGGTAAATACTCAATCTACCTGTTTGGGTATATACCCCGTAGATTGGGTAAATACCTGATAAATACCCGTATCTACCTGTTTGGTGGGTAAATTAAATATATGAGTAATTACTTTGGAAATCGTGTCGGAAAGTGTGTGCAAACGCTGTAATGTGCTTAAAACGCAGGTAGAATTTCATACATTGAAAGTAGGCTTTTTCGACTAAATATCATTTTACCTGTGCAAAGGCATATTTAGGTGTTAAAATAGAAAAAAAAAGACATTAAATGCGATCTCAATATACTCATATAAGCTTTACCTTAATACATAATATGAAGAAGTATTATTTGACTGCTCATTCATATATAGAGAGTAGTCATATTTGATTGCTCATCCAAGAGCCAAACTAGTGCTTTCAGGGTTGGTACCGGAAAAAGAGATATTTGTATTGATTAGTTCTTTGATCCTACATCAACTTGTTATAAAATTTCCCACAAAATAGTTTGCCGGATATTTATCCAAATTTATCCGTTGTATGAGAACATACGAATTGACAGGATTAAGTTTACATTTATTACTGGCAAATGTTTTTCTATAGACCTAATTATATGTTACATAAACAAACGGACATCAAATGCGATGTTAATATATGAGCACCCTCATACATATAGATAGAGTTGATTTTTTCAACTGCTCATCCAAGAGTCAAATCTACTGCTTTCGGGATTATTTCTGGACCAAAAAAAAAATTCATTTTGACGAGTTTTTTGATACCCCATCAATTTATTATAACATTTCCCCCAAAATAGCATGCCAGGTATTTACCGCAATTTACCCATTGTATGGGACCGTATGAATTGACAAGTCTATTATAAGTTTTCATTCTTTGTTGGCAAATATTTGAAATTATATGTTAAAATAAGCAAACAGACATTAAATGCGATATCATTATACGAGCACCTTCATATATACATAGGGAGTAGGCTTTTTTGACTGTCCATCCAAGAGCCAAAACCACTGATTTCGGGGTTGGTCCCCGAACAAAATATATTCGTATTGACGAGTTCTTTGATCTCTTATCAACTTGTTATTCCATTTCCCTCTGAATGGCATGCCAAGTATTTACCCCAATCTACCCGATGTATGGGAACAATACGAATTGACAGGTCTAAGTTTTTATTTTTTACTGGAAAATGATTTTAGATATATTTTTCTCTTGAAATAAGCAAATAGACATCAACTAAGATGAAATCAGTATGTTTAAGATGGATAGCGTAAGTGATTTTAATGATAGTTTTATTTATTGATTTATACATTACATAACCATTCCACACATTTCTACATATAATTAGAGGACTTGAACTAGTTCTTTAATAAATATTCCAATCTACTTACCCAAACGGGTATTTACCCGGTGCATATCGGATAAATACCCAAGCGTGGATAAATACCGGGGTAGATGCCCATCTCTATTTCGAAATGACTATTGCTGGGAAGATAATGATGAAAGAAACCCAGTTCAGTATGGTCCCTACACCTATTCTACCCAGCCCGTTAGGCTATGGTACAAGTTACAAAACAGATTTACATCTTAAACTTTACGTTACAATATATTTAACATTTAAAAATAGAATTAAAATTTTCAGTCTACTATTTCCAAGAATTTTGATCTGATAAATAGTGATTTACACGACAGCTCATTTTAATAAATAATTTTAGTTTGGAAACCACAGTAATTTCTTCACCGAATGATGTAGCGCTATAAGTGTGAGCGAGACAACGATAACGTTGAAAGGGCGGACTGTCAGTATGAAACTAGTCAATTTGATGTATTATCACTGTGTGTAATTGAATTACCTGAAAAAATGCATTTTTGAAGTTTATATAGCGCGAGCTTTGCGGGAGCGGGAGCGGGAACGCGGACGCAGACGCGAACGGGAACGGAGACGGGCGGAACAAAGGTCGCCAGCCTTTAAATCCTACACTATAACAAAATTTGTTATATTTTTCAAACATTTTAACATAATAAATAATATATAAGTTACGAAAATAATAACGTAAAGAACCAATTCAAAATCCTGTTAGAATCATTTTTGACTTCTACGCGGATGTAGTCGCGGGTTAAAGCGAGTAATCGTATATACGATTAAGATACATGTAATATGAGCTAAGTAAGTTAATTATACTTGAACTGACATTGAACCAGGGGTGACGACAGGGTCAGAAAAATATGATTGTAATAATTAGTCCGTCTTTTAGATTCTCCAGAAATAATGGACCCATATTTTTCAGTTTACCAAAAAAAGTAAAAATTAACAAAGATACGGAGTATCAAAGTTCCGGGGTGGGGGCCTGCGACGTCACTACTAAGTAAAAATCGTACCTAGTCGTGACGTCATGCGTAATATCTTTGTCATGTTTTGTATTCCAGAGAAAATAAAAAATACGTGTACAATATTTTTTTAATAATCTCACCGATGGGCTAAAATTATATTTTCATTCGTCTATTCTAATAGGTATTTATTTATTTTCCTAAAATTTAGTGCACCATGCACTACAGTTTAGGAAAATAAATAATCTTTTTGTTCTTATACAAATTTCTGATAGGTTATTACGACATAGTTTATCTGATATAGACTAGTCACAATACTCGTAACGACGGTGGTTCTTAACCCTTTCACCGCGAGACTTTATATCAGTGGACGTGATGACACTGGCATGCGATGTGCATTCGCTAGGATTTTGGTCTTATATATATATTATAGCCAATAGGCGTGCTTGGATGGTTTAAAAGGGTTCCATTGATTCACACGGATGAAACATATACTTATTTAAGTGAGGTTTACTAATATTTTCTTACGAATGTATTTCGTTTGTAATAATTTTATTGTACCAAAGAACACAATAAAGTCCAAAAAAATCACAAATATATTATGGACTTATCTCATATAGGGATCTCTATGTTTTTTTTTCTTTTACTTTGAACTTTAAAATATAAAAATTATCTATCTCTACTAGTGTTTTTAATCTCCGTAAGTATAATATAACAGGGCAAGTGCGAGTTAAACTCGCGTGGAGAGGGTTCCATACCCGAAAATTTTCTGTAAGTGAACGTATTATATTGAGTTTACTACTTTATTTTCAATTGATGGACTTCTTATATTATTTTTCCTGTAATCTACGAGCAATATTATGAACATAATATAGTTTTTATTATATTTATTTATTATATTTATTTTGAAAAAACATAATATAGTTTATATCATGTTTTTTCAAAATTTTAGGCTCAGTAGTTTCGGAGATCACGGGGGAAATGGTCAATTTTCGTCTTTTTTCGTGAATAAAATCAAAACTATTTATCTTAAAATAATAATAAAAATATATTTAAGATCCTCATCTCAAGCCCTTTTATTTGATATATGACAAGGTAAGGTTTGCAAAACTTTTCTTTTTTAATTTCCTAATTCAACCCTCGAAAATGACCCTTATTTTGAAATTATATTTGTTTGCTTATTTTTTCTGTAATCTACAAGCAAGCACCTAAATTTTGTATTTTTTTTTTTGAAATTTTTGGTTCAATAGTTTCGGAGATCAGGGGAAATGGTCAATTTTCGTCTTCTTTTACGAATAAAATCAAAACTATTTATTTTAAAATAGTAAAGAAATATTTTATAAAAAACATAGTAAGGTTTGCAAAACTTTTTTTTTTTAATTTCCTAATTATTCCCTCGAAAATGACCCTTATTTAAAAAATATATTTATTTACTTTGCACATCTATGTTTGGGTCGTAGGATTTCACCATTCTACCAAATTTCATCTGATTGGGTCCAGTAGATTCGGAGCAAATTGACTGTGACAGACGGACGGACAGACAGACGCACGAGTGATCCTATAAGGGTGCCGTTTTTCATTTTTTGTATGGAACCCTAAAAATGCAAAAGTTTTCAACTTCATCATAAAGCTTAATATGATTTGACATAAACTTGGGCTTGAATATGTTAGATAGCACAGAAGTGTTAGTACTGACTAATACCTGTCAATGTCATTATTTCTAATTCATTAATTTAACCATCTTGAAGCGTGACCTTTGAGTGTGAGTGACCCAAAAATAATTAAAAAAAAAGTAAATATGTTCCAAAATCTTTTATTTTTGAAGCATTTTTAATAAGAAGACACACTAGCAAACAAAGCAACCCATCTAGACCCGTCACCAGGTTGCGCAGTGGTTTTGAACTCGATTTTTACATAGTTGTCATTACTGATGTAGTCCTCGGGATCGTAGTCATTCGGCGTCCGAACAACTTGCCCAGCACGGTTCATTACTTTCACGTAACTGTTCCCATATACTCTGAATTCCTTTAAACCCAATAGCAGCCGCGTCCCTGGAGGCGTCTCTAATTCCCACTCACAAATTTTGTCGTCATTATACCAATTTGGGTAAAATGGACTAGTCACCACGCCTTGATCTCCGAACAAGTATCCCCCACAGCCTCGCCCTTTGTTCGTTATTACATAGTTTAAGTCGAAAATTGCTTCTCCGTACGGAGTGCGAATGTTGTGTAGTAATAGATGTCTTCCTGTAGAAAAAACGGGTTGAACTACGTCATAGCGTTTGAATGTCTGTCCTTTTGTACTAATTATCTTTTTAGATGCGGTTGTTGCACCGTCATATATATCCATGTATTCACTTTCAGAGGATTCTGAAGGATATGGCGCATACGACATGAAGTACGCCGATATTGTGTAGCCTTCCGGGGCCGTTATAAGAGTGTAACAGAAATAAGGAGGTGCCTCCCCAAACTGGCCGGTAATTCGTCCATAAGGTTCTGAATAATTTTTATAAGTACAAAAATTGCGTGCTAATACTTCTATCTCGAATCCTTTGTACGCTCTGGAAACGCTTTCTGGGGATGTTATCAGATTTAAAATAAATCTTCCTGGTAAATACAGTTCAATAATGTCATGTGAACCACAAAACTCATATTGGTGAGTTAGATTTACATTTTCATAAATATGGTATTTCCTAAATAACGAATTAACCTGGTCATCGTAAAGTTTACCATTTTTTGTCGTATAATCTGTACCTAGCATGTTTTGCCAAGATCTTTGTCCGATGACTATTTTGTCTTTATTACATGTTGTTGGAGTTGTGCTGGGCTGGATGTCTAGGTTTCTAATGACGAGATGGACAGGGTCTGATATGGCCTGAAACTCATAAGCGCAGTTGATACCACGAGGCAAAGATCCGGACTCATATCCTAGAGACTGGATCCGTGTCACATTATGAGATACTCGAATGACCGTCGGTTTGCAGGCTGGTTCTTCTACAGTCAACGTAGCGCTAAACTCCGAAGATGCCACTGAGAACATGGAAACACTAAGCCTGTTGGCAGATGAAATCACTTCTGCTGGTAAAGACTGCCCACAGTAAGATCCTAGCAGTAGACTGTCAGGTACGATCCCATCTCGAATCTCCAAATAATTATTATTGCTTTGTGTATTATTACATTCAGGAAATGAAAATGACGTCATTTTGATTTTTATAACGTAGTCATGCGGCGCTAAAATATTCCAAGTACAGTAAAGCTGATCTCCCGAATTGCTTAACTTTAGTGGTGATTTCAGACTAAAAGATGTGAAGTATGTCATGTTGACTATACCACCACAATTGGCTGGCTCAGGGTCAATAAAAAGTATTTCAGATAAAAAGCCTTTACCGTCTCGGTTACTATGGAATTGGAATGTCATAGTATTTCCCGAAGCAGGGACTATCATAGGAGCATTGGTATTACCACAAATTGCAGCTAGTTGCTTTTCTGGATCAGCTGTCAATCCATCGTAGAGCTTTATATAGTCCTGGTACTTGCCACACAAAGCTGCAAGATTGAGATTAAGGTATACAAATTTGACTATAACCTTTTTATTTTCAGGTGCCTCAATAGTCCAATTACAGAGCATACTATCAGGATATCTTTTTAACTGGCTTGCTGTGATAGTCGTAGGCTTAGTAATTCTCCCTCCACAAGTATAAATAGAGAATGCCATTTCAAACCCTGTTTTCTCGATTGCTTCATTTGATTTGAAGTGTAACTCAAGATCTCTCTCAAAATAATCAGCAGGAATTAATTTATTTCCACAGTACCTTTCATGTATATCTTTATAAAGGTAAGGCCTGCCTGATATAAGTGATAAGTAATCATTAAAACACAAAATATCAGAATCTCTTTTATCTTCTAATTCAAAATTTTTAAACTCAAAAAATGCTTTGTAGTCATCCGGAACTGTAATTATATATTGACACGACATATTAGGCCAATAGTTGGGATATCCTGGACTATACAAGAATTGCTGTTTTTCGGTAGCGACGTACTCCCCTCCACATGTAGCCTTCCACGTAGCTTGAAATCCTGATAAATTTGTGTCTTCATTTGTTCTCAAAACTACTTTTAACTTATTGTAAGTAGATTTGTACACAGGCGGTAAATTAGCTCCACATAGTTTAGTAACTTCTTCGTAATCCTCATCCTTCCAGTCGTAGATTGTGACAGAATCTTTGGTGCAATTGACTCCATCCTCGATTAAAAACAGATTGAATTGGAGAGATATTCGTATTCCTCTTTCAGCAATAATCTCCCACTCGTAAATTTGGTTGTTGGGGTATAGTTGCGGAAAGTTAGGTGAGGAAAACGTTGCGGGTGCGCGCAGTACTTCTTTTCTTTGCTGGACGGCACCGGCGCGCGTGAGCAAACACGCTACCGCACACGTCAACACTGCCATAAACATGGTCACACTTTGATTAAACATCCCACACACTAAATGCGCCTTTAAATAGCTGTAGATCAATGCTTCTCAATCAGTACTCGAACAAAGTGATATCATAATTAACTGTTGCCCGCGGCGTGACTCGCGAAATTTAATGACGGAGTTTCATAAACAATTTTATCCTGACTGTATTAAAAGGCAGAACCAGTGTATGATTATGAAAAAGGTTCAAGCAATAATTTTATGGCCTAAATTATTTATAAGGTAAATATTAAGATAAATTTTTATATACATATCCCAATTTTGGGACTCAAATATCACAGGGAAAAATAAAGCATGTTCACATCTCTGCACAACTAACTACGTCAGTTAAAGTCTTTCTGTTCGTTTTATGAGAGTAATTTTTTGGTTTTTTTTCTTATTCTTTTATGTAAGTATATATTTTTAGGGACTGGGACTGCTAACAAGAACCATCTTTCACCACAAAGTGAAATTGTGGATGAATAGATTCATAATTATCATCATCATATAACTACTTACAGCCCAACGTTGGATAATTACCTCACCTGATTCTCTTCTATTTCTTTTTTTACGTATATTATGTACCCTGTCAAACCCCCGCTGGACATCTTGAAGAATTTACTTTCGCTCTTTTTACTCAGTCCTAGAAATCCCTCAGTTGCAGAATAAATCTCACTGATTGCACAAAGCCCCTGATCCCTCTCATTCCGTTATCGCTGCAATAGTATTCTCCTTTGAACGATCTTAATAACAGAGCTGATGCAATTTGCTTTGCATTATTTGAATTTACTAGCTTTTGTCTTTTTCCCATGCTAATCTGGTAGCAAAGAAAACACGTATCTCCTTTTGATTTCAGATTCAGCACAGATTTACACGAACCTTGTTCTCAAATGAATTGATGGTTAATGATGACGATAGCAACAAATTCATCCAAAACACTCCTAAGGTCTAAGCATAGATTAAGAAGTACCTAAGTAAAAAATTTTTTACGTCTATGGGTCTAAGCATAATAAAGAACGTATAAGGCTTTATTTTCATAGGGCGGCAGGGGAGGATGTATAGACTTCTGTCAAAGATCAAAAATAAACAAAAAAAATTTGGAGTCTTGCATTAAATGAGATTTAAGGTGCAATTGTAGCGCCGTCTTTTAACGTTATTCAATAATTTAAATTGGGCAATATTAGGCTGTAAGCTTGCTCTTATAAATTTTAAACAAATTGATGGATTTTATTTGTTTAATCAATAATTCAGTTAATCTCTACTAAAAGCATAAAGTCGTGCAGTGCTATATCCCTACAAAGTAACACACCGATATTATCTCATTGTGGTCTTATATTCGTATTTCCGAATAAAATAAATAGATGGCGTAGTTATAAAAAAAACGGTTCGAAGAAGACTTTTCCCCTGAAAATGAGACAGTTAATAATATGCGACACACAATATTGCAATGCAAAAATATATATAATCTTAAGACATTGTATGTACAATAAATTAGGTTACCATCACGCTTGAAGTGGCCTTTGAGTCTTGCGGCCCTGGGCTCTGTCTGTTTAGAATCACAGAACTCGAAGTGCTCTGTCTGTCCCGTTAGAGATAAAGACGTGATAGAAAGTATTATGTTAAATCTATATTCATAATTTCTTACCAGTCTACGGTAGACTAGAACGAAATGCACGTCAAATTAAACTGCGTAAAAAAACTAGTCGATTCCTTTCGACAACATAAAGATTTTTTTTTTGCTCTTTGTATTAGGGATGAAGACAGGGTTAAAAAAGTATTATTGTTATCAGTCCGTCTTTTAGTATCAGTCCGTCTTATTTTTTTGTTATTATTGTAAAATCAATAATTTAGATTTTAAACATAAAAGAAAATGAAAATTGAGAACCCCCCCTGATCTCAGACACTAATTTTATAAATACTTTTAAACGATACTGATAAACTTACAAATTAGGAAATTGAAAAAAAAAAGTTTTGCTAACCTTACTGTGATATATCAAATGAAAGGGCTCGTTATTAGGTTAAGAGGAAGATGAAAGTTGACCATTGCCACGCTGATCTCTGAAACAATTAAGCCTAAAAAGAATATTTACATAAACATTGCATTTATATTACAGAAAAATTATCAAGACATCTATCAATTGAAAGTATAGTGGTAAACTCAATAAAATACGTTAACGCACGGAAATAGTTACAAAAACACTTGCATGCTGCATGCCTGCTCGCATGCTGCATGCTGCATGCTTGCTCGCATGCTGCATGCCTGCTTGCAATATCGATCAAAAAACGGCAAAAAAATCACGTTTGTTGTATAGGATTCTATACAACATGATTTTTTCGCAAAATATTTTTTTTTATCAAATATTTATTTTATTCTGCTTTTAGTATATTTTTTTTATAGCAGCAACAGAAATATATCATGTGTTAAAAAATTTCAACTGTCTAGCTATCACAGTTCATAAGATACAGCCTGTAGACAGAGAGACGGACGGACACTGGAGTCTTAGTAATAAGGTCCCGTATTTAACCTATGGGTACGGAACCCTAAAAAAAGGTGATTAATTTCTACATATAACAATAATTTTTATATATTTTATTTATTTCCGAAGATTGTTTTATTTCATAGACACACTAGCAAATAAAGCAATCCATTTAGAGCCGTCACTAGTTTCCGAAGTGGTTTCAGACTCGATCCTCACATAGTTGTCATCACTCATGTAGTCCTCGGGAGTGACGTCACACAGCGTACGCACTACTTGTCCTGCACGGTTTATCACTTTCACGTTACTGTCATTGCAGTTCCCAAATACGTCGAATTCCTTAAAACTCAATAGCAGCCGTGTCCCTGGCGGTGTCTCTAATTCCCACTCACAAATTTCGTCTTCATTATAGCTCTCTGGGTACAATGGACTAGTCACCATGCCTTGATCTCCAAACAAATGTCCCCCACAGCCTCGCCCTTTGTTCGTTATTACATAATTCAAGTCGAAAATTGCCACTCTGTACTCAGTGCGAATGCTGTGAAGTAAAAGGTATCTTCCTGTAGAGAAAACAGGTTTAACTACGTCATAGGGTTTGAATATTTGCCCTTTTGTACTAATAATCTTCTTAGATGCAGTTGTGGCACCGTCATAGATATCCATGTATTCAACATCAGACGATTCTGTAAAGTAGGGTGCATACGACATGAAATACACCGATATTGTGTAGCCTTCAGGGGCTGTTATAAGTGTATAACAGTGATTAGGAGTTCCATCCCCAAACTGATTAGTAATTCGTCCATAAGGCTCTGAATAATTTCTGTAACTACAAAACATGGGCACTATTACATCTAACTCAAATCCTTTGTACGCTCTGGAAACGCTTTCTGGGGTTGTTATCAGGTTTAAAATGAAACTTCCTGGTAAATACAGCTCAATAAAGTCATGTGAACCACAAAACTCGTATTGGTGAGTAAGATTTACATTTTCATAAATGTTGTATTTCTTGAATAACGAGTCACCATGGACATAGAATAGTTCACTGTTCGATGTCGTATAATCTTTACCTAGAATGATTTGATTAGATCTTTGTCCGATAACTATTTTGTCTTTATTGCATACCGTTGCAGTTGTGCTAGGTTGGACGTCTAGGTTTCTAATTATGACATGAATAGGAGTAAATTCGGCCTGAAACTCATAGACGCAGTTAATTCCACGAGGCAAAGATCCGGACTCATATCCTAGAGACTGGATCCGTGTCACATTATGAGATACTCGAATGACGGTCGGTTTGCAGGCTGGTTCTTCTACAGTCAACGTAGCGCTAAACTCCGAAGATGCCACTGAGAACATGCGAACACTGAGCCTGTTGGCAGATGAAATCACTTCTGCTGGCAAAGACTGCCCACAGTAAGATCCTAGCAGTAGACTATCAGGTACGATCCCATCTCGTATCTCCAAATAATTTTTGTTGCTTTGTTTTTTACATTCAGGAAATGAAAATAACGTCATTTTGATTTTTATAACGTGGTCTTGTGGCGCTAAAATATTCCAAATGCAGTGAAGCTGATCTCCCGAATTACTTAGCTTTTGTGGCGAGTTCAGTGTAAAAGATGTAAAATATGTCATGTTAATTATGCCACCACAACTAGCTGGCTCAGAGTCAATAAAAAGTATTTCAGATAAAAATCCTTTACCATCTCCACTACTATGGAATTGAAATGTCATAGTATTTCCCGAAGCTGGGACGATCATAGGAGCATTGGTATTACCACAAATTGCAGCCAGTTGCTTTTCTGGATCAGCTGACAGTCCATCGTAGAGCTTTATATAGTCCTGGTACTTGCCACACAAGGCTGCAACATTGAGATTAAGGTATGCAAATTTGATCATAACCTTTTTATTTTCAGGTGCCTCAATAGTCCAATTACAGAGCATACCATTAGGATATCTTTTTAACCTACTTGCTGTGATAATCGTAGGCTCAGTAATTCTTCCACCACAAGTATAAATAGAGAATGCCAATTCAAAGCCCGTTTTCTCAATTACTTCATTTGATTTGAAGTGTAACTCAAGATCTCTCTCAAAATAATCTGCAGGAATTACTTTTTTTCCGCAGTATCTGTCGTATATATTTTTAAATAGGTCAGGATTGGCTGATTCAACAATCAAATAATCTTTAGAACACATATTATTGTATGTTTCGTCACCTTCTAATTCAAAATTCTTAAACTCAAAAAATCCTTTGTATCTTTTCGGAACTCTTATTTTATAATGACATGACATATTCGGCCAATAGTTGGGATATCCTGGACTATATAAGAATTGCTGTTCTTCAGTAGCGAGGTACTCCCCTCCACATATAGCTTCCCATTTAGCTTGAAATCCTGATAAATTAGTGTCTTCGTTTGTCCTTAGAACTACTTTTAACTTATTGTTAGTGGATTTGTACACAGGCGGTAAATTAGCTCCACATAGTTTGGCAATTTCTTCGTATTTCTCATCTTTCCAGTCGTAGATTGTGACGGCGTCCTTGGTGCAGTTGCCTTCATTCTCGATTAAAAATTGATTGAATTGGAGTGATATCCGTATTCCTCTTTCAGTAACAATCTCCCACTCGTAGATTTGATTGTTAGGGTATGGTTGTGGGAAGTTAGGTGAAGAAAACGTTGCGGGAGCGCGTAGCACTTCTTTATCTTGCTGGACGGCGCTAGTTTGCGTGAGCAGACACGCTACCACGAACGTCAACACTACTTTAAACATGGTCACACTTTGTTTAAACATCCCACATACTAGATGCGCCTTTAAATAGTCGTAGATCAATGCTTCTCAAACAGCACCTTAACAACGTAATATTGATCTTATATTCAAACTAACTATTGTCCGCGGCGTTGCCGCGTAATTTAATGACGAATTTTCCTAATTTATCACTAATTGTATTTAACGCTTAACCAGACACCATGTTCGTGTTCTGGTCATGATACCAACGAGATACCATAGCTGTCATAGTTTTCCTTAAAAATTTACTATACGAGTATCTTTTTATTTATCAACACGATTTTTTTTTAGATTTTTCCTGCTTTTCGTTTTGCTTTTAGATGGACGCTCAACTCGATCAATAGTGCAAATGTCGTCCGTTCCATGGATAAAAGATAGTATATTTTAAGGAAATCTATCACGGCTATGGTATCTCTGTTTGTTTAAGAGTAATATACCTAACCTATCAAATAAACATACTTGGGAAATTTCGTCCAAAGAACAGCAATCAACATTTAGTCAAAAAAAAACTTTATTTCCGTACATCAACAGCTAAGGGCTTTAACGAATATACTCGTATTTAAAGCTGTACTGAAGTATACCTATGTTGTTTATACAAAGCAGCTGGTTTGTAGCTGTATATTGTCAAAATTATTAATTTAAGCTTCTTTATAGCATGGCACAGCACAAAATACAGTGTACAAAAAAAACTTAAAGAATTTTTAAAAACCTTAAGTGGTATAGCGACTATTTATTGCTCTTAATTTATTCCTTTGTACTGCTTCACGCTATATGTATATGATGCTGCCACCTACTGGATAGTAGTGTAAAACCTACTCGGTTTAAACTTTATAATTTAGGCTTGATAAAAACTGATCTGAAACTGACTTGAAAATAGTTTTCCCACAAACCCTTAGCAAGCAATGTCCTTGATAAAAGTGTAACACAATGCTGTCAGCTGAATAAAAGTATATTGGAACCCTATTTTAAAGCCACGCAATTAGTGTAAGTTGACTCTTTCTTACAGACATAAGAATTTTGGTTCGTGACTGTGGGTTATTTTATTTCTTGCAGTGTTTATAACGAGGATTTATCCAGCTTATAAGTTTTACCGTAAATTGTTTTATTATCGATTTAATGTCTACTTTTAAATAGCTACTGTAATAAACATAATCCAAAATGCATATAGAATTACACTTGAAGCTGATAAATACTGTAATATTATGCCTTGTTTCAGCAAATAGCTTCATAAAAGTATACTAGAAAAACAATAGCTGCTTAAATCGCGAACGCCAATAAAACATAACCTTAAAATCTGATTTCATATTACATCAGATATTTTACTTGTCAACTTTGTAAATTATTTTAGAATAAGTAACAAGATACGATTATGACTATTATTTTTAGTAGAAAAATACTAAAAAAGTAATGAGAACACATAAAGCTAGGTTTTCATTCAAATTAATAACCTAGTTCATAGAGCACTATATTTCGACAATATCCATAATATCTATTATTTCAAGGGTGCGTGAGTTTATTGCTATTATTTGATTTAAATTTCCACGGAAAAGAAGCAGCCGCAAGCAAAATTTCAACAGAAAATATTAATTGTGAGACAAACTTCACAATAATGTGGCTGTAACTTATAGTTTCTATGAAAAATAAGTGAAGCCTGAGCGATTCGGATTTTTTTATAAGAATAAAAAAATCCGAATCGGAGAACTGCAGCTGCATAATGAACTCTCATTAAACCCATAGACAGCTCATTCTTTTTTGTTATACATCAAAAATACAGCTGCTAACCAGCTGGACCTAGTCTTGATATTGTAATTTGGGGGCTCTTTAAAATGAACAGTGGCTGTACATCCGATATGTAGTCCCTATGCAGCCAAATTAAACAGCCTACAAGAAACCATTGTACAACTTTTATACAGTTATAAATGCTATCTGGGTACTTACATAGTCCTTAAAAAATTATCATAGAATGGAATAGAAAGAACTAAGATGAAGTCAAAGTCAAACTTGTTATTAGATAGTAAACATGTCAAATTATGGGAAATATTGTCCACATTTTGTAACGTATAACTTCAGAACTCTATTAGAATACTCCCTTGGCCATTTATGTTAATAAAAAAATATCATAGTATGAAAAGGCTTGGGGTGGTCGCAGTTTTAACATAACCTAACCTTTATTTTTGCCTCTTCCGAGTATACTCGGAATGCTATTATTTATGTTGACCAACAATAATATAGATTTTAGCGACTATCGTTTTCATTTATGCTTTGCAGATAAAATTATACCATCTTATTGGAAGGTCAAAAAAAATTATACCAATAAAAGTAACACTAATTAATCATTATTCTAAAACAAATCATGTGAAACTGAATGTATGTAAAAGTAGATTCTATTAAATAAAATTCTAACATGTTGAAAGTTTGGTATTGTACATCCGGACATATTAATATTCAACCAAACAAAAGTTATATTAAATATTTTTTATGCGTTTGAAATGTTCCTTTATATAAGATTCTGCCAAGTATGGTATGCCAAATGAAATTCGAAACATCAAGATTCTGCCAGATAGATGATACCCCATTAAAACATTAAAATAAATGGATAGCTGGATTAAAATGTAAAGATGTGTGAGCAAACAATACTCATTCACACAATTTTTCTGCTGGAGAAGGGAGTTTATGACTGGACCAGGGAGTGGGTTATTTCATTGAACATTGCAAAGTGTTGTATTCTGCATCTAGGTAAAACAAACCCTGAGACCATCTACAGTATTGACGGCAACACTCTGAAATCAGTGAACCTTCAAAAAGATCTCGGTATTCATGTTGCTGCCAACCTGAAATGGGAGGAACATATCACTTCTGTAGTTAAAAGCAAACGCTTTTATCTAAATTATACGTAGATTATTCCTAAATATGATTGCTGAAATTTTCTGAAAAATATATCAAACTTATATACGCCCCTTACTCGAATATGGTTTTCAAATCTGGAGCCCATACTTTCAAACAGACATTAACTTACTAGAAAGTGTTCAAAGAAGAGCTACCAAAATTCCTCAAGCTCTCCGTCGTAAATCATATGAAGATAGACTTAAAGCCCTGCCCCTCACTACCCTCGAGGAAAGACGCCTTCGTGGTGATTTAAATGAGACGTTTAAGATCCTAACTCTCAGCTACGATCTACCTGACTTGCATACCATCTTCAACATGAGACAAAGCACAAAACCATCACGAGGACACTGCTACCAGTTAACTCGTGCAGCAACTAAAACCTAATCTGCACGTCACTTTCTCAGTAACAGAGTAGTCTATTCCAGTTATTAACCACTGGAATAGACTACCAGAAGAAGTGGTCACTTCGCCTTCCATAAATGCATTTAAAAATAGACTCGACAAGTGGATAAAGACAAATAAAGTGTCGTTATTGAATTAATGAACTGTGAAAATACTTTATGGACTCTCAGCGCCCTGGCCGCATTTTCGTGGCTAGTTAGGGTGCCCACAGGCAGTGTAGCCAACGAGCAGCAAGTCACCATCTTCCAGGCTAAAATTGTTGTGAGAGATTTTTAGGTGGATGTCCGTATCTCACTCCATAACCCAGTTATCCGGTTCACTAACATCCCATCCATAAAGCCCAAACCAAGTAAATCCCTCCCTGGCAATAGTCGGCAGCTCTGGAGGACTGTCCGTTAGTGCATCTCAATGGTACATTAAGGGATAGACCTCCATAGATGCAGCCATCTCACTTTTTAGATAAAAAGGTACTAAAAGGCCTCTTCATGTTGGCTTTGGCCCCATGAACGCCTTAAAGGACCGGGTCACCATGGACCTGTGGCTGAAAAGCGTACCAACATAATAATAATAAATCAGAAACAAAATGGACCAATTATTGAGCCCTGTGGCACACCCATGCTCACAGGTGTACTCCTTGAGGCTACTCTGTAGATTTAATCTCTTTGAGTTATATTATTAAGACAAGATGAAATTACAGAGAGTGCAGAATCAGTAAAGCCATAAAATTTTGGTTCAATTTTTAATATTATGAGATTGACACAGTCAATTGTTTTTGACAGATCACAAAAGATGCCTATAACGTTTAGTCGATTCTCCCAAGCTTCGTAAATAATTTTAAATAAGGTCGCTGCTAAATCATTGGTAGAGCGCCCTTTTGTAAAGCCACAGTGAGGTAATTTATTAATATTTAAATACGATACTAGCTGGTCTAATATATTTTATTCAAATATTTTACTTAATGTCGGTAATATTGAAATTGGTCGTATCATGTTTGGATCCTTGTTTAAATAGTGGTATATCTCTACTCGCTTTCATTAAGTCACGGAAAATAACTTCTGAAATACACTTATTTAATATTAAATTTAAGTGAGAAGCTTTGTAAGCTGAGATAATGTCATAAAACTTTTTTGTTAGGTAACCTTATTAAGACGCAACTTTTGTGTCTGAACTGCTCGCGAAGTTGACAGCTCACAGAGCCACTAGTTTAAAATAACCGTACATGAGTTCAAATTTAGAGGTACCTCTGAATCAAGTCGCGCCTAGTGAAGATCAAATTTGAGCCTCACAATCGACCACCGCTTCTAAGATTGAGATTCACTGGTACAGACTGAAGCTATCTGATGACCTAATCACGTCGATGACCTCAAGCTTAGCCTTGACAGCTAATAGGTACTCTGAGATAGGTATTTTTTTTTCATACTTGAGTATCATGATGATAAGAAGTGGATAAAACATATTGCATAAGATTTTATTTCTTGTGTAGATTAAAAAACAACCTACTCTTGTTGCTTGTTACTTTTTTGTAGGCTTGATTAATAGCTAGAGTATTATATATAATACATAGTAATACCCTTGCTAATACCGCATCTTGCTCTTAAATATTTTTGATATCCTTATCTTAAACTAACTTAACTTAACTTATTTCTTGGGAAATGCACCTTTTCAATACGTAAATTAAATAGCTTGTTTGTTTAGTCCACTAAACAAAACAAGCTAGTTAATTTACGTATTGGAAAAATACTCATCATCATCCCAGCGTATTCCCGGTTGCATCCTCAGCAGTAACGCTTCAGAGCCCGGGGTCCGCTACCTAACCAAGGAGATTTGACGAGGTTACTTGGTTTTTACACGGAGCGACTGCCGTCTGACCTCCACAACCCAAAGGGCAAACCAGGAACCAATCCTTGGATAGTTTGATGATCAAACGCTAGGTGGCGTTCGGGACCCACAGTTTTACGTGCCTTCCGAAACATGGAATCATCTTTCTTTTCGGATAATCAGGTGATTCAAGCCTGCAATATCCTATCCAGACTGGAAACAACTTTTCACAAAGTATGCTTCCCAGTGGGAATCGAACCCATGACCTCCGGGTCACAAGGCGAACGCCTTGACCACTGGACTACGGAGGCAGTCGCGTATTGGAAAAATACTCTTGGACTAAAATTGTAGAGCTAAGTTTTCAGAGTACGAGTATACGTCTTGAATAATCCGGCGTTTGAATTATATTACTTCGATGGTAATTTGGATATATTTTATTATTTGATTTTATTACTTGAAATTCGGTAGGCGTATAGATATAACCAGTACTTATATGAGCCAAATCAGTAAAGTGGTTTTGGTATTGCGTTAGCGAGATCACAGATGGGTTCTAAATACGAGAAGATTATTTACAAAATAGTTTGTTTTTGAGCTACGCTTACTAACATGTATCATAATAGGCTACTTTGTACTCAGAATTATAAATTCAAATGTATTTTCAGTAATTAGACCTTTACATGCACTTATACACATCAATAAGTATAATTTACATTAATTGCAGTGTATATTAAAATTTAATTTATTTTTAAAGAATACCTACCGCTACTAAAGCTGAGAAGTAACGCCGACAGAACCTCATTTTTACAGTTTTGTTCGCCTACTTGCCAGAAAGGCTTTATCATGTTATTATAATGTCTTTTAATTGATAAATAATTGTAATATAATACAATGTTGACACATTTTAACATGTAATGCTTGCTAACAAGCTAACAAACATAAATTACGAAATAAAAAATACTAAGTAGGTAGTCTAGATAAGGTTCAATATGTATCTGATGTGCACACGTTTTTATTTTTGTCAGTATGTGTATAACTGTACGTCATAATACTAGCCCGTATAATCCACCCATGGCGTAAGAAAGAACCCTCCAAAGTACCACTCATTTACGCAATATCCCGTGCCATCATCGCGCAAAATTGCTACCAGAGGGCGCGGCGGTCACGTTGACAGGCGAATAATTAATTCAACGTGCAATACAGTCTGGGAATGGAGTAGTTAAAAACATCGTTAAGTACATTGTCGGAGGCGTTTAACTCGGTGCGAAGTTTTCGCGTTACGAATACTTGAAAAGTCCATTACACGGTTGAGAGGCCGCCGCACACCGCCCCCGTGATCACGCAGACATGGACAGATTTCATTTAAACTTTGTGACACCGCGTAGTGACGCTGACGGCGCCTGTCAGGTTGTTGTAAAAATGTTGGGAAAGTTATGAATAAGTATTATTTAGCTGTGAGAAAATTATTTTAGTTTGTAGACACCGATGGCCGATGGGGCAGAAAGGTTCTCTAATGGCGACCACGTATCGGCAAGCGCAGCAAAGGACACCCACCTGCTAGATGGTGAAATGACCTGAGCAAGGTTGCAGGAAACCGCTGGATGAAAATTTGAAATCCTTGGGGGAGGCTTATGTCCAGCAGTGGACTTCCGGTGGCTGATATGATAATAATGATGTAGGTAAATATATAATCTGAGAAAGATACGGATATTTACTATCGCGTCTTTATTCCCAACAGAATTGACAGAGCTCAACGCTGCGAGACCCAAAAACCACTTTGAGGGGATGGCGGGCGTGGGCGTGCACTGGACGCGTTTCGTGACTTTTCGATTTCTGTAAACAATTAATTTTCTTCTCATTTAGTCATTCAAACAGCATTTTGTACATTTTGACACTTGTGCCAACCGATTACCATACATTATGGCTTGTTGGCAGTTTTAACCCGGAGTGCGTGAAGCCAATCGAAGGACCAGGTAAAATACGAATTATTTTAATAGGCGATGCGGCTAGCAACAATAGCAACCTATCACTATTTGTTTTTTTTTTCAGCATCACGCTTAAAGTTGTTTTTAAGTCTTGCGACCCTGGGCTCTATCTGCTTAGAGCCCCAAGACCCAAAGCGCTCTGTCTGGCCCGTTAGGGATAAAGATGTAATAGTATGTATGTATGTAAGTAAATTAGTCGCGATTCGTGCAGTGAGAAAGATATTATTACTACGATTTTAATAAATTCTATTGCGACTAAATCTATACATAGATAATTATATAATCTACCTACATGGGTGTGGGGGTCCTAGGAGATGTTAAATAAGGGTGGTCTGTATTACTCAAAGGCTGGTTTATTACGTCACCGTAAAATAAAAAATTAGCACACGACGACCGCGGTGGTCTTAAATAGCAAGCAAGTTAGGTCGGTTAGTAGTAGGACCAGTGTCCGGTGCTTCCTCAGCCCCCGGACCCCGCAGCTGCTCCGCTGTTGGGGCGAAATCGTCTTAACAATGGGTCTTAAAATAAAATTCTACCATTAAAACATGAAATGTAGCTTTTAATTAATAATTCAATGCATTGTCTCAATTTGTTTTTAAATCATTTGTTTGAGCACGTTTTCTGTAGGTTATTTGGACTTTTCTTTTGTATCAATCTATATACTTTTTGAAACATGCAATATTAGTCAAAACTTGAAAGGCACAGAAAAAATCTTGCTAAAGACAAATGTTTGAACCTTCACCTACTAAGAAACCTTAATAAAATCTAACAGTCCAAGAAAAGACTTTAAGATTTCTCATAATATTCGATATCATATCCACCAGACCTGAGACCAACTCCCTATTAGAGCGATTTTAATAAAACCCAGCGTTTCGCGATCGCAGTTGTCATTAGCTTTATCTACGCCATTGGCCGCACTTCCACACTATGAGGGTGCAGTATAAGGTTATTGCTTATTGCCAAACCACCCAATGGGAAGAATGGCGAGGATAAGTGCCTTCAGTGACACACTTTTCTTCAGCCGTTTATACAACGAAGAAGGTTAAGGGGATACCTGAATTTTCCGTGGCCCAGTGCTGCCCCCCTTTGAAATAAATCATTTGATAGGAAACGGAGACATCATTTGAAATTTGTCTTTACCTTCAAACTATTTTATGAACAACCCGTCAACAACCGCAATTTTGCAAACCCATTGTTATCTATTGTTCTCTCGGTTGGATCCGACCGTCTGGAAGCTGACGGGTTAAAGTGAGAATGTGAAGCTTTTCTACGCACATACGTTAAAAGTGGCCGTTTTTTACAATTGTGCGTAGAAAAGCTTCACGTTCTCACTTTTAACTGTAAACAATAGTTCATAAAATAGTTTGAAGGGTTATCTAGTGCCTGGTCAAGACAACATTTTAAATGTCTGCGTTTCCTATCAAATGATTTATTTTATAGAAATGATGGCAGCATTGGACCCCGGAAAATTCAGGTATCCCCTTAACAGGCATACGATTATAATACTTGTATACGACCTATCTAATATAGATTATTTTGCTCTGATATGGCAACACTAGGGTCACTAGAGATGTTTCAAGTAAGTTCTTAAAGAAAACTGTAGTTTCTAAGATTGTTTCTTTATAGACAGATGGAAAAACACGCCGTGGAACAAGTATTCATTCAATTAGCAATTGGATAAACAAACCGAATGTACACTAATTAAACACAAGTTAATTTCGTTTTATTATTTCACCGAATCCTTAATAATTAAGTACCTAATGCTCCACAAAGGTAATTAGATGAGCATACAGATACTCAGAATCAGTTAAACATTACTCATATTGGTCGAGGAGGAAATAGAGTGAAAAGACGAGCGAGTATGAAAATTACACTTTCACGTCACAAAAGTCAGCTTTTCAAGTTGATGATCTTTTAATAATAAATATTTGGGCGACCAAGAGTTGCTCGATGAAACAGTAAGAAAACGAGGTTCTCTCAAAATGAAATCTAGCTAATCGATTTTTACAGCCCTAAGAGCAAAAATGAGTAAAATATAAAAAAACGTCACAACTGAGTAGGTAGTTAAGTAATCTATCAGAACTCACTCATTAGTGATGTATGTTCGTTTTTGTTTTTCGGGTATGCAAGTGGCCAAAACAAACAACATCTTATATTAAAAGACAGTAAAAGATAAAAAAACATTGTAGGAATTAATTCGGCGCCAGCTCTACTCTACCAGAGTGAACTTTGTAAACATTTGAATGAACATAGCTACTCGTACCAAAGGGTACGTAATTAATTTAAGTCTAATTTATTATGCTTTTAATATTTTTATTAATAATGTGTTGAGCATATTTTTTAAACAAATATTTTCTCATTGTCTGATTACTTTGAGAACCTATGAAAAAATTTTGTCGTAATTTTTTACCACTTTGTCAGCGTAATTTAATAGTCTGAGCCGCAGACGGACAGACAAAATTACTGAAACTACAAAAGTTTTTTGTAGAGACTTGGTTCTCAAAAAAACGGAAAACACACAACATGTTCGTCCTTGGAAAAATGCTGCAGCGCAGTTTTTTTACACTTTTGCACTAGCGCTTTGGAAGCGGCGGTTAAATAACCATTTGACGTCAACAGTTGTGCATCAAAACAAAGTGACGGTAATTAAGAGATATTTTAAATATCCAACCATAATGAAGATATATTTGAATTGATTTGACATGTGAGAATACATACAAAAAATTATAAAGGTGTATTGTACTGAGGGTAACAAATAAAGTAATTATGGAAGCAGCGAGAAGCAACGCTGAGGTTCACTCCGTAACATTTGCTTCAAACTTCCTTTGCTCTACATTCTTAATAAAAAGACTGCTCGTGATCAGACTCGTCGCAGTAAAGATAATGTTTTACCATTTTTCTTTCATATTATAATAAAACTTGCTGTTACCCGTGGTATCGTTCGAGTTTATCAATTGATATATTAAAATAAGTAGATGCCTAAGTAACATACCTACACCGAAGCATTTTTTACTCTTACCATTTTTATATCCATCATAACAAAAACGTCTCACTCAAAAATTCCGGTTGGAATAAAACTGGAATCTTCATATTTTCGAATATCATTATCTTTTCATTATACACGTGATCTGATCGAATATTTTTTGAAAAAAGACGTTATTTAAATCTTGATAACTTAATTTATTATTTATTTTATTTATTTAATGATACTTATTATTTAAATCGGATCAGTAGTTTTTAAGTAGGTAGGCGAAAAAAATATAAAAAAATGTTTATTGTTTCTGGTCGTTTTGGCGCGCTCATGTAAATTATTTTCTGAGTGTTTTTAAAATATATTTTTAGTCTTTTCAAGATTATTTGTGTGAAATTTAGAAAGAACGGTAAGTAATATTTATGATTTAACAAGTATTTATTGTAAACATTAATAGTAAGGTAGCTAAAATACAAAAATTGTTGCAAGGGACATCGGCGTCCCAATATGCGTGAAAGGTCGGAAAATGTACATAAAAACATATTACGTTTAGCATTATTTTTTTCATATTTATGTATTACTTTTTATTATTTAAGGTACGTAGAGGAACGAGGATATTTCGATTGACAGATTTTGATGTTGATACGACTTTGACTTTGACATGGGCACTACACTGCACCACCATACCACCTAAACCAACCATACCACCTAACCCTACCTTCAGTGACAAATCGAAGTATGAAATGTACATACATACTATTTCATACATAAGGGTACCTAACAATGATTTAGGCATTGTATTTCCTAGAAAATGTATACACTGACTAGGTATTATATACAATAGCCAGAATTCAAAACATTGTCGGTAACATATGTAGTGACGATGAAGATGCGCTTATTTTGGACGAAGAGGAACAGTTCTCCTTATCACAGGACGTGCAAGCTGGGGTCTCAGGGGTGATCATCTAGCCAGCTTATTTACCAAAATCTTCTTTTGATCCTGATGACTTTGGATGAACGATGATGAAGGCCTTGCAGTGATTGTCCTATGATCCACCAGTTCCAGAGTTCAAGTGACGAAGGAACACATATATTATCGGCCTTATAATTTTTCAGATAGTGATTATGAGTTTGGCTAGAGTAATATCTGTTTCAATCAAACCCTGTAACACCTTTACATGTATTTGAGTCTATTACGATTGTTACGAATGTAAATACTTTGAATTAGGAAGTAATCATTCCAGCCGATCATCGTACTGAGGGTCAATTACTTACATCTCTAGAATTTCGCCAAGTTGCAGCTCGAGTTATGATCGGTAGTTTTTCTTTAAGGTAACATGCCTTTCCGCAACCTTGATGATAGAAACAAATTCAAAATATTTGTGATAATAAAAATTCTTTACCGTCACATCATCACATGTACACACATGTGATGATGTGACGGTAAATGGTGTGCAAAAAATGGTGTAGAAAATCGTACACACAACGTATGTTCTTTATGTAAATTTGTGTTTTAGTGCAAACAGAAACTGTTTTGCTGATTTTCATATGTAAATATTATAATATATAATCACCTTTTTATTAGTATATGTTGTTTTATTATTATCAAATAGATATATAAAACAAAATACCCAAAATATAAATACCACTAAAATCAGTGAATGCCGACCCTTGACGCATATTGGGACAGCGGTGTCCCATAAAATTCCAAAAAAACCACTGATATATTTTTATTTTTTATGGTACATAGACTTCTAATACCTCAGTATGAATAGCCTAATGCACTCATATCCATTAAAATAGTTGTGATCTAGTTCTGTGCGTGAAAGGGATAAGAGCTATGCTCACAATCAGAGATCGGAATCACGGGTGCTATTGCTATCAAAAGTATGGCTATGAATAAAAGTTCCGGGATTTCTCGAGAATCTAATTAGGTACAAAGCAAATAAAACAATCATAATTATGTGATTTCAGGATAAGTATATTTTTTAGATTAAAATATATCCTGAAATCACATAATTATGATTATTTTATTTATAGATTATATAGTCATATCCATACTTTTGATAGTAATAGCACCCGTACTTCCGATATCTGCTCACAATACATGCACAGATTCCGAAGTTAAAGTATTTACTGCCAACATAGAAAAAACGTTTTTATTTTTAATATAGGCACTATGAAGTTAACGTCAATTAAAGAAATAACGTTTACCAAAGATACCTAGTATCTGCCAAACATATGTTTAACATTTTCATATTTTTCTTTGCTTATTTTTTGTATTTTATTTAGTAAATATAGTCGTAGAAGAAGTAGTATGCAATGCTCGATGGAATGTCCTTACGATGCTTGCCAAAGCTCGCTTTTTGGTCTTCTTATAATTTTTTTTGCATAAAATACTATTACGTCGGGTTTGACAACCATTTAATAAAGTTCTGGATAGCGTTAGCACAGATTACTCATAAAAAACCTATAAATAAAATCGCCGGACTGTTTAAAAGAATTTGAGAACCTCTCTTATTTCGCTATTTCATGTATATTTCTAGCAGCGTTATGTGAATCAAAATATCTCGATGATAAACTAGAGGAATCAATATTCCGTATCTAATGAAGATATTTCTGCCCAATGTATCATATTAATTAAGCTGTCACTAGGATCCCGGATGTATTTAGCCTGCATCATTGTTAGGCTGGCCGAACACGGGCAGGAATTTGGACACTAAAATCCTCGTCATGTACTACTTTATTTTGTTCTACTACTAAATCTACATCTACTTGCAAGTGCGTTTCTGTCTTTTAAGCTGCATTGTTTTTCTTCCTCCCTTATAAAATCCGAATACTTTTTTTTTTCATTTCGTCGTTAATTGTTTTTAAGGAAAGGAGTATCATGGACAGAACTTGCTTCAAAAATTAGGCTGGCAGTTAAAGTCCCCTGTATATGATAGGAAATTTCTTGAGCAAAAATTAACCAGTGCGAAACCGGGCCGTGTCGTAACATAGTAAAATAAACGTTCCGTTAATTGATTATTCGCTGAATAATGTTTCAGTAAAACGAAACATTAGTGATATGAGTAAAGTAGTAATGACCAGTCGACAAATTAAATATTTTATAAATTAAACTATCGGTTGAACGTCATCTGGGATACATAATTCCATAATAAGTGTTTCTGAATGGCAATGGCATAGGCATTCTGGTCTTCCAGCATTAGCTTTTCTAAAGATGATGTGCAGTTATTTGTAGCTCGAAATGTTTGTGCCTAATCTTTAATCGTCTCTTATCAGGGCCTTAACCATATCGGGGCCTCTAGGCAAAGCATGGCACCCGGATCAATCATGTTTGGGGGCCTTAGGCTTAAATTATTGGAACTAGCCTGAGCCGTTGAGTCCCTATTCGATACAGGGTCCCTAGACAATTGCTTACTTTACCTTATTAATCCAGCCCGACAAGCCCAAGAGAAGGAGATGAGAGAGTGGTCTATGGACTGGGATGACGATCATGATGATACACAAATTGCAACAATTTGTTTCGTTTGATCTCAGCCCAAACTCGAACTCCGAGACAAATTTTATTTTTTCCAGCAAGCACCTCTAATAAATATATACGGACAAATCACACAGATTGAGCTAGCCCCAAAGTAAGTTCGAGACTTGTGTTATGGTATACTAACTCAATGATACAAGATATATTTTATAACGATTAATAAATAGATAAATATAACCTTTTTCAGATTGACTTGGAATCTGAGAAAGGTAATTTTCCATCTTGCCCTGCCCGGGGATCAAACCCAGGCCCTCCAGTGTGCCAGCCTGGCATGATGATCACCAGGTCACAGAGGTCGCCAAATGATAATGTCTAATGAACCATAATCCGGTCATAAGTCTTCTACGCTGGTACTGTCCCGTCCTACGGAAGCCGGCAAGTTACATGCCGCCTCCGCTGGGGCCCGGCAGGCGGGGTAGACCCAAAAAGTGCTGGCTTGACGTGGTCAAGGATAATATGCGTGCTAATCGTCTTACAACCAAGGATGCTTACGACCGTGCAATGCGGAGAAGAAAAAGTCGGAAAGCGAACCCCGGGCTTCTCAGCCTTGCAGCTGAGGACGCAACTGGGAAAACGCTGAGATAAGAAAGACAGAGATCCATGATCCGGTCTATTCTCTCCAAAACAACAGCTACATCGACTAGTTATTAAAATCGCACAATCCACGTCCCTCTAATTACTGTCAATCGGCGACGTATTCAAAACAGAATTAATTGTAAGCGCCATTCATTTGCTGTGAATAGTTTATGCTCATTCAATTAACGTCTCGGTGATTGAACCTAGGGCGGTAGCCTCCAGCACAGGGTTGTCACTAAGTTAAAATAGATGATACTTAATTAAAATCATTTATCGTGTTTACTAAGTGTGGTCAAACCATGGCCATTTGGCATTTAGTGCGTACGTAGGTTGGAAATCTTTTCACGTTAGGAATCGCAAACATCGATTGCAGTTGACGAAACCTGGAACCCCTTAAGGGTTCGAATGACGTAATGCGTCTAATAAACTACATACATATAATTTTTACTAGCTGTAACCCGCGACTTCGTCCGCGTAGAAGTAGAAAATGGTTCTAATACGATCTTTAATTGGTTTTTACGTTATAAATTGTGTTATAATATCCCGTTCCCGTTCCCCTTTCCGTTCCCGTTCCCCTTTCCGTTCCCGTTCCCGTTCCCGTTCCCGTTCCCGTTCCCGTTCCCGTTCCCGTTCCCGTTCCCGACCCCGTTCCCGTTCCCGTTCCCGTTCCCGTTCCCGTTCCCGTTCCCGTTCCCGTTCCCGTTCCCGTTCCCGTTCCCGTTCCCGTTCCCGTTCCCGTTCCCGTTCCCGTTCCCGTTCCCGTTCCCGTTCCCGTTCCCGTTCCCGTTCCCGTTCCCGTTCCCGTTCCCGTTCCCGTTCCCGTTCCCGTTCCCGTTCCCGTTCCCGTTCCCGTTCCCGTTCCCGTTCCCGTTCCCGTTCCCGTTCCCGTTCCCGTTCCCGTTCCCGTTCCCGTTCCCGTTCCCGTTCCCGTTCCCGTTCCCGTTCCCGTTCCCGTTCCCGTTCCCGTTCCCGTTCCCGTTCCCGTTCCCGTTCCCGTTCCCGTTCCCGTTCCCGTTCCCGTTCCCGTTCCCGTTCCCGTTCCCGTTCCCGTTCCCGTTCCCGTTCCCGTTCCCGTTCCCGTTCCCGTTCCCGTTCCCGTTCCCGTTCCCGTTCCCGTTCCCGTTTCCGTTCCCGTTCCCGTTCACGTTCCCGTTCCCGTTCCCGTAATTTAAAAATGTCATGTGTCTCGCTTCAAAAATGACGAAGATTCATATAAACTTGCAACCCCTATTTTAACCCTGTAGGGATGTCATTTTCAAAATCTAATAAATGCACTATTATTTTCTACTAACTATTAAAATAAATTTAAAATTTCATGTGTCTCACTTTAAAACTTACGAAGTTCCAAACTGGCAACCCCTATTTCACCCCCTCAGGGATGGAATTTTCAAAAATCCTTTCTTAGCGGACGTCTCCTAGTCACAATCTACCTTCCTGCCAAATTTCATCTTCATTGGCTCAGTAGTTTTCGAGATTTTGGGATGAGTGAGTGAGTGAGTGATTTACGCTTTTATATATATAGATATAGTTTTGGAGAGGAAGATAAGTATAAAGCAATTATTGTGTCTGATCGTTCTCCAAAATCAGTAATAGTATATTATGCAATTAGTGAATAAAGGACGAATTTTCTTCGAGGGCCATAGATGAATCACGAGCAGGTGAAGGATTCTAACGACTGAATCACGACCGTAGGGAGTGATTCATGATGATTGAATCACGACGATTCAAGTGTTAGAATCCTGAGCAATGCGAGTGATTCATGGCCCTCGATGTAAATCCGCTTTATTCAAGAATTGCATACTATACTTTATACCATGACTACGAGAATAATTTTTCAAAACTAAAAACCGACCTCACCATCGAACTACACAACCGGTTTTAATAAAAAAATTATGGGACCACCTGACAGATGGTCACATAATTTTTTTATTCATATATATAAAACATAAGATTCCGACGAATTGACAACGTCCTCTTTTGGAAGTCGGTTAAAAAGAAAAATTTAAGCGAAAATAGACATTTAATGAAGAAAAATGCAGGGTAAATTAATTAAAATGGACATTAAAATTGGAACAATTACTAAAATTAAGAGTAAATTGTTCCAAATTCAAACATCAAAATAGTAAGTAAAAGTGCATTTTATTCACTGTTTTCAGTGAATAAAATAAACTTTTGAGAGGGGGAATGGTATAAAAGCTATTTAAAATGAAAAACTTCAGGTCCATTTTGGTTAAGTCCATGGGCGTACCCAGGTTTTGGGCCGGGGGGGGGGGGGCAAATCAGGTTTTTTTCTAAGCATCTAATTAAATAGGTTTTTTTTATTCATTTTTAGGGTTCCGTAGTAAACAAGGAACCCTTATAGTTTTGCCATGTCTGTCTGTCCATCCGCAGATTTACTCAGCGAATAATTATAATTAAGCCGAGCTTATAATTAAGCCGTGTCGGTGCCGAGATTTTACACTTCTTTAATTACTTATTTATGCCAAAAGTTGCATAAAAATAAGCAAAAAGAAAAAAAGAATCTTTGATGGCTCATAACTTTTTAATGGGTTTTTATTTTACTATTCTGTATCCATACAGACAACAATTATGATGATACAAAACGATATCATGTAACATGTTAAACTTTGGAACTGAATCCCTAACGAAATTTGTATAGAAAAAGTATCGACTCGTTCAACCTTAATCTATCTTCGATCATAGTCGATCTTAGCCACGTTTTTGTGTATCTGACTGTCTGTCTGTCTGTCTGTGGCATCGTAGCTCTCGAACAAATAAACCGAATTCAATTCGATTTCAATTCTTTTACGTGACAGCAAGTTTCTTTGCGGTGGTTCTTAGCTAAGTATGATTGATAAAAATTGGTTCAGTCATTCAAAAGTTTTTGCGGGTGAATTCTTGAAAATCTTTTTATAATTTGTCTGGCAAATAAACTTGTTAAAAGTTGTATATTGAATGAAAGTTGTTTTTCTTAACTTTTATCGACAAAAGTAGTAGGGACGTTAACAAAATCCAGGGGGGGCAGCTGCCCCCCCTTGCCCCCCCCCTCGGTACGCCCATGGTTAAGTCAGTAATGGTCAGTCACGTCTGTCCAGATTATTGTATGTTGCAAATCCTTCAAATTTTATTGGGAGAAGCCTGTAAGTCCATCAGTGGACTGATATAGTCTGATGAAAAAAGAAAAAATAATTCAAAAAGTTTGTTTGCTAACCAAATTAAAAATCCCCCGACTGTCACGAACGCCATCTAGTAATGAGTGGATTTATCAATACGACTTGATATCCGTAGCACCATCTATTATTTTTTAGGAAAGGCTTGACTTTCAAGCGTTAGCCCTCAATAATTTTTAAACAACTAAACCAATTTTCATCAAACTAAGAACCGGCGCAAGGGAACTTGCTTTCACGTAAAAAAACTGCATCGAAATCGGTCTATCCGTTCGAGCGCTACGATGCCACAGACAGACACACATTAGCGACAAAACTTATAACACCCCTCTTTTTTCGGGGGTTAACAACTGTTGAGTATGTAAATATACCTTGTCGATGGTTTGTGGTCAAAGGAAGTAATGTGACATGCCAATGTTCGTTGTTCGTAATAAATATATTAGAAGTAACATGCTTTATTTAATTTAAATATAATATATATTTACCAAATAATTAACAAAAACAAATTTTGCTAACCCTAGCCTTCATACTGGGCCACTCCAGGCCGCCGCAAGACCGAGAACGCATCAATTTCGCTGCAATAAGGCTGCTTACAAACACCCTTTGTACTTTGTGGCGGATCGCAAACACGCCGTATACCGTGTCCCATTATTGCTTGCCGGAATGCAGTGTCCGCTATTTTGCAATTAATGTAGGTATCCACAAGTGATTTCCATCGCTGCAGTTTCAGCCACGCTTTGTATGAAATAGCTGACGAATTCCAGTTTGGTAATATTGGATACTATCCATTTGATCCTGCCTGTCATGTCATTTTATTACCTATGTAATGCGTTTATTTTAGCTGAGCGCAGTGTATACTGCACTGCAATTATTTGTAAACATAATTGCAAAGGTTTTCTTGATATCGATCATAAGAATATGTTTATTTCAATATAACTTACAGATCTTTAAGCACTGTAGGGTCAACCACTTTAATAATATTTTTTTTTCAGGTCGAGTCGACTAGTCGGCCTCGTCTAGGGAGTAAAAAGACCATCTTCCTAAAAAGTGTAAAATATAAAGAAAAGCTACTGTCGAAAACTTTCTTAAAAACTGCAATTTTTTTCAAAAATAAATGAAAAGAATTTTCTTAGCTCATTTAAATCGCGACGGTTCAGTAGTTAAATTAAGTCGCATCGTTAGGGCCACAGATCCGACCCCTGGGCTGGGCCATGCTGCCTAAAGCCTGCGCCACTACCATAGTCACACGATATCCACGTAACAACTTTACCGCATATCGTAAAATTGATTTGGTTTTCGTATAAGTTACCGTGGAATACGAAATTAGTACTTAGGTACTATTTTTTTCTCATCGAAGTCTTTCGTATTCCGTAGTAATGTATAAAATATATAAAAATTCAATAAAAGGATTTATACCTTTTATCCACAAAAAAGTAGAATTCATTTTGTACTATGTTAAGCACTTGCTACATGGCACAGGCATGTTTGAAAGTTTTCTTTTCTGTATGAGTTGCTAGCTAACATTCTCATGAATTTCTAATGAAGGTAATGATGGTTTTTGTAGGTAGTAACTCACATATCTCATTTCAAAAGGAAATTTTTCCTTAACTTCCTGTAGGTAACTTAACACTTCCAATACTGAAAAAACACCTTGTTTGTTTTGCGAAAACGAAAGTACCTACACATAAGACGGTGTGTTTTTCAGCCGTTGAAGTAAAGGTTAGTTAACATAATAAATAATGTGAGGATACCATCGTGACGATATCGTTGTTTTGCGAGTTTGTCGTGGTACGGCCGTCGAGCCCGTTGACTGACTGGCCGCTCCTAATTGCGACAGCCCATCGATCATGATAACGAGGGCTCTTAAACTTTGGGCCCAATTTGAAGAAAAAATTACAATCCCAATTGATCTTACAAAAAAGTCACTCGTTTGACCTTTTACGCCGTTGCCAAAAAGAAAGAGTAGGTAATTACCTAACTTTCTTCATCATTTGGCTATAGCTTTGAGAATGATTGTAGAGACTCGATTATCCGGACCTCAGTCATACGGATTCGCATTTATCCGGATTGCCAACCGCGATGAAGTAACTTCGTAGTCTAATCCGTCCGTGCGTCGCACGGACATGTACGGCACCATCCGTCCGCGGCCCGCGCGATCTCTGCTCTACATGTTTCGTTAGTTACTTACCAATTGTTACGATGCTGAGTCGTGTCACGTTTGTTTTTAAAAATATCAAACCGTAAAAGAGTGATATTATCGCTTAAAGATAAAATAAATATTATAGATTCAATAAAAAAAGGAGAAACTGGTTGTATGTTAGCTAATAAATATGGTGTAGGTACTTCCACGATAAGTGATATTAAGAAGAATACCGATTCAATTTTAAATTTTCTACATGCATTCAGTTATCCGGATTTTCCGTTAATCGAGTCTCTACTGTATTTTCTAATCAACATCGCAAGTTTGTGTCTCTGCGACTTACAATGCTTTGCCTTATAAAACGCTAAAATCAATATTCTAATTTTGCACTATATTAGCTTGATAGGTACTTTCAATTCATGGTTCAAATGAAGTCCAAATCTATCTGAGCTTTTCGGTTTTAGTCTCTTTTAGTGTCCGAACTTATAAATACATTGTCCCTTAATTGACAAGAAAAACTCCCTTATAAGTACGCCTACTGATTTCAGTTTTGAGTATGGTAAAACTAAAATCTGAATAAGTCTGCACATTTTTGGGATTCAAATCCTCGATCGTTCTAACCCGGCGCTTGCCGAGTGGATCACTCCAAGCGCTCGTCTGAACATTTTAATTGGGATCCGTTTTTGAAGCATCTAGGCTCGCTTGCCATACCTGCACCTTGCACATGCAAATGAGAAGCTTTTGTCTGAATATTTATTGAACATGGATTTTGGCAATTGATTTCGTAAAAGTGAATCTTGACGAATGAAAGTTGGCTTAAATTAGAAAAAGCAATGAGACTATATGCGACCGGAACCGATGAACAGAATTTGAGGATAGAAATCACAGTGGATAAGACGGCTGTTACTTGCTAGTACCTAGTTTTGAGGAGAGTAAATACAACGCTAAACTGTGTATGTAATTTAAATCTCAGTTTACTTATCTGAGATGCAGATTGAAGTCACTATATAGTTTTAGACTTTTTTTTTTTGGCAAACGCACTAGCAGGGATAGGGATAAAAAAAATACAAGGCTGTCCGACAGTATCGTTATACGCTCAATAAAATTCAGCTATGTCATCATTTCGTGCGCTCAATATTGCTTGACACTGCAACGTACTTTCTTGTCCATGTCGTGCAGTTTTAGGAGTAAAGTTTTATGTTATTCAGAGTGCGCCTTAATTGGTTTTGATTAAACTTTGATGTTATATGATAAGCCGTACATGTCCCCAGCTAATCAATCTTGATTACGTGCTCCTGAGAGCTTTGTTACGGTATTCCTTTTGCCGAGCGCGAGCCGCATCTATTATTCAGGAAACTAGCGATTCTTTACAAAGGGCGACGTCACGAACCGTGTCTACTGTTTTGGGAACTACTTACGCGTATGTAGGTGAGGGTACAATAGGTTCATCGTGTTCACCTTTGTGAACGGACCTTGGCATGAGAACTGAATATTTTTTTAAGATTTTCGGTGTTATTTTCTCCATTGATAAAAATATAAGCTAACCTAAGTAAATAGTTGTTATTCCAATAATAGTTAATAGATTCAGGTGTTACTTTGCGGAAGTCAAAGTTACTTATTACTTGATTTGATTTACTTTGTGCAGTTCCGCCACCAGTTAGTTCATGCAAACTATTGCCGGCCGGCGCCCACCCACTACTGTTAGTCCCAGCTAGGCTTGCCAGACCGCCGGGAAATCCGGGATTGTCCCGGAATCTTGCCTCTTGTCCCGTGTCCAGGAATTAGCGCTCATTGTCCCGGATTTTGAAAAGTTATTATTTTTTAACAAAATAAGCTAGCAACGAATGGAATGACATGGCTGCCGGTGAGCGAGTGCGGGAGGCGCGCGGGACGGGAGTGCGTGCAATAGTTTTACTTCACTCGCCCGCGCCGCGCCCGCCGCCCCCTCTCTCTCGCCCGCGTCCGCTGTCACTCTTTCAGTCGTGTTTTGCTTTGATTGAATCAGACGCGTCACGCGTGCGAAACTGCGAACTGTGCGATACAATTACTCATCATGGAGTCGTATCCATCCACAAGTAAAAAAAGATTTACAGGATTTTAAATATAAATATGAATCCTTTGAAAATAAAAAAAATATATGATATTTTCTATTATGGCCACGACCCGACATTGTTTTTTTTTTTAGAACTGTCCCGGATTTGATAAGTTCCTATCTGGCAACCCTAGTCCCAGCACACCTGCCACCAACAGCCTGTGTGCACCCGCCGACTAACAGTAGTGGATGGGCGCCGGCCGGCAATAGTTTGCATGAACTAACTGGTGTGGTGGCGGAATTGCACAAAGTAATTCAAATCAAGTAGTATAATATACCAATAATCTCCTCAAATCACATAGGCTAGGTAGTGGAACCCGGGCTCTGAAGCGTTACCACTGAGGGTGCAACTGGGAATACGCTCGGATGATGATGATTCGTTTAATTCGTCCATATACCAAATTTTTCAAAAACGTTATATATAAAACAGTGACCCGATAATTATCTCTAAATATTAAATATTTACAAAAGAAAACAATGCATTTTAGTAAACACTGACGTTTAGCTTTAAAGCAAAGAGCTTGTTACAAAAACCGCGACTCGCAAGAAACGTATTGTTTTTGGAGCATGCAGCTCGCAGTTCCGCCAGTAAAGTTAGTGACGAGTTAATTAGAGAAACAAACGTTTGTCTTCGCGGTTTAGTACTTACCTTAGGTGAAAGCCATACTGAAAACGACAGAAGAAGAGACGTGAAGCGAACTTTCAAATTTATATTTCCCTATAAACCTACCTACCTAAGATCATTTCTTCTCTGATCTCTCTTTTAGGGCGTTCCCGGTTACATCCTTTGAACTGCATCGGATCTTGGGAAACGTCTTCTGTATTTTTCTTTGCAATTAGTATCTACTCTCCGTGCGTCAACTCGTGAACAGTGCTGCAGGGGAGACTATGGTCAGCTCGGTTTCGCTTTTCTGAATAGTACCTACTTAGTATTTCTTATTACTTAATTTAGGTATATGTTTGTTAACTCGTTCGCAAGCATTATATGTTAACGTGTCAACATTGTATTGAATGTTAAGTATTTATTAATCAAAA
The DNA here is from genome assembly GCA_943193695.1 of Acrobasis suavella. Classification (NCBI taxonomy): domain Eukaryota; kingdom Metazoa; phylum Arthropoda; class Insecta; order Lepidoptera; family Pyralidae; genus Acrobasis; species Acrobasis suavella. The sequence goes on from OW971943.1 coordinate 6,732,548, forward strand.
GGCATAACTATAATATGACAAAACTTTTCCGGCGAGTAGGTGTTTCTTTTCAGAAGAAAGAGTGGTCGTTGCGAAGTGCTGGTATCAGTAGCTTTTCCTTAAAAAAAAATTAAATTCTAATATACACTACATGTAATGTAAATTATTCTTGACGTGTAAAGTGCCTGTAAAGGTCTAGTTATATAGGTACTGAATAATTATTTGAATTTTTTTTAATACTATACGCCATTATGTAAATTAGCGTAGCACTTAGTTTGGATAAAATTACTAAAACCATTCTTTGTAAAAAAAAAAAGAAGTTTCCTGAATAAGAGAGACAATTGAATAGAAGTGTGATTTTGCATTGGATATTGTTAACATGGATTTTTCACTATTTTACCCGACACCCTATTTTAATTCGTATTATTTTCAACTAAATAGCGTACTGTCCTAGCTAATAAACAAATAAGTATCATAAATTATTCTGCTAAAATATTCTAAACTACTATTTTCATAGTGAATAATACAACATTCTATTAGTTTACGTTCAATATCCATCATTCCCGAATATTGGTGTAACCGTATTGGTGTGACCGCAAAATGTGTAAGCAATAATTAATGTTTGTTTAGTACCTATCTAGGTTCATACAATATTAGTTTACTTTGATAAACGAGCGAAAACAATTTAAATCAGACCAATTGAAATAGGTATATTAATGAGAAAATTTGTCGTTCACGCTAATAGGGATTTGGGCTGGGTATAAATAGTCATCCTCAATTGTTTTTCTCGGTGGAGTATTTTCTATGCCTCCCGATATTCAGCTACCTAAATGCTTGACTTCCCTATACGACACGACTTCTGCCTTTTCCCTTTAAAAAATATATTAAGTACATATTTTGTTTCCGTCTGTCCGTCAACTAGATTATATCTAAAAGTAAAGGACCCATATTTTTTCGTTTAGCAACGTCACAAAGATACAACGCTTCGAAGTTTCGGAGTGGGGGTGATTTAAGTCACCTTTCATTAAAAACGTAGCTGATCGTGACGTCTCGTGAAATTTAAATTCACTGTAAATATCTTCGTCGATACTTGCTAATCAGAAGAAAAAAATACGTATACCATACTTTTTAATAATCTATGTAATAAGCAAAAAATACATCCCTATTGCAGTAATTGATTAGGTAAGAAAATGTCCCTGCTGCTCTTTCTGATTTCCATATTTGTATATCTACTGACTACAGAAGACAACCAACAGCGAAACGAGTTTCTCAAATAGGCTAACGGGCAGTGTCTATAATATGATTATCGTAGGGTACGTATTGTGGTGACCAAGAAGGGGATACATGATTTTTTGGGGATCTAGTACTGCCCCATTTGAAATAAGTACCTAAATGATCTGAAAGGAAACGGATACATCATTAAAAATTATGTCTCGTACGGCTCTATATACCCTTCAAACTATTTTATGAACTACTGTTTACAATTTAAAGTAAGAACGTAAAGCTTTTCTTAGTTCGATCCTCCCTAGACGCGACTTGTACGGCTTGAACCTCAGTAGCGAGATGTCGGATTGATGGTAGTCGCAGTGGCGTTGTACGAGCAGTGATGATGCGGAGCGTAACGACAGGTGGTATTAGCGGTAGCCACAGTGGTGATGTAGAGCAATGATGCAGTAGTGTCTTTCGCAGCTGTGTATGACACTCGTAAGCATCATGTAGATAGAACAGTTCCTTATTTCCACTATGCTCACTATCTTCAGTCACTCGAGATTACATGAGTACTTAAATGCACTTGTGTAGGTATTTTATCCCACATTCACAGCAATGTAACTTTACTTTCCCTGACTACTCCCCAGTGAAACAAAAAACTAGTAGTCCCAGTCCACAGAGGAAATAAATTAGCTCGAGCTACCACAATACAAGGCCGGCGCGCGCCATTAAAAAGACAAGTTTTTCAATAAGGGTTTTAGCAATCGCTTCCTTTTTACATCCTCTCCGTTCAGCCATAAACGAAGGCTGTCAACCGTCGCCATTGAAATCGGTCTCCTTTAATTTTGAAGCCAATAAATCTCGTAATCCGCCAGTGGAATTTATATCGACCATTTAATGTCAATAAAAGAGAGATGCCTTTTGCGGGCCGACGAATGTTGCGGGTTGCGCCCATTTTACATACAAAGGTGGTGCGGTGTAGGCGATCATACTTACTAGAGGATAGGCGACGGTGAATGATATATGGGAGTGATTGTTACCTTACAATTTCAGCTAAGTAGACAAGAGCTGACTCTACGTATCTCTGATACTAGAAACACATTTGCTTCTTCAATAGGTACATGCCGTACATGGTTTCTGCCTGGATGTCTAGATAAGCTAGGATATTATTATTTCTGAATTTGTTGTTCGTTCAAAAACTAAGAGGTCACACTTTATAGGTCAGGTTCCATGCTGGTTTTCAGAAGCAAAGAAAAACATGGAATGTACCAGCTTTATCTCAAGCAGATCTTAGAAGCTGACCAAAGAAATGTAGCATAATAAGTTTGTGCTTAGTCCTCTAACATCTCTTTCCTAGGACATCTACAGTAGCAGATCGAACGATCCTATTTTGGACCACACAGAATGAATTTGGTTTAAAAAATAACGAAGAGGAACGTAATATTTTGTAGACAAAGTAATTTGCCTAGAAAAAAATACGAATTTGGGACGAATCACTGGTACAGTCAGCCAAGGAGAAACCTGACCAGGCCTTTTACCTATATCTTGATTATCTCTCAAAAAATTATAATATTACATGAAAATGCATATTCAAAAAGACTTCATTAACAAATATACATTTTCATGTTAATATCAATTTAGTTTGAGAGAAAATTCAAGATATAGATAGAGGGCCTGATCAGATATCTTTTTGGCTTACTGTACCTACCAGTACTAAGATACTATAAGATTGTCGGGTACTCTGAAATCTGTCTCGTTCGAGGTGGCGGTTAGTGAATTTGATAACAATCGCGGCCAGACATAGCGTCAATATTTGCTCGCACACAAAGCTATTGTAATCACGCACGCGATACAAGCACGTTCAATTATGTGAATAATTACACCCCGAGTGTATCTAGGAGAAGATTTATATCGCTCGTGAAATACCTAAGTAAGTAGCTAAGTACATAGTAGACGAGATACGAAAATTTAGGATAACCCATTAACATAATTGACAGTGGAGTTTCTAGAATTATTTTTATAACTTTGATAATATCTACGTCATACATATCATGGCCGGGCCCTAGTTTGGGAAAGACGTAATGCTGTAAAGGTAAGAAGCATTTTGTACAAGATGGCCGAAAGTGAAGCTTTGGCACGGAAAGCTCTCAGGGAAATAGTATCTAAAAGCAGCTGCCAGTACAGTAAAGGGCTCAGTAAACTACCGAAAGAATGCCCGTGACCCTGGTCTAGTCGCCAAATGTCGCGGGGGCATGCTGTCGCTCGTTTGTTATACCCCTAAGTAATGAGGGATTGTAACAGCAGCAATTCGCAAACTTTTTACCGTTAACTCAAGGCGTGCGCTGTATCTTTTCATCTTTTTATTTCTTTCTTCAACGCCCGAGGTCTGACTGCTCTTGTCGAACCAAGGGAGGGTTTTGAATCAGATCGCTTGAAATTCGAAAGTAGAAATCAATCTAATTATAACTATAAACTTTTTACTTACCTACCTACTACTTATATATAACTACTTACTTAGTAGGCACCTACCTACTTTTTAAAAGATATTAGGTATATACTTATCTCTCATGATGAAAAACAGCGTCATCAATCACATCGCAGTAAAACTGCAGTGATCCCGTCTTGGATAATCATCGTTTTTCAATTGAACGCCAAATGGCATTTCCATTGAGCAAATGACTGGATCGCGCGCTTTGTCGTCACGACTTCCGATAGTAGATACAGTTCGTGACGAAAATTCCAAGTCTATGGTGACGAGGAATAGAATGCAACTATTAGAACACACAGGATTTTTTGATTGGCCTTTTGATAACAGCTTCACTTCATTATATGTAGGTATAAGTAGAACTTAGGTATGTCCACTTTAGCCACTTAAAAAAAGAAATAACGATACGAAAAAAATCGATACGAAAAAAATAGGCCTTCCATACTTTTGACCAGCACACCGCAAATTTGTATGGAACGAAATTGTTTGCCTATCTGATTTAAGTTGTGATTTAAGATCAAAGTTATATATAGTCGGGTAGATAATCGATGGCATGGCTATAACTGTGATTCCGTATTTTGATTGTTCAGTCAATTCCAATAAATACATCTTGTGTTAAAAAGAAATTAAAGAGCAGTCTTTTACAATTCAGAAGACTAAGTATATCTAGATGCTAATTTCGTACTTACCGAAACAACGTTACTACGGATACACACGAAGTCTTTTTGCCGCTTGAACTGTACTCGGCGATAGTCATTCGCAGATCTCCGTATGAATGCCTACACTCGATACAAAGGGTATTGGAGCCAATGGCTTTCATCTCGACGTGATGAATGCAGAGCTACTGTGACCTATAAAATATTGTAAAGGCTGCAGCTAATATCGTGATCCAACAAACTATTGGATGGAGCAAACACAAAAGAATCGTTTTAAAGTTGCAGTATAATATGTTAAAATTTTCAATGTAACAGACGACTTTACATTAACTTGTATTTATTATATGTAAGGGACTAAGAGACGTACCCAAATTCTTTAGCTAATTAATAAGTATACAGAGAGTAAGTTCTTATAATAAAAGGTCGACACATAGGTACTAAGATAGGCTATAAGTATACTTTCAGGTACATTTCAACTATTGCTGGGGGACAGTGGGACGACGCGGAGGTGACAATCGAAACACACAAAACAAAAAGAATCCGATTTGTACCCAGTGGTGACGTCCCCGTTGAGGACGAATGGGATATACCCATGCTACAGATAGGTACCGAAATCGACATCCGTGGTCAACGTGCGACCACCCATGTTGGCAGTTTGTAACCGGAGCTAGATCTAAGCTAAGACCCGGACCGCAGTGATCATGCATGAAAGATATTTTTCTTGGAAGAAAATCGCGAAGAGGTTTGTTTGAGCTAACATTTTTATAAACTGACAGGACGTTAGGAAATTGTCAAAGCGACGTTAAACCCATTATTTCGATGAAACTAAAATTATTGTGAAAAATCCTAAAATAACAAGTGCAAAATAGCAATACAATTTGGTAACTTACCGGCGTAAATGGCATTAAAAAGGAGTATTTTGTGATAAAGATTGAGAATGATTGTAAAAGGCCCTTTATGCAATGGTTGCTACCGACCAGCAGGCAAGCGGCTGGCTCTGTTCGCGCCGCAAGGCGAGTACCAGTGCTATGCTGAGAGCTACGTAAAGTGCTTCTGGGGGCTCTGTGACCTTCACAAGAGCCACGAAGATTTGATTCGCAAAAAGGATAACTATGGTAAAACATAAAGGCGCAAATCCACCGCCGCGCATACTTTGCTCGAGCTCGCGGCGCATTTAGCTCATTGTTTGTCAACATGGATTAACGTTTCCACTGCAGTACACTATACATATATAGGCTTTTAAAAACACCGACAACATTTTTTGACCAATTTTAGTCTATAATACTGAATTCCTTTTCATAAAAACAATTACCAAAAAACGAAAAATTAAATTCGGCTTCTCATACAAATCAGCGCTCAGCCAAATGATTTTTTATGGGAGAACGAATTTTTTTATCGATTATCAATATATTATGTATAATGGACTGAACATGCTCCAAAAATGTTACTGGTGTTTAAAAACTAACTCTGTAGTATACTCACTACTATGTTCAACTGTAGCGCAGCGCAGTTTTGACAGCGTTGAGCTATACGTGAGCGCATTCGTACAAACCACGCGTGTACAAATTACGTCAATTCATGCGTAGCGTGTCCATGGGTTGTATTGTAGTGGACACAATCACATTTTCTTTCAAAGGTAAGTTAGACGCACGTGCGTGCGTGTTAGCCTCTCTGTGCGACGCGGTGGGTTTCTGTCTTAATTTTCATGCTATTTTTTGTCACAGTGAACGACAACATCATAGGAAAACTGCACAGTAATGACTTGTTTAGTGAGTGAAATGGAGTAGGCTATGGCAAACCAATATAATATTACTTTCGCGGTCAAAAGTATTGTTTTTAGGGTTCCGTAGTAAACAAGGAATAAAACTTAACTGTCTGTCTGTCTGTCTGTCTGTCCGTCCGCGGTTTTACTCAGCGACTAATAAGTACTATAAAGCTGTAATTTGGTATAAGTATGTATATTCATTATGCAAAAAAGTGGTAAAATAAAAAATTGAAAAAAAAAAATTTTTTACTGTACGCCCTTACATGTACAGTCAAAAGTTAATTTTATTTTCTCGACGAACCAGTCATGTGGGGTATCGTTGAATAGGGTTATCAAAAATATTATAAGCTTGTGAACACTCTTTTTCGATTTAGAGATCCGTTTCTAAAATATTTGGTTTTAAAGTGAAAATTTTTGTGAGAGTCAAGTGTCCCCCCCCCCCCCTCTATCTGCTAAACGGTTATATATGGACACGTGAAAAAAAATCACAGCTATAGTAAATATAACGAAATTTATAGGAAAACTATCAGAGCTAAGTAGGGTTTACAAATTAAAAAGTTATAGGCGGTCAAATTATAGAATGTACTCGGAAAAGGAAAATTTCATACAAATTCAATAGAAAAATAGTTTTTAGACATTTTTAGTGGCATGAACTCAAAGTTGGCATTCGTAACTACGGAACCCTACACTGCGCGTGGCCCGACACGCACTTGGCCAATTATTAGTATTACGGCCAGCGACCATGACGGCAGAAGGGTCGTCGAAATATCTGGCTAATATGATATACATATATGAAATACTAATAATGGCAACCCACTCCATTATCTCTGCTAAATATCGTCAATGAATGCATTTTTCTTTTTCATACAGCAACACCAACAAGATCTCAAATGTAGAAGTATTAGTAGAAACTTGTGGTAAGGGCGAAATCACAATATAATTTACTTGTTTCAGTGGTAACAGAACAGCCTACACGACAAACTCTACCATACAAGAACCCACATCACTAACTAATTCATTATTTATGGCACCGAAGAATTATACAAGTAACAAAATAGATAAAGCACAAATATATTTCATAAAAAATTGTATTTCTGCAACAATCACGAATTATCAACTTAACCTACTCTGTGTTTCATTTAATACTTGTCTCACGTTCATGTTGATTCTTGATTCCTGTACATAGTCATTAAATAGAGACCAATTTTCATTGCTACAATTTCTATTAATATTTACAATATGTTCACTATTATTAATGTATTTGAATTTAGGCATTTCTTTCTCAAAAATATCTTGAATATCGTCATTCCATGGGGTAGATGGTGCTGGAAGAATCTTTGGGACAGCGTGGTAACATAACCTGGCTTCTTTTGACATCACTAAAATATCTCCACTTTGTAGCAACAATGCTGTTGGTTCTATCGATTTGTCTTTTCCGCCGATCAGAAATATTGCTGACTGGCCAAAACTGAAATGATACATTCATTTAACATAATAAGTAAAGACAGCTCTCCTGGTATTAGCTTAGGTATGGCACTTCATAGAAACGGAGTATCATTTATGCCAACTACTACTACAAACGAAACTATACATCCATGCACTCGTCAATGTGTGTGTGAGTTCGCCCCCCAATACACTCGACAACGGGGGATTCGTGCGGGGACAGGGAACGGAGACGTATATTGCACTGGACCCTAAGGAGTTACCATTCTGTATGTATATTGATTCTGTGGTAATAATAAGACGGGCTCCATATTAGGTGTTCTATTATGTTTGAAACTTTTAATTAAATCAATGCATTGATTAATTCAGGAGGCTTCCAGATAAGAATAGGACCAATCCATCTACTCCTATGGATGTTGTAAAGAGTTGGACCCTTTTACCGCGAACGTCGGATTTATCCGACAAACATTTTCGTGCTCATTTCGCCAGCGCGGATATCTCCGACAAAAAAACACTGCTCGTATCGCACAAAACTTAAGCATCCACATCCTTTTTGGTTGTATGTATTTATTTTCGATTCACTATGCCTCGCGCTGGGAGCACGACAACTGACAAAGTCTCGCGGTGAAAGGGAAGGACTAAGCACAAACATTTCTGGATTACTACAACTGGATTTGTTAGGAGAATTGAGGCCGGGCGGCGGCCGGTTGTAAAAATTTGTAAATGCACAAATGCATCTGCAATGAAAGGTAAGGTAAGAGCTAAACGTTTCGGTGTCATTTGGTTGGTTCATTTCAACCCAAATAGCTGACAGAGCTGTTCTTGTAAAAGTGTCTAATAAAGAGTAAATCTTGCATCTAAGTTATGTAAATATATGAATTAAATTGATTTTAAATGTATATAACTTAAACTAGCTTTTCGGGCGATGCGCGGGCTGCAAGCAGCTCGCGGTTTTTCGTGCAGCTGTTGAGGCAGACTAAAATGTTTCCAGTTCAGAAAATGGGTAAAAACAGCAGTCAGTTGAGAAAACATGAAAAAATGTCCCAATGAGACATTACGAACGAAATAAGTTAAATTTTCTAAATTCCAGACGCCATCTTGGATTTCAAAAAAATATTAATATTCATAAATAGGTATTAAAGTCTTTAAAGATACCTGAATGTAAACAGAGATGCATCTAAATCAGAGATTTAGAATCTAAATGAATGTCTTCGACTGTCTGGTAAAGAGTAAAAAGCTTGCATCTAAATTATATTCAATGGTTTAAATATTAAAATCCTATGATAGGAATATAAAATTTTAAAGATACCTGAATGAAAACAGAGGTGCTTCTAAATTAACTTCGGAATGGTCTGTGTGGGCAGATAGTGTAGAATTCATATGGTAGTAGTTGACAATGGCTGCTTGGGCTCTGAACTCTGTATGGCCCATATACACAGCCACCACATCACAAAGCTCTGATAAATCGCTGGGGAAAGTACTCCGGTGTTGCTCACTGTACACCTGGAATAGAAAAATTGTGCTGGATTAATTACTTTATAATTTTTTTCCAACTTAGAAAGAAAGAAAAAAGAAAAATATTTTATTCAGTGCAAATTAGTATACATCAGTTGCATTACTAAATAACTAAAATTAGTTTTACCGAAATGACACCACTCAGCATAGGGCAATGATTTGCCTTTACATCATGCCGCTGGTCTTGAGTGTAAAGGTCTGTTTACACAGTGTTAGTTTCTGCTTGTTGTATGTATTGTATAAGCCCTTTATCCTGAACCCTTGGGTTATATTGGTGCTTCTTAAAGGATAAATAAATCACACAGATTGAGCTAGCTCCAAAGTAAGTTCAAGACTTGTGCTATGGGATACTAACTCAACAATACTATATTGTATAACAAATACATATATAGACCCAGGTCAATCAAAAGATCATTTTCCATCTTGACTTGACCGGAAATCGATCCTGGGACCTCCAGTGTGACAGCCTGGCATGAGGACCACTAGGCTACAGAGGTTGTCAAGGCAGATGTCTCTGAGTTCAGTATGCCTCTTGGCAAAGATCACCTTCAACCATTTACATTGCTTTCTATCTCTAGCTACCCTTCTTAGGGCCTGCAGTGTGCTATAGCTTGTCCTCTCATCTTACATATTGTCTTTCCCTGTTTATCTTTCCATCTCTCGGATACAACTAATTGTAGTATAGGTACAATTAAAATGTATCAATAGATGACTTGCATGGTCTAAACAGAACATACATTAACACACATTATCATGCAAGTAAGCGCAATACTTTAGCCAAGGAACTAACACTGTGGAAAGATACTATTGGTATTAATAATTAGGTTCAACTATACTTACATCAGTACAAAAACTAGTTTAGGGGGGAAGGTCAGTCAAAAATACTAAACAACTTTTCAAATTGAATGTACAAATCATAAATAATTTTAAAAACCTCCCAGTCCCAGCTAATCCAAGTGTCTATGGAGAGCAAATTATTTTTTAAATTTGGAAGTTATGAGGAAAGTTGTAAATTTAGATTGTAATAGTTTAAAAAGAATATTAACATTTTACTTTAGTATCCCAGTTGTGATGATACCCCAAAGTAGTCCATCTCAGTTTCTTCAACAGCGGCCCGTTACACCTCTCCCCATCATGACATGCTTTCCACCAGTCTTCTAACATCTTCTCTATATCAATATTGGTTTTATTTGGTTTCTTTGGATAGTCCTCCAAGCATTTTCGTATCCAGTACCGTTGCCCAAGGGATGTGAAAGGGTTCCGTATCAAGATTAGGCCAGGATGATCGGTGATAGTGAACACCTGCCATTTTACAAAATCCTTTAGGCCCAATAGTACTAGTCTCTTATCGTCATTTACATCATCAAAAATTTGCTTGTTGACCTGAAATTTTTAAAGCTTTGTAATTGCAAGATTTTGTTATGAAAAACCAAAATCCATCTTGTCTGACTTGTCCGAAGAGGTCCTAGTATTAAATGATGTTTACTAACTAAAACATTCATTTTTAGTTACTGAAATAAAATCAACAGGTACATAACCAAATCATTGGTGAGATACATAATATTCTCAATGACCAAAAAAAAAAAACTGAGACTTGTCTGAGAATCAAAAATTAGCCAGTCAAGCAGATAGCATCAAAAATTTTACACGAGATCCATACCAACCTTATCTCTAAACTTGGTGTTATCAACATCGATGACTTCTGTAAGCAAAGGAGGAGGTGCGCGGGACCTGTAATACTTGAAGGTCTTCATGAAACGATTTTCGACTCCTGGCTCATTCATTTCGTATGAGGTAGAAAGCAAAAAATTTAAATACTAAACAATAAAATAGTTTCCTTTTTGTACAAAAGTCGTAAGAAAATACTCCAAGCTCCAACTAAAACAATCACGTCACAACAGAATCACGTACTGACAATGACAATGACACTTAAATTTATGACGTTTTACACTAACACGCAAAAACAAAACGCAACAAAAAAAAAACTTGCGTATCAAAGCCTATCTGTCCCTGTCACATTGGCTTTATAATTTGTACTGTCAATCAAACGTCAAATCAAAGTCACAATCGCAATAAGATTTTTTTTTAAATTCATGATTAAAATAAATTAAATAAACCTACCTACTACACAGTGTTCACAACACATACCGAATATTCAGTTATAATGACTGACAATGTTCTTCCTCCTGAACCTGTCCAATGTGACTGTCCTTCCGACACCCAACAGGTATTTGTTTCTTAATCTATAACTTCCAGACCGAAGTAGTGTAAAGCTCCCAGACATATGAGGACGAAATTTACTGACGTCCTAACATGATTCTTCCAGGATGTGGACCTCAACGACGGCAAAGCAAAACTTCGGAAGTGGCTGAACATGAACTTTAGGATTGAGATGACGGATGGCCGCGTGCTCATCGGCGTTTTCCTTTGCACTGATAGGGATGCTAATGTTATTTTAGGTAAGCGGGAATATCTAATAATAGGCTCTTCTAATGTTAAAGATATACACAGAAATAGAAAAATCTTTATTTAGTGATAATGTACACATGCAAACATTTTATATGTCAAACCTTTAACATAGCAAAAAGAAATATTAAATAGTTGTGTACAACTTATTTTGCTGTACAAAGTGTGTGACAAACAAAATGCAATGCTGATATGTTGAACAGAGGCAATTGGCAATGCCTATTGCATGTCCTATGCATATTGTAGTTTATTTAAAACAACCTATAACCTATCATCATCATCATTTTCTTTGCCACTTCCCTATTAGTGGTCAGCGCTGTATGTCAACTGTTTTCACTTCTTTCTTTTATACACCATATTTGCACTAGCCCCTCGTTCCTTTATATCTGTCCTTACACATTCTTTCCTTAAAAATCAATAACCTATCTTCTAATATATAAAATTCTCGTGTCACAGTTTTCGTTGCCATACTCCTCCGAAACGGCTTGACCGATTATGATGAAATTTTTTGTGCTTATCCGGTATCTATGAGAATAGGCCAACATCTATTTTTCATCCCCCTAAATGTTAGGGGTAGTCCACCCCTAAATTTTAATTTTTATTTTTTAGACAAAATTTTTAATTTCTATTTTTTTATGATACAACATACAAAAATACATACAATCTATTTATATGGCAAAACAACGTTTGCCGGGTCAGCTAGTATGAAATATATTTTCTCTTTCAGGAGCATGTTCCGAGTACCTCAAGAACAGTGGAGGTGAAACTGAAGAACCCAGAGTGTTAGGTCTGGTGATGGTGCCTGGTCGACACATTGTCTCCATACAGATTGATGACACCACTCCTCCACAGAAATACTATTACGATGAATGACTCACTTTGGCTGTGATACTTGGTTTGGTCATTTTATTTTTTTATTTATGAACAAGTGTAAATAGTGTTTTAGAAACTCAACGCAATAAGTAAATATGAAAAGAGCATATTTGTGTAATGTTCCGTTATTTACAATTGTGCTTCGACACTGCACATCAACTCCACCATATTCTATTCACAATTTTTTACATATAGGTACTACTAATATTCATTATGATAAAAATTTACATTCTATGAAGCATTTTACACAATTTTAGTCATTACTTGAGAAATAATTAGACAGTTACTGTAAATTCTGGAAAAGGTATTAAAATAAATATATGAAATAAATTATGCCAGGAATAACCCTATGAGAAACACAACTGGCACGAGTTTATACCATGTAAATAAAACTAAGTTATTTTCAATAAATGTTTGTATTTACCTCAGATTTTCAATAAACTGCCTGATTACTTTTGCCTCACAGTATATGTTTTTGGAATCATTTGCGAATGGATTATATTCATTAACATCACTAGTTTTTGTTACAAATATCTTGCTCAATTTGCCACAAAGTGTTTCAATGCCTTCCATAGGCTTTTGTAAGACAGAATTGAGGAATTCATAGCTCAATATTTTACGTAAACAAATGTTAGGGTTTATAGAATGGCCACCTTTAATGTTTTTGTAGAATTCAACATTTAAACTTCTGATGTTTTCATCTTCATCTTGAAGAAGGATCACTGCAGATGTAATGGCATTTATTTTGAGTCCATCGGGCAGTTTTTGGAAAGTCAATGCTATTTCATTATTTGCCATCACTGCAATATAGCGCATATCAGTGTCTGTACTCTCAGGATCACTTAAATTAAGTATTATTTCAGACAAAGATTTCACATCAAACAAATCTGTGCTTTCTCTTGCAGCTAAGGGGATCGCATATCTAAGTTTGTAAGGGATATTATTTTCTTTTATGTGCTTCAAAATTTCTTTTACATTAATATTATTTAGTTTCTCCTTTAATGATATTTCATAAAGCAACTCCCAGATAACTGTACTGCTATACTTTCCACTGAAAGACAGTAATTGTTCTGATATTTTAACAAGTATTTCTGTGGGAATGTTATTATTAGACTTCAACTTTCTTAAAAGGAAAGAACCATACTGTTCGCAATGATTATCTAAAAGCATTTCTAAGACGAGTGACACCGTTCTCCACGGCGTGTAAGTCAAGTATCTTCCGATACGCCTCTCTGCCCAGAGGTGGACGCCAGGACTATATGCATTGTTTCGAGTTTCTAAAAGAGTTTTTTCTACATCAAACATATCATCAGAAAACATTTCTTCGAAAAGTTGTCTGCACAAGTATGAATGTTTGCCAGTGTTTAAAATCTTTTCGTATTTTTCTTTTAGCATAGTAAATCTATCCATATTTTGTACCAGTTCCTTTTTGTGATATATCGTCAATAACATAAAGATTCCATGAAGAAAGTTTTCAGATTTGACATCTTGCTTCAGAACCACTTCACAAATAACCTCGAACGAAAATATGTTGAAGATGCATTTCGCCGTCAACCTTCTAATCGCATACAAAGGACTTTTCAGTAACAAAATGAGATTGTTCAGAAGTCTTTCGTCACTTGTCTTTTGAGTCTCAATATCAAAAGAAAAATTGTATCTTCTGGCTATTGTTGCAAGGATATTCAGTATAGGCACGAGATTGGAATGCGCCTGAACGTCGTCAGAGGTACAGCTAGCCTCCAACGATTGTGTGACATGCTTCCATAGAGCAGGAGAGTGCGTTCTGAATTCGTCACAAGCAACAGTAGCCACAGTTTCGTCGTCAGATCCAGAAGCCTTCTTTTGACCAATTAGTTTAGGGATCAATGCTCCATATAACTGCAAAGCTGCATTTCTGAAAAGTAGAAGCAACTTGTCAAAAAAGAAAACAAAAAACTCGACTGCCTTTTATATTCACCACTCTCAAGCTTAAATACATCGAGCCCTTCAGGCCGCAGAGCGTGCCAAACAATTATACATGCATACATACATACTCTCGAAAAACATTACCCTCCTTCTGGCACAGTCGGGTAAAAAATGTATTTACACAAAAAATTGCACTGCGGTTGACTTTCTAATTCTTATGGGCACATCAGGGGTCCTTTTTTAGAAACGCGAGCAGTCGCATGATTTTTCTTTCACTGAATGCATTGTTCATTCAGTGATTCCACCTTTGAAAAATATAGCCCACAAGCCATGTTTTTCAAATCTGTGTAGGAGTATGCACGGGTTGGAGAGTAGAGTCGAAGTACATCAAATCATCAATTTGAAACTCAACGTAGCAAATCCACCCATCCACCTACAACGTAATGCAGAATTCGCGCGATTGAACGCGATTTATAAGTATTTTCTGCACTATATGAATTGACCCTAGTGAACCTATCGTGTTACAACTACATAGGGTGAACTTTCCGTCATTGGACACTAACAGTAATTGTAATATCTTTTTATACTCTGTAGCTGCAGTGATCCCGTTTTGAAAGCAACCTTAATAAACGAGGTTTCATTGTGTTCTCAATGACTGTTAGCGTCCAATGACTGGAAGTTTACCCTAATAAGATTTACCTAATCTGCCAGCGTGGGCTGGTCAAGTTACCAAACGCTAGAGCCGCCAACTTTGCTGAGTAGTACATCATGTCAGAGGCCAGGCTGCTGTCTGGGACTATCCTCGTCAGGAAATGGATGTAAATGGCTTTTGGAAGGTCTTTCTGGTTGTCTATGGTCAATTCGTCACTGGATGCCGGGATGTCTTCAACTTTGTTACATGTTTCGAGGAGAGTTTTCATGAAGTAATGGAATAGAGGCTGAAACGAAACAATGGCGGGTTTAAAACAATGTTTTGGTTGGCAGTGTGGTGACGGCAGAGAAGAATACAATTTGTCACCGCCCGTTTAATCTACGGATGTCGTATAAGGCATCTATAGAAGGTAACGTAATGGGTCCACGGGCAGCAGCATTCACTGTTGCAGCTCTAAGCATACAGATCATAGGGCGGCAAGATCCCAAGGCTACTTTTAGCGTGATGGTGGGAAAAGGAACTTGAATAGTGATAAATTGCTAGCCGCATTGCCTAATACCATACCATGATTCGTATTTTCGCCTACTTCCTCGATCGACATTTACGATCTACGCGGGAAGAGAAGTAGCTGGTACACTCTAGTGACCAATAACCTTATAACCCACCTTTCCTTTCTTCATATCACTGGACACAATCCTATGCACCATAATAGAAAGTCCCGCGCCTCGTCTTGTGATCGATGACATCGTCCCTGCCTCGGATATGAGATCCGTCAGTTTGGACTTCAGCAATGTGTAAGGTAGTTGCTGCAAAGTGGATCCTTCTGGTAAAGATGTCAGGTATTGTATCGCTCGTCCTGAAATGCGAAATCACAATTAATATAAGTACTACGTAGAGAACGGAAACTCCCAGCGTCCCCTGTACTAGGGTGCGTTTAATGGCTTTGAATACCGAAACTCGTTTGCAGTAGCAATAAGCATAAATCTTACTCCGCTAGTATAAATCCCTTTGTTCAACTCAACTGAACTAGTGGGAACAAAGATTTATACTTTTCAATTGAACAAACATGAAAAAAAAGAAATGTGGTGTCGTGGGACACCAGGTAGGAACGAAGTTCCTTCGGCTAATGTAGAATCGACACAATTTGCAAAAGAAAAATCGTGCTCAAAGGTAGTATACACTACTCGCTTGTGTATACGACTGTCGCGCCTGCGCACGTCTCATTTAACGGTTTTATTTAACGAGGTCATCCTTACGGTTTTACTATCACATTTTTTTCAGTTCGGTCGCGCAGCAAAGTCCCTATCTCCTCCAAGCCTGCCGTAAGGAACTTCGTTCCAAAAATCCCACTAGTTCAGTCAACTGAACTAGTGGGATTGTTTTCCCGTTTGTTCAATTGAAAATAATACAAGCTTTTGAGCGTGGTTTCACAATTTTTTTATTATAAAACTAGTTCAGTTGACTGAAATAGTGGGTTTTTTTTTCCCGTTTGTTCAATTGAAAAGTATAAATCTTTGTTCCCACTAGTTCAGTTGACTGAACTTGTGGGAAATTTTCGTCATACCTGTGGCGAAATGATAGGTTAGGACAAAGATAATATAATTAATAACGTTACAGATACCCAACGCCATAGAAACTATTGGAAAGTAGGCAAAACAAGAAAGGAAGAGAAATAATTATGTTTATATGGCGATGGGCAGGCATGGTTAGGATATATCTCTTTCTCTCTCTCTCTCTTTCTCTCTCTCTCTCTTTCTCTCTCTCTCTCTTTCTCTCTCAAATTCATTGTGTGTGGCCAACACCAACACGTCAGATCTTTCAAGCTGCCTAAAGTCATCTGACAAGGGTAGCTCTTCTTCGCGCATATGAAAGCCGATCGAGGAAAAGGCCCAAAATGTAAAAGGCAATGCGCATAATATTTTTCTACCTTCGCGCCCACGATCAATTTAGAATGATACTATATGCCCAGGGCCTTAATACCCATAGGACTTTGTCTACCACAATAGGGATAACAACGTAATAACGTCCCCGATTAGCTCGGTACAGTCGTACAGGGAGCAAAATATGATGTGTAAGTATGAGTACAAATTAATATAAGTATTATATACAAAACGGAAATTCCTAGGGACCCGCGCAAAATGCGTCCCCGTTCCCCGCCCCGCACCTCTCCCCCGTTCTCGCCTTGTCGCGTGTGTTGGGGGGCGAACCCACACATTGATGTGTGCACGGATGTATAGTTTTGTTTGTAGTAGTAGTAGGCATAAATGATAATCCGCTTCTATATGAATATACCTATAGACTAGTATTAGTTAACACTTACCCATAGCAGCGCCGGCAGCTTCGATAGCCCCTTTATGACGACATGTTTCCAAAACCCGGGTGATTATCTTGAGACATCTGTTAATGACGTCATTATCTTCTGTAAACTGAATGAGAAGAGAAGCCAAATCACAGGATACCTGAAAAATAAACAGCAATCAGCATACATATTCTGTCTTTGTCACTTAAATATATTTTAAGTGTGTATTGTTGTGGCGTCCTACTCACATTGATCCAAGCATAGAAAAATAGGGTACCACGTCTAGGGCCTCATAACGCAAAGGCCACGTTCAGCATGTACTTAGATAGCAAACTAAATCAAAATAGTGACTGGTTTCTTGTCACATCGTTTATTGATATAATTCAGCTTCTAAGATCTGCGCGAGCACAGACTACTTAGATTATTTGTCGTGAGAGTAAGTAGCTAACACTGCTGCCAGATTTTTCAAGCTGCCTAAAGACATCTGACTTAGCTTGACACATCTGACAACTGCCATACAATGATGACAGCGGGGACCAACGGCTTAACCGATTCACATGCCCCGCACCCCGCTGCCTAGCGTGGGGTCGAACTGTATGCAAGTATCTCAATTTGTTTAGGAACACTACTTCGTTTGTGGTATAGGAAACACGCATAGGACAACACACTGACACTGCGTCTACGCGCGTCGTTTTACGGCGACCCGCTACGCAGTAGGATGCGGAGCAGTATGCCAATCGCCTTAAGGAGATACCTGAATTTTTCGGGGTCCAGTGCTGCCACCCGCCATTAAATAAATAAATCATTTGATAGGAAATGGAGACATCAATTAAATCAATAATAAAATTAATAATTTCGTCTTGACCAGGTCCTAGATAACCTTCCTAAAGCTTCACGTTGTCACTTTAAACTGTAAACAGTAGTTTATAAAATAGTTTGAAGGGTTATCTAGAGCCTGGTCAAGAAGACAAAATTTTAAATTATATCTCCGTTTCCTTTTGAATGATTTGATTTAAATGGGGGCAGCACTGGACCCTGAAAAATTCAGGTAGCCCCTTAACGTGCCCTACTAAGTAAAAAGTTCAAGAATTTTTTGTGAAACTTGTGGTCACTCATACAAGAGCGGACCACGCCCGAGGCTGCTTAACTTGCGAAAGCAACCAATGCGTACTCCCACTGAGTCACTAAGCTCCATTCTTAGATAAAGACTGAACATCAGGATGCCTACCTTGACATTCAACCACAAGCAGTTCAAAACCATTTGGTGTAAGCCTGATATCTTCGTTTCATCCGCCTCGGCGCCAGGATCATGTCCTGACGACGCTATCATGTTCTGGACCATATCGCTCATTTTGGAAAAATCCGAACTTGTTGAAGTGTCTTCCCAAGCAAACTGGTTCGATATATCTTCCAACATGACCACAAGATCAGGAAAATGTTCATCTAAACAGTCAACTTTATACGAATTCTGGTAGCAAACCTCCAAAACGACATGGAGTATAGATATCAACGAATGCAACTGTTTTCCAGTCTCTATTGACTTTACAACATCAGTCTTCATTTTATATTCACTAACCAATTCATTGTAGGAAAATAAAAAAACATCTTCGACAGTTTTAAAATCAGCTAAAGATTCTTCCATCAACAATATATTCGTGATCAACTTAAACATACTTCTACCACAGTTGATCTCGTAAAAAAATTTGCTTTTCATATTAATGAGAGCATCATTTATTACATAGTTCAAAAGTAAAGGGTATTTAAACTCTTGGGAATAATGAGAGAGGAGTAACTGAATCACATTCTCTCTTATATCATCACTGGGATCATTCAATAGGCTCAAAAGCTTTAGAATAAATGTTTTATCATCTAAAATCCAGCGATTGTTCTCTTTCAACATTTGAGTTAATGTTGGTGCTTTACTACGGCTTCCCTGGTTCTGCATCTTTTTGGGAGGATTGGTAAAACAGTCTTGAATAAGCTTACATGTTTTAATCGTTGTAATTTTTCTTTGATAATTTCCACCCAAAATAAGATTGTTCTTAATAAATTTTTGAAGTGCCATACAGAAGGATATCAGCTCATCAACTTCAATATCCGAGCAGACTCTTGTCATAAAGGTAGACTGCAATCGGGACAGGAAACTGTTCAGACTGTTCAACATGCCCAGTCTCAATACTGTACAATCTGAATTAACATTGTGTAGCAAATAATTTAAAATCACAGTGTAATCTGTTTCCTGAGGCATTGTTTTGCTTTGGGACACACAGAGCACATCAAATGCTTGTATTCTTATTACTGGGTTCGAGTTTTCAACAGCATAATGGACCTTACTTTTTGGAAATACTGTTTCTGAAGAATTCCAGTCCTTTGGTAAAAGTCCCATTTTGTTGGCTTGCTTTATTAAACAAATAGAGCTGTACATATAATTGTCAGAAGTCTCTGAAAATTCTAGTTCCTTAATCAGTGTTTTAGCCAGAGAAGAAAACTTTTTAAAAGTTGTTAAACACCAGTAATTAGTAAAATTCTCAATAGCTTTATTGTTTCCTGAAGTTAATACTTTTACAACTTCTTTTAAAAAAAGATTGCACCATTCGTTATCAGTTTTAAGTTTTTTTAGAATGGCATAGTACATGTCTGCTCCAGCAGAAACTAAGCCCGGCTTGTGAAGGCTGTACATAAGGCCATCAACCCAGTCGCAGTACTGTACATCTTCAGGGATAGTTTTACTTTGTTCTATAATCTCTGAGAGCATTAAATACTTTGCTTTATTCCAATAGAAACTATTTATTTCGGTGACAATAACTTGGTACACATTTTCTGTAATAGTAGAAATGAGCATGTGGAAAATGCCTCTGTTCAAGTCTCTAACACCTGTTATAGGGTTCTCCCAGTTATGATTGACCAAACTGAGAAGTTGTATTTGTGCATTGCTGTGGAAAATGTGCTTCTGATAAACTGTTCCAAAGACTTTCTTGAAAGAACTAATAGTTTTAAATGCAAGAAATGTAAATCTTGAATATTCATATGCTAACAATAACAGTAAATCAAAAGAGGATTTCAAAATGTTGCCAATGCATGCCAAATCTTCGGAAGACTTTTGAGTAAGGAATGCAGATTGAAAGAGACCATACATTACTGACACTACTTTAGTTAATTCGGAATCATTTTTGATGACTTCATTATTATCTTTTTCTCTAAGGTTCAATTCATTACTGATGGTCTGGAATGTTCTGCTTAAGTGATGGTCTGGGTTGACTGTGAGGGCAAGAACCGAGTAGAAACAAGTGGCACAGAGCAGCTGATCATCATATTTGTTTAAACCCGTCTCTAAATGTTTCCACAATAGTTCTGCAATTTCATTCCAATCTTCTCCTCTATCTTTCAAGTTTGAGTGCTTCTTAGCTTGTACAAGAACAAACTGTAATAAAAAATGTTTTGTCAAGTTCACCCTTAAAGCAAAAAGAAACAGTACTTAAATCAAATAATCACAGTATAAAATTATTTCAATTTAAATGTTGCAATCAAGTAATAAATATGTTTATTTTATTACATAATACAAGCTAGCAGTAAAGAAAACAAGTTGTAAGTTTACATGATAAAAGGCCATTACAAAAAATGTTCTAAACTTAGCAAATTTCGCAGACACATAGTTATTACGTAACAAGATAGATATGCATATTATTTATAAGAAAAATATTTACCTGCACTCTTTCCGATGTGATCTGATTGGTAGGAACTCTGAGTTTTGATGAAATTTCAGATTCCATCCTAAATGAAAAATTGTGCAATTACTTTCTGAAACTGAAATAATTTCAATATTTATATAATAATTCTTTTAGCTTCATACATTAAACATCATGTCAATGAATTAAAACTTTACCTAGATCTGCAAGTTTAAGTTAAGAAGGAAGGGAAATAATTATATGCCTATAGATATAGAAATGAAAGCCAATGAATTTATTTCAAACAAATTTACTAAGTACTACATAATATTAACAAATATTTACAAAGGGCTGTACAAATTTATTCTTTAATGGGCTCATAGCCTTCTTTCTGTATTTTTTCTTTATACACATTAAAGTCTCGTTTTCTGTCGAAATGAGAGACCCATTGTGTTGGGCACGAAGTTTCGAACAGTTTCCTAAGATCAAGACATGCTTTCGGCCGCGCCGAATTGTCTTTCACATTCTCTTTATCAAGACACTCCCAGTAACGATCTCTCGCGTCCCAACAAGTCTTTCTTTTCTCTTTATCAGGATAAGACATCTTTTAGGTAGGTAATTTTATTTCGTCACTAGTACCTAAAAGGAAAATATTATCTTTAAGTTTTAGATGGTATTGATTC
This sequence comes from Acrobasis suavella, assembly GCA_943193695.1. Lineage (NCBI taxonomy): Eukaryota > Metazoa > Arthropoda > Insecta > Lepidoptera > Pyralidae > Acrobasis > Acrobasis suavella. Next base: position 6,754,143 of record OW971943.1, read on the forward strand.
TCGGTAGTTTTGACTAACAAGGTACCTAACACCCTACACATTGGTAAACATAATATATCGGTACTTACTTTTACGGGACTACTTTGTGAATATTCAAATATTATATTGAAAATGTGAAAAATTCCATAAATCTCAATACCGACTCCACAACACAAACTAATAGAAGGAACCGACTCTCATTTAACCCACAGATTTAACCTCAAATTGCTCAAATTAAATTTAATGTCAGTCATCATGTCATTGTCTGACATCTGTCATCTGCCAGACGTTTTGTTTCGACATTACCAGTGAAGTTCAGACATTTATATCCTTGATAAATCACATGACTTTTCAGGAATTTCTATTTTAGTGACTGTATTTTTCTTGCAAAACTAAAAAGAAAAGTCGGGGAATCCCACGAATCTCACACCCACGGTACAGTTAAACGCCCACACTCACTCCAGCCAGTCACTCTCCCAGCCGTGCTTCGAAAGACAAGTTTGTTTATACCGCGCCGTTTGTCCCGGTCCCGGGCCTGAAGTGCGATTTCTGCAACGCGGAGTCACCTAAATGTATAGCTTTTGTATGGGAAAACCATTCGGATAGGTCACTCCGCGTTTAAGAAATCGCACTTCAGGTGCAGTGTTGGGAGAAGTACAATAAAATTCTTGTACATTTGAGATACGAAACTAAAATCGTACCGTATCGTATCGTACCTAAGTCTCGAACTAAACGCTTTGACAATTCCTTTTTGGTTCGAGTAGCTAAGGTGTGGAATGAACTGCCTGCGTCTATATTCCCAGAGAAGTACAGCCCAGGGACATTCAAAAGTAGATTGAATGGGTATCTTTTGGATAGGCATGCTTCATCCTAGTCTTCATCGTCGCTTTCCATCAGGTGAGATTGAGGACAAATGCCTAAACCAATAAATTGTAAAAAAAAAAAAAAAAAACGTAAACCATAACTTTATTGTACGCTGTTATACAATATTTCTCGATTGTAAACAATAAAACCGTTTTTGTCACTAAAATATTATGACCATAAAACTTTGTTCATTTTCTTAGCCTTACCTGCGAGTTCCCCTCTGGCGAAGTATAAGATCAAAAATCTAATACGTTCATATAAACTAGTTGCTGAATCGATTAAAATCATGTTGTAAATCGGTAAAGCATAGAAAGGACGCCTACAAATGATCCGTTAAAAATACCATTTTGTACAGTTTTTTTGTGTAAAAAGAGGTCAAACACATCTAATCGTCTAAAAGATGGCACCTTTCATTTGTAAGTATTTTTTATTTAATTGAAGTTGTTTTCTATTTAAATGTAATTCTTGAAAATCGTGATCGATGAATGCAAAAATATATTCGACTCAATTTTGTAATTGTAACGAATTTCCTTCTATCCCAGACGATTTTCTCCCTTATTAACTAATTCCTCCCAGTAACAGGTAGGGGATAACCCAACGCAAAAAGAGAGGGGTGTTATAAGTTTAACGTGTCTGTCTGTGTATCGTAGCCCCCAAACGGATGAACCGATTTACGTTTAGTTTTTTTTGTGTCATAGATAATTTTATCCCGAGTGTTTTAGCCATGTTTCATGAAAATCTGTTCAGCCGTTTGAAGATCATCAGCTCTTTTTTAGTTGATGAGGGCATCTGGCTAACTTCCTTATATCCGATCGCTTCGAAATTTGGTAACGTGTTACTTAGTTAAGTAATGATATTGAAAGGATATGGTAAAGCAACTATGACCTGATCAGCCTTTTGAAGATCATCAGCTCTTTAATAAGTAGTTGATTTATTTGTTAGTTTTCAGAGCTTATTTCTTGTGCCGGGAGGTTTTTAAATTTTTTAATTTTACTTTTATCCTATGTTATTATTTTTCCACTAATCACTATTCTCCGATAAGAACCACTTCATTTATTCCCGTTTAAAATGTATCAATTACATTCTTAAGATTCGGTAATAAGATTCAAATTTGAAAAACGATTAGTTTTTATGTCCCGGAAGGAATAGTTTAGTTACTCCGCGTGTGAAAAATGGCACCCCAGATGATGTCAACTCAACGGCCATTTGCACGTTTTGTTATCATTCACTGGACATCAAATTACCATTTATTTAAGTTTTTCTTTAGTTACAAAATGTCAAGTTTAATCGACATAGCTTTTGTAGCGATTATATTGATGAATGACCGTAGTCACTTAACGAACGGTTTTTTGTATACATAGTGTCACGAGAGTGGGTTGGGGATAGGAAAGGAAACAACAATTCTATTGAATGGTGCCTTCATTTACAACTCAAGGTACTCACAATTGACAGCGTCAGTCCTCTTTGCACTCCAACTGTCAGGCCCGCGGAAACGTTACAGCACTAACACGCACGCGGAAACGTTACTGCACTGTCACACGCGCGGAAACGTCACTGCACTATCACACGCGCGTAAACGTCACTGGAGTGCTATTTTTCATTTAAGGACTCACCGAAACACAAAACGTGTAGTTTTCCAACTCATCGCTCGCGTGAAAAACCATTTGGCAGTGTCAGCTAAAAACAATATTGTTTGACGCAGAAAACATCGAAAATATGTCTATGATTTTCTACCAATTTTATCATGAATAAAAAAGCAGCATGAATCGGAACAATTCTCCATGAAAGGTTTCTTTGACATATCTACGCCACAAATGTCAAAATTACGAGTGGTCGAGATCACTCGTTGCAAATCCTTCGCATACGATCATTTCAAAAATGCGCCCGTTTGCAAACGCTCGTGTAAACCATTCGTAATGTGACAAATGATTTCAAAAATACGACTCCTGCACTGTCACACGCGCGGACTTCACTGCACTGAACACTTCACTTTACTCACTACTTCACTTTACTCACTGTTTCACTTTACTCACTGTTTCACTTTACTCACTACTAATCTTTTCTTCTTCTTTTCTCCTTTTCTTCCTTCTTCGGATTTCACTTTCCAACTAAACTGCCTTAGGCGGCGCCTTGTTCCGTTTATATACCCCCCGAATCCGAACAAATCGCATCAATGTTCCAAATTCAAATTACTAATTTTCTATTGCCTTCTCTCTCACTCATTTTCTGTCTCGTATTTACTTTTCCATTTAGTCTAGTATTATCTAGAAACTTCTTTCAAAACTTCAAAAACACTATAAGTGGCTGTGATATGAATCAGCTGTCTCTGGATTCACAGTCCATCGCTAAGACCACTAAGGCCAATCGTGTTTAGACGCTATTGACGAAATTGTCCTTCAGTTGAATTCTTTTTGCTCGAATTCGTGACGTTGACAATGTCAATCATCTCCTTACGCGACAATAGATAATTTTTCAAACCTTAAAACTGTCTTCACCCCCAAACTACACAAACGATTTTGATAAAATTTCTATGGGACAGTAAATAAGTTACATTAGGTTTGTTGTATATCTTTATCCTAATTGGTAATAATTTAAAAAAAATAGTAAAGTAATATTCTTGAATGTGAAAGAGTACTTAGAATACAAATATTCTAAGTACTCTTTCAATTAAATTAAAAATAAGCTACGACTACGAGTGAAAAATTGCCACGCGTTTTAAGTTAATGTTTGGTCTGCCTCCCTTTGTATGAAAAAACCATTGGTTAGGTGATTCCGCATATCAGAAGTGCGATTTCTGAAACGCGGAGTCACCTAAACGTATGGTTTTTGTATGGGAAAACCATTCGGTGACTCCGCGTTTCAGAAATCGCACTTCAGAAATGGCACTTCTGGCTGTACGATAAGATCTATTTGCTTAATTTGAAAAAAGAAATGTAACGCAACAATAATGGCAAAGTCATATCTTGAAATTAAAATGAAATTATTTGTTCTGAGGTTATTACAGAAAACAAAACAAATCAAAACAAGTCTACCCGTTACTACAATTTTTTACGAAAAGTGTTTATTTAATCCTTATTATTTATCGATAGGTACTGTGTCAATATCGTATGATTTTTCTATTGTTATTATTGAAAAACACCTTCGACACCACCATTTGACGCCGGAATGGATCCGAACCTGTGCAGAGTTTGTTTATGTAAAACCGGCACTGTATCTCTATTTGGAAATCACGGAAACATTCAAAATTGTGCGAAGATAATGCGGTGCGTTAATGTGAGCGTGGAGGAAGGCGATGGCTTGCCGCAGTCGATGTGTGAGGGCTGTGCGATCGAGCTGAGCGTTTCGTACGACTTCGTCCTTAAGTGCGAAGCGTCTGACAAGGCGCTGCGTTGCATGGACACAGACGGTTTCTCCGATGTCGACGCTAAGATAGAACTCGATGCAATTAACGAGGTAGACATAAAAAATGAGCTCGATTTTATGGACTATGATAGTGACCAACTATTAGACACTCTCAAGGAAGGCTACTCTGATACCCAACTTATGAGATGTAAGAATGAAAAACGAAAGCCAAGCAAGATATTGGATATTCAAGCTGAACAAGATCTAATAAAAAACAGTGTTCAGAGGGATTTAGAACAATTTACAGACATATTAGAATCTTATTCTAAACAAGATTCTTCCAATAAGCAAACAAATAAGAGTAATGATAGGAAAAAGCAGAAACGTTTAAAGAGGGGACCAATGCATTGTGAAGTGTGTGGTCTCATGACTGCATGTCAGTCTGCTCTTGATACACACATGCGAACGCATACTGGAGAGAAGCCATTCCACTGTCAGCTGTGTAAAGCACAGTTCAGATCCAAGGGAGGACTTAAGAACCACATTGAGTCACGGCATTCCAATAGAGAGAGAAAGTTCACATGTGAAATGTGTGGAAGCAGCTTTTATAGGAAAAATGATATCATTATACATATGAGGACCCACACTAATGAGAAACCCTATGTTTGTTCATACTGCTCCCAAGGATTCAGACAGATTGCGACTCTAATACGGCATCGGCGCCGACATACTGGAGAGAAGCCATATGCCTGCTCAATCTGTGATAAAAAGTTTTCAGATAAATATCTTGTTAAGAAACATTTGACTGTGCACAGTGATGAGAAGAAATACACCTGTCACCTTTGCAGCAAGTCCATGAAGACCAGAGGCGCACTAACAACCCATCTGAATATTCATACAAATCAAAAACCGAACATCTGCACTTTCTGTGGTGCAGGCTTTAGTATGAAAGGAAATCTGCAGACTCACATTCGTAGAATTCACTCTGAGAGATCCGGCCAGTGTACTGTGTGCTTAAAAACATTCCCAGATGTTGAAGAGCATATGAGAAAGCACACAGGGGAAAAACCTTTTATTTGCAAACTGTGTAATCAAAGTTTTGCTAGCAAGAGAAGTCTGACGCAACACACTGCATTCAAACATGAGAATGTTTCTAAGTTTAAGTGTTCAATAGGTGATTGTACAAGAACTTTTCCAACAGCTATGATGCTGGAGTTCCACCTTCTGAAGCAGCACACTAACAACACTCCGTACATCTGCCAACACTGCTCCCGAGGTTTCTTCCGCACCTGTGATCTCTCTCGCCATCTTAGAGTTAGCCATATGGACCAGCAAATGAAAGAATCAACAAATGGCAATACATAAAGTGCTTAGATTAAGTAATTTATAAGATTAGTGAAGCTATATTTACTTTTACTACACTTTACCTCATATCACATTTGTGTATGGAATGTACTAGTCATAATAAAGTATTATTTACTATATACCTCTCATGTTTTTTTATAAGAATCATTTATTAATATTTTTTATTGATGTTTACTATTTATGATTACATTTATTTATTAATTATGTAAGTATTTAAGTGGATACGACTTAAGTACTTATCTATATAGATAATATTTTTAACCTGTAAGCTTACTATAATATTTTTACACATTGCAAAAATATTTTATGAAGTTAGGAATAAAAAAAGAACAATTTAAAGATTTCTAACAAACATGATGTATTTTATAGGTGTGATAACTAATTAATTCATCACATTTATTAAGAATCCTGTTGGGTTCTTTCATCAGCCGCTAATGTTGTAAGGATATTATTGAATTAGCGCACGTTACGGCTTCATTAAAGTTGGCATCCTGTTACTGCGCACCCTTTTCCTGTGGCTCACTCCGCCCCGACCCCACGAAACCCAATAGCGCGGAATTCCGCCAGGCGCGCCGAGTTTCAAACGCGCGCCCTTTCACTCCTCGCAAAGCAGCATGCCGTCGGTAAAACAGCGCCAGGTGTTCCGAGGTGTTATGCCCCTTTCTCTTTTCTATAGGCGGCTTTATCAGGCTCTCTCACTCCCACGTCAATTAGGCGAGTGAGGTGAGTGATACGCGCGCCGCACAGAGGACGTTAGCCCGCGGCCGCCCTCCGCAGCGCACGTACTCTCGATCGCGACAATCGTTCCGCAACCGTGGCAGGTGTCGGTGCCGTGATGTTCAAACCGTGAAGTTACATGTGTGCTTGACTTTATACTTTTCGGATATCGGATTGCCGGAATTCAACCATGGGAGAAGTGAGTACCGTTTGGTTATTGTTTTTTTCGGAATGCGAACGTGATCCAGTTTAGATCGGCCGCTCTTGCGCCTTGTTCAGAGATTGTGATCGCTAGGTTCGCAGGTCGACGGCATAGGATGCAGGTCAACGCTGGCCGAACGAGAGAGCGGTCACTCGCTCGTGTGGACTCCTCTGTATTAATTAGCGAGTTTGTATGTGAGAAATATTGGTTTGCAGGTATGGGAATGTATGTCGATATGGAAGACCGGTAGAAAGCTCCGCGACCGCCAGTTCGGCGCCGGCAATCAGCCACATCGCCAAAAACCATTCCAGCCAGATTAAAATGTACAGTTATTCACCTGATAGCGGCGCTTATCTTCGATATTGTTTTATTTTATTTATTGCTATCGAACGTTCTTGTCACAAACTAGGTTGTTATCTATCCGATATGCCTAAGTACCGGAATCAGCTTATACTTAATTTTATGATAATGACTGCAAAATAACAGAACATATTTTTATATTTGATGATTATCATATGATGATACCTTTAAGAAATTATCCGATAGGTGTCGAAAATAAGACAGGAAAAGCAACTACCTTCATTGGTTAATTGTCCGGAACTGTTATTCCTTCGATTGTGATATACAGGAACCCATATGCAACCGTTTAGTTGGAAGTTCATACGTTCTGAATACGTAGATTTCATCATTAGTTAGCCTTGTCATGGAAGATTATCATAATGATGTACCTCCCTATCATAGCCTTATACTACCTTAAACAAATGGAGCGAGAGTTATAATATTGTATTACGTAGGATTGTATTGCACCATACATATATGTTATCCATCCATACATGGCACATATCGTGCGTAGGTCAACGCAACGTGTGCAATTTACGAGATGCGACACGCCCGACGTGACCTCTTTCGTGGAAAATGAAGATATAAACTATTAACAGAGATTACCTATAGGTACCTTCTCAATAAATAGAGAGATTTGTATTATATATAAAACCACTTTCAGTCAACTTAAATATTTGTATGCTGTATATGGAATGACATAGCGAACTATTATATTATATGGTAACATCTGGATGTACCTATGCTCGACAAATAAATTATTTATTGATTGATTCAATTTATCACTGTAAATATACTAATTCCTTATGCGCTGATATCTGGGCCATATTTTTTTTTATCTTTCTATATGAATTTTATAACATAATTATGTATTCCATACTTTTTATTTGGATATTCATTCATCCTGTAATCCCGTACAGGATGCAATTCGACGTAGAAAGTGAAAGTATTTAGCTAAGTAGTTACTTACAATTAATAGTGCTGCATATAGCTCAAAAAAACTTTAAAGTGTCATTTATAAAAATACTTCGTGTCATGAAATACATACATAAAACATGATGGATAATATAATGGACATACGAGTACTCGGGTGTAGGAGTACTCTGGCGAAATACTTGGATGTCGGTTTCGGTCCTTCGAACTATATGAATTTAAAAATAATTTTGAATTTGAATTTATGCAAGAAGTAGGTATTTTTCACCAAAAAGGCAAAGGATTGATTAGTCAATCGAATTAAGTACCTATGGATTTCAAACAACCTATTCTATGAAAATAATTATCAATTAGGATCGACCGGTAGAATAAGCATGGGTCAACGAACGTTTGAAACTTCAAAAAGATATAGTTTTAAAAAGTAAAACCCGACAACGGTAAGATTCTTTCGGCAAAGTACCTAATTTTATCCAGTGACTGCAAGCACAGTAGGGAGAAACAGCTAGTAATTAATATATTTTTGAAATGTGCTAAGTACAACTATTCTAATTCTATGATGCTAATTGAGCTCTTTCATTTGATACCAAACACGGTATCATTCGATTTATTTTATTTCTTATTCGCTTTCTTTCGACCTATAGAGCGTGCCATATTTAATTTATTGTGACGTCACATAGCCTATATCCAGCGCACAGCCAAGGCGCTTTCAACGATACCTCATTTGAAGGTACTATAGATATCATAGAAGATATGAGGGTACAGATGAATATACATACATACATACATACATATCGGTGAAACACATAACCCTCTTTTGGCTTCGCCGTAGTTGGGTAAAAATTACCTACCAACAATTTTCTATCGTTAGGACAATTTTTAACGCTGCTTATAGGTATATCTTACGACGGATTTTGAATGGATTGGTGCGTTTATGTATCTATATCAGTAAAATGTTGAAGAGTCTGTAGTGTTAATGTCTAGGAGATAACTAAATTTTAAAAAAAAGACAGATATATAAACAGTCGAATAGATAGCCTCGGCACCGCGTTTTCCGACGCTGAAAATCATTTTCTATCCCTGTAACCTATTTCATGACCTTTGTTTGTAACTAGGTCATGTTTCAGTAAAGTAAATAAAAACGTTTGCAGCTTGTAATACGAAAGGTTTGTCCTTTCATTGTCTTGAATAAATACCTACAGCTGCATACTTCGAGATAGGTAATGCATTGAATTGGTTTTATCGAGCGTAGATAACAGCCAGGGACCAGCTGATACTTACAGAAACATGCAATACTTATCTAGATTTCTAATTAAGCAATATATGCACCTACCTATTTACTAGACTACCTCCGCAAGAAGAAGAAGGTAAAAGCAAGCAAATTGAGTAGGTACTTTTAAAAGTACCTACTCAATTTGCTTGCTTTTACACCATAACAATGAAAAAACGGAGGGAAAGTGGTAGTTTATCGTGTGTGTGTAACACTGTCGGGTTTTCAAGCTGCCTAAAGGCATCTGACATAGCTTGACGACTGCCTTACAATGATAAAATGACCAAAAGCAGTAACAACGAGGCATAATATAATAAGTAAAAATAATATTCTTCACAATTATTTGTTTATATTTGAATTTTTCTGATCAAGTGTATGATTTTCATTCGATTATTATTTTCGAGGAAATCTCTTAGGCAGGGCAGGGTATAGTAGGTTCTATAAAGAAATTCTTATGTTGTTCGCTCGGACAACAGCTTCATTAGCGTTGATTTTGATAAGACCAAGTGCCAAGGAGGCATGACTCATACGCAACACGTGCAAAGCATGGAAAATTAAAAATGTACTCACTTTAGCATGAATATGCAACAGTTGTAGGTACTATTTATGTAGCTTATGGAAGTAGTAAATAGATAAGCTAGCTTGAGGCATTTTCTGAAAATTAACTTCAATGTACTTATTTATATAGGTAAGTTGTGACTAAGCAAACTGCAAATCTTCCCATCTATTCTATGGGAGCAAGTCCGAGCGACCGATCTTAAATACAACGTATTATAAGCAAAAGTAAATTTATCTATGCATTTTTCTATAATGCACTCTAAATACCTGACTGTTAATTTTTCAATTTATTAATAAGTAGTTTTAAAGTCCTTTGAATCAATTCAAGTAATCGTAAACTATTGTACAAACATTTAACTTATATATTTTTTATTTTCTTTTACAGTCATTATTGAAGGAGGATCCCCTCTCCAGAATCCAAAGGGAAATCATCGAAGTTACAGAAAGAGAACGGGAGTTTAAAGAAGGACACTTCAGGATAAATAGACTGTTGTCAGAATCTACAATAGACGTCAATCATCAGAATGGTCACGTCAACGGAGATGACGAACTCAAACCACAGAAAACCCTCAACAGAGCAGTGTCTACGTCGCACCTTCTCGGTCCGATCGCGCCTTCTCCTCCACCCGTTCCTACAATGTTAAATACAAATGGCTACACACGCCGGTTCACGCCCCAAAATGGGACGAAAGGGATCATGCAACGATTCATTGCAAACAAAGGCAAAATTCCGGTAACTTCTCCCGTAGCGTCCTCACCAACAACAGTGATGTCGCCTCCTCTTAGTATTCCTCTGTCTCCAGTCATCACACCGGTCGTCACTCAGATCCCTCCGGTCGCCATTACTCGTACACCAGAAGGGAAACCTGTAAGGAAAGGCTACGTCCCTGTGGAGGAAAAGATTCAAAAAGAATTGAGGGAAATGAAAGACAGGGAACACGAGCTTAAACGTATGAGGAAGAAACAAAAACCATTTGACCTAGAGCTCAGCGATACGGAAACTACATCGGAATCGGAGGAGGAAGACATTCCATTGCCGGGCAAGCTGAAAGCGACTAAGTCAATAGGAGAACTTTACGAGGCTCTAAATGAGGAGCTGAGGTCGCCCTCGCCAAGAAACAGTTCAGGAAACGATTCTCTAGGTAGCCTAAAGCCAGCCAAATCCTTAGCACAACTCTGCGAACTCGAGCCTGGCCAAGAATTTCTTGCCCCGAGTTCCACACGGCTCATCGCGCAGTGGGAATCTATCATTCAACAAAAACAGGAAGCTGGAGCAGCTTAAAATGTTGTATTAGTTATATGAAGGCTCGTGGGTTAAATGTGTTAACATAGGCGTTTGACGCTTACATGTTGGTGACTGACCATCAGCAGTCGTAAAATCCTTCGACCACAAAGTGAAAATTGGTACAAGGCCGAATAAAGTGTTAGTGCACTCGGTAACGTTACGTGGAAACCTAATATGTGTGTCCTAATCTAATGAGCGTGTCGCGCAGTGCATACGCAGCGTTCCGGTCGTATTTCATAGCTGAAGATACCAGTACAAAGCCAAGCTGCGCAGTTTGTGTTAATGTTGGAATTCCGCGGGTGCCTGACAATGAGTCAATTTTGCTGATCAATTTTCTTTGCCGCCCGATCGACTGTGCACCAATTAATTTTCTCCAGATTGCTAACAATGCAAATGATGGTTATCCGTAGCAGCAATTATCTTGCGTATGCGCGCGTTGGAAAGCGCAGTCAATACATGATGCGAACGTGTCTCCCGAGTGTGAGTAAAAAGTTTCTTCCTATTGTTCAGCAGCTCTTCTCTGCTGAAAAACTGGTAGATTATTGTGGGATCGGCGCTTTCCCGCACGGCGGCACTGAGGCGCCGCGGCTGGCGTAAATCACACGTGGCTGTATTATGTTGCTCTCTGTTTCTCGATACCTACCTGTGAGAAAATAGGTAGCATTCAGTTAAAAGCCCAGACAATTGATAGTGAAAGAATTGCCGACGTTACCGCGCCGCTGCATGTGATCGTATCGCTACAGTACAGTTTCTGCCTTCCATAATTAACTAGCGAGGGATTTCATAAGGTCAAAAACTTGATTAGCTTACTTTGCTGGGTACATGTGCATTTCTACGTCGATGTTAGAAACAGCTACATTCCGACTTCAATCGAAAACGGTAGTAATTGTAAACAAAAACAAAGCGCCGTGTTTACAACTTTCTTTTATTGCATTTATTACGATTCGTAATTTTAGTATGTTTTATTCATGATTTCCAAAATTAAACTTTCGCGTAATAATATAGCTACCTTCTTGCTCAGATGAGCTAACAAGCGTATGATCGTAATTAGAAGAGAGATGAGGCCACGGGCCAGCGCCGTCGGCTGATCGAGTTTGTTCTCGAAGCTGGTCTTCGAAGAGCAAATGTTTTGTATGAATTTGTACTTATTTTCTTATTTATTTTATCAAATTAATTACGGGAATAGTTGATTTAAGCCTTGCGATTAGGTAAAGGCAATATTTTCACACTTGTCATCAAACTGTGCCTGTTTAGCACTATAGGGCAGCACAATCAACAAATTCCTCGTTTAGTTAGAAGTATTAGACCTAGATAAGTGCAAGACTTTGCTTCTAAAAACACGAAAAGGCGACAGCCCTATTTACTTTTTATTCGTGTACATGCGTCTAACATTTTGTAGCATAATAATAAATTAGTCAATTTAATTTAATATAAATAGTGAATAGATCAAATAATATTATTGAGATTGGTAGCCTTAATTGTTGCAATATTTTTTACGTAGGTGTTTAAGTTTTGTTTCTATTAAAAAGTGCCAGGTGGTATATGATATACTATGCAAATTTATTGTAACTGTGGCCTTATACGAGAACTGAATACCATTCCTATATTGTATATTTAAATATTTCTGCATATTCTATACAAATTTTCTGTCAAACCAAGTATTGTGATATGATATTGCCTTATATTGTTACTGAACATATGTAATGTTTAATCTTTTTATGTAAAATACAGCATTTTGCTCATTCTTGCATCTTTGCGGAATCGAGTTGTTATTTATATAAGGTTATTGCAATAAATACATTGTCAGAACAGTTAAATACCTAAGTTTTTTTATTTCCTTCGTGTCGTGATATAAGTCCACGTGTGTGAAGGTCAGTATGGTTGGCGTTTATTAAATATTGAGAGCACTATTTTAAGATATTTAGCGAAAAGTAACATTTTTAACCGATTTCAAAAAAGGAGGAAGTTATCAATTCGGCCCGTATGATTTTTTGTGTTTATGTTACGCGATATCTTCGCCATTTGTGAACCGATTTTGACGATTCTTTTTTATTTGAAACCCTGTAGTACTTAGTTGGTCCCATATGAATTTGGTTAAGATGTGATACAGAACTTAGGAGATCTGGAAGAAAGAAACTAAAGCCAGTTTTTTTATTGTAAAAAAATTGATGATTGTTAAATTGATTTAACGAATCCAGACACCGACATTGACTGTGATCACAATAAAATAGTCAATTATAACGATAAACTTCTGACGCATAGGTACCTATGTGTCAAACAATGCATTGCGCTAGTCCATTCTCTAAGATTTGCCACCGTATTGTGAATTGATCTAAAACTCGAAGGTGGTTTCGCAACAGTATTGTTCCGCTGTCCGCTTCATAATCCGCCATTCGATATAATAATTCATATCAGAGACAATACCGTTCCAATCAATAGCGTGGCTATTGTGGTATCTAGTTGACATGGTTTTGTGACTTGGCTCGTAAATCTCGGGCTTTCATCGCGAGGCCGATGGATTGATATCGGACGATGCGATAAAATGACGTCCATACTAGTTTGGAAGCAAAGGAAAAGACTTAACACTTTGCGAGACGATAAAAATAATAATTAATTTACGTTTTGGAAAGTTTTAAGTGCCTGCTATGTTCTTGTGGAGTATCTTTCATTTCTTATAAATATCTTCCGCCAAATATTTGACTTCCCTAACATACGGCTTCTGCCTTTTCCTTCACTTCATCTATGCACCTTCCTCGCCTCTTTTCCTCTTCTACTCGCCATATTTTATTCCACGATGTTTTTACCCGCCTGCGCCAAAAGAAGGGCATGTTTTTCGAGAGTATGTATGTTTGTATGTATGTATGTTTAATTGTTTGGCAGTTGGCACGCTCTGCAGCCTGAACGGCTCGATGGATTTTAGCGTGAGAGGTGTCGTTAGATTCGTATTGTGAGAGTGACTCTCTGGGTCAAAATCAAAATAAAAAAATAAAATAAAATAAAAAAGTCGGGTTTCTTGTTTGGTAATAATTACTTCTGGTGAAGTTATCGTATCGTATGTGTTCAAACTCCAAACATTTTTCCACACCCTATGCCAATTGTACTTATTAAAGTTCTCACTTCAAATCAAGTTATAGAACTTCCTTCTGCTTTTTCTGCTTGTATCATAAAAACAAATCAGTCAATCTGGTCATGACCAATACTGGTGATATTTTCCAAGATTGAAGACATAACCGTTGCTAAAGCGAATTGCTAGCCTAGTTTAAATAAAATATAAGAAGTCATCAATGTTATAAAAGTCACCAATGTTCTAATTTGTATACCTAATCACTGCTCGGCGAAAACACCGTAATAATTTACACCTACCACACTAAATTACACGTGCACCTAGTGTAGTAAATCAATGTGCTTATCACTAATAGCAGGCGCTGCAACGGCGCCGAATGCTGAATGTCAAGTTCAGACACCGGTTCGCCTTGGGCCGACGCCACGCGCTTTAGTCGTGTCGTGTTGTCTAGTCTACTCCCGTATGTATTGTTATTTGTTACTTTGTTACCCATAGGTGTATATAGTAGTACAGTCAGCAAATGAGATACCTGATCAGAAAACCTGGAAAATAATATTAACATGAAAATTAATATTCAGAAAGATTTTAATAAAGTTCTTTTGAATATACATTTTCATGTTAATACTTTTTTCAGTTTAAGAGAAAATTCAAGATATAGATGCCTGGTCAGGTATCTCTAAACAAAAAATCCTTCAATAACAATAAGAATAATTTATTTGCTCAAATAATTAATAACTGAATGCTTTATCAACACAGACCTAAACAACTAATTAAAGATCAAAAATTCATTGTAAAATATAAAATGTTGCGTTGATGTCTTTTGTATGAGACCCCTAAACGTAACTTTGGATCACCGTTAAATGTTGAAGTTACTGCACTAGTAACTTTTACCGTACATTTTCTACGAATGAGTTGTAAGTTTATCTATTTCACCTAGTTTCGTATCGTAAATTTTCTATAAGAGTAATATAAGTAAGTAATATTAAAACTATTCCGGTTACAATTTCATGTAATAGGTAAATTTTATAAATACATATTCCATAATAACAGAAAATGATTTCTATTTATAACTAAGAAACGAAATTAATCATATTATATATCCTTTGTTATGACTACTTTCTTATATAACGTAGGTATTTATGTTTCCTTTTATTACAATGTAATAAACAAACATGTGTCGAGATATCATGACACGATCACAATCAGAGACGGTCTGAGATAGAAAGCATTTGAGACTAACTTGCCAGATTAGATAGGTAGTTAAAGAGCTGTGAAATTTCACACCTTTGGTATTTTTGATACTTTTTAGAACGTGAGCTGAGTTAGCAACCAAATAATCTCACATTTTTAAATTCGAATGTTTACCTATTTAGACGCACTATATGGTTTAAACACCGGAAAGTTTACTTAAGTAGAATACAGGTTTTAAATCTGAGCGGACTTAGTTACTTATAATCAAAGACTGTTTATAAAATATTTTGAAGGTCTATCTTATACCTAGCAATTTGCAAAATGTTAATTTTCACTACTTTAACTATTAAACAATTTATTTAAAATGAGAACGCCACTTCTGCCCTGTCTTAGCCTTAATAAAATATTTATTCAACTTAGGGCTCTTGTTCTACATATTGATACTATCAATCTCATCACTCTAATCCTGCTACAATGGAAAATACAAAAATCCCAGATCAAAATTGGTTTTGTAAAGCACAGGATTCAGGTGCATGATACTCGTATGCATCAAAACTGGTGAGTGAGACCTATTTCCAGCAGTATAATTCGGATGGCTATCCATAATATGTACCTATAGTAAAATTAATGTATCAAATACATAGTTTCTGAATAAATCGTATTTATTCGGAAACTAGGCATTCGCACGCATTTTTACTTGGTCATCATCATCATCATCATCATTTCAGTCGCATAACGTCCACTGCTGGACATAGGCCTCTCACAAGGATTTCAAAAATGACCGATCAAATCGTCTGACCACCTTGTGGGTGGGTGTCCTACGCTTCGCTTGCCAGTACGCGGTCACCATTCGAGAACCTTTTTGCCCCATCGGCCATCGGTTCTTCGCGCTATGTGTCCCGCCCACTGCCACTTCAACGAACTAATCCGCTGGGCTATGTCAGTGACTTTTGTTCTTCTACGAATTTCCTCATTTCTGATTCGATCACGTAGAGAAACACCGAGCATTATCTCCATAGCGCGCTGAGCGACCTTGAGCCTTCTTATGAGACCCATAGTAAGGGACCACGTTTCAGATCCATAAGTCATCACTGGTAACACACATTGATTAAGCACTTTCGTCTTGAGGCACTGAGGTATTTTGGACGAGAAGACACTGGGTAGCTTTTCGAACGCTGCCCAGCCGAGTCGGATTCGTCGAAAGACCTCTTCCTCGAATCTGGAACTTCCTGCCTGGATCAACTGACCCAGGTAGATGTACTAGGTAGTTACTACAAAATCAGTAATGTTTGTTTTTTGTTCGTGTAAGTGGCCATCACTGATGTCAGATTTCTCAGGCTGCAATGATGCTCAAAATGATAACAGCCGGGACCAACGGCTTAAACGTGCCTTCTGAAGTACCGAGGAGATCGACAAATTTTTATGCCACTCGTTGTCATCCTTCCAAGTGCGGACCATGCCTGGTGTAGCTTTACTTGCGAAAGAGCTACTGATGCACAGTCCCGCCCACCCAGGCCCACCAGTAATGCCACCATTAATTAACGCCAAAATTCTTTTTTGTTTGAAAGAACTTACTTATCACGTGGTCCCATACACAAATTAGATACTATAGTGCCATTTTTGAAACGCGGAGTAACCTATACGAATGGTTTTTCCATACAAAAAACCGTTTTTATAGTAATTCCGTGTTTGAAAAATGGCAACACTAGTTGAGAAGCAAGCGTGTGTCATTGCGCGTTGTCGATCTTTGTTCGATTATTAATTTATTGTTATTATAACATTGTAGTCTAAATATTGCTTATATTTCATGCTGGAGGCATGGCTCGGTCGGTTGCTCGGCTGCGCCGGCGCCGTCGTCACGGTCGCCGGCGCTCAGTCGCTCGTACTAATGCGTAATAACTTTACTATAAATGTTTTATGTGCTACACACTCGTACAAATACTGACGTGTTAGTCATAGCATTTTTTATTTAATTCTTTCCGTTTTGGTTTGGATTTAAATATGGCACTGCGCTGTGGTTCGAAGCTAAGACTTTGCGTCTTTCAACGTTGCCACTTCTTTATAAGTCTTCTTCTAGTAATGCCCAGGCCTATTGCGTAAATTTCTGATATTAAGAAACAGTTAAAGGATCTTGTTATATACCCGGAATAGGATAGTTAATTATTTTATTTATACATTTTCAAAATTCATGCAAGTACAGTACACAAAATACAAACACAGAAACAAACAAAGGAAGAACTTAGAAGAAAATGAGTATATAGGTACTGGTTATTTCATAAGAAATCTCTTCCAGTAGTCCTAGGAGAGGAAAAGAGAAGAAAACAGGTAGGCGTGTACAAAATAAAGTAAAGTTAAATACAAATCTAATATATGTACTTATCTAAAAAAATTATTATGTACATATTTATTATACAATACATAATGTATATTCATTGCGTTAAGGAAAGATTTACTCGTTTCCTAAAAGCAGAATGATTCGGAGTCTCGTATTGTGTGGAAGCTAGTAGTGAATTCCATAATTTCACCGCTTGAACAAAGAAGGAATGGGAATAGCAGGCAGAAGTATAGTCAGAGATTCAAAGTAGTGTTTTAAGGTGGAAACTGGTTTATTTGGCCTGAGCCAATGCAGAAAACAGAAGTAGGTACGCTACTTCTGTTTTCTGCATTGACTCAGCGATCCAAGGATCTTAGCATCCAACCCCAGTCGCTGCCGTCGTTTCTTTTGTTGCACCATCTGCATATCAACTTGGATAGTTTTGACGACTTCCCATCAGGTTTTTGGTTTTGGGTTGCAGTACCATTTTAAATGGAAATTGAAAAGAATGAAGTACCATTTTATGAGAATAAAATTACTAAGTGTAATTTTATTCTCATAAAATGGCTTTTCCTGTAGATTCCTGTAGAGTCATAACACTCATAACCATAACATACAATAAAAATTGTTCCTACCTGTAAGATAATATAATGCAGAAATGTCAGAGAAATATCAAATTACTTTAAATCGGAAAGTTTACGATGTAATACATGACAAATGAAATAAAATACATTGTATGGTGCAGCGGACGTGAAAGTAGAGGTAAGTATTCAAATAGCCGCGTTAATTTTATACACGTATCAATGTGTGCAAAAATGTTAATCATTGTAGTACGGGGAAGTGTAAAGCTTTTGGTTTTCCTTCTGCTCTGTGACAATGCGATAAAAGATGTAGATATACCTAAAAAAAATCTTTTTCTCATCTTATTTCACTCTATGTGCCTAAAGTCTAGGTCATGTAGACTATGAATAGATTTTCGAACATACAGATCGAAGTAGCCATCTAAATAGCCATAATAAAACTCTTTATGGACAATATTATATTTATATTGGTCTTTACCTATGAAATTACCGTTTTGTATGAAAAAATTTAAACGATTTTTTTTCATGTATTTTTTATTTGTATTAATCGAAGTATTCACCCATGCAATCAACGCATCTTTGCCAACGCAGTGGCAGTTTATTGATGCCCTGTTTAAAGAAATCAGCTGGACAGGAGGCAACAAATTCTTCAAAGGCATTTTGTACAGAATTTGGGATTTTTTTCCCGCCAAGAAGTTATCCAAATTCTGGAAAAAGTAGTAGTCTGTAGGCGCAAAGTCTGGTGAGTAGGGCGGATGACGGAGAGCTTCCAACCCCAGTTCTTGCACCTTAGAGACCGTCTGCTGTGCAGTATGAGGTCGCGCGTTGTCGTGCAGGAGCAGCGGAGAGAGCGATTGACCAATGCTGGTTGGAGATGTGCCAGCTTCTCCATCATTGTGTTCAGTTCTTTACAGTACACATCTGCAGTAATGCTCACCCCATTTAGTAAGAAGCTGTGATAAATCACACCAGCGCTAGACCACCAAACAGTGACCATCACTTTTCTAGGGGTAAGTTTTCGTTTAGGGCATTGTTTAGGTGCTGAACCAGGATCCAACCAATTTGCTGAGCACTTGCGGTTATCAAACAGAATCCATTTTTCATCGCAGGTAACAATGCGGTTCAAAATTCCTTTATTTGTGTGTCTGTTGAGCAGTGCAAGGCACGTCTCGACGCGTACTTCGCGCTGGCGATCATTGAGTTCGTGGGGCACCCATTTGTCAAGCTTGTTTGCCTTGCCAATTTAACGCAAATGGACCAATATTGTTTTGACGCTAACGTCGAAAGCTGCTGCTAATTCAGCCGTAGATTGTCTATCAGCTTCCACAATCGCCTTTATTTCGTCATTGTCGACCAAAGTCTTCGGACGACCGCGAAGTCCATTTTTCAGGTCTAAATTTCCAGAACGGAAGCGAGCAAACCAATAACAGGTGGTGCGTTGGTTTGTTGTGTTAGCTCCGTAAACGTCATTGATGTTGCGTGCCGCTTGTGCCGCGTTGCTGCCACGACGGTACTCATATTCCATAATTACTCGAATTTTTAACGTATCCATGATGACGAAAAAGATTGAAATGCGATGAAAATGTAACACTAATAAATAAATAAATGACTACTTTGGGAAAAAGAATTCCATATTTTTAATATATATATATATTTTTTTGTAATTGTATATATTATTTAAATATATAAGATTGGATAATTTACATATTTACAAATAAAAAGAAAAAGTGAAATACCTACTATAAATTTAATCTAGAAAATCGCGCCCATGCGGCATAGTGCCAAGAACGCTGGTCGCATTTCCCCGTTGGATCGCAATACTGATGCGTGGGGCGAAAAAGCAGCCAGCTCTCTTGTCACCGGCGGCGGAGATCAGTCTTGGGGAGATCTCTTTAAGGAGACCCCTAGCACCGGGGCCCCATGGTCCAAAAATCTCCACGCCAAACGGCACAAATATATAGTCATCAATTAACGAACTATATCTGCGCCGTTTGGCGATCTCAGCGTTTTCAGCAGCCGAACCAGCTTTTGAGACTGATCCCCTGAGATGAGAAGGTGCCAGTGTGTCAACGCATGTGGCGTCCCACACTAACGCCCTGCCGCGTTACCAGGGGATCAATGACATTCCATCAGGTCTCTTGCCATCATCACGTATTACACCCCGAGGTTCGAGGGTACAAGGTACGTGAATGGTGGCCAGAGCCCTTCGGATAATGTCATTAAGAGAGCCGTGGCGCGAAATTCTACCAGCACTGAGATGACAGTAGAGACCGTGGAGCCCAAACTGATCTACGTCGCTGCCGCAACAAACGGGTGTTCCCAGCCGGAGCCCAACAGCAATTCTAAAACTATTATTGTCTAAAAATGTACCTAAATTATAAGATGGGATGGCGTGGAGCCAATGACTGGACCCCTTTGAAGAAACTGCTTGGAGCCGAGCACTGTTGATGTCATTAAGATTTTGAGCCAAATTGAAAACAGCTGCCTGCACTAAAGGGGCATCCCAGAGTTTTTGTTGGTTTGCTTCCACTGGGATGCTATCTTCAGGGCAGAGGGCTGACCACGTTTCCTTTGCCTCTGTTAACAGGTCGATGCTTAGGTCATCTTTGAGTATTTTTTTGCAGAGATGTGAGACGCTGTGAACAGAAGAAAGGAAAGCGGGAAGAGCAAAACTAGTAATTTTTCTGATACCTATGCCACCGTCTTTAATAGGTAAAGTGAGCTGTGTCCATGAATTTTCGTCAAGATGTAAATTTAGAATTTTTTCTAAGGTTGCACGAAGGCAATCATCAATTTTGTTTATAAGTTTCAAATGTTTCCAGATTGGACTAGAGCGAAGAATGTAAGTGAATTTAGGTACAAAAAGGCAATATTTTAGAATTGTGTATGCAACGTGAGAATTTAGAATGTCCAATCTAGAGGATGTAAAATAAAAAATATCTAATTTTTTATCTAAGAGAGGCTGAACGCTGGGTCCTAGTAATGGAGCTCCCAGAAGTTGTAAAGAATCTTGCGTAAGTAATTTAATCTCGGGAGATACTTTATAAAAGCTGTCGAGAATATCATTTTTGTACGAAGTCGAAATCTGTCCAGGAATGAAAATTTTACATTTTTTTAATTCAGATCTAAACCTATGCTTTGAAATTTATCAATAATGGCCAAAAAGTCTGCTAAAACAGATTCTTTACTTCCAGAAATACAGGCATCATCCAGGAACCAGACATTTAATAAAGATGAGATGATTGGATGAATACCTAGACTGAAAAGCGCCGGCCCCAGGAGATCGCCTTGTTGCACTCCTGTAGATGATAAAATAGTGTTATTTTCGTAAAGTAATTTTGAAGGTGATGAATAGCATTGTTTAATATAAGGAAAAAGTTCAGGAATATGGGCTGATACTTCTTGCAGCAAGGCGTTCCTATCTATTGAATTGAAAGCATTCTTCACATCCACTTTTAGCAGTACCTCTGCACAGTTATTATTTAAAAAGGTGCGCACAGAATGTACTACTGCTTCGCAGCCGCCTTTACTGCCGAAGCCCAGTTGAATTGGTTGGAAATTATTTGTATAAGTGTTGAGGCTATGTGCATACATGCTAGTTTAGATGTTAAGCGGCGCAATGTACAACCAATTGCAATTGGCCGCAACCCCACCATCTTTTTTCTTAAAGGCACAAAGCCTAGTATATAAATAGTATATAAATATTAATACCAAAAAGTAAGAAAGCATAGAATTTAGTAAGTTCCTCTAATAGCTACGTACCAGCATCACCGGCAGAAACACTTATCAGATCTTTCAAATGCTGAGGAGTGAGTCCGTCGATGCCGCCGGAGGAGCCATTAGGGAAGGATAGTACAGCCGACAGGTTATCTTGATTTTTAATCAGTAAAGTATTTTGATAAGAGGGCTGTTCTAGAAATTAATTTGAAATTAGAATTCTTAGCCAAACAAAAATTATTTTGATTTGAAATGGCCAGTACTGCAGAACGGCAATTTCATAGGTAAAGACCTATTATTTACATGTGGGACTGAACCTTTCAAAATATTTTGTTTCGACAACAAATCATATTAAAAGATTCAAGAACAACAATTTACTTTTAATAAATGGTAGGTACTTATGCATGCAGTGTTCTGAAAAGCTTGAGTTCTTAACAAATAAACATAATTTTACACGCAAAATACAGATTAAAATAGTGATGTAACCAGTATACTCGTAAATAATCAGTTGATTTTGTTTTGACTTTCAACGAGCGAAAGTTCTCGACTGCATATAAATTCGTACCCGCTATCAAATGACGTCGCGCGAAAACATGCAACTTTATCTGTGATCTGCAGCTAGTTGTTGCCGTCAGCTTCGCCCAATTTTAATTCCGTTATGTAGTCCCTAATTAAATTAACCTAAGTCAAGTCTGATATGCAGTTTTTAAATATAGTGTCAATATAAATCTTCTTACATCATAAATGAGTCTTTTTTTCACATCGTCAGTTTCTGTTATCAAAGAGACGGAAATCTGAAAGTTACGCCATACGACACCTTTTTTATGTTATAGGGCGGTAAACGAACAAGCGGGTCACCTGATGGTAAATGATCACCGCTGCCCATGGACAACTTCAACACCAACATTGTAACAGCAGCGTTGCCGGCCTTTCAGGAAGATATAGACACGTTTTTTGAAGGTTTTAATGTCGTATCTGATGGATAATGAAATGGATATCTAGAATAATACGTATTATTTGTGCTTTGATTTATTATTTATTTATATGCAAAAAGGGTATATTGTGTTTACCTTTGCATGGACATTGTAAAGTTTGTTCACAGTTGGAATGGATAAAGTAAAAGCTTGTGGTAAGTAGATGACCATGTGGAGTGACATAGAGTGGACCTGTAAAATATGTAACTGTGCGTAATAAAGTAAGTAGGTACATTTAATCAATCAGCGAGCATCTCTGTAAGCAAACAATTATTCCGATATCTTCAGAAGTTTTGATAAACAGAAAAGTAATTGCAGTTAATTTTAGATAAGTAATCTATTTATAATTAAGAATGTTCCTGGAAACGGCATCCAACACTCGATAAATTAATTGCAGATAAGATGCCGTAGATAAAGATTGCCGCAATACGTCTGATCGCCGTGCGTGCCCGCAGTTCGTAGGATCTATTTCTTGCTACACTGAGATAACGGTTTCTTTCCTAGATAATTCGGTAAGACATTGCAGATGGAAGCTAAAAACATACCAATGGATTTGGTACTAACTTTTTAAGTTTAAATATCGATACCTAGAATATCCCCAGGGGGCTGATCTATCTGGCGATCTATATTGTACAATATCCCAAATATTTATGCTTATAACGTCTAACATAATATTCTTAAACAATTGTAAGGGTGGATTCAGTTCATGATACTGATAAGATTTTGTCAAATTACAAGTATTTTGCTTTCCATACAAACTCGGATCAACTGATCGGTCAACTTGTATGCGAGGCTTTTTGGGGTAAGTTATTAAATATCATGTGCTAAATTTACTCAAAATACTTAGACTTCACTTGGTATATTTTGTTAGACCCTATCTGGCGGGATTGATTGATAGAGGAAATAAGTGGATACCTAATTAATTAATAAATATTTAAAAGCATAATTCCCAAAACAATTTACTAAAAAACTAGCGGTAAATAATTTATTAGTCACACAATTTACTGTCAACATTATCAAGGCCATTTCGCGCTATTAGAAACAGGTTTCATAAATGATTGAGCACTAATTTGGTAGGTCCAGTTTCATTATTTAAAGTATAATTTTAAATCTACTTGTGGATGTATGTCAAGTTGATCATATTACTTGTTTACCACTTACTAAACTTGTACATGAGTGCCATAATTTAACATTGTGTTACGAAATACCTTTAAAATGGTATCTGTTTATAGTTCAACTAACTTATTAGGTAAATCGTGACTTAAATAGACATACCTTGTTTGTTCATTTGTGATCATGATTCTACAAATAAATGAACCTTATTTTGACCTCTCTACAGACTATACCAGACTACTGGTGGCCTAATGGCCTTTCCTAAAAAAGGTGGCGGCTGCGCAGGCTTGTTGGTTGGTAATGGCACCTTAAGAGTCCCCTTACCCTAGACTATTCCATACAAAGGTTGTCGAGCTTTTATTTTCAAATGACATGTGAGATTTCGGCAGTATTTTGTAATTCTAAAAAAAATGCATAGGCATATAACAAGTTTTCGACAATCAAATATATACTTGAAAAAAATATGAGAGTGTAGAAGTTTTCCATACTGATGGTCAAATGTGATGTAATCGACTATAGTATATTTTAAGTTCATTTTTTGACTTTGACAACTAGTTATATGCCTTAATATAAGCAATTTCTTTGAAATTACATAATTTCGCCAATATCTAACATGCCGTTTCAAAATAAAAGCTGGATAGCGTTTGTATGGGAAAGTCTGATTCTGTCTAGGGTAAGGGGGCTCTAAAAGTCTTTGCACAGAGGACGTTGATGTCGTTCTATTACTTCTCCTTTAATCGCCTCTTAAGACACCCGTGAGAGAAGAACGGGGTGAAGACGAATCATAATCTACTCTGCCGTCACAACACGTTATCTATACTTACCTACTGTTTGCCAAAGTCATTTTGATGAATTATCTAGTCAAATTGAAATACGATTGAGATTTATTGATTACTTTTCCTTAAAAGTAATTAGATATTCAACAGCAAAGACTTATCGTTGCGCACGATTTGCTTTCTGGTGTGGATTTGGAGTAGGTAGAAGTTGATAATCGGAATAGGAGGTGGTGGGGGATATGGCTAAGGACTGGATCTGTCAATTCCGTCTGGTTTTGTTACTTTTGACCCTAAGGCCTTACTTTGACCGTAAGGAATAAAGATGTCAGGCACCTAAACCTGATGAGCCGGGTTAGTATCATTAAAAGGTCTATTCGAGCTGTAGTGTTTGCAAATATAACAAAAAAAAAAATCTTCAAAGTAATTTGAACCAATCATAAAATCGACACTCTCCATCGGCGACGTGAAATGCAATATTTTTGAGAACCGTTTTAATTTTGCTAGGAACGTTATCTGCGAGATACGGCGATGTTCCGATTTCAAGCTTTCTCCGATACCGATCCATGTCATTAACACGACTGTTATGAAGCCGAAACAATCGACAAAGCGTAGGCTACGCTTTCCGAGATCAAAGTAATCGTTGAAAAAATAAACATCGGGAAACGTGTGAACGCGCCTTTCAGATGCCGCCGTTTATTCTTGTACTTTTTGATTGTAGTATTTTATGCTTCAACGTCAAAAATGTATACCTAAAACAAATAAACCAGGAGAGCAATACCCTTCAAAGACGCCTGACCATCGCATTTTTGGTCATACGTCTTCAAAAAGAAGTGCGGTTCTTACTGAATGAGCCTAGCAAAAAATAGGGAAAAGTGAAAAAAACTGGGGGAGGCCTACGCCGCAAAGGCGACTTCCAAAAATTTAAAGTGAAGTGGAAAATAAAGAGATGTTAATTTGATTTTGGTAGAATAAAGGCTTTTTTATTTTTTATTTATTTCTATTTTATTTTTAAAACGCTTCAAAAGTAAAGTTAAGTCTTTAAGTTCAAAGTGTGTATAGTATTCTCATATTTTTTTATACTTCTATTAATTTATCTCGTTACAGATTGTTAGACTGATATCCCGGAATTTGTTTTATAAAGTATATAATAAAACCCATGAACACCGCACACCTCAAAACATTTCAGTCATTTCATAGACATATATGTATGCATTGAGTTTTTATTAATAAGTGACTTTAACACGGTAAAATTAAACCCACACGAACATTTGCGAAAGTGTTGAAAACAAAAGCTATGCCAATGATAGGCTGCCTTAGCGCGCATTTCTTTCTTCTCTTCTTGTTGCTGTAATTGAATGAGGCGTCTACATTTGCTTTTCTACATGGAAATCTCGGTAGCTAACAGGATAGGGAAAGGAAACGAATGTAAGATATATTACAGCATGTCTATGTGCAAAACCTCATTGTCAACTGTGTATAAAACAAAAGCTATATCAATGATAGGCTCCCTGAGCGCGCATTCTGTTGTTCTCATTTTGATATTATAATGAGATGAGTATGTCCAGTATATTTGAGATATTGAGTTCGGCCCCCTAGACCAAAAACTCAATAAAACACACTGCTAACTATACAACAATTTGCGAAATTAATGAAAAAAGCTATGCCAATTATAGGCTGCCTGAGTGTGTATTCCTTTGCTCTCTTTTTTGTAGCTGCATTAGCTTTCCTGCATGGAAAGGTCGATAGCCATATCAGAGCATGGCTATGTACAAAACATCATTGACTACCAAGTCCATGGATTTGAAGCATAGACTGAAATATTGGAGTAAAACAAACGCTCTGTCAATGATAGACTGTCTGAGCGCGCAATATTTTTTTCTTATTGTTAAGTATAATAATAAATAAGGTGATTGTATTCGCTTGAAATGTCGGTTGTAGATGTCCAGATATTTGAAATACTAAGCCCGGCTCCATAGACCAAGCACACAGTGAAACACACTGCTAAGTATACAGCAATTTGCGAAAGTAATGAAAATAAAAGCTATGCCAATGATAGGCTGCCATTGCGCAGCGCGCATTCCTTTGCTCTCTTGTTGCTGTAATTAAATGAGGCGTCTGCATTCGCTTTCCTGCATGGAAATGTCGGTTGTCTAATAGCATACATTTTCTGGCCGGCGAGGCGGTAGTGCAAGCACGAATGCTAAATACTATTGCACGATGTAGACGCTTCTTACTTTATCTTGCAATTTTATTTTCACTAGTCAATTAACGTATGTAAGTACTTATACGTAATTGTATGCAACTTTAAAATCATGACGTAATATTTTCGTTTCGTTTTGTTGTATTTTATCTTTTTCTTTCTTTTATATGGTAGTTTTATACTTACCTTGCAAATATTATACTGTTTCGCTTTATTCAGAAAAGAACTTTACAAAGAATTAGGAAAAAAATTCTTTATTTAAATTATTTTTTTTAAATAAGATTTGTATACTACTTACAGTAGGTACTCACACTTATATTACGGTGACTTGATGAAGACGTGGGCTGCGACGCGTGCCCGATATCTGATTCTGAACATAAAGCGCCTGAGACAAGCGTGGGAGTTGGCGAATAGCACAGTATATTTAATTTTATTGTCTACCGTTTGATTGCAGGTTGAGTGAACTCCTTGACTTGCCGGATTGACTGCTGTGCAGCACGTTTGAAGGCAGGTCTCTGTGATGAGGTGATGTCGTGATTTTGTTTACATAAAAATAAAATTTAATAAAAAATTGTTGTTTGTATATACAGTAGGAACTTGTAATTCTAGTAAATGTAACATTTTAATAGTAAAAAAATGACAATCGGGCACGTATTCAAGGAAAAGCCATGTAGAGCGTCAGTTTGTTTGAACCTTATAATCTGCAGCAAAATTGCTATTCATAACCTTGTAACAAAACACGATTATATCAATGATTTCTATTTTTAGTGCCCTGAAAATAGTAAAAACATTAAAACAATTAAGATAATTAATTGCCTGTTTGTTTACCTTGTAAAATACAGGAAATTAAATAATACAAGAAATGTTTAAGTTAGGTAAATGTATTATATTTCTTAAAGTAACAACACTTGCTGGCCTTATTTAATACTTTGTGGGAGGTGAAAAAAATAGCCAATTCAATATTACATAGGTATAATAAGGAGTAATTTTTCACGGCCTCTGTAGCCTAATGGTCAACGTTTCGACACGTACTTGAAGGGATCTTTTTGTCGGGCACTGATAATGGGAAAATGTAAACTTTCCAAAAAGAATCTCACAGGCTCCACCTATTTAAAATATTGGCGGTCGAATTTTAGTATAATAAATTAATAATGATAAGTAGGCCTTGTGCGGTTCGTCTAAATGTTTGACCCAGTTGTCTAAGGACACCGTTTCTACATAGGTGACGTGGAGACGCCAAACTAGCGCGCCCGTTTTAATGGATGCCACAAACGATCTGTTATTTTTTTTTTATAGTTAAAATATAACTAGTTTTCCTT
This sequence comes from Acrobasis suavella, assembly GCA_943193695.1. NCBI lineage: Eukaryota > Metazoa > Arthropoda > Insecta > Lepidoptera > Pyralidae > Acrobasis > Acrobasis suavella. The sequence goes on from OW971943.1 coordinate 6,782,243, forward strand.
AATTCTTAGAGTCAAATTGTAATATACTCGTAGGTAAGCAAAGATTGCCTTCTTGCGTAAAGTGGGAACATTGGTTTAATTACACCTGGTGTGTATATTTTTAGTAATATTGAGGAGGTACTGACAACAAATAAATAATAAATATACTATAAAAAACTGTTTCTGTCGTAGCATGTGTGGCTGCCTGAGCAAGACATTCGTAGTCGTAGCGGCCTTGTTTGTGTCCCGTTAGAAAATTATCCCAATCGATTGGTTTGCCAACTGTCCTCTATAGAGAAGATATAAGAATTTGCATATTGGCGTTACATCACAATCTGCTTGATGTAGAATTGTAGACCTAGGTAAGTCAATAAATACTTTTCTATCGTAGTGTCCGTATCCACCTACAACAATAGTTAGCCTTGTTTACGTCCTGTTGTAAAATTAGCCGAATCAACTTATAGACCAACTGGCCTGTATATCTTCCGATATCTGCAGAGTAGGTAGAGAATTTGCATATTCAATTATTCACCTAACGTATCGATGTGTTTACTGTAGATCTACTTATTCAAAAGGATTTCAGTAGTATCTTCCATGCTGGTGTGAGAAAGAAGGATCTTTCAAAGAAGACAGTAGATTGTAGAACTCAATAGTGGGAATAACCGAAAATCTCGATGAATATATCATGAACGACGGCTGGCAATCCGTCACTATTTTGATACCATACCTACAAGCCTACTATTACGCTAAAGCGGGCTTTGGTTCATATGGCCCTATGTCCTATTTATGGATAAAAACGTGACTAATATGTAAGTAGGTATTCCTGTTGTAGCGTGTGTGGCCGGTTAAAGCAGCGGCCTTGTTAGCGTCCCGTTAGGAAATTAGCCAAATCGACTGGTTTGCCAACTGTCCTCTATACCGATCTCGGCAGACTGAAGAATTTGCATACTCGCGTTACATCACAGTGGTTGTACCGCTACTGAATGCTCAAGTTTTATGTCACATGCTATGTTTGGAACGCAATCGGAATAGTAATAGCTGTTGAAGAATTTACTCTTGAAGACTTGCATCGAAGGAATTTTGAAGAATTTGTAGAAGGTAGATGAATCATATGAAAAATGAAAATGAAAATCATCAAAACTGATTGGGATATAAATTCCCATATTATAATGATGGAAATAACTATATCTACAAGGATCGTCTCGTTGTTCAATGATATTTATGTTTACTTATAATCAGAGATCGGAGTTACGGGTGCTAATGCTATCAAAAGTATGGATATGACTATATAATCTATAAATAAAACAATCATCATTATGTAATTTTAGGATATATATCAATTGAAAAAAATATACTTGTCCTGAAATCACATAATTGTGATTGTTTTATTTACTTAGTACCCAATTAGATTCTCGAGAAATCCCTGAACTTTAAGTCATATCCATACTTTTGATAGCAATAGCACTCGTGATTCCGATGTCTGCTTATAATATAATAGAAGCTTCCTTCCTAACACTTAAATAAATGGCAATTGGGCTAGTTCTGCCAATCGCCTGAAGGTCTACATTTATCTAAATTGGAATTGTATTGTCACAAAAAACCTCATAAGTGGATATTCATAATGAAATCAGTCCGCTTGCGGTTGCCGGGAAAGCGGCCTGCCACCAGTTTTTACCCTGTAACCCAGTGGCAGACAATGCAGGTGTCCCGAGAACAATGGCCAATTATGATGCATCTCGTAATCTATGCAGGCCTTGCGCTTGCCATTGAGAGACTTGCCTGCTACTTAGCAGAGATAGGCAAATACAACGGTGATGCAATGAAGAAATACATGTGTTTTAAAATACAGAATGTTTTAAAAACGGTGGTTAAAACCCCCGACAAAAAAAAGAAGAGGAATATGTTTGACTTGTCTATATATCTGTGTACCTGTTATGAGGCGTCGTAGAGCCTAAACGGTTTTTTTACAAGCTTTTATTAGACTTGCAATGTATCTTGTAAGTATGTTTGTATGTTTGTTTAGGTCAATCTTGAAACTCAATTTTTAACTAGTTATCCTCAACCGATTGAGCTGGAATTTGCATGCTAGTGTAAGCCGGATGGCAATGCAATATTATTGAGTCAATGAGTTGTTTTGATGATGGAGCCAGGAGATATTGGATGGAACTCAGTTATAAAACGACATAACCTCATTGAGCAGGACTCGTTTCATTTGTCTTAATAGGCACTATCAAGGCATATCTTTATTTGAGGACTTGCTCGAGACAGTTTTAATCGCCATTCGTTAGACTAGGGGTACAGAATTAATATTAGATAGTCTTAAATATCCGGGCCTCAGATACCTCGCAGACCCAATCACCTTACGGAAATGAATTGCGATAGTCATCATTTACAGATTATATATTAGTTCATAAGTAATTTATCGTGGAGTCGACTTTCTTTTCAGTTACTGGCATTATAATGAATTAAAATTACAACAACAAGAAATAATATGGGTACAAAAGCGGACTTATCGCTATAAATAAATGCAATCTCTACTTACATGTTTATATTAATACCTTTGCTGGGAAAGCGTCTGGTCGTATTTTTGATATATAAACATGTGTAAATACCATATAAGAACATGGAGGTTCGTTGATACATTCTTGAATCCCATATGCGTTTGCGCAGCTGTACGGAGGTATTTCGGCCACCGCGACTGCGCCAGTATCGAACCGAAAAAGCAATCTCCTTACAAAAGAGTATGAAATCATTAGGAGTTTTCACTAAAGCCAAGAAGGATTTATCGATGATATAATGTTGGAGTTTGTCTTGTATCGCCACTTCTATCAACTCGGAAACCTACATTAACTTAAAAATTGGTTGTTTGACTGTTTTTGTGTGTTTGTTTATCTGTATACCTATGTAGGTACATTGTAGATAGTGAATTAGTTATAAGTACGTATCAATTTACGGAAAGTAATGACAAAAATACAAATTGTACTTAAACCTAATATAAAGTGTTATATAATAAATCTTCTTGTAAAAGTTCATTTAAAACAGGATCATTTTAAAATTGCACTTACATGGCTTTCAACTGAAGACTCCATTTGGCTGTAGCTCCCTGGCCCCGCCCCAGCATTCCTTCGAAAGTGAACTGGAAGTCGGAGGCTCGAATAAATGTGAAGGAACTACTTTCCTTGTGTGGCACATCCTTGTATGTCGTACGAGTAATTATAACCCTACCACCCACTTGCATATTCTGCTGGTCACTTTGGACTCGTACAATTATAGCATCGAGCAGAGGCATCAAGATTTTACAGTTATAAAAGGCTTGAAACTTCAAAATATTTAGGATGTATTTTCATACGTCCTAAATATTTTGGAGTTTCGAAGCACTTAATGTAAAAATTAATCAGCATCGCGTAAGTATGCTTCATTCATATGAATATTTGAGTTGGGGAGGTGCCATAATATATATTCACTAGCAAAATGTCGAAAAATTACATAGGCGTACTTGAAGTCTTAAATGGGAAAACCCAATGTTTGCATATAGAATTCCTGTAAAATGGCTGAAATAATGAAGACGAAGGAAAGTCTGTTTCTTCTAGTAAGCAGTTAACCAAGTTCTAATTGTTTGTTCAATTTTTGTAAGTACCTATAAGGCAATACGTTACAAATCAAGTGAGATTAGTATAAAAATCAATTAGCAAACGTAATAATTTGGGCAGCATATTTCCTTGTACTTTTTTTGTATAAGAAAACCTACGGCCAAATAAAAAATCACTTATTCAACTGCAACAAAAAATCTTGGCTATTATTTCTCAAAACGGGTCACTAATTGACAATAGTACCGTAACAAAAGTCTTTAAGATAAAAGCGGGTGTCGTACTGTTTGTGCCAAAGCCCATCATGAAGCAAATTGTGAATGGGCGGCAGACAACTGACTAATCGATGACAGCTAGGCCAGCGGTGAAGCCTGGATGACACTGGTCGAGTCAAATAGGCGATTGATTAAGATTAGACGCGAATAGGCAATTTTTGAAGCATTCAAATGAAACAAGTTAATTGACGTTATATGGTGGGTTGTGAAAAATTATCAATTTCGCAATTTCTCAATTTAGGATGGGCCCTTTGTCTCAAAAATAGTACTTATACTTACATGTGATAAAATATTGTGCTTCAAAAAAAAAAGAACTTGGAAGTAGCTATATAAAATGTGGTATTATTTTTTTATTTTACTTACAGTCGCAGGATTCATGGCGGATCTTATTGAACGAAAGTCTCAAAATTTTACTTTGTAATCTAATCAGTTTTTGCAAATGGTACAATCCATTAATAGATAAAGGGCAAAGGAGGGGTAGCTATAATACGGATGTGCTCGAAAACATTTTTTTTGCTTCTTAGATAGATTTTATTAAAAGCATGGTATACGTATTTTTTCTTTTTTCTAAATAGCAAACTTTGACGAAGATACAGTGCATTTCGATTTTTCTTGACGTAACGATCAGCTACGACTCATGTCCGAGGACTCAGAGGACAGGAGCTAAGGATATCAGAAATCATAAATCTAATATATAATTAGGACTCAAAAATCGACATAAGAGGCAATAGGAATACTGACATCGAAAATGGAAATCAATAATTCGGAACTTAGAAGCTACAAACCAGAAGCCTAAAGTCCCAGACAAATGCAGCTCCACCACGACAGTATCAATAAACTACGCATCTTACAAAGAAGAGCCCAAGAGCACCCCGATGGACGCATACCAAGTACCAACCAAGCAGTCTATTATCCTTCCAAGTATATGTATATTACGCCACCACCACCACGACCACTGTTGGGAAGATTACGCCGAAAGAAACCCAGTTCAGTATTGGTCCCTACCCAGCCTGATGGGCTATGTTTCAGTTACAATACAGATTTACACTTAAGCTCAGTATACATTATATTATACATCTAAATAATACAATTAAAATTTGCAGTCAACTATTGCCAAGAATTTTGATCAGATAAATAGTCATTTACATGATAATAAGCATTTTTTAATAAATGATTTTTAACGGCAGTCTTAAACTTAGATAATGGTAACGCTACTACATTATCTGGAATTTTATTATAGAGACGCAAGCTGAGACCCACAAAAGACTTTTTTGTTTTTTCTAACCGAAAAGCTGAGATAGCTAATTAATTTTTATTTCTAGTGGTAATACTATGAATATCATAATTTTTCTTATATGTATGTTTATTCTGACGCACGTACATAATGTTCGCATAGATGTATTGCGAATGGAGAGTCAAAATATTTATGTCTTTAAAAAGTTCTCTTAGAGACTCTCTAGCACCTAGTTTATATATAGACCTAACAACGCGTTTTTGTAAAGCAAATATGGTATTTATGTCTGCAGCATTACCCCATAGCAATATTCCATAGGATATAACACTATGGAATTGACTAAAATATACCAAACGCGCTGTATCAACGTCCGTCATCTGCCTAATTCTTCTAAGCGCGTAGGCTGCAGAGCTAAGTTTTCCAGCAATTTTTTTTATATGGACACCCCATTGCAATCCGGAATCAAGCGTTATTCCCAGAAACGTTGTGTTATCTACCACATCTACTGCTTCCTTATTAATAAGTAAATGTGTTGGAACTTTTGTAATATTCGGTAAGCAAAACTTTACACATTTAGTTTTGTTTGCATTTAATACTAAATTATTTGACGTAAACCATTCCAACACTTGCGACAAAGTATTATTAATCTCATCATATATATATATATATATATCTCATAGGTGTAAGTTTTCCTATCTATGCTATAAACAAGCGAAGTATAATCAGCAAAAAGTACAGACTTACAGTCTTTTACATGATATGGTAAATCATTGATATATATTAGAAATAACAAAGGGCTAAGATAGAACCCTGTAGCACACCCATCACTACGGTTGATCCGTCAGATTTTACTTGATTTACACAAAATTTTTGAATTCGGCTACTCAAATAAGATTTATCAATTCGAGAGCTTTCCCTTTTATTCCATAATGCTCAAGTTTGGATAGAAGGGTTTCGTGGTCTACACAGTCAAACGCCTTGGAGAGGTCACAAAACACACCAATTGCATTCTAACAACACTCTCAAGCATCGTAGATGTTTTGTAAAAGTGCAACACCTGCATCCGTTGTTGATCTACCCTTAATCTCTTACACTCCTCTATCCGTGTCTACGAGTCCAACTAGTTTCTCGAGCTATGAGAGTGGAATAACGAGGTTTGGCATCGCCAAGCTCGACGAATTGAGGACGGCTTTGGTCTGCAAGCATGATGATGCACTTTCCAAGATAGACCTCATTATAAGCTCTTGTAGCGTAACTGCTGGCTGGGCGGACTCAGAACAGAACAGAACGTCACTATCAGCTACGACTTTTAACCAAAAGTGATGTAAATCACCCCCACTCCAAAACTTCGAAGCGCTGTATCTTTGTGAATGTTTAGTACTTTGCTAAACGAAAAAATATAGGTCCTTTATTTTTGGATAATCTAGTTTACGGAATAAATTTAATAATATATTTTTTATCCAGTCCACATCCCTATTAGTTCATATAAAACTCGCTCTCAAACATCAGATCAATGTGAACTTGCCTGACGACCACTGGCCAAACGGACATGTTATGCTGAATAACGTATTATAATCGTGTCCGAAACGCGGCGACCGCCATTACTGCTGCATGAGAAAGTGGCCGCGACCACGCGACAATTATGTATGAAAGGATGAAAACAAAACTGATATTTTATTGTTTGTTGTGTTGGTGCAAAAGTGAGAGGATTGTTTTAGATTGCCATGTCACGACAATTACAATGACGAAAAAGTTGGGTAGTTTGAAGATCGCTTTGTTTTCATCATTTGATTAAAAACAGCCAAAGAAAAATATAAATTTAGAAAGGAAAACATCTTTTATTTTCAAATAGGAAGAGGAAGAGAAAGAAATAGAGAAAACAAGCCATCGAAACTCAAATGCGAAAAGAGTTATGATTTTTTTGGTAGCCCAGCTGGATAATTGTCAATTAATAAAAAAGAGTTTTGAACTGGGACTATTTAAAACATGATATTTATGCCTCTAAACTCTACTCTACCTATTTAGAATTTTTGATATGTCTGTGACTGCTCATAATTATGATATAATTTAGCGATAAATGGTGTAACTAGCAACAATTTGCATAGGTCGAAGCTCAGGCAGCAAATGGCAGACTTTCACTAGCTAATATTTACTGCGGGTCAATATTCCAAGTCAGGAACAAGTAAGTATATTGACCCTGATTTAAACCCTAATGAGATTAGATATCGGTTCCTATATTTGCCCTTATCTAAATGTAGCAAACAGTTTATTTCAATATAAGTATTGATGATTGTTTAAAATCTTGTATTACGTCCATTTGTGTTTGATTTTTCTATTGTCTAACTGATTCGGTCTTTATCACTAAAAAGGTTACTTATTTAGCAGCACATCATTCATGAGACGAGCAATAGTAACAGCCATTCCTTGTCATTAAGATACAATTGTTTTTTATTAAAAATATTGTTAATGGTATTCAGATTATGCTTCATAACTAGGTTTATTATTTTCTTTTGTTTCATAACAAGTCGCTAAATGAAAGGGTATGAACAGCTACTAAACAAAATAAAATTGTCAGTATAAACTCGCCTCAAGGGTACAGTCACATCAGCACACGTTCTCCGTTACTCCGCGATAGCGCGACAAACGCGTGCGTGCGCCCGTTTCTGGCAAAACGAATGGTCAAATTGCTCTTCACTGTTATTGTTGACTCGTTGACGAATATGGTTACGCTTGCGTTGTTGCTGGGAATGGCTTTATATTTACGCTAAACGCGTGTGGTGAGAGATATTTGCAAATGGTATTCAAATTATGCGCAATTCATTTATTTTCTTTTGCTTTTGCAGTAAGGTTACATTTATTGTCTCTTGTAATCAAAACCGTAAAAAATATTGAATTGCTGTTTACTGTTATTGTTGATTTGCTGACGAATATGGTTATGCTTGCGATGGTTCTGTGAGTGGCTTTACCTTCATGCGAAACGCGTGTTTTGAGAGATATTTGCATAGGGTATTCAAATTATGCGATATTCATTCGTTTTCTTTTGCTTCTGCATTTGTTGTATCTTATACTTAAATCGTAAAATTAATACATTGCTGTTCACTGTTATTGTTGACTTGCTGACGAATATGGTTATGCTTGCGTTGGCGCTGTGAATTGCTTTATCAAAGAGAATTCAAATACTACTGCTTTATCTTCATGCCAAACGCGTGTGTTGAGAGATATTTGCAAATGGCATTCAAATTATGCGATATTCTTTCGTTTTCTTTTGCTTCTGCAATTTATTGTCTCTTGTACTCAAAACCGTAAAAATTAATGAATTGCTGTTCACTTTTATTGTTTACTTGGTGGTGCATATGGTTTAACATTATTTTTATGATCTAACAGATCTAAGACCATTGTTTATATGCTATGATATCATTTACACCTAATTACTTAACGAAAAATGAGAGAGTTATTCTAAGAAGAATCAAAAGGGCATATCGATGTCAAATTATTTTTTTCAATAATCTTACTACAAAGATTATTGAAAAAAATAATTTGACATCGATATGCCCTTTTCCTATCAGCTGATTTATAAAATTGTCTTATCGACGGATATAAAATAATAGTATGGCTACGCCTTCTATATATTTTTTGTTATCAGCATGGAAATAATTTTTGTTATCAAAAGATATTAAATGATTGTGATAACAAACATAAGCTTTGATCATTATATTATTATGTTTAAATATAATGAGTAAATTTTGTTTATTTACCCTTTATTGTTCATCAAATACAAATTGTACAGAGACAATAGAAACAATTTGTTATATTGATCTGTAATATTATTTGAAGACGACGTAGCGGAAGGTGAAGAATCCAAGACAAACTGATTGAATAACATTATGGTAATAGACACTATGCCAGTTTAAAAATCAGCCGATCAAAAACGTAATGAGGAGGGATGTCGAACACCTGGTTAAGGGGCTACATGAATTATCCAGGGTCCAGTGCTGCCCCTATTTGAAATAAATCATTTTATAGAAAACGGAGACATCATTTAAAATTTGGCTTTGATCAGACCCTAGATAACCCTTTAAACTATATATTATGAACTACTGTTACAGTATTTTATGAAGTACTAGTACAGTTTAAAGTGAGAACGTGAAGCTTTTTTTTAACGTATTTTTTACTTTATTCTTACGTAGAGCCATCTTTTATTTTTCAGGCAAATTAAAAACCCTAGTTTTCAAGCGTTAACACCTAATAACTTTTAAACGACTGAACCGATTTTCGTCAAACATGGCTAAGAACTACCGCAAAGGAAGTTGCTTTCACGTAATCGTTCCATCCGTTCGAGCGCTACGATGCTTCAGACAGACACACAGACAAACAAATAGACGTAGCGTCAAACTTATAACAACCCTGCTTTAATGCCGGGGGTTAAAAAAGGCAAGGTAGTTGATAGTAAAATAAATAATAATAAAATAAATATATAGGGACAAATAACACTGATTGAGCTAGCCCCAAAGTAAGTTCGAGACTTGTGTAACGGGATACTAACTCAACGATACTATATTCAATAGCAAATACATATATATATGTCGCAGACGGATGAATAAAAGGGGGCAGAGCGTGGCGTGATCGGCATCTGATATCTCAAGTGACGTGAACTACCCACTTAGTTACTTACAGTACGAGAACAAACTGATGTCAGGATGAAAACTTACTTACAGTCACGTCACCTTACCGATGCCGCCACATGAGAGATCTTACGTGAGCCTTATAAAAATGTGACGGAAATCCAGTGCCCCGCCTCCGCACTGAATCATGAATCGCAACCACCATGTCTGGATTCCCTGGCCCCACAGAATTGAATACTGTGTATACACCTGGGCTTTCCGTCTTGCTTAAACAAACTGTCATTGTAATAAATCGGTTCACCAATCCACATCTATTACAATGATCACAATTAAATGAGTCATGGCCAAGCCACAGCAAACTACACAAACGAGTTGTGCACGATACGGCCGCCTGAACAAGACTGTCCCTGTCGTTAGGTCGACCGGTCTTATAACTTGTTGCTAACGAGTATTGCCATTTCAAATCCAACCGTTGCATTTTGTAGTAAACAACTTTCTCTTTTCACGTGTAAAAAATAATAAAAAGGGAATTGTACATTGAACTCTCCGACACGGCCATTCTGACAAGTCACACGTCCCAGTGTGATGCATTTAAAAATAATTGAACCTAACTGCAATATCAAATCATCTCTACTCGGCCTATCCTGATCAAACGATTTAAGACAGGGCTTAAAACAAACTCTTTTAATAAACCAAAACCTTTTTCTCTAATAATTAAGCTTACATCATTACTAGGGATAATCACAAACTTTTTACCAACTATGAAATGACCACTGACCATTATTCACTCACTATTCAACCACACTTCAAAAAATTAAACTCTACTTGCTCTGTTAAATTACTCTTGTTGACTCTATCGATCATGGTCATCTCTATCACCTAATTCGAGAAAAAGGACTCATGCCACCTTCGCAAGGTGACGTAATCTCAGAAGCGGTCGTCCTATCGCCTAATTCGAGCAAAAGGACTCATGCCACCTTCGCAAGGTGACGTAATCTCAGAAGCGGTCGTCCTATCGCCTAATTCGAGCAAAAGGACTCATGCCACCTTCGCAAGGTGACGTAATCTCAGAAGCGGTCGTCCTATCGCCTAATTCGAGCAAAAGGACTCATGCCACCTTCGCAAGGTGACGTAATCTCAGAAGCGGTCGTCCTATCGCCTAATTCGAGCAAAAGGACTCATGCCACCTTCGCAAGGTGACGTAATCTCAGAAGCGGTCGTCCTATCGCCTAATTCGAGCGATAAGACTCATGCCACTTTCGCAAAGTGACGTAATCTCAGAAGCGGGTCGTCCTATCGCCTAATTCGAGCAAAAGGACTCATGCCACCTTCGCAAGGTGACGTAATCTCAGAAGCGGTCGTCCTATCGCCTAATTCGAGCGATAAGACTCGTGCCACTTTCGCAAAGTGACGTAATCTCAGAAGCGGTCGTCCTATCGCCTAATTCGAGCAAAAGGACTCATGCCACTTTCGCAAAGTGACGTAACCTTGCCCCCCTCATCGATTGACGATCACCACGTTGCCTCCCCAGAGCAAACAACTACAATTTAGTAACTCGACTAAATAGTGGTCAATGGGCTCACACTTACTCATTCGCTTTTAATTTAATGCCCGGAAAGTATACTGATCTCTAAAGTACTTGATCAGGTGCAAAATCGTCATAAATGGGAAGCACTCATCACGTCGCTCACCAATCGGCAAATGGCTGAAGGGGAAATACGACAAAATACATCTTAACTGGGTAACTAGTAGTCAACAAAAATAAACCTGTACAGAGCCATTTACAGTGGTTTTGCACTAAGGCTATCGCAATAAGAATATTGTTAACGCATTTGCAATCTAACCTATTTGGTATAGACTTCCTAAAAATAAAAGTGGTATTGCTTATCGGATTATTGTAACGTGTTTGTAAAATCTTTTCGAAAAGTAAATTATCAGAATGATTACTCGTCTTGAAATGTCTAGATTAAAATTTATTCAAGTAACGGGATTTTACTTCAAACAACACAGCAATGAAAGGGTAGTTTTAAAATAATATTACGCACATAGTAAACAGTGAAAAGCCCTCTTTAAATCATGTCAACACCATGATCATGACCATTGTAGACTTGCCGACGTAGCCGTTACCACCTTAGCATCATCATTACCCGCTATCAATGATGATATCGTCATTATCATCACCGCCTTTTCATCATCAACAGCGTCAACATTTTCATCATCATCACCTTGTCATTATTGATGATAAAACCGTCATCATCACCAACTCTTCATCATCGTCGTCATCATCACCATCATCAGCCACCGTAAGTCTAATATTGAGAAAATGCTGGGAGAGGTTATCTCTACTACTATACAAAGAATGAGTACCTAATATCATCTTTGACCAGTATTCACGCGCCACAGTACTGTATTGCAAGTTCATAATTCTCAATACTCAAAAATGACTCAATTTGCTACGAATGGTAATCTGGCGCCACGGTCGGCTCCGTCCGATACCGACTTATGCCACCTCATTGACAATAACTTCGGGCGTCAACCGACAGCGACTCATGCCACCTCCAGTGACGATAACCTCATGTTGCTTCTACACAACAACCAATATTCCGGCTCCAACCGATCGTTAGCTTACTTAGCAAATGTTACACACTCTTCGTAAAACTAGCGTACTCAAAACCAATTTACTGCTTGAATAGTGGTCAAAAAACTAGATTTCATAAAACTTTACAATTAAAAACTAAAGGATTTAAAATTAATAGCACTCTGCTTTAAAGTCGAAAATAAAATAAAAACTCACCAAATTTTATTGGCGATCCAGCAGACAAGCCATGTGCCGCGAGCACAGACACACATACACGAGATCCGCTCACATTTTTTCTTTACTTCACCAGAAATTTCCAGCACCTGCTGCGTACCGCTGCTAGCTCCCATCCGGCCGCAACACGCGGTATCCATCTACTTGGCACATTGTAATCACTTGTTAACACTTTAAAACCTTACCTCGAGAACTAACGCTCTGAACAACGGGCAAACCACAAGTAGCATTCAACAGGATCTTCTTCCGATGTGAGCTCCAGATACAAATCTTACCTCAAATGTGAGCTACAAGTCCAGATCTCACTTCTGATGTCGCAGACGGATGAATAAAAGGGGGCAGAGCGTGGCGTGATCGGCATCTGATATCTCAAGTGACGTGAACTACCCACTTAGTTACTTACAGTACGAGAACAAACTGATGTCAGGATGAAAACTTACTTACAGTCACGTCACCTTACCGATGCCGCCACATGAGAGATCTTACGTGAGCCTTATAAAAATGTGACGGAAATCCAGTGCCCCGCCTCCGCACTGAATCATGAATCGCAACCACCATGTCTGGATTCCCTGGCCCCACAGAATTGAATACTGTGTATACACCTGGGCTTTCCGTCTTGCTTAAACAAACTGTCATTGTAATAAATCGGTTCACCAATCCACATCTATTACAATGATCACAATTAAATGAGTCATGGCCAAGCCACAGCAAACTACACAAACGAGTTGTGCACGATACGGCCGCCTGAACAAGACTGTCCCTGTCGTTAGGTCGACCGGTCTTATAACTTGTTGCTAACGAGTATTGCCATTTCAAATCCAACCGTTGCATTTTGTAGTAAACAACTTTCTCTTTGCACGTGTAAAAAATAATAAAAAGGGAATTGTACATTGAACTCTCCGACATATATATATATAAACATCCAAGACTCAGGACAATTTGAAAAAGGCTATTTTCCAACTTGCCCTGACCGGGGATTGAACCCGGGACCTCTGGGTGGCGGACTAGCATGGTGACCACTACGCCACGGAGGTCGTCAAAAAAAAGTTGATGGTTTTATATACTGTACAACCGCATTAGAGGTTCAGATATGCATAAGTATGGTATCAGCTGATCGATAAAGCGATAGTGCCCACGCCGTCCCTCGTTGTTCTAGAGCGTGGCAATTGTTGCTTTAAGCCTGATTTGATAGACCCCTTTATTAATACGTAATTAACAGTCTTTCCCAAAGTGGGCGATAACGCCCCCTTGTGGGCGCTGGAGGCTTTAAGGGGGGCGGTAACGGGCCCAGAATAAATTTGGGGGGCGCTGATGTGATTTAAGCAATGAGTGATTTATAACTTCAGCTATTTCATATTTTAAAATTCACTGAAATTAAAATCCTCTTACTACACAACATCCATTTATTAGTTCATATTTATATCCTTTTTTATTGTACAAATATAAACTAAAAATGTAATTAATATTTATTATTTTAATGCATTCACAACGCTATTTATATCGTTAAAGGAATCAAACACTGAAAAAATTTCGTGTTTTAAAGTTTCGCAGGTGAGGTACACTTCCAATACTCTTTATTATTGTAAAATTGTATTATTATTGCTATTTTTTTATTTAAAATTAACAATGTTGATTATTGTTATTTTTTATAAAAGATACTCTAATGTACTGGTGTATGTATTATTATTGCTCTCTCGTTTAGAATATAGGTTGAATTAAACTACAGGCAAGACAAATATGTGATTCAGGTTTATATGGTGAAAAAAATGGGGGGCGCTACAAAATAACTGATTTTTAAAGTGGGCGTTTGACAAAATAAGTTTGGGAACCTCTGACGTAATATATATAATATCTAGTATAGAATCTATAGATTTTAAGGCCGCTAGGAATTACCTTTACATACTTACTAGTAACGATTAAATGATCGATACAGTGATAGCTTCGAGCCGGACTCCCATCGCCGTGGCAAATGATGCACCAGCCTTCGATTCTTTATTAAAATTACAACCTGAACAATCTCGTCTAAAGTCTAAAAAAATATAAAGTGTAAATAGTTATGTTTTTTGAAATAGTACTTAAGTAAGGTATGATGGTAGGTAAGTATGTAACTGTCTAATCTATTTTCAGGTATTTAAGATAATTTGCTAAGACATATTTATTTTACGGGTACGGTATCCATATCTGAACCTATTCATTTGCAAGTGAAAACGAGCAATTCAATCAAGTTTAGAATGCTATGTTCTGTGAGCTTGATCACAAATAATTTCCCGATTTTATGATTTGACTGTAATGAGCTCCGTTGGATGGAAATTTACTGGGCAATATCTTTCTTATCGGGAAAATCGCTTTATTCAGTTTATTAGAACAGAATCTAGCTATAATGTCTAAAAGTACTTAACTGACTAGACTGAAAGATAGTCTTTGTTATTATATAGAATAAGTCCGCTGTATTGTGTGTTTACTTTTCTGTTGTTTTCTGTATAATATTCTCTTTAGATAAAAATACAGATATTAAACAAGCAAACTCCCTGGCATTAACAAACACCTCCTGTTGGACCGAAATCTCGGCCAATATATTATGCCTAAAAGCATCTATCCAAATTATACAGAATTGTTATTATTGATTAGGGTCGCCCTTGATCGCAAGTGCGACAATCAAGCAAACAGGTCGCTATCGATGGGTGCCGATATCGCTGATAACAGCACCTGATAACCAACAGCTGTGACTCAGGACACAATGCAATCTGCTAATTACGATGTTCATGAACATACACAACTGTCATGGTGATATTTCGTTCGATTTTTTATGTACAAAGATTATGGGAACTTTGAAAAATTATTTGTAATTTCCTTTAACAAACTGATGAATTTTTTACCATACAATGTATTACTCAGGGATCGGATAGATATTGGTGACGCCATTTTCCAAAGAAGCTTTCATGTTAATCAGATGGGATAGATTTTGTATGATAAGCTTGCCACAATCTTTTTTATTACGCTATGCATACAGTATTAGTTATCGGGTGATGTGATTTACTACATGATGAAAACTTTTGAAACATTTTGGACTTTCTTTCAAACATATAGTCACTAAATATTACCTTAGGTTACATTCTTTTTTTTTTTACTTTTTACATGTATTTACAAAACGTTTAACGGCTTTAAAAACTTGGAAAGACGTATGTTACTCATGTCAATTGGCACCTAGTGGGTTATAAATTCAAATCACACTCACGAATGTGACCATTGAAAACGCGTGACTGCTTGATTCACCACATAATAAAATATACTTAGGTATAGCGTAATAATATTTAAGAGGAAGTACAAAGATTCTAAAAAGTAAAGAGATGCATTGGTATATCACTTTATTAATCTTTTTTTTTAAATTGGTAAAACATGACTTTATTAAACACACAAAAATATATTCAATATAAGATGAAAAAAGGAACTTAATTAAAACTAAACAAACTAAAATACTACTTCAATTAAAACTAAATAAAAATTAAAATAATTAGATAATAAAAACTTATATTAAATTATATAAAAAATAAAGGCCAAATCGCTGCCGTCACAGGGCAAAATACCCATGAGACTGGTGGCATTTCCGCGTTGGATAGCAATACTTAGACGCTGACCGTAATGCGCGCCGGCCCTTGGGTCCCCCGAAACGTCGATCAGGCATGCGGAAAAATCCTTAAAAATTTGACGAGCTTCCTCACCCCAATGCCCTAAGTTCTGCACTGCAAAAGGCACAAATATATTAATCTAATTTAATGTGTAAGGTTTCTTTAACTGTTAAGAGTATTATTTTCTCTTTACAAATTGTATTATGCATTGTTTTAAGTCATCATCACTTTTCTGGTAACAATATCATAATTGACTTTACTACGATTATTTGCAGTTTCAGATATTTAAAATTGTGCGTCTTGTGGTTTGGTGTTGTTTTTTTTTTTTGCTTCTGTATTATAATACGTACCAATTGCTCCTTAATCGGACTTTCAATAGCTACTTAAATCATTGAGAAAGGTTGAAAATTATCATAAATTACTTGCAGTTTAGCTACTTTGTTGCATACTAGACATTCCTACCCATGCCTACAACTTAGCGTAATCTCCAATGGCCGGAGGTCTTCTAATTCCTCTAATTCCACTGGGCGTTCTGCGGGGGATCACTTAGCGTTGTTTACCTACTCTCAGTTTCCAGGGCAATGGGCCACAGGTTGGGTAACTGTAAACATCCTGTCACTTAGCTCTTTCAAATCATATTTACGTGCTTAACATTGATCCCCTGATTGCGCAGAGGTAGATTAGAATTTATGACTTTGAGCATACTAATAATACATGAAATTACGAGTTAGATGTCAACTCGTCCTCTAAGCTTAGCTGATGATCTTGAATCGAATTTTAACATCCAGATTGAGACTTTAAATCTACAATTAAAAGAATGGAAAATATTTTCGTTTTGTAAGATACCAGCTGCAATCAAAGAAATTTTACAACGTGAAAGTTCAAATAAATTTTTAGTTCACCCCGAACTGTGAACTTATGACCTATATAAGGCAAAGGCATAGTTCAGTGGCTGCCATGCTGGTCTGATATAATAGAATGTACCGGAAGCAACTCTTCCTGCAAAGATTTTAAATACCGATCGAGGGAATGGGCGAGATTTTTTTTAACTGGTGATGCATCTATCCGCATAGTGCTGTGTGGCCTCCGGCTTAGAATAGTACCACTCCATCTATTCCAATGGATGGCGTAAGAGGACACTAAAGGACTAAGTACAAACATTTTTTCACGAGCTTTTATTTAGTTTCCCGGTCCTGTGGTCTGTTTGTCTGTAATAAAATCTTGCAAGTTAAATTTTCCCGGTTTTTTATTGGGTTGAAATGTTGCATGCATAGGTATATCGCGTGACAATGCAATATTATGACGATATGAAGCTGATCTGACGATGGAGCTGGAAGGTGGATATAGGAACTCTGTAATGAAATGACGCAACCACATCGAGCCTGGGAAAACTTGTACAAAAAATGTTTTTTTTTTGTTTTAACCTATTTCATATTTGTAACTGTTATTAGTTAATTACACTTGAATGTTTTGGGGTGATAATTATATAAAATCGTATCACATACAATATTAATAGGTCCGATAAAAATTGAACATTATTACTTAAGAGTCTCCTTACCCTGGATAGAATCAGACTTTCCCATACAAACGTAGTCTTCGTTTTATTTTGAAACGACATGTCGGATATGGGCAAAATTGTGTAATTTTAAAGAAATTGCAATTATCTAGGGTTATAATTGGTTTCCGACAGTAATATTATGAACTTAAAAGAGAATATAGTGTATTATATCATTTTTTACCCTCAGTCTGGAAAACTTCTACATCCTTATATTTTCTTTCCAATTTCTTTAAAATTAAAATTTTTACCGAAATCTGATATGTCGTTTCAAAATAAAACGCAGACTACGTTTGTATGGAAAAGTCTAGGGTAAGGGGATTCTTAAGTCTCTCATATAAGGAACATGAATATACTGTCATTTAAGAGATCATAAACTGGGTGCTCCCAACCTAAAGAGAGAATTATGATTCGTCCCACGCCGACGGACATGGCTATCACTACAATGGCTAATTTATTTCACAATTATATTACAATACGACTATGGGCATGCCTTCTGTAATACCTGATCGTTATCTTTTAGCTCTTCATTTAAGTTATGCCGGTGGCGCGGTAGATCATAAATGTCGATCATGATGGTTGAGATCTCGTTCGAAAAGGTTGTCGCTCAAAGATTTTGTATGAAAGTAGCCGGCAAAGTTATTTTATTGTTGCTAAAGTTATCTTCTCATCTGAAATATGTTACTTATCAGATTACGTTTGACATTGCGGTTGTTACAGGCAGTAAAAAAAAATTGTAGGTCTATGGTTGTTACAGGCGTCCACAGACTATATGTTTGCCAACGAAGTTCTGCGTTGAAATCGGTTTTTAGTTTTGAAAAATTATCACAGGAATACGGTCAATAGTTGTTTGGATTTTTCAAGCTGCCTAAAGGCATCTGATATAGCTTGAGACTGCCATGCAATGATGACAGCCGGGTCCAACGGCTTATACGTGCCGAAGCACGGAGGAGCTCGAGGAATTTTTATGCCACTTGCGGTCACCCATTAAAGTGTGGACCACGCCCGGTGTCGCGTTACTTGCGAAAGCGCTAGCAATGCGCACTGAGCTCCTGATTACTGTCAGTGTCATCGACAAATAAGTCAGCATTTTAGGTTGTTTGCTAAGGAAAAGAAGCATAATATAAAATTATGGAATTTATCTTATTACCCCACAGTGCATGGCTACCCCGTTAGGCATAAATACGTGATAATATACAGTATTGGCCAGACTTGGCTGGTGGCACTGCCGTACCCTAGATAGAGTAAATGAAGTCACCAACTCACGAATGATGTAAGGTTTCTAAAGAATTTCATTACACAATAACAAAAAACAATAAGTATTGTACAGGTTTCAGATTAGTATTATCTGGCTATCGTGGTCTAGCTGATATAGTCCATTTGCTTTCTTTTATTGGTTTCATTTCAATCGACGCGATTCTTTGTTCAAAACACAATATAGTTTTATTATAAACCGGATCATCAATTTATTAGGGATTGGAAACAACAGGATACAATAACACAATAAAGTTAAGATTTATTTTACTCTGAGCATTATCATTATTTACGATATTTTATTAGGGATTTGCATATTTATGCTTATACTGTATGTTTAATAATTTACCAATTTTTTTATTATTTTTAACTAGCCCCCAATTTTAGTGAAATATTGTGCGCGTATTCCTTTGGTGTTTCAAGTATCTGAACGATCTGAACCAATGCAAAAAATTATGTCCATCCATTACTTTGTTGTCATGTGTGGGATGTTCATACACATATGTACAAATACTAAAGGCATTTATACCGTGCAAGCTTCATGCCTGTTGCATACAATTGATTGGAACAGTAAATGATTGGTATGGTTGACATTTCGTTTAGACCATGCAAGACACTTATTGGTTCCATGGTACAAAAAAAAATTGTTGTTTTTTTAATGTAAAATATAATGTTTAGTAAGGCAGATGTAAATCTGTATTAAAATTTGTAACATAGCCCATTAGGCTGGGTAGGGAGGGACAAATACTGTACTGGGTTTCTTTCATCGTTATCTTCCCAGCAGTGGTCATTCCGAAACGAAAATAGCACAAATTAAATAAAAACCAGCAATAATAAAAAATTGTACCTACTAACTGTATTGTTTTTAACTATCATCCTTTTCCCCACTAAAAAAGTTTGAGAACCGCTCCGCAACTGATGACGTCTTCTTGTGCCAATTACGTCACCAGCTGTCACGGGAAGAAAATACCAGGCGAAGTATATTATTATACCATGATTGCTTCAAGTTTGCAATAGGCTAGTAACTTCCACTGTGTAAATGAGCGTTTATACAAATACATTCATTTATCAGTATACTAGCTGACCCGGCAAACGTTGTTTTGCCAAAATTGAGGATTGTATGTATTTTTGTATGTTGTATCATAAAAAAATAGAAATTAAAAATTTTGTCTAAAAAATAAAAATAAAAATTTGGGGTGGACTACCCCTAACATTTAGGGGGATGAAAAATAGATGTTGGCCGATTCTCATAGATACCGGATAAGCACAAAAAATTTCATCAAAATCGGTCAAGCCGTTTCGGAGGAGTATGGCAACTAAAACTGTGACACGAGAATTTTATATATTAGATATAGTTTGTCAAACTGTCACTTCACGACTTATTACTATCTACTTGATGCTAATAAGACGAGACGACATTAGAAACCGATTACCTATTTTATACGGTTTATGTCCCAGTGGGCGGGGGATTATGTCTAGAACGACTAGACGGTCACATCGGCATTGTAGTTATTAGCATAAGCACTTACCATCAGCTAGTCAGGTGGCTGAATACTAATGAGGGTCAGCATTTTTAAAAACTTATGGACATACACGGCATCTGAGCATTTGGCAATGTGATTGTTCGAAGAAAAAGCAAATATTGACGTAGCTACAATAGAATACGAGTATTTGGAAAGTACTAACTATTTATGTTCGGTTCGGTAGGTTACATCATCATTCCATTGCTGTCATTGTCAAGCAATGAAATGATGATGTCAATATGTGTCAAATATATCATAATGACCCAACTAAAGGCAAGTATCATTACTAAAGGGAATTATCGCGAAACATACCTTTTTATTCATTTAGACTGACGTTTCGTTCCGGGTTGCATCGAACGTTGTCAAGTCAGCCTGACTGAAGCAGTGAAGTTAGGCCGTTTCTGCCCGGTATGATCTTCTTCCAACGTCAACTTATATTTTCTCCAACTAGGTATATCCAATTACCGTATGCCATAATTTTGTAAGGGGTTATGGCCTGCAAAATGACGGCTGTACTCAGAAACAACCAAAAAATAGGCGAGCTTGTGCCCACCTATGCCTTAATTTTACCCAAACTGACCATTCACATTATGCCTAAATGACGGCCATTATTCCATAATTGGTAAATCAAATAACTAACAACGGCGGTTCTGCCAGGATGGCCAGCCACTGTCCGCTTTGTGGGGAATAGTCCGGTAGCGCTAGGTTTTTAAGTTTCAAGAATATTAGATATTTCGATTTTTCGCATATAGTTTCTAGACCCCTTGACCAACCTAAAATATGACGTTGTGTCATCTTCGATGTTTGCTTGGGTAGAAATTTAGGTATTTGCCTTTTCGAACATTATGAGATGAAAAGAAAATTAGAGATGAATTTTTCACTTGCATGACAATAACTACGTGGTGTCTGATGTACAAAAGCTTTTTGTGTCATCATCTGGCCACAGGATCAGTGTCATTTCACGAATACTTAATATTTCGCTCAAATAGCTCTTTAAGAATATTAGAATTTTATAAATAGGTATTACACGCCATAGAGCAGTAATATATGTGTTTCAAAATGTTTTGTGTCACATTTCATCCACGATATCTTATTGTATTTTATTTTTTTAATTCAATACTCTGTAAAAGACACAAAAGATTATTAGTGTTATTAGAGTTTCGTCTTTTTCATTATTGTAGTGTGATAAACCACAATTCGTAGTTTGTGTCATCTCCATCCAGGCAATCTTATTATTTGAAAAAAATTAAACATTTCCGCGCCAAAACTCAAAGTGCGCGAGAAGACAGGGCGAGCGTGGGGGCACGCATGGGTGCGCGGGGACGGGTGTGTGCGTGATATACCGGCACAGTATCTGTCCGCCGTGCCGGCCGCAGCGCGCGTTACTAATTATTTTGGATTTTTAGCTGACTACGGCAAAGCCATGAGGAAGGGTAGTGATTTTAGCAGTCTATGTATGTGGGTATGTGGGTGTGTGTATGTATGTCTGTTTCCCCGTAGCATCCAAACCGTTTGTTCAATTTTCACAAAATATACATATACATATAATCGATTCGTCATTATTGTCCGGGTGACATAGCTACTAATTTGTATGCAAAAAACGTATATAACGAATGTTAAATACAATAAATTTAGACTATAATATAACATATGACTCGCGTAGTCGGGTATTAGTTTTTTAAACTTATATCTTGTTATTCTTCTAAATGAAGCTTTTGTTAGAACCTATAAAGGTTCTAACAAAAGCTTCATTTAGAAGTACTTTGATTATTTTTTCCGTATGTGTCTGTGACCAACATGTTTTTTACAAAGGTTCCTTGAATGACGTACTTATGTGTGCAACAACTGCAAAAGAAGGATCATTTTTTTTACGTGTCTTTTATGTTAGTAAGTATGTTTGATTTATAGGTAAAGGTGTATATTGTTTGTTCTCCGTGTGTCTGTTCTACCTAACGATGATGACCGGCACTACTGTAACCTTAGCACGAGTAGGTTCTTATGTGCTGCTTCTGAGAACGCGAGAATCTTCTCGTGTAAGATTTGTACAAAATGATATGTTTATTTAAAAAATTTGATTGTTATGGTTGACTGTATCAATCGGCATTAAAAAAATAGGGACGTTGTTCACAATTTTGGTTATTTATTATAAGCATGGGTTTCATTCGACCAAGCTATTAAATGCAGTTCTTCCTATTTATTTTTGACAATGAACCTATACAAACTTGTTTAGGTATACGTACATATACTCAATTCACACAAACACAAGTTTACTTGCCAGGAATATTAAAAAAATCCTGACTTTCAATAGTTTCATATGTAAACGCCATTTAGTGATGGGTGGAGGAACTGTATAGTAGAATGAATATCCGTAGCAACATCCAATATTTGTCTGAAGTAAACTACAAAACGGCCCAACCGATGTTTATCAATCATAGCTAAGAACCACCTATTATTATATTATTTATTATTCTGTGGTAACGTAGATATGCACGTAGGTTAGTATTTCGTTATAATATAAGTGCTCTGAGTTTTTAATTTTGGAGTTTTTGCACCACCTGTCAGCACCACCTGTAAGTTGACTGGTGGAAAAGGCCTACGGCCTTAAGTCCATCAATTACAATTTCATGTAATAAAGTTAAATAAATAAACCACCGCAAAGCCGCATTGAAATCGGTCCATCTGTTCGAGCGCTAAGATACCACAGACAGGCACACAGAGAGACAGACGGATAGACTGAAAGACATTAGCGTCAAACTTATAATACCCTCTTTTTTTTCGGAGGTTAAAACCTCTCAAACTTGGATACACACTTGTATATTAAGTCACTTTTTTGATTTTACGCACAAACCCACATACATACAAAATTACTTACCAACATACTTTCACAAACAAATTAGGCAATTTGTAACACACATTTCCCTCCTTCGTCAGTCGGGTAAAAATAAGCTGTGAATAAAATTACGCAAGGTTCATCGAACACGCAATAGTAATGTAAAGATGGGCGGTGGGCAAATATACATACCCAATCTACCCATTTGGTGGGTAGATTGGTTCACGACTAATAATCTGGCCTTAAACACACAAAAGACTAAGTGCGTTAATTTTTCACTATTGAATAAACCCAATACTCACATACCTTTGAGTCTTAATGGCCAAGTTCTAGAACGGGTACCCAACACCAAATTTTTTGGCATAACTGTAGACTGGAACTTAAAATGGGATAAACATATTGAGACCACTTCCAAGAAACTTAGTTCGGCAGCATATGCTGTGAGGAGGGTCAGACGGTGTACTAACGTTAAAACTGCTAGGCTAGTATACTTTAGTTATTTTCACAGCATAATGTCATATGGCTTGCTCTTATGGGGTAAAGCGGCTAACATACATGCTATCTCTGTGCTACAAAAGAGAGCAATTCGGTCGATCTACGGACTAAAATCACGCGATTCCTTAAGAGAGTTATTTAAATCTATAAATATTCTTACTGTGACATCTCAATTTATTTACGACAATCTTCTTTTTGTTAAGTCTAGGTTAAATAATTTCAAGAAAAATAGTGATGTTCACAGTTATAATACGCGCAACAAAAATCAGCTTCATACGCCTAAATTTCGGCTTTCTAGAAAGTCACTCTTAGGTCTAGGCATAACATTATTTAATAAACTTCCCGACGCGATCGTTAACCTACCAATGGCAAAATTTAAAATACATGTTAAAAAAGTTTTATTGAATAATGCGTACTATACTATCAATGATTATTTAAGAGATAAAAACGCTTGGATACTTCCTAAACATTTTCCATTACACTCCACACATGAAACATAAAATAGCTCCATTTTATTTTACCATAATAAGCTTACTTTAAAAACATGTAAATGCTCTGCGATCAATAGGTGACCAAAATATAACTAATATTTTCTCTTGACAAGGTCTGCGAGTTCGGGAATTTCATGCTCACTAAAATGTCCAATCCGGTGGTGGCGTCGCTGGTCAGGTCGTTGGATTCCCTCTAATATGGTTGAGTTTAACGATGGCTGATCCGTACGTCAACTCGTGAACGGGTGCTGCCGGGAGGGACTGGTCAACTAGGCTTCGCTTTTTTGACTATTTAATATTTTTTTATTTTTTTCTACGCAATTTATATTTGTTTACTTGTTTGCAAGCATTACATGTTATAATGTGTCAAAATTGTATTATATTATAAGTATTTATTAATTAAAAGACAATAATAATAATATGACAAAGCCCTTCTGGCGAGTAGGCGACCAATACTGTGAAAATGAGTTTCTTTCGGCGTTTCTTCTCAGCAGTGGTCGTTACGAAGCGCTGGTATCGGTAGCTTTTCTTTAAAAATAAATTAAATTTTAATATACTTTACACGTAACATAGATTATACGTATTGACGTGTAAAAGTGCCTGTTAAGGTCTAATTACTGAATAAACATTTGAATCTTTGAATCTTTGAATCTTGAATCTTAGATTAAATTATATATTATAAGTAAATTCTTCACAACACCTGTCGGAAAGCGCGTGAAAACTAGTGATGTCCCGCATTAAATTACCGTTACCAGTACTTTACTATAGGGGAATATTTCCAGTAAGTTTCTATTGTTACCGGTAATATTCCCAAATGCTGGTAATATTGTTTAATAGATATCGTCTTGTTAGTCTTGTTAATTTATTTATGTAATATTTCTTAAAATGCGCACGTACACTCTTCCAAGCTGCTTCTCTTCCCGTGCAGATCGTAAAAGCCTTTCGAGGGAATAGGCGAAAATGCGAACCATGTTAATAGGTGATGCGGCGAGCAACCCATCATTGTTTCGATTCCTAGGGATCCATAGCAAACCCTTAGAGTTTCGTCGTCCCTGTCTGCGGTTTTACTCAGAGACTATTAGTACTAGAATGCTGTAATTTGGCAAATTGTCACTCTCATGGTGGGAAACGCTTTTCTCTTAATCGTGTTTGGGACAATAAACAATAAAAATACTATCTATCCCAACTACTTCTGCTTCAGAAGAGAGATCTTTTTTACTTTCGCCAACATACATCCAAAAAAAGAAACAAATTGACGACAAACAGAGAGAGAGAGAGAATACTTACTTTTTATATTCCCAAACAGAAACTTGTCAAGAAAATTACTAAATAACTTGATAGTAACATAGAGAAAATACCCAGAATGTTACTGTATGGTAAGTTACTCAGTAAGTTTCTCGAAACTTACTCGGTAAGTTACTAGTAATATTAGTAAAATAATATTTAGAATTATAATTTTGGTTGCATTTAAACTAGAAGTGGTAGAAGTCTTATCGTATCACTGATAATCACAAATGAAATATATTGAAAAAATTGTTTTTCTATGTTACCTTATATTACTACTTTTTGGGAATGTTAACAGTAACGTTACTGGGAAAATACTCGACTCGTACCGGTAACGGCAGATCACTAGTGCTATGATATGCTTAAAATTCAGGTACACGTCATATGCGATACTAAAATATATGAAATCACCATACTAATCATACAATGAAAATAGGCTGCTTTAACTTATTATAAGACCTTAAATGAGATGTCAGCGTACTTGTATGAGCCTTACCTTCATATAAAAAATAGAGAAGTATTTTTTGACTGCTCGTCCAAGAGCCAAAACTACTCACAAAATAGTTTGGCGGATATTTATCCGAATTTACCCTTTGTATGGAAACAGCGATCTTGAAATAAAAAAGCAGGTTTCTGATCCTAGGCACCCTAGGCACTTTATGGAGCTCAACCCTATACCAGCCGACTTGTAAGCCACAATAGTTTTGTTAACACAATACCACTTGAAGGCTCACCAAAATCCTCCCGGCTCCAACTGTAGCGCAGCAGACATCCATGCATGGTTGATTTCATTCAACTATGCATCGGAGAATAACATAATCAAAAAAAAATTTTTTTCTTAAATTTCATTTGTGATTATAGTGATCCGATAAGACTTCTACCACTTCTCTAGTTTAAATGCAACCAAAATTATAATTCTAAATATTTTTTTCCTAATATTACTAGTAACTTAACAAGTAAGTTTCAAGAAACTTACTGAGTATCTTACCATACAGCAACTTTCCTAGTAACTTACCGAGTAAGTAACTTTCTGAGTATTTTTTCTATGTTACTATCAAGTTATTTAGTAAATTTCTTGACAAGTTTCTGTTTGGGAATATAAATAGTAAGTTTACTCTCCTCTCTCTTTCTCTGTTTGTCGTCAATTTGTTTTTTTTTATTGTATTTTGGCGAAAGTAAAAAAAGATCTCTCTACTGAAGCAGAAGTGGCTGGGATAGATAGTATTTTTATTAAGACGAAACTATAAGGGTTTGTTATGGAACCCTAGGAATCGAAACAATGATGGGTTGCTAGCCGCATCATCCATGAACATGGGTCGCATTTTAGCCCATTCCCGCGACCGGCTTTGTAAAAAAAAAAAATTGTACTGATAAGAGAATAAAAGTCACATAATATTGTCACTTGACATTGATCATATCCATTTTCAACGTGATTTTAGATGTAATATGGCAGAAAAACCGATAATATGAGCGCTATTTGACTCTAAGAAACTCTGACGTCACGCCGTGCTATTTCATTCAAATCCCATAGACGATGTTTGTTTTGACGTTTAGGAAAAAGTTTCTAACTAGACTTGTTGGAAACTAGCGGATTATATGTTGAAATAAGTAAAGACAGATTAAATGCTATGTCAATATATTAGTATCCTCATACATATAAGGAGTGTACATTTTTTTTACTGCTCAAACAATAGCCAAATTTACTGATAACGGGGTTGGTCCCGAAACAAAAAATATTCGTATTGACGAGTTCTTAAATACCCCGTAAACTTGTTATAACATTTTCCACAAAATAATATGCCGGGTATTTATCGCAATCTACCCGTTGTATGGGAATAACATACGAATTAACACGTCTTAGTTTACATGTTTTGTTGGCAAGTGTTTGTCCACCTAATTATATGTTAAAATAAGCAAAAAGACATCAAATACGATATCTTTATATGAGCACCATCATACGTATAAGTAGAGTAAATTTTTATGAATGCTCATCAAACAGCCAAAGCTACTGATTTCAGGGTTAGTCCCCGAACAAAATATATTCGTATTGATGATTTCTTTGATCCCTTATCAACTCGTTATAATATTTCCCTCAAAAAATATGCCGCGTAAATTGACAGGTGTTAGTTTTCATTTATCTATATATATGGACAGCATTAGGGATTTTAATCTTTGATATTTATTCTATGTCAATATATGTTATTTAATAATACATGGCATAACCATTTCACACATTCATATACAAAGTTAGCAGACTCCCACTCATTTTTAAATAAATATCCCAATCTACCCACCCAAACTAGTAGATACGGGTATTTACCCCGTGCGCATCGGGTAAATACCCAACCTTGGGTAAATATCCGGGTGGATGCCCATCGCTAGTAATGGTAAAAATAAAAGAAAATACTTGCGAAATGAACTGCAGTCTTGCAGATTTTTAATACGACAATTTTCATTTAATTTGTTTTTAATCTTATATTTTCTTAATGCTTTACTTAATTGAAAGTAAAATGGAGTTGAAATATAGTACTGTATGTATTATATGTGGACGCTTTCCGGACACTTAAACAGTTAAGGACCAATGCGAAATTAAGTTGCATAAAACATGTAGGAATACCTACAATAATCTAAAATAAAATAAAATACATATAATAAAATAAATAAATTTCAAAAACCTGAATCGACAAGAAAATGCTTTATAATATTCAAACCTTCTCACAAAATTTCACTAGAATCTGTTGAGAAATGCGACCTATAGGCGAGAACAGGCGGACAGACAAACTGACAGAGGGACAAAAGCATTTTTAGCCAATTTCGAAACTGAGACACTTCATTTGCTCGGTCAATAAAATATAGTATCATTGTGATAGTATCGCATGACACAAGTTTGAAAACTTACTTTGGGGCTAGCTCAGTCTATACAGGGTGGAATTGAATTCGTTGGCAGCCTTTTAAGTATCTATTATACCCATGATACAAACTCAATTACAAAGTATTTAAAGACTAATAAAACTTCTAAATCTATCAAAGAGTGTAACTCTTTGATAGATACCATTACTGCAATTATAAATAAATAAAAAAATCTAATCGTCATAAAACTTACAAAAAAATAAATAAATTATAATAGTATCAATTTCGTCGCACCGAAGTACACTAACATGCGTTCCTACTTCAAACGTAACCTTGAATAACCTACCATTCTCAAGCGTTCGTGTGACTCCACCCGTCCCTACTCGATTTTAAACCTTATTCACGTACCCACTCTAAAGTCTACTTTTATACGCCGGCCGCCCGCTCCCGCTCAGTGGCTCAGTTGTGTCCGTGGCTGTGTGCGGCGGGTTCTATGACCTCACGGCTCGTAAGTATACACAATACGTGCGCGCGTCTCAATCTCAATCTAATCAAGTGTTTTGATACTTTGGTAATTTTTCTTACTTTTTGATACTTTTTAATTACTGCATTAATTGCAGTGTTGTTGCCGTACAAAATATCCTTTATGGGAGTATGTTTATAAGTTAAATTAATGCTACTTATTTCAAATGCACTCTGTATAATTTGTCATTATATATTTATAACTGCAAGTGTTTCTTTGCCATACAACATTACATAACTTTCACCTACTACAATTTATTGTCATCCCATGTAGGAATGTGTGAACCCTATTGTTCGTCACAAGTAATAATACTAGGCGCCACCACACCGTGTACCACACGCACTATGCCGTAATAACGATAAACGACGTTATCTCCAGCTAGTTAGGCACAGTTGAGTAAACCGTTTGTTAGCATAGTTTGTAAGTATTTAAGCAGTTCGTATTTATGAAAGTGATTATGTCACGAACTTCTTACGGAGTAAAATATATTGAAGTACCTAATATGGGCCAGTATTCCGTTATTTGACATAAGTTAGGATTTATAATCTATCTCTTCATAGATTGAATGAAATATCGTAGTCTAGAGTGTGCAAAAACATAACCCCCGCACCGGACACGTTGCCATCGTCCTTCGCGCGCCATCGATCACTTGTCTACTTTAAGGGCAAACATGTTTTTTTGTGTTTTATACTTATTTTGTTGATGAAAGTGACACAAACTCAGAATGTCAATCTTTTATGAATTTATGATACTAAATATATAAACTCTAATGATTCTAATTTTCTTTTGAAGCGTATTTTGCTTGGAAAATCAAAATAATTAAAATAAATAAGAATCCCTGGACTAATGTGACACAAATGAATACAAGGGGTATATTTAGTTGTTACTGATGTTGTATTATTTTTTTCAACACTTATTATCTTTTTGGTACTGTTTTTATACATGGGCCCTTAGCCAGTTTGCAGTGGACAAAGGGTGACACAAATAGGTTTGCACACTAGTCTGGCTACGTTTGATACAATACTATTCCATTTTACAACTTTAAATCAATTTTGTCGATTCAGTATGGAATTAAATAAAACAGTCACAAATCAATAAATTTCCCGAAACGCAGACCCCGAAAGTGACACAAATCGAAATAATAAACTCTTTAGATACGACTCTATTCAGAGGCAAGAAATAAGAATATCTAGAGTTCTTGTAAGTTATACCCTTAAAATTAGCTAGCGCTACCGGACTAGAAGGTCGCGGAATCGGGTCAGGGAGATGGTGCCCGCCCTTTTGACCTGATTTGGACGGCCTTTGTCACACGTGGTCGGTTCCATGGTATAATTGGTTGGTATGTACAGTATATTGACACCTATCTCTATGTCGTGTCACTAGTTTCATAAAACTGAACGAAACAAAATTACTATTGGTCCATTAATAAATTGCAGTGGAAGAAAAAGGTTAATACAATGATCTTTTCTCGGATGTTAATATTTTTCTAATTCTAAAACCTATTTTAAAAATATTAGGTATAAAGGATAGTATATTTAAGAAATCACACAAACATAAACTACTCACCATTTTTTAACAACTACACAGACACTCGCACGTTTTTTATTGGACTATTGGCTAAAAAAATTAAATGTTTCTTATATTAATCTAATATACTGGTTGTAAAAAGCTGTTACTTTTTTTGGAAAATAAATAAAATAAATCCTGCCAAGTGCAAGTTGATCTCGCGTGGAGAGCGTTCCGTACAATACCAAAGTCAAATGATTTTATTCATTTGTGGTATGTTTTACAATAGGTACTCTTACTGAATGAGAATTTTGATTTTACTACTATTTCTTTATGAAGAACTAAGTACATATCTCTTTTGTGTTTGAAAAAGAAAGGTAAGTACATCAAATCATGAATAAAATCAAAACTAATTATTTTACAATAATAACAAAAATATATTTAACATCCTCATAACGAGCCCTTTTATTTGATATAATTATGACAAAGTAAGGTTTATAATTTTTTTTCTTAATTTCCAAAATTTTCCCTCGATATTGACACTAATTTAAAAAAAAATATTTATTTTCTTTGCACATCTGTATTTGGGTCATAGGATTACACCATCCTACCAAATTTCACCTGATTTGGTCCAGTAGACTCTGAGCAAATTGGCTGTGACAGACGGACGGACAGACAGACGCACGAGTGATCCCTTAAAGGTTTTCTCATTTTTTGAACAGAACCCTAAAAATAAAATAAATAAAACATATTTTTGGACTTTATGTCTTTCTTTTTCGTCTGCATGCGGTGGCCAAGTGATAGTGTTACATTTTATTTCAACACTATAATTGAGTTCGTTTACCTTAGTACACTTCACGCTGGTTACCAAATTGGAAGTTGTATGCAGATTTAACGGCATTTTACTAGATAGTGAATACAAATCATAAATCTAATTTAATGAAAATTTAAACAGCATTAGCGAAAATTTACGAGATCATGTATCATTATAGCACCTTTAAGAACATTATAAATTATTGATAGCCATCGAAAGCATGCGGGCAGTGAAGAGGGCGCAGCAAAAAGCTCGGCGGCGAATCGGCGAGAAAACGATTCGATCTGCATCGAAAGTCCAAACACTGGCTTGGTCGCGCCCGCCTGGCTTGCCTTATCTACAGAGTGTAGTTATGTCTCGTTCAGAAGTGTCATTATTGAAACGCGCAGTCACATAATCGAATGAGTTTTCCATACAAAAAAAAATCTGTTCGTTTAGCCTAAACGACCCGCGTTCGAAAAATGGTACCACAGGCTCTTGTTGGCGTACCGTGATTCTTATAAACGATTTCCCTACAATACCTAGAGGGGAAAACAACAAACAGAATACGGTTTAGTTTACCGTGCCTTCTCTATGTTTGGGTATGACTTTTTCGCAAAGATTCACTGGAAGCAA
Source organism: Acrobasis suavella (assembly GCA_943193695.1). Lineage (NCBI taxonomy): Eukaryota > Metazoa > Arthropoda > Insecta > Lepidoptera > Pyralidae > Acrobasis > Acrobasis suavella. Next base: position 6,814,118 of record OW971943.1, read on the forward strand.
GTAGTGGTCTGGATGTTGGACATTCCTGAGATTTAAAGTCGGACCCCACTGACTTAGAAGTTCCAGAACTAAAACAAACAGCTGATTTCTGAGCTTATCTATCATATGATATGAGAGTAGTTTTTATATGTTTATTTTTTTTTCCTAGGTATTAAATATATCAACTCCGAAAACACTGGTTTACCTTATGTCTAAACTCTCAAATGTGTGATGTGTGAGTATGAGTGTGAATAATAATTTAATCAAAGATAATACCGTTCATCACTTCAAAAAATGTAAGACAGCATGAATATGAAAATGTAATCCTTTACCAAATAAGTGAAGTTATTAGAAACCTATTTGGAATAAGCTCATATTACACACACCGTAATCTGCTTAGCTTAGCCAACTCTCACATCTGTCAACATAGATCTGGATAATCCTGTGCGTCTCTATCAACAGCAGCCTGTAGGTAGACATGTCTTTTTTATCCGTCCTAATTTCACATCGCATTACAGCTATTTTGTCAGTAGACTGATTTAATTTTGTTTGTTCGAGGTTTCTGTTTTTACCTGCTCCGACACAACCATGTTTGACATTAAAAAACATTCATAGGCAAATATTGTGTTAACCAGATTACTTAGGGCCTACGACTTTAGTTGTGTCGACAAAAAAAAACTTTGTTAATCTAGGATCTCATTAGATGGTTTATACCTTTATATTTTTTACACGCTACTCACCTAAACATGGTAATTTCTCTGGAACTTAAAAACAGCTCAACGGATTTAAAAATCATCATAATCATCATCGTGCAGTATCATAAAAATTTGCAGAAATATAACTGTTGCATCGTACAAAGTTCATTAATTTCTCATTTTCGTATATGAGTTTTCGTGCGTATATAATATATAGTGTATATAGTGAAAAATATCTCACAGGTAACTTTTGACCTCTTACTCAAGATCATTGCCTCTTACTACTTAAATTCGTCCAGAACATATACAAATATGCAATGGGACATTGAATTATTTAGAAGTAGAAGAATGTTAAAAAAAGTGTATCTGTCACAGACGAGTGGGTTCATTGTGATGCCGACGGCGTGGCCTGTGACATCATCGGCCCAGCATACCACGCCACGCCACGCCACAATCACAACAGGCGGAGTATTGTCATGCTAATCCGTGTCAGAAGCGTTTACATTTGTTCACGTTTTTCGTTTACACCGTAATGTAAATATGAGTTCAGAGGTGACGTGACGTGATTCATGCTGGAGCGAGAACGCTCTAGAATAAGTATCGTTTTAGAAATCTTAAAATTGTATAACCCGTGTGACGGAATTCGTATAAAAAGCTGAAAAGAACGAAATCTTTTTTAGTCAGTCAGTACAGAAAAAATATAAAAAATTATGAGCATTGAATAATGTTTAGTGTTACAAAATAGAAGGCGCAGTCGTTGGTTTTCGTTCTACAAACTGTCTATCTCTATCTCCCATTGCTTTCTTTATATTTACTTAGTTTTCTTTGATTTAAATTGGCGAGTGACCAATTCGCAACCAAGATACGATCCAAGGGATTGCCCTACTACCCACAGTTATTTTTGCAAGATCATGGATGATGCTTCAATTTGTTCAACTTATCATGTTTTTATATCGTTTCTTATCATTATGTTTCTTAAAAACGTGCAAACCTGTCCAAATCTGATAGTGATCCACCTCTGACTTGCGGAAGCCCTCCACATTATGTTTCTCAGACTCTGTGTGATCGTGTAGGATGGGCCGTGTAATCGCAGGCCTGTGAATTGTATGTTGCGACTTGCGAGGATTTCCACACAATAGCTCGATTTATCTACAAGATTTGTTATCGTTAAAATAAAATAAAAACATTAAAATAACATCATTTTTTCGCGCAAGGCAAAAAATATACAACACAAATTTTCCCACGTTGGTATGCCTTTGATATAGTTTTTTGTTTGTCAGTTTTGTGGTAAATTGCATTCGGTTGTAAAAGAATGATAAATCCTTACAAAAGGAAATATCAAACTTATCGCGGATAAAATCAAAAATCCGTCGTAAAATTTCATACTCTACAACAAAACATGAAGAGATTCTTCTAAGCCACAGATTCAGTAGAATGGAAAAACTATAAGGACGCTAGGTCGATGGAAAAATATTTCGATTTAAAAATCACCTACAAAGTAAGCTTTAAAATAATAAACAATTTCAGAACGAAAGTGATAGCAAGCACACATCGGATCCGGAAGTGACGGCCACGTCCGCTTCCCACAATGTCGCACACGCAGGGAATGTTATAAATTGTCCAATTTATGTAAGGCATCACACCAACAATGAGTTGTGCAATCCGCATGCAACCCGCAAAAATTCGTGAATAATTTCGGTGGAGGTTTTATCAGTCTGTTTCGATGAGAGTAAAATAAATCAAAAATTTCAAGCCGGCCTAAAAATATTCAAATCTCGTCTTATATTGATTTTGTATCACTGTATTATTAAGATGCACATTTTTTCCATTAAGCACTACTTGATACGTTTGCTTGCAATATAAAAGATTCGATCCGCGTTGTCGTTAATTGAATCAAAATAGGCCACATATCAGACAGAATACAACTCCGGTTGAAAGATCTTAAGTGTCCATCATCACGCTGAAAGTTACCTTTGATCCATTGACCGTAGGCGAAGCTACAATAAAGATGACTTAAAATAGAAAACTCCCAACTTCCTTCAGATAAATCTTAGAGAATTAAGTAAAATATATTGCCAACATTATAAAAGATATGCACATTTTTTATAAATCCCATGAACTACTTTCATGCGGCCCGAATGACGATTGTTGTTGTTGATATTTTATATTGTATTCACTGCAAACCAAAACCGCAACAATGAATTTTTATGTAAGAATGGTCGCAAGCAGCGGGAGCAGCGTGGGTCACAGGAAAGTGAAAACAATCACGTGTGGAGTCATGCGAATAAAGACCACAATTCCTTACATAATATAATAATACCACACTGAAACGAGGTCTAAAGTCAAAAAGTTACATTACTTATTGTGAAAACGTGAGTACACTTCGCGCCGAAAATTTCATCTCATGTTGTCAACTTCAAAAAAGAAGGAGGTTATCAATTCAAATATATATTTTTATGTATGTCCCGATCCCGATTACTCACACATGCCTCGAGCAATTTGAAATGTTTTTGTTTGAAAGGGCATAGGTACTTGTCAGGTGGTCCTGGAAATTTTATCAAAATTGGTAACGTGTAGTTTGGTGTCGAAGTTGGGTTTTAATTTTTTTAAATGGTTCTTTAGACTGTAACGCATCGCAGGTATACGTTAGCACTATATTCACCAATCCAAAAGTACTGAGCACAATTGAGTACATGTCTAATTGAACAGACAATAAAAAATTAAAAAAATTGTAAGTGTACAGTTTACTATTTACATGTTAGGGATTTTTTGGGGCTTTACTAAAGTTGACTGATTCAGTTAGGTATTAATTGAAAATTAAATAATGTCTTCGGGTAAATATATTCTTAATTTAATGTCACAATTTCTTTAAAAAAAATTGTACCTTCATAATATGACAAATCAATAAGGATAATATAATTATTACTATAGGTATAATAAACTTTACTCGCCTGTACATTTTCATATACCTAAGTAATAAACTTTTAAATATACCTGTACCTTATATCATAAATCGCTTAAAGTTTAGTGGCTAGCATTGTACCTCAGAATCAAGCTTTACTTTTTGCCCCACTCTTGACCAGTCATAACTTCATAAGTCACAAATAGCGTGACTCTGTGAAGTTTTTGCTCTATTCTAAATCAAACATATAATTTGGCATCAATTTTCGAAAGTGTTTGCCTGGATTCACTTATGGTTGTGCAATCACAAAGTTCTATGACATTTCGGTAAAGTGGAAGATCATTTTAAAACGTTTTAATGGACCATTGTTGACTCCAGCCGCAACCTATAAAATTACGACTGAGAACAATTTTTTGTTATCGTATTATGTAGAATACTATTATTGCATAACATTTTACGTCGGCGGAATATAATAATAAATAGATAGATTAAGATTGTTAGTTTATAGCAGGTAGGTACTTACAAAAAAGGGTTGAATAATTTTAGGATTTAGTAAGTCAATAAAATTTAACCAAGTCCAGAATCTCACGTTGTTTTTGAATTATAAACTAATTAAATAAATTCTTCTACTACACAAGGAGTATTTTTTCACAACATTTACTTGTGAGAGTTTATTATAGATAGGAAACGAAAACCTTGATCCCATACAGTTTTATTTCAAATGCCAAAACCTCGTAGTAGCTATGCAAATAGTTTACCTCCACAAATTAAAAATTCTTGTCTTACCTCGCCGTCATATTAGTGATTGTAAAATTTAAAAGCTCCGGATGTTTATTCAAAAGATAATATCCTCTCAAAGAAATGTTTACGAACATTATCACAATACAACCACCATTTTAACAGTGCAACTGTTTCCTTTCAATTTCAATCCGATTAAACTTTCTACAAACAGATTTGAGGCACGACAATAAGCATTGATCTTGCGAGTAATCTTTTTCTTTTGGATTGTTATATTTGTGATTCTGTATGCAGTAAACAAGTTTCTTTTATACAATGGGTGATAAATACATATAATTGCATGCTACCATCTTGGCTGTTGCTGTAATTTCGCGAGACTAGTAAAGGTAAGGTTTGATCGTAATAGGGAAGTTGCATACATTTTTTCATTGTGCTATGGAAAGAGTTCCTTAAAAATAGGCACGTGCAAGAAAAAACTACCTTGCTAATCAAAAATCTCTTTAAGATATAAAGGTTACAAAGTCACGTCCACCTTTGACGGCGTCTCGGAGCGCCTTAATAAGACCGGACAGGAGTGACGTCACTTATGTCTCATTTGTAGGTTTGATGTGAACATTTGTTCGGGTATTATGTTAAATATTGCGTTTACAGAATTGGCCAAATTACAAAAGTAGCCATAATTTTTAAGAAAATTCTATGGTTATATTATTTTATAGCTAATAATTCCTTCTAAAATTGACTTTTTCAATCCACTAAAAACCAAACCAAAAGTAATGAATCGATAATAGTATTTTATGCAACAGTTGTATAAGAAGGTTCATAAAATGCGAGTGGCGCAAGTTATGATGCGAGCCTTGGCGAGCATCGTAAGGAGACGCCATCGAGCATTTTTTGACATACTTATACAACGTTGCATACAATACTTTTTCTACGACTACATTTACTAAAATAAATACAAAAATAAACAAAGAAAAGTACGAAATACTACCATATGTTTGGTAGATACTAGGTATCTATGGAAGACTTAATTGTTTTTATTGACGTCTTCCTAGTGACTAAAAGTGCCATTTTTGAAACATGGAGTCACTTAAACGAATGTTTTTCATACAAAAAACCGTTTGTTCAGTTACTCCACGTTTGAAAAATGGCACCATATGTTAAAATAACGATTTTATTATATTGGCAGTATGGTAGATCTAAAGAAAAAAAGTTATAGGTCTATGGCTAGGAATATCGTTTTGGCGAAATAACGACACATGTGCTATTATATTAGGAATAGACTATAGACTTTTCTGAAATCATATAATCTATGTTCTAATAACAGTACAGGAGTAGAAAAAAAAATATAATTGTGCTTAAAGGCATTTTTTACGTTAATGCTTACAAAATTAGAGACATTATCAAAATCTACTCGTTATGCATGTTCTCTATTATTTTTAATATACGTAGATACTCGCGTTGTTTTAGCTACTAGACATGGAAACTTTAACGATTTGTTTTGTATTTACCGGTTACCACATTTTTGAAACGGAATAATAAATTATTATAATATCGCTTCGGTTTACATAAGCATTGTGATACTTCCGGAATACCATGAAGATCAATAAACGACAGCATATCCGTATCATTGATTACGAAAGTGATCGGTTTCGCGCATCACCTGTGTTTACGTGGAAATTACACGGGTTCATACAATTACACGCTTAGGGCATTGTGTTGCTCAGTGGTAAAACCTTTGTTTATTGTGTTTGTAGTTCGTTCGTCTATAGAATCTTCATCGCCATCAAAGTTCTATAGAGACGTAATCATGTAATAAATGAGCACTTATTAAAATTACGAATCACGGAGTAGACTATATTTTGGACCACAGGATGGAACGAGACAGAAAAAGATCATTCAAACACGCAATAACGGTGCAACAGATACGCATAAATTTTATAGCTAAATATTTATTTCTAAATAGGATACTTTTTGTCACAACAATTTACCCTTTGATCATGACCAACGCCAGGCGAATTAATAAAAATAGACAATGAATAAATATTTTGGTAAAAATATAACACAAGACATACATAAGCATTCCTAACCAGAACTACCATGCCACGTCTTATAAATTTGACACACACACGCAGTAATAAAAAAATAGGTCTATGCACAGAACACACAAATCTTATCGTTTTCTCAGCAGGTTATAGTTATAGTCGTAATCGTAACTTCTAATGCATTTTTATACAAATATTAAAATTGCATCACAAACCTAGACAAATTTAGTTGCACGAAGAGAAATCCAAAATTCTAAGAAGCTTGTTTGATGAAATTTAGCTTCAACTAAAAGAATGTGACGCGAAGCTGAGGTAACAAGACCAAAGCGGCGACGCGACGGAATGGTAGCCAAGAAGAGTATATAGAGCAGTAAGTAAATTATGTATCAGTTTAATACCACCGACCATATTGTTTGACATAATTTCAAAGAGATGACAGGAATGTAAAAAAAAATTACGAACGTACATGGGTTATATCGACTGAAAGAGATGATCACTAGAATACTCGTATTTTCATATGAGAACACTATTCAGTTTATCTAGACATTTGCTTACACGCCTTCGAATCCTAAATACATTATTCAAATGTTTAATTAACAGTTAGTATAAATGTTAACGATATGCGTTTTATTGACATTTAGAAACCGCGGAAACTGATCCAGATCAGGTCATCATTTTTAAGTGTGATAATAAATTAACGATAAATTTAATGTATATGAAACCATTAATCAATTTCAAAAGTGATAATTAATAGAGAGGTTTTATTATTCGTGTGGTGATGGCCGACTTGTGTCACATAAACTTTAATCATGTGCTCGTTTGCGTTGTGTAATATCTAAGTATATTTTTTTAAATCAATGGAATCCTTAATTTTTCAATGGAATCTTAAACAATTGTCATATTACTATATTAATGAGGTAAAGATTTAGAGTTTGACTTGTTTAAAAGTCAAAGTTTTACTATATCACTGTATATATATGTTTTTCAGTAGCACTGGGCTAGGTATCGATATCGAAATCAATTGAATGCAAATATATCTTTATTATCATAGCGTATTTATAACATTTCTTAATAATCATCACTTTGTTTTGTTGCCCAATTGTTGACGTCAAAAAGTTCCTAAGAGCTAAGTTTACTGCCGCCTCCAAAGCGCTAGTGCAGAAGAAGCGGTAACAAACTGCACTGCAGCATTTTCTCCTAAGACGTGTCAACTCACAATTAAATTATTATTTTAAAGTTAATATGTGGAGAGAATAAATTTAGGTTATTTCATTATTTAAATTTAATTTTATAATTGTCGAAATTTTAAAATAATTTAACTCAAGTTGTAGATTCAGTGTGTACCAAATTATGACATTAGTGTGTAGTGTAGGGACCCGCGCCAAGCTTAAGCCAAACTTTGTTGCGTTCCTCATAAACGTTTTACTAAATGTTTTGAGCCTATAATACGGGGCAACTAAGTCACTTTTATTGGGTAAGTTTCTTACGGTAAAATCACTTACTTTATTGTATGAGGAAATACTTTTCCTTACATACCGTGATGGTAAGGTTAATATACCTATTTCCTTGAATAATTCTCTGAGTAAGACTCTAGGTCCTAAGCCGTAAATCGCACGAATTGCCCTTTTTTGTAAAATGAAGATAGTTGAAAAGTCGGCTACACTCCCACATAACAGTATGCCATAAGACATTAATTAAAGTACACTAGTCTTGCAATTGCTTCATCTGTCAATTGTCTTATTCTCCTAACAGCATAAGCCGCAGAGCTAAGCCTATTTGAAAGTTCAGATATATGAGCGCCCCATTGATGTTTCGAGTCGATTGTAATTCCTAGGAAGGTAGTACTTTCAACAAGATCGAGCTTTTCGCCATCTCTCAGTATGTCAACACAGGCTTGTCTCACATTGGGAAGAGAAAATTAAATGCATTGGGTCTTTTCAGCATTTAACATGAGGTTATTGGCAGTAAGCCCATCAAAAATAGAAGACATGCGTCAAAAATCGATAGAGTCGCGTCATTTCATTGCTATGTTCCTATCTAGCCATCAGATCTTTTTCCAAATTTTAATCAACAAATACCATCAGAAAAGATTATTTTGAAATCTAAGCTAAGCTTGCAAGTTAACCTTATATAAGCTTGTAAAAATGTCCACTTAGATAAATGTTGTAAATTCGTGAATTCAAATTTCCCTTGGTTTATTATTTCTGGCTTCGCAAGCAAACGGTAGCATTTAGAAAGGTTCACCTTGGAGTGCCATTACAGGGCAGGCCCCACGGGTTGCCCCAAGCTTTGATAAATAATTCTTTGGAGTGATAGTGTCACCTAGATTGTTTACATTGATTGTTGGTAACTCTAGATTAGCTACGGAAAAAATGCCAGGTGCACGCACACCTGGCAATACCTGGCATCTGTTTAGAGTTTAAAAAGTTTTGAAATACACGTGTACCTTTTCCCAAACTTTGTAAACTTCAAATAGAAAAATAAAAGTCCGCAACTTTGAAAACCTTGTGAAAAAATTCTGGCACTTAAATCATATATTGTATCCATGTTCTTACGTTTATCGCAAAAAGTTGCTTAATTTCAGGTTTACAAACTAAGTTGTCATCAAATATGTTCGTTGGTTGGATATAAAATAAAGTAACATAAAATTGTCAAGTACAGGCAATGATCATGCAGTCTCTATAGAAAAAGATAATCAAAGACCGCAACTAAGTAGAGTAGGTCGGTAGGGGTGCTCTGGGTTACGCAGTTAAGGGCCGGATGTCTGGGGTGTGTCTCCTAAAGCGGTGGACGCAGCGTAGTTTCAGATGATACTTATAGGTAAGTTGAACATGTTTCATAAACAAGTAATTATTTTAAAAAAAAACAATGAACTAAAAGTTTAAAGTGCTTCTCAATACAAATCAATCGAGACCAAACTCGGTGGGGTTATGTTGTTTTATCTCAAAGATGCCACGGCCACTTTCCGGCTTCATCATTAGATCAGATCATTGGAATATTAGATTGTCACCCAAACGACATAGTTAAGTATGTGAAGTTTTAGCTCAATTGAATACTGGGAAGTGGGTGATGGGGCTTATTTCGCTTGCAAGATTTGATTACAGGCACATACAACGGGACTGCTGAAACTAAATCAAAGCTCGTAATTTGTTTTAGTTGGTCTTGTGTGCACGTGCAACTGACCGAGCACACCACGTGTCACAATGCACGTGGAATGCACAATAATTAATCCTTTCCAGGAAATACCTCGTCGTGCACAGAGTTATGCAAAGCCGAGCCGAGGAAGAGCAGTTGAAGGCCGCTGACATTGCCCTCTTGTTGAATAGAACTGCCAAAATGAGAAGGGAATTCATTGAGACATAAGTGATTTTAAAAATAAGATCTGTAATGTTAACTTAATTTTCATAGGTACTTACTTTTAAAGATAAAACCTTGTTGTGGTTTACATATAAAAAGACGTATACTTATTTTATTATGAGCTTAAAATTTACGTTTTTTTTTTATTATTACGAAAACTAAAATAAATCACGGGGTATTTCCTTTACTGTTTTTAAAAACAAGTAATGTAGGTACCTAAATTCGCAATGAGGAATACCTACATAAATCCTAATCTATATTTTCAAGATAGTAAAAAAAAAGTATTAATTAATTTCTTTATAAGCCGTGTCAACTATGTCATATTAAACACCTAATGAACCTGATTTTCTGCATAACATTATATGTAAATCATACATAAATTACGTTACATATATCACGCGAATTCTCACCACTTGCCGATCCCAATCTTTTTTCGATCAGACTTTAGCAGTTACTTTCACAACCTACCTTTTACTTTTAAAGTTCCCACATATTTATCGATTTGTCGAACATAATATGTATCTTACTCGTAACTGCATTGGTTCATTTATTTCGCAACATATTTTAGTTTGTAATTTTTCAAAGATAACCATCAAAAATTAATCAATCAAAACAAAAGCTGGATAATTATGTTTATGCCATTAGAGACGACCTTCATCTTTCATTATAATCACATTTGGTAAGTTCTCTTCAAGACCCCTTTCATTAGCACCGCTGATGTTCCAACGGTTTGTAAGTCATTAGTAAGTAAGTCAAGTGACGGTTTAAGCATTGCGGGCGCCCCTGGGCAAGATTATAGTGAAGACATTCTTGGGTAGTGATGTGCCGCCGAGAAATTTTCTGATCTCAATTAAACTTTCAACATTTTTCGAGAATTTTAGTTGAAAATTTTCCTGAAGAAATTTCTAGCGGAAATTTTCTCGGAAATTTTCCAGAACGATTCGAAAATTTCTGTAAATTTTCAAGAACGGCACATATCAGTAATCTTGGGCCGTATTCCCGTACTTGAATCTAGAATTTGGATACAGAAATACTGTTACGTGTTTATCTCTAACGGGGTAGACAGAGACTAGTACGTAAGACTCAGATTACGTTTAACGTAATGGTGGGCGCGAAAACTAGATGGAGTTTCCAGCCTTATCACCTAATATCATGAATATCATGATGCTTATTTTAGCCCATTCCCTCGATTAGCTTTTATAATCTGCGCGTAATTTGAGACGCTGCAAGTACATTATGCGTTGTTTTCCTTTTTCCCAGATCACCATGGAAGGAAAATGTACAGCATGGAGGGAAGGAAACTCCCTGACTAAAATCACGTCTCTTGACGCCTGCATCCCTTTATGCCTGATGCCTTTGGGCATACATAACCCTGTCTTACCCTAATACCGGAACTGAGTACAAACCATTTATCTATGTAACTATAGAGTGCGCTTACGCAATAATTTCGCCGACCCCTGATACATCTATTACTTTCTTTGGAGAATGGCGACCGGACACGGGAGATTTGACGCAAGACCATTAATATCTTGTCAGACTCAAGGTGAACGGAAAAATTATGGCAAGTGGCTCAGGCCTTGGGGAAAGCCCGCAGGGACGTATTGCTGCGGATATGGGTAATGTCTATTGACTTATTGGCATGGAGCAAAAAGTGTAGCAATACCTAAGTGGTACAAATAGTACATTTTTAGGGTTCCACATTTTAGGGTACACATCCGTCATGACGCTAAAAATTGCTTTGGGTTTTATGGCTTTGAACGGGGAAAAGACACGATTTGTTTTAACAAAGAGAATAACAATCGCGCTTGTAGTATATGAACTCGTACATGTAAGTACAATCATACTGCTAAGTCTGTCACTGTTGGTTCGCTCAGCTAGATATTTTCGACTTCTTTCAGACAGACATTTTCGACCTCTTTTCTTTATAAACGAGGCCACCTAGACTAAATTTAAAGAACGGGTGAATATTCAACACCTAATTTGATATTACATAAAAAGCACCAAATGACCCGCACGTCTGTCTGCGCTTTCTCGCGGCATCGTGTCCAACTCATTTGCGATTACGGACAATTCGGAGAATCCCAGTTTCGAGTGAAAACCCGATTTGCTCGGAATTCACCATACAAAGGCAATTCACGTTTGCTGAATTTGATCGAATTCTATTTGTAACAACTACTTACTTATCAATGATGGAACAGAATCTGTGACGTGCATAAATATTTTTGACAGTGTGGGCACAAATCTTACCTAAATTACGAGAACGGCTGCATATCAAGGCACAATACATTTTTCGTTAGTATCTGATATTATATAAGGGTGGCACAGGGTAGACAAAGTCTGTGTCTTTATGAAATACATGCTACTAAACAGAATTTAAAATGGTGATTTTGATATGCCACACATACAAAAGAAATATATACAAAATTATAAAACAAAACATGATAAATATCGCACTGGGAACATATATCAATATCATTGTATCTGTGTGCTACAGGAATCCAAAAAGGTCATAGCTAAGTGCTCGGTGCTGCTCAGAGAGCTCACTGATTTTCAGCTACGGTCTGTCAAGTGCAAGTACGCATCTACGGTCGTAAGATTTTACGACCAGAAGGATAACGCGCGTGTTGTTATCTAGCTTACAAATTATAATTGCAAGAAAATCAAATATGTACCAGATACCCTATCTATGGGATTGACAGAGCCACAGGGAATTTAAAACGCTTTACACATTAATAACTACCATCCTTGGACTAATAACAATGTGGACTAAGATTCGCTGACTAAACTTAGGTTTGCCAGGTGTCAGGATGAAGCCGGACAAAGTCAGCGTTTTTTGGTTGCGAATGCGGTGTCTGGTACGACCTGGCCGGCTCTTGTTAAGCTTTTAAAATTTGACCATTTTTTTTCAGATGGACCAAAATAATTTAATGTTTTACTTTTTACCCAAATGCTAAGCTAAACTGACTGGTCTTTCTGACTTTTCGGTTTTAAGATCTGGCAACCATAACTACACTAATTGCATAAGTATGCAACTAATAGTGTAATTTTATTGCTTCAACATGTAATTATGAAATTATCGCTTTTAACTGATCTTGTTCTAGATATCAGATGATGGCTTAATAACTTAACACGACACACGGGAAATAGAACATCCTGTATTACCCATTATTATTTCATTGAGTAAAAAGATTAATTTTTTCAATAGCTACTTATTTCCCGTACTATTATTACTTTACAGTTAAGTAAGTAATATATAATTACTTCAACTTATTTTATGTGAATACCTATTACTTTACTATTACTATCACCATTGACTAAAATATTTTTGTCACTCTTGTACTTTTCGCATAAAACTTATTTTTATAATTAATAGAGAGTAGTATTCATGTGAAGTAAAGAGTAGCTTAAGACGATTTTATTCAGACTCAAATTTTCTTTTTATTCCTGGCTAATGGCTAAGTTTATAAAAAAATATTTTATATGGTTTACTCACGTAAAGTTACTGCACTAGTGCTCTGGGTGCACCTACCACTCGCCTTGTTGATGATCGTCAAAATCCATTCAAAGTGGTTGGACTGTTCGACTACTCCACGTGAGTAAACGGTATATCTAATACATTCTTTTTGAATTTATATGATGTTAGTTTTATTTTAATAATACGAGTATTCGCAAATTGTTTAGTTAGGGTCACATCTTTAAGTATTTCTGCGCCTCACCATTCGGTTATGGGTTTTCCCTGTTATTGTAATAATAAGTAATTTTAACTCTGTTTCCAATATTATACAGATTGGTACCGTTGCAGCCGCGGCGGATGAGCCGTGAGATCGATGCTATGAAGATGTCATGGTGCTTAACGAGGACCCGAGAATTTGCTATGATGCCGTTACCGACGAATCAATTTATATTGAGGCCGAAATATGCCGCTTTGTTCAAAACTTTGTGTCCCAATTGAAAATTAAAATTAGACAAATGTGAGACTGACTCGAGTTCAGAGGGTTCCGCAGCCACAAAACTACCTACAAATACGTTAGTATGTCGTATAGAAATATGAAGGTATTTTACTACCTACAATAAATAAATAAATATATAGGGACAAATAACACTGATTGAGCTAGCCCCAAAGTAAGTTCGAGACTTGTGCTAGGGGAAACTAACTCAACGATACAATATTTTATAACCTCCAACGATACGATATTACCTCCAAGATCCAGAACAATTCAAAAAGGCCATTTTCCAACTTGCTCCTACAGGGATCAAAACCTTTGGGTGGCGGACTAGCATGGTGACCACTACGCCATGGAGGTGCAATAATTTACAACTCTCTACTCTTAACTCAATACAGCACTAAAAAGTGCTTTAAATAAAACGAAATTAAAAGCTTTTTCCAAAAACTAAAGATATGTTTTTTTCCCATACATCAATACACGTATCATCAGTTTACTTCCGACTGCACTCACACAGCGTTAAAATTTTTACCAAATTGATTCTTACCAAACAACGTTAGATGATGCATCAATTCAGGGAAGTTCCATTGACATGATTTCAATTGCACTCTACAGACGATTGAGTCATCTCCGCTGCAACCGAAAGTAACAAATTCCTAATTTAGCGTCTTGGTGAAAAAACTGCTTTTTTCGTTAATAGTGGTAATACCTATTACTAACCCCGTTTTGTAATTAACTTTCTTGCTATACAACACAATATCGACAGATTGCCTGACAATGCTGACGACACAACCAACGAGAGTGTAATAATAGTTGAGTTCCTAGAATATCTATCTGCTTATGATGTAAATTCATCGCGTGATGGTAAACCTGTCCTGGATAAATTGATTAATGTTTTCCTAAGACTTCTTTATTTCAAAGTGCATCAATGTCATTGTGTTTTTGTACATGAGAAAAGAAATCCAAGTCAGGTATGAATTCATTTGCTTTCCTCAGTAGCCTCATTTTGATTTAACATGTAGGTAACATGAATTGTATTGTTCTCTCTATAATGTTCAATCAAAGGCCTTCAGCTATTTTGGGGTGATTGAGAAACATATCAACATCCAAATCTTCGCAACTTAAATACCTAGTAGGTAAAACCGGCAATTCAAGGCGTTCGAATTGCATTAAAAATATAATAGATATTCCTTTTTTCATCATTATTAAATCTAGTCACGATCACGTAACTACAATTTCAATATCGATGCATTTGTTTCCTGTTTGAACAGACAAAATATTTAGTTGAAAATAGAATAAGAATGAATTTTTAAACTGTTCAAATCTCGACTAAAGGCCTCTCCCAAAGACAAAATATTTAGTTGAAAATAGAATAAGAATGTGCCGCCGAGAAATTTTCTGATCTCAATTAAACTTTCAACATTTTTCGAGAATTTTAGTTGAAAATTTTCCTGAAGAAATTTCTAGCGGAAATTTTCTCGGAAATTTTCCAGAACGATTCGAAAATTTCTGTAAATTTTCAAGAACGGCACATATCAGTAATCTTGGGCCGTATTCCCGTACTTGAATCTAGAACTTGGATACAGAAATACTGTCACGTGTTTATCTCTAACGGGGTAGACAGAGACTAGTACGTAAGACTCAGATTACGTTTAACGTAATGGTGGGCGCGAAAACTAGATGGAGTTTCCAGCCTTATCACCTAATATCATGATGCTTATTTTAGCCCATTCCCTTGATTAGCTTTTATAATCTGCGCGTAATTTGAGACGCTGCAAGTACATTATGCGTTGTTTTCCTTTTTCCCAGATCACCATGGAAGGAAAATGTACAGCATGGAGGGAAGGAAACTCCCTGACTAAAATCACGTCTCTTGACGCCTGCATCCCTTTATGCCTGATGCCTTTGGGCATACATAACCCTGTCTTACCCTAATACCGGAACTGAGTACAAACCATTTATCTATGTAACTATAGAGTACGCTTACGCAATAATTTCGCCGACCCCTGATACATCTATTACTTTCTTTGGAGAATGGCGACCGGACACGGGAGATTTGACGCAAGACCATTAATATCTTGTCAGACTCAAGGTGAACGGAAAAATTATGGCAAGTGGCTCAGGCCTTGGGGAAAGCCCGCAGGGACGTATTGCTGCGGATATGGGTAATGTCTATTGACTTATTGGCATGGAGCAAAAAGTGTAGCAATACCTAAGTGGTACAAATAGTACATTTTTAGGGTTCCACATTTTAGGGTACACATCCGTCATGACGCTAAAAATTTCTTTGGGTTTTATGGCTTTGAACGGGGAAAAGACACGATTTGTTTTAACAAAGAGAATAACAATCGCGCATGTAGTATATGAACTCGTACATGTACAATCATACTGCTAAGTCTGTCACTGTTGGTTCGCTCAGCTAGATATTTTCGACTTCTTTCAGACAGACATTTTCGACCTCTTTTCTTTATAAACGAGGCCACCTAGATTAAATTTAGAGAACGGGTGAATATTCAACACCTAATTTGATATTACATAAAAAGCACCAAATGACCCGCACGTCTGTCTGCGCTTTCTCGCGGCATCGTGTCCAACTCATTTGCGATTACGGACAATTCGGAGAATCCCAGTTTCGAGTGAAAACCCGATTTGCTCGGAATTCACCATACAAAGGCAATTCACGTTTGCTGAATTTGATCAAATTTTATTTGTAACAACTACTTACTTATCAATGATGGAACAGAATCAGTGACGTGCATAAATATTTTTGACAGTGTGGGCACAAATCTTACCTAAATTACGAGAACGGCTGCATATCAAGGCACAATACATTTTTCGTTAGTATCTGATATTATATAAGGGTGGCACAGGGTAGACAAAGTCTGTGTCTTTATGAAATACATGCTTCTAAACAGAATTTAAAATGGTGATTTTGATATGCCACACATACAAAAGAAATATATACAAAATTATAAAACAAAACATGATAATCATCGCACTGGGAACATATATCAATATCATTGTATCTGTGTGCTACAGAAATCCAAAAAGGTCATAACTAAGTGCTCGGTGCTGCTCAGAGAGCTCACTGATTTTCAGCTACGGTCTGTCAAGTGCAAGTGCGCATCTACGGTCGTAAGATTTTACGACCAGAAGGATAACGCGCGTGTTGTTATCTAGCTTACAAATTATAATTGCAAAAAAATCAAATATGTACCAGATACACTATCTATAGGATTGACAGAGCCACAGGGAATTTAAAACGCTTTACACATTAATAACCACCATCCTTGGACTAATAACAATGTGGACTAAGATTCGCTGACCAAACTTAGGTTTGCCAGGTGTCAGGATGAAGCCGGACAAAGTCAGCGTTTTTTGGTTGCGAATGCGGTGTCTGGTACGACCTGGCCGGCTCTTGTTAAGCTTTTAAAATTTGACCATTTTTTTTCAGACGGACCAAAATAATTTAAGGTTTTACTTTTTACCCAAATGCTAGGCTAAACTGACTGGTCTCTCTGACTTTTCGGTTTTAAGGTCTGGCAACCATAACTACACTATTACCCATTATTATTTCATGGAGTAAAAAGATTAATTTCTGCCAATTGCTACTTATTTCCCGTTGTATTATTACTTTACAGTTAAGTAAGTAATATATAATTACTTTAACTTATTTTATGTGAATACCTATTACTTTGCTATTACTATCACCATTGACTAAAATATTTTTGTCACTCTTGTACTTTTCGCATAAAACTTATTTTTATAATTAATAGAGAGTAGTATTCATGTGAAGTAAAGAGTAGCTTGAGACGATTTTATTCAGACTCAAATTTTCTTTTTATTCCTGGCTAATGGCTAAGTTTATAAAAAATATTTTATAAGGTTTACTCACGTAAAGTTACTGCCCTAGTGCTCTGGGTGCACCTACCACTCGCCTTGTTGATGATCGTCAAAATCCATTCAAAGTGGTTGGACTGTTCGACTACTCCACGTGAGTAAACGGTATATCTAATACATTCTTTATGAATTTATATGATGTTAGTTTTTTTTTAATAATACGAGTATTCGCAAATTGTTTAGTTAGGGTCACATCTTTAAGTATTTCTGCGCCTCACCATTCGGTTATGGGTTTTCCCTGTTATTGTAATAATAAGTAATTTTAACTCTGTTTCCAATATTATACAGATTGGTACCGTTGCAGCCGCGGCGGATGAGCCGTGAGATCGATGCTATGAAGATGTCATGGTGCTTAACGAGGACCCGAGAATTTGCTATGATGCCGTTACCGACGAATCAGTACAGTATGCCGAAGTTCAGCGACTGAATTTCAGCCAAAGCATGCCTGCAATGTTATTTGCATTACTAGCAACACATAATGCCAAACTTCCGATGCTTTTGCCTGAATCGGAACTTCGGACCCGTACTCGTATCCGCTCCCGCTCCTGCTCCCGCTCCTGCTCCCGTCCCGCTTCCACTCTCGCCCCCGCTCCCGTTCCCTCTCCCGCTCCCGTTCCCCGCAGACGCGCCAAAGATGTAGAGTAAATTCTCATATCAGCACATCAGTACTACCCGGCGTTTCCGCCGAACTTCAGCGGCTGATCTTCAGATTATTTAGTGTGTCATCCCCACCGAACTTTAGACACTGAACTTTAGCCGCTAAACTTTGGCATAGTCTGCTGAGGCACTTAAAGTCAATGCTTTGAAGCTAAACATAACTGATGAATGAACTGAGATTGTCACTGTGATTTGGTGCCATTCATCCCCAACAATTTTCCTTTTTAAATATACACAGTTCCATGTGTTTACTTGCTTTGATATGACAATAAGTAACAGTGTCAGACGCTTAAAGCCGCTGATGTCGATCTAAGTACTGGTTTTTCGCATGGCCAACTTTATGTGGCTTTCTCCAGGTTTAGTAACACTTCAGGTCTTTTCATATGGCTCCCGAAGGAAAGAATTCTAACATAATTTATAAATAATTAAAATAATATTGACTTTTGACTTCCACTGCTACAAGTACTTTCTTATCTCTCTCTCTCTCTCTCTCTCTCTCTCTCTCTCTCTCTCTCTCTCTCTTTCATTAGTTTGTATTTATATTAATACGCCGGAGTCATAAAGTTCCCGCGAACGAAGTCGCGGGCATCAGCTAGTATTATATAAACCTACATTACCACTGACTCACTGACAGAGTTGTTTAGTTTTTTTCCGAGTAACAGGTGTCATAAACGATATACCATCGTATAGAGGGTGCTCCAGTGAGTACCAGAAAAATCTGACATTTTAAGATCTGCGGAAACCTCATGTAGAAGGTGTACGGCCTGCCAAAACGGTTGGGGTAAGGGGCGTGATTTTTTTTCCAATATGTAGGAAGTTGTGAGCAATTTGACGACTGTCATTTGTTTTTTTTTTTCAAAATCTAAGATGGCCGCCATACATGGACGATTCCCCTCCATACAAAAGTACCCCCTAAGTAACCAAGCGCAGCCTGAGGCCGAAGGCCGAAAGCGTAGCCCGTCGCGAGGCCGCAGGCCGAGCCCCTCCCCCTCTCCCCCCTCTGACCCCCCCCCCCAATTAAGTCTCGCGAGGCCGTAGGCCGAGTGATGCGAACCCGAAAGTCAACTGCATCCGATTTGGCTGTAAATCGATATCTATATGTATTTTTAACCGAAAAATCCAAAATTTATATTTGTTTTTGGAATCCAAGATGGTGTCTGGATTTTAAAAAAATTACAATTATTTCCTTCATAATGTTTCACTGGGACTACATAGGGGTCTGAAATTTTGTATGCTGGGGTAAAACACCCCGCGGAACTCGAAACTGCAATCAGATTTTGGATCCAAGTTGGTCGCCCACAAATTTTTTCATGTTTCCTCAATTGACTGAAGTTTTTACCCATTTTCTGAACTGGAAACGTATTAAGTCTACCTCAACAGGTGCCGCAAAAACCGCGGGCTGCTTGCAGCCTGCGCAACGCCCGCAAAGCTAGTATTAAATATGTACATATATATATACACCCAAGACCCAGGACAATTACAAAAAGTAATCACCACTTTGTCATCACACACACACAAAGTCTATGTAGAATGGACCCTGCTGCCCATATATCTCCCTAAGTTGCCTTTTACTACACCCGTGAAAAAGGAATGGGGTGGTGACAAAGCGTATTACCAAATTAATTAACGCTTTCAATTCAGCGTTACCTTCAGAAAAAAATAGTCACAGTCTGTTATACCAGCTGCTACAAACTAAACAGTGAGTTTGACTCATCGAAACTCTTCGTCATCCAAACCCAATCTTTGTGCATTTGTGACCACAATATTATTTATATCATTATAATAATAATAATAATAATAAATGTTTATTTTCTCATTTACAAAGGTAAGCCTTAAAATTATAAAATGTGGGTTCTTACAGCTAGGAATACATTTGGTTTTAAGACTTGTTCCCTTCGTTTGGAGACTAGTCCTTGAAATTGGTTCCTATTGGAACTTGTGCCACAAGTGACTAGGCCCCTCCCTAGGATCACATAGTCTTGATGTAGAGAAAATTTTTTGAGTAAAATGTAGACAAGGACTTAAATTAATGTTAGTAGTGCTATAATATTTGACTTAATATATAATGTTATTCTTAGTGATTAAGTTGTGAAGGAAATGTTAAATACTAATTACTATATCAAAGGATGGGAAGCACAGGAAAGTTGTTTTGTGTGTAAATGTCTATGTATGAATGTGTGTGGGTGGAAGTGTACGAGTCAATGGGGAGTTAGAAAGATGTTTGAGTGAATGAATGTGTCATTTGTGACAGTTTCAACTACACAGTTCTAAGTTATTTTCATTTTGTAAGATATATAAAATAATGACATAATCACGAGGAAAAGAAACTCTTATAACAAGATAAATTCGGAGTTTACTTGTTGAAATAAAAATTATGTTATTTTCCAAACACAACAATAGCTTTCTTAAAGCAGGAAAAGATTTTACAATTGCAAATTGTTTAGTCACATTTTTATGAAAATCGTGTGAAATTAAATTTATTCTACTGCAGTTGGTCTAAACTAATAAGGTCCTTTGCAGACTAGATACTTTTAGCACAGATGACCAGCGATCTTAAAACTGAATCGTATCGACTCTATAATTCATCAACTATTAGTGACAGTGCATAGCAATTATAAATTCTCTGAAATTATGAGTTCAGCACAATCCAAGTGATGCTTGATATGATGAAGCTCTACTTATGAGTAGTGTCCGACCGAATGTTCGGTTTCGGTTTCGTTTTCGGTTGAGTTTCGGCAAAAACACGAGTTTCGGTTTAGTTTCGTTTTCGGCGGCAAGCTTGCCGAAACTACGACCGAAACCGAAATTAGATTCGGGAGTTTTCGCGCTGTGATTCGTCATGTTCGGCGCGTTGAATGAACGAATGAATCCCATCAGAGCCCAAGTCGTGATTCGCTTGTATGTTTGCTGTTCGTTTTGTTTTGTTGTGGTGGCGAGTTTTCGAGTGATTTCTTTAAATTTGGTAAGTTTTATCTCGTTTTATATTTAATATGACTGATAAAAGTAAAATCAATTTTAATACATATAACATTTAAAATATATTTTTTTTTGATTTGCAAATTCTTTACGTAATCAAACATTAGTTAGGTAAGTAGTTAGTAATGACTATAGTGTATTTTATGGTGATAATATTATGGATTCAGAGTTTCAACGTTCATTTTAGTATTTATTACCAAGGTATCCAAGTGGCAAGTACAATAGATACTAACTTACCTTAAAGGTTCCTATGCTGATTATTAATAAATGAAAATGTCGAAGTCTGCTTGTCTATGTGATTTAAAGAGAAAACAATAAAGACTGACTGATTATAAAATAACGTTTTCTTTATTTTCTCTCAAAATATGATCCTTGTAAGGAAGTTTCGGTTTCGGTTTCAGTTTCGGCCGAAACAGAGACCGTTGCCGAAATTAGTTTTCGGTTTCGGTCGTAAAACTAGTTTCGGTCGGACACTACTAATGAGTATACAGCCGCTCCATCGAGCTCCTTCGCTACTCTGTCTGTCTAGGTATATTATATCTACTCGTAACAAGGCAGTCTAGTCGTGGGATTTAGGGTTTTGCTAAGAAAATGTCAATAAGCCCTAATTGTATGAATGATTTTCCAGATAACAACACGTCAATGATTAACGCTGTATTTTACATAGTAATTTGAAAATCTTTTTGAAAAGGTTCACATTATAAGTAGTATAAATTAACCACATTAAATTGACACAGGAGTTTCTGCGTTTATCGTGTATAGACAAACAAACAGAAAAATCGATAATGCGCCATCAGGTAATTTATAGATCAAGTTGTTAAAAAAGTAGCGCGTTTGCTACGTATTAGGCATAGCTTAGAGCGAATAATAGAATTATTCTAGTTCTCAAAACGTCAATACGAAGCAAGTCCATTGTCCGTGCTAATTGGATTGGCGGAAATGCGATTGTCGCGGCGTTACCTAAGTACCTTATTAATTACAACTGTCCGGACTCAGAGACAATCGTATTTACGTAAATTTCCTAACAAACACAGACACACAAATTCCGTGAGAACTGACACATTTGTTTATGTACTACTTACTTAAGAATGTCATGTAATACATATATTATTCTCAGAATTATAACATCTTTTGAAAATAAGTATCTTAGTTAGTCTTCTTCCATTTCAGTTAGTCTTCGCAAACACAAGCATTTAGCTGATCATTAGTACCTACGCTACGAGGGGTTAAAATTATGTTTTCTAATGTTTTCATACATCGTCTTATGTATATGAAGTGACTTTTATTAAAAATGTACTAATGGCTGGTTATTTAGCTACCTAATAAAATAGCATTTTTACGTTAGTCTACATAAACTGGTACTGAGTAGGTAACAATAGGTGATTAACTTTAATTACTACGTCCCATCTTAAGATTACGGCACTGTATTATGTTTGTCTATGTTTACTTTATTCTTATTTATTCTGTTCTCTTAAAATCTCATTTTATTTGACGAAATTTCCTCCATTTGAACTGGTTGGGGTATACCTTATTTTCTAAAAGAACAGTATGTAATACCTACGACTAGTGGCGATTTACACACTGCTCCGCACCCCGCTGCGTAGCGCAGGGCTGAACTGTATACAAGTATCTCAATTTGTTTAGGAAATACGCATAGGACAACACACTGACACTGCGTCTACTAATATCTATTATATGTTTTACATCTTTAATTTAATCACTCTCATTTAATTCACCATTTAAATAAAATAAAACATAACCAACGCAATTTTTTTAGTTTTGGAGGGTTACAAATTTTATTCTTATATGCCACAGACTGGGTGTTATAAGTTAGATTTCTGACACCCTCTCTTTGCGTTGGGACATAAATATTTTACATGTAATGTAATAGACACGTGAGGAACATCGGAAGCATTGGGAAGCCCTGCGGCGCCGACGGGAAATTAGGTAGATCGAATTAGGTGAGCGGCCGACAGGCAGACATAGCCAATATCCGGCCGTTACAACGGTACACACCTCAATTTCAAATTATAGCAGGATGTTTAATACATACACATATTTACTATTACATTTTTATCCTTAACGGGGCAGACAGAGCATTTTGGGACTTGCGGCTCTAAGCGGATAGAGCCCAGGGCCGCCAGACACTAAAGTATTTTTTTGCGTGATGGTGAGTGAGAAGGTGGTAAAAGGAATGAAATTATTGATGGTAGTATGTTTATAACTGTAAGCTATATTCTTAAACAGTATTTTTGCGTTTGCGACCATTCGATACTAACACAGTAATTCTTCTAAAATCCGGACTCATCTTTGGTTCTGCGATTTTCAAACGATATTAGAGAGGAAATAACGCCTCTTCTATTTTCTAAGCAAAAGGACTGTACTGTACAATTAAACTTCAATGTACTAGTTAAAAGTGGCAAGCAAAAATATTCACGGTCATAATTGCTTTAACTGTAGATGTTATCTACCTTTTGTTTGATCATCACTATTCTTCTGACTATAGTTTTCATGTACATTTGTATGAAAATTCTAGGGTCGAATATTTTTTACTATTGAAATAGTGGTGTAACCACAGACCTGCTACTTGGTTTAACAACTTACCATAGGAAGTATCGTAAAATATTGCTGACGCAGGTGCCAGGTAATAGTCACGTCGTTCTCCCCATCAACTGATTTGCATACCATTATTATAAGATCAACGAATATGCTTCTTACTCTAATTTTGTCATCTATATTTTTTTATGTGATGCCTGTAACGAATGAGCTATTTATTTGTAAGTACAAGAAGATTTTGTTAGGTTGTTACAAGGATAGAAATATTCTGTTAGAATTAAAAAGTATTAGAACTTATGTGACAAAGTAATTTTGCAATTACCGTTACCCCAGGCGCAACGTCGCAAGCAAACAATGTCGTCAGTCGTCGACGATAAAAGTTTGTTTTTAATTTATAAACTTTTGTTTATTCTATAAGAAATTATTTATTGGTAAAACTTATTTCATAAGGCATATGATGTAGGTGCCATTTTATATTTCTGGTAAGGTGTTGATGATAATGCCATGATAGCTACTTAAGAGCAGCCTTCTCGTCTTACTTTTCATACAAACGCTCGTACGTGATTATGGCTTTGTAATGTAACTGATTTTTCTTGAAAACTTTTGAACTCCCGGGTATTTTGTGCGCTATTTCTTGTTTTTTTTTGAAACAAAAAATTAAAATTTAGAAAAACAAATTCAATATAAACCTCCAAAAATCTGCTTTTTTGCACAAATTCTTGCGAAACTTCGACCGTTAATAAAGTACTCATAAATTGTAAAGGTAAAGAAAATATTTCGGAACAAACCTCGCAAATGTAATGAAATTTTTAAATAAAAAAACATTTATTTCACACACTTGTAAGGATTACTGATAAACACGTATCACCTGGAACAAGTTTTATGAAATTTCCGCACCCTATTAATAGTTAACATTCGTTCAATGGATAGTTAATAATGATACTAATTACATTCAATAGAATGCAAACCGTGCCCTTATAGGCGCTATCTCGCTCTTTTTGGTTTGCCTCTTTTTCTAGCATTGTCCTGGATAAAACAACAAGCTTTTCAAATTATGCTCGCGTTCTCGACAGAGCGGCCGGGAAGAACTGCCTTAACTTTTGGATTAAAGCCGTAGACAGTAAGTCAGAGGTACTTGAAGAATTCGTGAGGAATGAAGAAAAAAAAAAGATTTGACAAACACAAAATCGCATAAATATGAACACGAACTAATGTCGGTGTCTAGACTTATCTATAGAAGCTATTCAAGAAGAGTAAGTATTAATACGTTTAGCACTAATACCGTCTAATACTTAGCAGTAAATTTTTCTGATAAGTTCTTCTATCCGATCACAAGTGACACGCCCTTGACCGCCATCGCCGTTGTGCAATACTACCTACACAGCCGTAGGTAAATCATTCATACTTTAATTTCGAGCACGACTGTCAGTCTACAAAAACTTTGACACAGTTCCTGAGGTTTATTGATATTCGCCTTTTAACTCAAACTCAATTATCTGTAAAAACTGGCACGAGTAATGGATACAGCAATGGATAAATTGATTGTAAAAATAATTCTTTAATAGGTACCTACAAATTTAAGATTGATATTATGATAAACACTAATATAATATCGAAATATACATTGTCTTTTATAAAAAATTAAAATATTTTATAAGTGAACTCAGTTATGAAATTCAATTAGAAATTAACTTTCTCTTAGGAAATATACCCATGTTTGTAATATGAATGGGAGGCCAACAATTATATTTCTTATTTTGATTCTTCAGGGTAAGTTTTTCAGCATCATGGATAGAATTACCGCTTCAAATAGTTTCGGTTTCGTTATTTTTAAGTCCCGACAAAAAGAGGGGTGTTATAAGTTTGACACGTCTGTTTGTCAGTCGGTCTGTGTGTGTGTCTGTCTGACTCTCTGCGTGTCTGTCTGTGGCATCGTAACACTCGAACGGATGAACCGATTTCGTTGCGGTTTTTTTACGTGAAAGCAAGTTGCCGTGGGGTGGTTCTTAGCCATGTTTGAGGAAAACGGTTCAAGCGCTTATAAAAATTATTGAGGGTTACAGCTTGAAAGCCTGACTTTCAAGCTGTAACACCCAATTTTTTTTTTCCTTTGCCTTAAAAATTAAAAATGACGCAAAATAGAGGAACTACCGATACTACGGAACTATCACTAGATGGCGTTCTTGACATTTTCGTTTGGGGGATTTTTTAATTTGCCGAGCAAATAATTTTGTACTATAATCTGGATAGGTCTTGCTAGTAACTTTGGTAATTTTATCTACCGCATTTAGATTATCTCTTTTCATTCTTTGGCAAATCTCTAGCATTCCTTAAGTTAGTGCGAACAGTAAATGTGGCTACTTGACGATACAATTTGTGGCGCCGACAAATCATTTGAACGAGCGAACAGTAGATTTGTAGATGAGAAAAATTTCTATTGGTAACAGATCTGTCTATGTCATCCAATGCTATCACCACAACCCGTTTGCTCAGTGTGGTGTTCATGGGCAAATCCCCCTTTATTGATAGAGAAATTTCATCCAGCAGTACAGAAATATAATGCCATTAAAGTTCATCGACACAAAAAGGACTTAAAGTTTTGTTTTAAATTCTTTCAGTTTTGTGTTTAAATCAATTTAAAATACAGTTTGTTATTAGATCAGTATGCTCTTGGTATAGTTTAAAGTGCGTTTGTTTAGGTATTAAAGGAATGCAAACAATCTTGACATCTTTTTTTATTGAAATATACACTTTATAAATTAATACCTTCGCAAATTACGAATTATTTATTTTATAAATTATAAATTACATAATTTATTTGAATTTTGCAAAGGAATTGATTTATAAAGTGTATATTTCAATAAAAAGACATGTCAAGATTACCTTAACAAATGGACTATAGGTATTATATCATTCTATATTTTTATAGTTACTCATTAACTTCCAATTTATTTTAAAATGTTTTTAGTTAAAGTATTTGCAATCAATGTTTCCACGGACATTATAAAACTAACAGTTGGCTAATAAATAAATTGACTTCTACCAAACGAAAAACGAACGTTGTGAATAGGTATTTGAAATCCTAGCAGAAATACAATGCTGTAAGGCAATATTGGGAATATTTCAAGTCTTATGTCTCAATACGATGCTATTATTTAATCTTTGAAAGCAATAAACGAATTAAGTCATGATGACCTTTAAGACTAACGGCGGTAACTACTTTATTTCTAGTTTATAAAGTTACTATTGTGTAGGGCTCTACACAATAGTAACTTTATAAACTAGAAATGCGCAGGACCCAAACCTTCTTATTATAAAAATAGGACTAACTTTGTTACTACATTTTAACCCTTAACCGCCAAAATTAAATTGACATTGATAGATGGGACTGTGTGTGATACTAGATGTCAACTTGATTTGGGCGGATAATGGTTTAAACCATTATCCGCCCAAATCAAGTATTCATCATCAGATTATTTATCCGTTACTAGTAACATAGATAAATAATCTGTGTTTTATAATAAGACGGAAAATGTATGTATAAAGTTACTACTTTAACTCTGCTAACCTTTATAAGATAAGCCTGCCAGAAATCACTTTTGCTGCATTCTAACCATATGTTCGGTTAGTTCAAACAACAGTTTAGCCTCAGTATATTTAATTAAGTGACATAATTAACTTTAACGTAACGCAAACTAATAAGTTCAATATGTGGTGTCATAACACTAAGAATAAAGGCAGTATTACAATAAACTTGGACCTGCCGGAGGTCGCTTTACAAGCCACGGTCTTGAAACAACATGCTAATCGATTTCACGCGAATATTGTGTGAAGTGCATTTTTTGTTCCTTTTGTTATTGCTATAATTGTACGGTACGTTTCAATAATAAATATTGATTTCTGTGCTAATAACGAGTAGAACTTATTCTTTACTCATATTTTAACGTTATAATACTATTTGTTGATAATTTGAATCTTGGCACGTTGACCAACCAACGTCTATCGCCCAAACCTGGTCTACTGTAAATGTTGGTTACTGTTATCATAAGGAATTTTCACTTTATTAAACACACAAAAATGTATACAATATAAGAGGAAGAAAAAAACTTAATTCAAACTAAACAAACTAAAATACTACTTAAATTATAATTAAACAAAATAAAAATAATTATATAATAAAAACTTATATTGACGACCTCCGTCACCATGCTAGTCCGCCACCCTGAGGTCCCGGGTTCGATCCCCGGTCCGGGCAAGTTGGAAAGTGGTCTTTTTCAAATTGTCCTAGGTTTTTGATGTTTATCTATATATGTATATGTTATAAAATATAGTATCGTTAAGTTAGTTTCGCATAACACAAGTCTCAAACTTACTTTGGGGCTAGCTCAATCAGTGTAATTTTGTCCCTATTTATTTATATTAAATTATATAAAAAATGGAGGTCAAATCGCTGCCGTCACAGGGCAAAGTACCCAAGAGACTAGCGGAATTTCCGCGTTGGATAGCAATACTTAGACGCTGTCTGAAATGCGCGCCGGCTCTTGGGTCCCCTTAATCGTCGATATGGCGTGCGGAAATTTCCCTAAAAAGGTGATGAGCTTCCGCACCCCAAGGCCATAAGGTCTCCACTGCAAAAGGCACAAATATATATGGCTCCCCTAGAGCCGAATATTTGCGCCTCTTCGTGGCTTCCGCTGGCGTCGCCGCCGCGCCCGCTTTTCGAGCAGTCACTCGTACATGGGATGGAGCTACAGTGTCTACATATGTAGCACACAAGCGACCGCCCGTTCTTCCAAGGGATGAGCGTCATGTCGTCGGGTCTCTTGCCATCGTCCCGCGTAATACCCTTCGGTTCTAGAATTACTGGCACACCGGCACTGGCAAGAGCACGACGGATGACGTCATTCAAGGTGGCGTGACGTGAAATACGCCCTGCGCTGCTACGATAAACCAGGCCGTGGTGACCTAGGGGATCGATATCCCCACCACAGCGACAGGGATGTGGCTCATTCGTTCTAGCGCCTAATCGGAGACTGACCGCTAAACTAAATGTAGTTCTCTCCAAGAGTGTGCCTATACTTACCGACGGTAAGGCATTTAACCAGTAACCCGACTCCGGCTCACAGCTGGCTAAAAGACGAGACCTCTGCACCGCACTATTCGTATTCAGTAATAGTTGTTTCTGAATAAGTAGGCAGAGAGGCTCATCCCATTGCCGCAGCGAAGCCGGATTCGAGGGTAGAGCATGGCCCGGACCAGTTGCACCAATCCAAGCATCCCTGGCCACAGCTAAGCCGGTTACCCCTACGTCGCTTAGCGACGGGCCTAAAATCTTACCGGTACGAGGTTAGCCGTGCTATAGACTGAGGACAGAAACGCTAGAATACACAATACACTTGAAATTTTTCTGATCCCAAACCCAAGACCACCGTGGCGAATTGGTAATGTTGCTTGGATCCAACTTGTGTCATCTAAGTAGTTTACAATTTAAAATATTGGTTAAAGTGTCTCGGACTTTTACATCGAGAACAAAAGATGGTTATAGGTGGTGTACAATGTGGTGTACAATGGAGTGTGTAGGTGATCTTGGGTATGAAGAGACAGAATTTTATGATCAAATATGCCATGTGGGGATTGATGTCCGTTGGGCGTCTGAAGGAGTCTTCAAAAGTTATTAATTTATCTTCTACAAATTTTGTGAAGGAATCCTCCAGCACCGGTGACCCCAGGAGGCGGAGTGACTGCTCATTTTTTAACTGGAGCCAACACATTTAATTTAGAATCTGCTATCATTGTATGGTTAAAATTAATAATAAGTTTGCTTTTGTTAAAAATAATATATCTTTAATATTAGCTGGTATAGCAAAGAAAGCTAAAAACCAAGAGATTAGATTTTAAAAAAAGTTTGTATAACTCAAAAGGGCACGCCTTATAACGCCCATTCAAAAAAAATAATTCAAATTATTAATTATAATTAACGATACTAAATTAGATAGTAGTAGTTTTAAAAGCAAAAAAAAATCCCGTGACTACATGAAATTATTGAACAGAAAAGGGAACAAATACGTCCAGACAGATATCCGGATATCCACAAAAAAAAATTTCATCATTTTTTATATGTTATACTTGACAAATATTTTCTATAAAAGGGTTGTTTTCATATCTCATACTTATGTTATTGTATTAGTGCAATATGAATATAATAGAGACAGTCTAAGTCCGGAAAAATGCTTGACCCTGACATGTTGAGAGTATGGTACTACCTCAACGCTCCGCTTATGAGGTGTGCAATAAAGAACACCACTTTCATATCCTCCATGCTTAGAATAAGAACTATCCGGATGGAACCAAGCAATTTCAGTTCACAAAAGTAGGTATACTTATAAAGGTAGTCAATGCCGTACGGTATGAAGCGGCCTTAATAAACCACATAGACATAGACATTTCCGAAAGTATTGTCGTGACGAAATAAACGCAAAATTACATTGCTATCTGAAAAACAATTAGGTGACGAAATTAAGGTTATATTACTGTCAATGAAATTGATTTCACTCACAGGGGATAAAGTTTACATGTAAAAATATAAAAACGGAAATTTTGCATTGATAATATAATTTTTTGGCATACAAGAAAACTTTGGTCGATGTTAATTTATATTTATGTAGATATACATACTTCTTCATCATGTCGCGCTTCCGTTTGAATTTCTTCTTAGCCCTGCTCCTTTGGAGCCAGGAGTGCGCTTAGAAAAAATTGTCTTTAGCTTATGTTTTAGACATACAAAGCCCGACCTTAGGATCTTAAAATGTTTATTACATCTGCAATAAACCTAAAAAAATTAAGGGTACAGGCTTGAATAAATCCAGCAGAAAATACAAAAAAAAATGGTAAAAAAATCTTATTTCATTCAATGACACGCAGATACTCGAACCAATATCATTTGAAATATTAAACATTATTTAGGAATTATTCAACAGCTAACGGAAATAAATAACACCTTTGATCACAGTCAACAAAGATGTTGTAACCCGCCGACTTCGTCGTTTAATAAATTAACATTAGTTCCATTTTCAAAGGCTTAGTCTAAACTTTACCCCGAGGCGGAGGGCGCGAGCGCAGCGAAGCATGGCATTGTTTGGGCAAGCGTCGGTGCAACAAAACCGAGCGCACCGCCCTCCCGCGCGACACTCGACCATGCGCCATGCGCACCGCCGCGCCGCTGCTGATGCTGCTGCTGGCAGCCGCACGCGCTGCCGACAACGACTCCGACACCGCCACTGTACCCACCAAGGATGTTAACGAAACCCTCGACACGATCACTCTTGCTAATGGAACCATACTTGATGTCGCGACCAACAGCACACTCGACTCGGACGATGAACATGAACCGATCGTTAGAAAAAAACGGACATTTGGAGATATAGTGTTCAGGGGTCTGGCTGATGTTCTTGGGTACAACGTGCAGAGAAAACCACCGCAACCTGCGTTCCCGCCTCCAGTCGCTCCTGTACCCGGAATAGACCTGCCACTGCAAGCGGCACCCGCAGCGCCAGCCCCGGCCCCAGCAGCTCCACCCCCATGTGGAGCACCTCGTGCAGCTGCACCGCCTCCCTGCCGAGCGCAAAGACCGCCACCGCCACCACCTAAACCAACGCCACCACCGTGCCCTCGTCCTCGAGCAGCTCCTAAACCCAATCCACGGCCTCCACCACCACCGCCACCGCCACCACCGCCACCACCGTGCCCACAACCAAAAGCTAATCCAAATACTCCGCCCCCCTGTGCGCCACCTCCTCCTAAACAGCAAGCTGATCCAAATCTTGAAACCATCTCTTCTAGATTCCAATTGAGTTTTAACTTTGAACGTAGTACAGCCGCGCCTGCAGCACAGGAAGCTGAAGTTGCCGATGATCAAGAAATATTTGCTCCAATAGCAATTGAACCGAAAGCTGCAAGATTACCAGCAGCTCAGCAACGAGATCCTCGAGTTTTTGTCGGTGCGTTTGTGTTAAGAAATGGTGAAAAACGTCGAGTAAGCACAGTTGACGCTAAGGTGCTGGATGGACAGCAAGCAGCAGTTGAAGATGATTATTTAGGAGATTATGAAGAAGCTCAACAAGTGGAAGATGATGATTATGAAGATGTACAAGAGTCACGTGATCAGGCTGTCAAGCAATTCGGTAAAGCGGTTAATAAATTTTGGGAAAAGAAACAAAAACAAGCTCAGGATTTCCAACTCCCTGAAGATCATTATCAAAGAGTACACTTTGGTGACCGTCCGTTGGCTAATCAAATTCGACGATCTGGTAGACGAGAATCTCATCAAAGTCTTCAACGTGGTAATGCTAATGCAAACACTATTCATTTGCCACTGCCAGATGCTGACGATGAAGATGCAGAAGTGACAACTACGACAGAAGATCCTCGTCGCCCATTGCGCCCGCGAGTTCTACCTCCAACGGAGCATAATCCGGGTCAAATAGATACAGTGACAGTACGTGTACCACCAATTTACAAAGAAAAGCGTCCAAAGAAATTGCACCGAGAACGTCCAGAAAGACCTGATAGAGATGAAAATGACAGTCATGAGGTCATCGACGAAGAACAGGGTCAGAGCTATAGAGAATTAGATACAGACGGAGAAGATTCTATAACAGCTTATCGAACTGAGGCTCCCATTAGGCGACGACGCAGACGCAAACAGAGTCGTAAAACGCGCTCTGCTGAAGAAACAGACGCATCCGACGACGTCGACGTCTTTGGACTCGGCGATTACGATTACTTTGGTAAGAAACTTCCCATTACAAAAGAAGAAGAGTTCTATAGAGGGTTGACAATACCTCCACCGACAAAAGATGCAGATATTGTGCGGATAGAAGAACAAAGTTCTAAAGAAGGTAATGGACACTTCCTAAATGATCATGAACGACTTAGAGAGGATTCCGAAAAACTAGATAACTCTGGTCGCCTGACTGACGCGGGAAGAACTGATGACTCTGGAAGAGCTGATGATTCAGGAAGAACAGACGATTTGGGAAGAGTAGAATCAGACGACCGTCCTATCAAAGACAGAAAAACAAGCGAGAAGTTCCGCGCAGATTCCAGCGAGAGAATTGACAGATTAAGTCCCAATGCTCAAGTCCATGAAACAGGATATAGTAACAACTACTTGCACGCAAAAAACGTGCAGGTAGAAGACCCACGACCACGAAAAGCGGTATGATAACGATTACGCACTGTATAGACCCGCCATACCTAGTTAGTTATTTAAAAAGAATTGTTTAACACTGTAAGGACTACTTGGACTAAAAGTAATCAGGCTCTCCAACTCTTTATTACTCTAGCTTGCAATTGTGCAATACTTTTTAAAAATGATATATTTAGGAGAAGATTGTAAATAACATCGATAAACTATTTGTGCTTGCTTTTGGTCCAAATACAAGTCTGTTTTGCTCAGAATTATGCATAATGAATAAGGAATGATAAAACGGTTTCAACAAAAACTATTGTGATATAGTTAGGTAGGACGCATGTTGCATATTTTTACATTGTAGTCTTGTAATTTTTATACTTAGTTGTAAGAAAGCGTATTTGTAAGTTTCTTAATAAACAATTTCGTAAATGGATAGTTTCATTATTTGTG
This sequence comes from Acrobasis suavella, assembly GCA_943193695.1. Classification (NCBI taxonomy): domain Eukaryota; kingdom Metazoa; phylum Arthropoda; class Insecta; order Lepidoptera; family Pyralidae; genus Acrobasis; species Acrobasis suavella. The sequence goes on from OW971943.1 coordinate 6,847,507, forward strand.
TTGGCGACTATAAATCGATTGCTGAGGCATGAAATTTGATTTAGCCGAGGCACGTCGAATCTATGACAACGTCTGTCGGCTAAATGGGTGAAGGTCCGCAGAGATAAAATAGAAAATAAGTAGAAACGACAGCCATTGGCAACCGTTTCGAGATAAGTGCAATGACCTTATTGCTTCGTAAGCATTTTTTATATTGACACAAACCGTTGCAATGCAAATTGTTGGACCAAGTTGACCAAACTTCTAGCTAGATATTGCAATTGCAAAATTTTGGCAAGTCTAGTACCCTTTCCTGTAAAACATGTAACACCTAACTAGCTTATTTAATGGATTAAATATTTACAAGCAAAGACGATAAAATTACCAAAGATTTGCTTGGCTTTCATAACACACACAAGATGCCTGAAGATATCACGAATAATTCAGATCGAATAAGTAAGGGACTCGGCATTCGGTGACATCGTTAAGGGGGACCTTGACCGCAGTCGCGGGCTGATTTCTACGGTGGGTCGAAGTTACTGAGCTTATCATGAACCTTGCCGCGGAACTAAAGAGATTAGTAACAGGTGTGCCAAGTCACATTAAAATGGCCATTGTTATTATCAGTTGAATTACCTAACATATCCATTTTTCTCATTTATTCTAATGAAATAAATACATATTACGTAGTACCAATAAGAGTGATAAACATGAATTCTTAAGACAAGAACATTTATTCAATTTCATCGCTTATTGCTGCAAATAAGATTGATGTACCTACCTACGTATAAACTTTTTATACAATTGCATCATTTTTTCTAAAGATTTTTATGATAAGTTAATCAAAACATGTTGTTCGAGCATTGCATTACTTTTAAGTGATTTTGCCTCGTAAATCTTGTAAGTTGCAGAATTTAGTAAAGGAACCAAATATTTATATTTTATAGGGTTTTTAAGACATTCAAGATGGAATAATGGTAAAAAAATACTACACAAAGCGAAAACAATATGTATTCAATTAACACTTATTATTGTTATCACTTAAAATAAATTAATACCGAGTACAACATAATAGTGCAAACTAAACACAGAAGATACAAAACTTTTCTTAACCTTAAAGACATCAGTTTCACTCTAGAGATTTTAATAATGGTACGACCATTATTAAAATTTCCAGAGTGAAACTGATTCAGCTGTTCTTTTGAATAACTCATTAGAACTAGGCCTCTTTAATAGTGTCTTCACGTGCTGAAGCCGCTCAAGCTAAGCCGTGGATTTCGTTGTAATACCAGACACGTGTGCAAATATAGGTATAATTCGGTAGATCCAGTTACGACATGCTCTACTCAGGTATTACTTATATTTTTTCTTGTCAGCATTTCTTGTACTGAAACTTGTGCAAAATCATGGTTGAATCCTAGCTTAAGTAAATAGGATTTACTATAGCTTATATTTTTATTTATCAGCAGTCTACAGCGATTAAGTGAAGTCATGGTGATAAGTAGTATTGTAGTAGTTATTTATTAGGATAGCGTGCAATATTAAATAAAGTTGTTAGTCTTACAAAATAGCTTCGTTTTGGATTTAAATTATGCAATAATTATTTTTTCTGAAACCCTTTTTATTGGGCTGCTTAAATTATGAAGAAAAAAAGATATGTTTCCCAGTTTATGACGAATTTTAAGAGATTATTATCGGTTAATTGAAATGATATAGTTAAACTAAACAAAAAATATCAGCTTTTGTTTTCTCAGCAAACATGAAGTTTTCTGGTAATTGATACTCGTACGTACGTCGTACCTATAACATTTAAAACTTTTTTTTTTAATTAACTTCATAGAGTAAAATTTTAACCCTTAAATTTTAGATTAGCAAATGATATGGTATGTATCTTGGCTAAGTATTTACGAGAAGGCTGTACAAAGATTCATGCTTAAATTAAATTATTTGTAGTTTTTATGAAATCACATACTTAGTCATCACAGAGTTATATATTAAGATATAGGTAATAGTGAATAAGGACGATGATGCCGTTGTACTTGTCACATTTGTATACTTATGTGTACAATAAAAATAAATAAATATCTTTTACACACAGCACAGGACTTAATTAAATAAATATATACGGACAAATTACACAGATTGAGTTAGTCCTAAAGAGACTTGTGATATGAGATACTAACTCAACGATACTATATTTTATAACAAATACATTTATAAACATAAAAAACACAGGTCCATTCGAAAAAGATCATTTTTTCCATCTTGACCTGACCGGGTATCAAACCAGGGACCTCCGGTGTGACTGCCTGGCATGATGACCGCTAGGGCACAGAGGTCGTTAACTTTTCTGACGATCTTTTTTTATTAAACCAATAAACTTTTTGAAAAAATGACTATGTACATCATCATCATCATCAGGTCTTTCAGTCTCCACTGCAGGAGCACGACCCTCTCTGTACTACCAGAGCCAAACTTGGCCAGAGCAGCCAGAGGACTTGGCCTACACTCTCCACGCTGGCCAGACGGGTTGGAGAGGTCTCATTAATATTTATAAGCTTTGTTTAGCTTATATTCCCTGAGTCGCCTTCCACGACATCCACGGGAGGACTTGGAGTGGCCCTATTCTACTCTGGCGGAAACCACACTATGTACGGTTTTGTGCAATATTGCGTAAAATATTTTTTTTTTTTTTTTTTTACAATTTATTGGTTTAGGCATTTGTCCTCAATCTCACCTGATGGAAAGCGACGATGAAGACTAGGATGAAGCATGCCTATCCAAAAGATACCCATTCAATCTACTTTTGAATGTCCCGGGGCTGTACTTCTCTGGGAATATAGACGCAGGCAGTTCATTCCACACCTTAGCTACTCGAACCAAAAAGGAATTGTCAAAGCGTTTAGTTCGAGACTTAGGTATTTCAACGACAAAGGGGTGAAACCCCTGTCCGCGCCTCGTAGTCCGATAGAGAAATGGTGAGGGTTTCACGAGATCAAAAAGAGCCTTCGAACACTCTCCAAAATGTATCCTATAGAAAACCGATATGATATATCTATATATATATATATATATATCCTATATTTCACGTCTTATAATCACGGCGGGGTCTCCAGTGTCGGGGTACAGGCTGGTGTCGGGATGTTAGGGGAGTTAATAAATAAATAAAATAATAAATAAATAAAATGTTTATTGGGTACTTAAAAGTTTACAATGGTAACTAATTGTGGGTGCCTCCTTTTAAGCAAAATTTGCTTGTGCCAGGAAACACCGCTCTCTTATAACAGTTAAATTATAACATGTGAACAAAATTTAAGTACACTTAGGTAATTGACACTTATTAAATGTACGGATATGTTCGGAGTTATTGAATATTGCTTATTTAAAAATTAAATAGATAATAACTTACATATATAGATAGAATAAAATAAAATATTGTGGATAAAATAAAATAATATATAATAATAAATATGATATAATAATAGAAAAATAAGTTAAAATGTCTGTGTAGCTATATGGTGGAAACGTTCATCATATGTTTTCCCTTTTAGCCATATTGTTAGCATTGACTTACACTCATAATATGTTTTGTTATAAATATATAAGACTTTATTTATCCTATTATAAATGGTAGAAGCCCGTGACTCTAACTGCGACTTAGCAAATTGAGTATTCACTAGGGGGGTGTAAGCAACATCTGTTTTCCTTTTTCCTCCTCTCCCAGAAACATCAGTAATACAAGGAAGGGATTTATGCTTTTTTAATGTTAACTGCAGAATGTATAGTTTTCTAACTTATAGAAGGTCACTAAATTCGTATAATTCCGTGGTCGGACACAGACGGTTTATAAGTACATGACTTTTAACAATGTTCTTTGCGCCCGTTCAACTTCTAAGAAACGAGTTTTTAGTGCAACACCCCATATCCGAATACAGTAGGTAAAAACAGACTGAACCAAAGCTACATAAATGTTATTTAAAATTAATTTAGATGCTATATGGCGTAGCGTCTTGAATATCCAAACGAATTTGCGGATTCGAGCAGTTAGTTGCTCTATTTGAGGATACCAGGAAAGTCGCTCATCGACAATTATACCTAAGTATTTTGTCTGTGAGACTCTAGTTATCAAGGGACAGACACAGTTTATTTTTGTCAAATTGTCACATGTGTGAATTTTTAAATTAATATCATGTGGAGGTTGAGTTTTATTATTAATAAAGTAACAAGGGAGTATAAGATAATAGCCGGTCTCTCACATTAATGTTTATTCCTTATCACAAGCGTTGGTCTAGGCGACCGGGAGACGACTGGCGAGACGCCAGTCGACGGATCGTCCGTCCGTCAGTCGCTTTACAAAGATACATTATGTCGCTACATATTTTCATTTAATTAGCTTTCGTATTTATTCAAAATTTCCAACGTCTCAGAGTAAGTTTGTCAACATTTGCAAGTTATAGGATTATACTACAAATAACAAATCTAATCAGGACAGAATATAAGACTCCCCAAAACAGGAAAATGAAAGTACTAAACCCTTCTGTATTATGTCATTTCACAGTACATGGGCGGATGTTGAATGTGTTAGTTGCGAAAACAGTTTCCTTCTTTTTTGTCGTGTTGCCTGACATACTAATGACTACATTACGACTGGGGCTCAGGTGCAATATGTTAACTAGAAGATATTATACGGAACGTACCCATACTACATGATACATTTTTTCAACATTTTTACTCCGTTTAGAATAAAATAATATTTGTTTCAAATTAGTTTGTTTCCATCTGTCTCTGTCTATTGTCATTGCCGACCAACCACACTGAAAAGCGTCTAGGTCGTCGCGCCATCTCTTTCTCGGGAAATGGGGGATGGGAGGCACCTATGCTCAGCAGTGGGACGATACAGGTTAAATAAAAAAAAACATTAGTTTGCTTGTCGCGTGACGCCGAGATTGTGGCTGTTCATATATCCAATTTATAACCCAACTAGCACAGCGTTAAAACAACCTGTATATCTTTCCATAAATCGGTTCCATTCGAGTAGCAAGTCGATTTAGTTGGAATGGCGGTCCTGTTTATTCTTCCTTTAAGTAATGTTTATAACAACTTGGTATGTTAGATAAACGTAAGACACTCAGAAAGTTTTGCGAAAATAAAACAAGCAAATATTTAACAAAATATTTTTAAAACAAGCTTTTATTTTCAGTACTCCTTAAGACGAATCAAACGAGCCCAAACTCAATGGGGTTGCGTCGTTTCATTACAGAGTCCCTATGGCCACCTTCCAACTCCATCATCAGATTAGCTGCATGTCATCATTATTTTGCATCGTCACGCGGTATACGTATGGGTGCAAAATTTCAGCTCAATCGGAAAGCGGGCAGTGGATCAAAAACTTGATTGCAAGATTTAATTACAGACAGACAGACCGACAGACAACGGGACAGGTGAATTTAAATAAAAGCTTGTAAAATAGGGTTCTAATGGTATTTTTTTACTAAATCTTTTCAAAGTACTCTCCACCAGCCTCTTTACAAAGTTTCATGCGTCTAAACCAATTTTTGAAACACTTTTTACAGTCCGCACACCTCGTTTATAGCCTGCTCAAACGCTGACAACGCATCTTCCGGCCACAAAAATTGTATCCCTTTGAGCAGATTTTTTATTTTCGGGAAAAAAAAGAAGTCACATGGTGCTAGGTCAGGGCTGTAAGGAGGGTGACCCAGGAGTTTGACCGGCGTGCTCGCTATCAAAATTTCCCCCCCCGCTTCGTTTGCGTCGGCGGCGGCATTGATTCGTTTCGAAACACCCAAACCGTCGACTGGCGCTTCGTTTCTGGATCGTATTGATAAATCCAAGTCTCTTCACCTATAATGATGTCGTAAACACGCCGACACGAGCCTGCTTCAAATTTGTTTATCATATCGCGGCACTATTCCACCCGGGCTTGCTTCTGATTGAATCTTATTCTGATTGCATTCGTAATGTTGTGCGGCACCCATTGTGAAACTATCCTCCTCACGGGAAGATGCACGTGTAGAATCTCGTTCCTGATCCCATCTGCAGGATGTGCTGAATCTCCTGATACGTAACTTGCCTATTGTCGTGGATTAAAGTTTTCATCGCTAGCACGTTTTCTTCCGTAACAGCCGTCAAAGGGCGACTATTTATTTATTTAAACTTTATTGCACAATTAAAAAAAATGTACAAGAGGCGGACCTAATGCCATATGGCATTCTCTCCCGGTCAACCATTAGACCAAGCGGAAAATATGTATGGCTGGCGTGATGAAATTCATAATTTAGTAAACAAAGTATAAATATCTACATATGTAAGTACATATAGAAAAATAAACTATTAAACATATAATATATATCAACTTACATTAAATACAATATATATACATATTAATAAATATATATGTAATATACATACAAATGAATACATATATCAGGATGATTGAGGCTAGGACTGCTGTAAAAACAATTTATGTACCGCTCGTTTGAAAGCCAAACGACTAGGAGCTCTTCTTATAGATTCCGGAAGGGCATTCCATAGCAGGATAGCCTGGACTTGGAAAGACTTGCCCATGAAGGAAGTGCGATGAGGAGGGATATTAAGGATGGAAATGCTTGAGGAGCGAAGTGTGCGAGAGTGAGTGGAACTGAGAAGGTTAAATTTAGATTTAAGATAGTTAGGGGAGTGCGGGTTATTCAAGATAGAAAAAAGCATACAGAGTATTTTAGTGTTACGACGTAAGGGGATAGGGAGCCATCCTAACTGAGAGCGAAATGAAGAGACGTGATCAAATTTACGAATATTGAAAATAAATCTGATGCCTTTATTGGCCAAACGATCCAATTTGTTTAGGAGAACTTGTGTCAGGTCACAATAACAAACATCCGCGTAATCAATAATGGGAAGAATTAAAGTTTGAGCTAACGTTATTTTAGTTTTAAGTGGAAGAAAGTTCTTTAGACGATAGAGAGAGCGCAGCGAGGCAGTTACTTTTCGACTAACCTCGGCTACTTGGGTAGTCCAGCTCAGTACTACTTCTTTCTTCATCCCCCAAAGTTAGTCAACCGCACTTAAATTCGTTATACCAACGATACACGGTTGCCTTGGACGGGCCTTCACCCATAAATGCCATTTGAAGCCTATCGTACGATTCATCCGGTTTCAGGCGACACTTGAAATCGTAATAAATCATAGCGCGAAAATATTCTCGGCTCAGATCCATTTTTCAATGAGACACGATAATTTGAATTAGTCCGCAAAAAATAGAAGGGAAATTTTAAAATTGGAACATACCAATTTTTATTACAAATAATTATATTTTCAACATTCATTTTTCACATTCCTAACATCGTGATCCGTCAACGTACCAAAGTACGGGATATCGGAAAACGGTTATGAACCTTTAATGGAACTGGGCAGGTCACCTGGCACGCCAGAGTGATGTCCGGTGGAGTAAGGCACTAACAGAATGGTGGCCTAGGACGGTTAAAAGAAGCGTCGGACGTCCTGTAATGAGATGGGTTGTCGATATAGTCGAGGTCGGGTCGCAACTGGATGCAATGAGAGCAGCACAAGACCGAGAGTAATGGCGTAGACTAAGGGGGGAATATGCTCAGCAGTGGGCGGGAAAAGGGCTTTTTTTCGCAATACTTAGGTATACAAACAAAACTGTACGAGATACTGTTCTCGAAATAATGTCTTCTGAATAAAATGCTTTAACCCGTCAGCTCCCAGACGGTCGGATCCGACCGAGAGAACAATAGATAACAATGGGTTTGCAAAATTGCGGTTGTTGACGGGTTGAATTGTCACACTAATATTATAAAGGCGTAAATTTGGGAGTGTGTGTGTATATTTGTTACTTCTGATATTGATAAAATTTGGTATGCAGGTAGCTGACACCCTGGTTTAACACATATGCTACTTTTTCCGCAGATAACACTACGGGGCGCAGTAGGTTATAAATATTTATAAAGACAATTATGTGCCAGACGTAGTTATCAGGCAGTTTAAGCAAAAATGCAGTTTAGTTAGTCGCTTTAGAAATGTTGCTGGGCGCAAATATGTACAGTTGCCGTCACTGCGCTTCAGAAATACTTTTTTTCACGCCTGTTTTAAAATCTCTGGAGTTATGCAAATATTATTCTAAGAAGAATTTAAAATATTTTTACAAAGTATCAACATATCTACAATATTTATTGCTGTGTCCATTTATTCCTGTAGAAGAAATAGCTGAAAAGCGGCCTCCGGTCTCTAAAGCGCCTCACTCCGTGGATACAAGCGAGAACGTGTGTATTTAGTTAAAGAGGACCATATCGTTAAAGCATTGCTTGAAATCCTATTATTAAGATTGTCACTGCGTATTCTCACAATCATAATTATTATAAGTCAACACAATATCGCTTGTTTTCTATATAGGTATCACACTCTCACTAATTAGATCCTTGCTCATTATCTATACTAAACGAACATAAATGAAAAAAAAAATTGTTCGACGTTTTTATCAATGCTTATCTAAAAAGAAAGTAACATAGAGTAAAAAAACAAACCTAAAATCCAACTCTCCAAAAGGCCGTGTTGGAACTGTATTACACGCAAGCCCTGCAAAGGACCTGGTCGATTAAAAACCCGTGTATCTAAAAGGGAGTCATCCTGCCTTAAAATTTTAAGTAGCAATTGTTATGGTAAATATCTTGGCTATGTTTTGAAGGTTGTTTAGAAGGTTGTACAAAGATTCATGCCTGTAAAGTTATTTGTAGTTTTTAATAGAATCATAATATTAGAAGCCTTTCTTATTATTCTTATTCTTTCCTTTTATTAGGAGCCAGGCAAGAGCAGGCAGTGTTATAAAAATAATTTAAGTAGGTACTTAGGTCAGTAATTTTCAATTCCCGCTTGCATTAACCTCTTGTATGGCGGAATACCAGACACCTGCATTTTCACATATATATACGCATCGGCATACAAGAGGTATATGGGAGTACATGTAGGTTCTCTTGCAAGTGATTCATTTATGCGCAATGCATGGAAATCAAATTTCAGGATCGTATGAGTAGTTTTGCTATCGTAAAATACAACATAGTGAGTGACATAGTTAAGTAAGTTTACTTAACTGCTGAAGATGGGCCATCAGATGATATTACGACACAACGAGCGCGTGTCGGCGCGGGAGTGAGAGCCGAGGAAAGTGATCGCGGACATTTGGTAACGGAGGACGAGGTGCGCGTGCGCAATGAGCTCCAGGGGCGGGCCCGGGGCGGCAGGAATTATTTATGCAAAGAATAAACCAGATTTGTATTTCAAACAGAAAACGTACTTACTTAAGTTTTGTAAGATGGCCGGGATGAACTGAATATGGGAGGAAGCACCAGCATTATAATCTTGTTTAGTAAAATTTGTCAAACATTATAAGATACGCAAACGTTTTGGTAGGTATTTTGTGTCTAAAACAGATTTTATTCAAATTAAAAACTTACGGTATGTAGCAAAGCTGTGGACCAATTTATTTGATAAGATGTTGTAGATTTTGTATTTACTGGGTTCGGCTCTGCTTTCACTGGTACAATTTTCTCTGATTACGTTTGTCGATTGATTGGTATGCACCCGCATCCTCGTGTTACGAGAATGACGCCAACCTACGTGCCCACCGCAGCGATGACAAAAGTACTGCTCAAAAATGAACTCTAACTCCATGTAGTAAATTTCATAGTTCATCAAAATAAAACATGTCAAGAATTTAGATACATTCATTTATGACTGTGAACGAAAGCATTATCGCATAAGGACGAATTTCGATGTTAGACGTCCGGCTACCCCAAGTGAAACTCATACGCTGGCTACATACTAATACATGGTACTTTAAGTTATAAGTATGGGTGCTTGTGGGCGATGACACTCGGTTTCACAGTGACTATTGTGACGGGCAGGCGACCGTCCCAACATGAGACTGACAGCAGTAAGTATCGCGCAGTGAACCTGAAAGTGCAGTGACAGTGAATAGTGCAAGGACAGTTTTGTTTTCAACTAAAATGGTGCATCGTGCGTTTCAGATCGCGGTGGTGTTGTGCATATGCACGAAGCTGGCAACAGCGGATGTTTCTCATCTGAAAGCAGCCAAGGCTCGTCTAGCAGGCCGACTGGTCAGCCACGCCAAACATCACAAGAGGGGCATACTGTCACCAGTGCCCACATTTAAACTTGGACATGATATCCCACTAGTAACACACTCGGTTGTGAAGCCTTTAGTGGTGACTTACCCTCCAACGGCCTCTGTGACTGCAGTGAAGGTGCCGCTCGCGCATCCCTACGCTCACCGCTTCCCTGTTCCAAGTGGTCACAAAGTGCCAGGACCTCATCCGCATTACGGATTAAAGTTCCCACATACAAAAACTGTTGTAGTGCCCAAACCAGATCATCACTTCCATCATCACCATCACCATCTTGAGCCCAAACCCTTGATCCCAGTAGTTCCTGCAGATCCAGTCCCAGCTACTCCAGAAGTGCCTGTTCCGCAACCTACCGGTACCATTGTACATCCTCTTCCAGCTCCACCACCAGTTATTGTGCGTCCTGGACCTGTGTTACCCGCTCCTCAAATTCCTTTCGGCCCACCTCATCTTCACGTGTCACCTCAAGGTCACATTGATGTGAAACCTCTCCTCCCTGCAGCAACCGTGTCGCTACAACCAGCAGCCGTGCCTCTTCCTCCTGCACCTATTGCACCCGCCCCCGCATTTCCCTTGACGGCTCAATATCCTTACGTGATACGTCCGGGCAATGCAGTCCAGACTTCATACTTTGCTACCTATCCCAGATATCCTCTATTAAATTATAATACTATATTCCCGCTTTCTCCTCCTGTAGCTCCAGCGCCCGTAGCACCCGTGCTATTTAACCGGCCGGCAGTCCCATCGTTCCATTTAGTACCACAAGCTGCGGGTGGTGAAGGAGTCCTTGAGCAACCAGTCCCAACTGCCCATCTGGAACCCACTTCAGCTCACGTGCACCCTACCCAATTAGTTCCTCAGCCTAGTGTCCACCCTGTCCACCTTCAACCAACACAACCAGCTTTTCATCTGCAGCCCACACAGCCTGCTGTGCACCTTCAGCCCACGCAACCTGCGATTCCATTCGATAACAATGGCTGGTCTCCAGTACCCGCCCAGCCACATGATATAGCATCAACTCAACACACCGAGGCCCACTTCCCCCAGGCGCATGACACCCATCACTTTACTCAGCAACAAGGAACTCAAGTATTCGAACAACATTCTGGTGACGATCAGCAGTACCACGATTTCCAGCAACAATTACAACATCACATTCAGCACCAGATTGACCAGGCTCAATACGAACAACATCTTAATAATCAGCATCAGTTGAGTCACGACTACGGAGCTCCTCAGCAGGAGTACGGACAGCCGAATCAGGACTTTTCTCAGCAAGATTACTCTCAGCAAGGACAGGATTTCTCGCAGCAATCACATGACTTCTCGCAGCAATCACATGACTTCTCGCAGCAAGCCCATGATTACTCGCAGCAAGCCTATGATTACTCGCAGCAAGCCCATGATTTCTCGCAGCAATCCCATGACTACGCGCAGGCCCAGGAGTACGCTCAACATGCTCAAGACTTCGGTCAACACGCACATGACTACGCTCAGCATGAGCAACAATATAATCTGCAGCAACCTGGCCAGGAATACGGGCTACCACATGCCGAGGGTCGTAGTGAGGATACGGCGTCAGCGGGCAATGCAGAAAATGAAAGTGACCAACGCTATCACAATCACATTCCCTTAGGCCTGCAGTTGCCTCTGGACAGGCCGCTCGATCACTTCCGGTAGCCATATATATATATATATATATAATGGTTGTGCTCAGCCATGCTCATCTCGTCAAACATTGTGATAAGACGAATGATATTTAGCATAAGTGACATAAGCATTTCGTAATTTAGTTCTATTGTAAATAATGTATTATAATTTAATTATATTTATTTATTAATTAATAAAGATTTAAGAAGAATAATTAATTTGTATAGTTTGATGCAAAATGTGAAACAACTATTTGATAGCGAAATCAATCGGATCGATGCCACACGACTAATGTAAAATAAATTACTGCTTACATAATGTTTATTTAATAGTAACGGTTTATTAATAAATTAAAAACACCCATAATTATTATGTCTCAAGACTCAAGCATATCTCTGCTTTTGGTCATGTAGTTATTATATCAGTAACTTACAGTAGACACACAATTTAAGTTAATCATGTACAACGTACATACTTACCTAAACATTTTAAGAAATATTTCATTTGAAAATATTAAACATGGTACCTGACTAATAAACCAAAAGAAAACATTTAAATGCAAGTGAAGTACATGATTCTTTATATTTCCTGGAAACTTCAAAAAACATTATAATAAATAAAATTAATTTCTCAAAGCATTTTGACCAATGACCAATGATTTTTCAATTTATACAATTTTTAATTTCATAATTTTGTGGTTACTGAGACAATTTTTTTTAAAGATAATAATTCTTCTCAATCAATCATCTCCTATTTGACTTTTTGTGTGATTCAGTGGTAAAAAAATAAATAGATAAGGAAAAATCATTTACTGGTCAGTCATTTGATAATTGCGGTCAGAAATGGCGCTAGACAAGGAAACTTTCCCACGATCTACCTCGTATTACCTTACAGACACACAACTCTATATTACTCAATAATATCTGGGCATTACAAAATTATATCTATTATACTAAAGACAGGTCACAGCACGAACTAAGTTAACTAAGCGATAAGTACATGTATTTATGTTCATACCTAGACAAAAGGCCTCCACACATTTGCAGCATAAATTTTTAACTACGTTTAAAAAAAATCATCGCCCATATCTCGCCAACCACTAGACTGATTTGGCTCATCTTCGATCTTAAAAACTTTTTTGGCTACTTCTGTACACCTACCAAATATCATGAAGCTCCGGTCAAAACTCCTTGATTAATCGTCGAACAAACGTACATAAAAAACCGGATCCTGAGAACTTCACTTGTTTGGTTTGTTCGTTCAAAAAAGTAGTAGCAACGTAGCCTCGCTAGTGTTTTGTCGCATGCTTTACTTTACATAAAACTCATAGTCGTCTTGATGCCGTATAGCGGTGTGTTGTAACTACAGTGCACCACCAAGCATAGCCACCACATATCCGATCAGATGTGGGCCACACGTGTATTGCAGATCGTAGATACACTTACTAAGGGACAGTGAGACACACCCATAACAGTCTTTAGGGCTGACGAACTTTAGTAACATTAGAAACTAGGATTAAAAAATAAAATAAAAATCTATGTGGTAACTTAAACTAACACTAAATAATTATAATTTACCATAGAAAAAAGGCACGTAAAGAATAAGTTTTCGTTACGGTCGGCAATCTTCTTTCAAAGCGGTGATGTCCTAGCGGTTAATACATTGTCTGTGCATTTTTGAGGCGCGAGTTCGATCCTCTCTTGGCGCGACTGGTATGTATGAGTTTGTACTCATTGACAATCATGTTACTACATAATTTGCTTCCGGTATAGGAAAACTTGCACATAAGTTCACTATTATAAAAATGACTGATGTCATTAGACGAAAGTAATTAAAGCAATGTCAGATGCCTTAAGACAGTTCAAAAATCTGACGCCAGTGTTTCTATTAACACATTCGATAAGAGACGAGAATCGGGAAATTACCTACGGTGACCCTTGGGTTACAAGCATCCATTAGGCTCAATAACTACAAAGATGGGCTATAAAGCCCGTTTGAAAAAAGAAGAATTGTAATTAATCAATTCAAAAAAGAGTAGCAAAAATTAAAAAGTCTTTTAAGGCTTATCAATACTAGTAGTTCTGTGCTGTTGAAATGCGGTTTGACATGCATGGAATGATTAAATAAAGTAAAAGGTATACGAGTACAGGTAAGCAAAACGTTTATAAAGAGAATAATAGATTATTTTTTAATGAGCCACATTGAGCAAGGGCTTCCGAATATATGCACTTATCAAGGGGTCTATATGCACTTAACTAGTAGGTAATTTTTAGTGCAAGAGGTAGCCCTGTTGCATAGCTGCAAGTAAGATAGTGGTCACACGCGCGGTCAATGGTCCTTTACTTATAAATCATTGGGTGAATGCGGCACCACGTGTGTGGTGTGGGAAGTAGCGGTAGTTAAGAAAATGTAACATTCTGAGCTAAGCTTTATGTAATAATTATACTAATAAATACTTTATAATTTGCAGAAACATATTTTGCTAACTAATTTATTAAAGGAGCTATTAAAGCTAAAAATCATCTAGTTACGTAGGTTGTCAGGACTGGACATCGAAAGGAAAAGACTTCGGGCAGGGCTTGGAACCGATACCAAAAGTACAGGTTCTGTATCGGTATTTAGAGGTTCTTATCATTTCGGTACCTAGGTACCTGTTTCAAATTAGGTACCGGTACCTAAAAGTACAGATATCTAATTTAGGTACCTGCGGCTATCTGCGGCTATCTGCTTATACTCGTACTTGCTGGTATCTGATTTTTCACTTTGACGTGATTTGTACAGGTAGTGGTACCGATAGTGCCGGAAATATAGTACCGGTACAGATAGTACAGGTACTCTGTCTGGCACCGGTACCGCACCAAGGTCAATGGTACCGGTTCCCATACATACCGGTATTTCAAGTTTTGCCTCGGGGTACCCTGCTAATGGTATAGAATGGAGGCGTCAAAATCAAGGCTTCCCTGTTTTATATTCAGAAAGTACATACTTAATTAGGGTGGCGAACTGATACATTCCTATTAGCACCACCCTCGCCACAGAAAAAGTTGTGGTTAGGAAGATTAAATCCGCTGGTAGGACTAACTTGGTAAGTCTTCTGAGACTAGCTTGGAACCAAGAAAGTCTAGATCCTGTACAGGCGAGTATACAACTGCCACTGCTTACTATCCAACAAATGGTAATATTTATTACACTCTATATCCATAACAATGTTTAGAGAACCTCGGGTGATAAGACTTAAAGCACCACTATCAATAGCAGCTTATTACACGACCTCTCTCTGTGGCCTAGTGGTCATCATGCCAGGCTGTCACACCGGAGGTCCCGGGTTTGATCTCTGATCAGGTCAAGGTGGAAAATGATCTTTTTCAGATTGACCTATGGGATGTTTATCTATATATGTATTTGTCTTTATAAGTATTTGTTATAAAATATACTATGGTTGAATTAGTATCCCATACATAAGACAAGCCTCGAACCTACTTTGGGGCTAGCTCAATCTGTGTGATTTTTCTAAAACAGATTTTTAAAGACCATGTCATTTAGTACCAATATAGGTCTGATGAGTAGGCCCGTTGATGTCTTTTCTATGAGAGCATAAATACTTAGAACTTTTATTTTATAACTACTAGGCTAATGTAAATTCACATTTTTTTTTCACATAACTTTATTGATAGTTAATAATAGTAAAAATATCATTGACATTGAAAAATGGACTATTGGACGCTATACGCGATTTGGAGAAAATTGTAGGATCTCCCGTATAGAGAAGTTAATATCAATAGTATAATAGAACATTTGATACAATCTTCTTTTGAACGTCCTAAATATTGTGCATAATATCTCTTTTCTCAGAACGTAAGTGTGCAATTAAATAAAGAGTCAGCTACCGGCCGAATGTTTTTACCTCATCCAGAAGTGCCAATTTTCAAATGCGGAGTCACCTAAATGAATGGTTTTTCCATACAAAAAACCGTACGTTTAGTGACTCCGCGTTTGAAAAATCGCACCACTGAGGTCTTTACCAGGTTGAATGTGACTAGAGGACGCGCGTTCACGATGTCGCCTCGAGATACACTAACCCGTTTAATGAATGTTAGTAATGTATTTGTGTCGCGATAGTTTTAATCAAGAATTAACCTTTTGCAGAGAAAGAAAGTATAAGTTTTCGTACTCTTTAGAATTGCAAAAAAATATAAATAAATAAATTAAAATAAAAACTCATTTTTTGTCAAAAAAGTAAAAAAAAATGTTTCAACTGATTCAAAAACGTATGTTAATTACGTACCCATATAACCTAATTATTGACATGGGAATACATCAGCTTGTTTTACAGGCATCTCTCTTCTCCCTGAGATTATAGAGGCTATGTTGGAATAAAGGGCTAAAGAATTTTGAAACAACTTTATATAATTATATACAGCATGAACATCCTATTACAATGTACAAGTAATGATTCGTAATTGTATTGAACAAAGTAACTATTAACGTATTGTATAGATTAATCCTGAAGATTTATCTAAGCAAATAACCTCTAGTGTTGTTTATGTATGGGCTTGAACTTTACATCCAAGGCTTAAATAACCTTAAGTACCAACCATGATATTATTTAGCGTTGAATAGATAACACTCTAATCGTGCTATGAAAATGGTTTAATTTAATTTTAATATTATAGAGAATAAGAAATTAAATGTCATCTTATTACTTTATTATGTTAAATGTATGGTCTATAAAATATATATTTTTTTAATTATATTTAGATTTTATTTATTTATATATTTAAATTATTTTATTAAGAACAAAAAAATATTATTGTTTTTTTTTTTTAATTTTATATTTTCTGTTTAAAGCACAGAGTTTAAAATGCTAGCGTGTGTAATAAGCCTAATTTTTCAAGCAAACAATCAATTTATTTATATAAAATGTAGGTACATAGAGATCTTAACGTTAATCTTTCCCTTTTACATTAAAAAAATGGTTTTTTTAATAAAAACTGATCATTTTTTATTACAATAAAAATAAACTTACAATTTCAAGCATATTAAGTACTATATTCCTTTACTTCAAGATAATTTCCCGCACTCGATCCCAAGGAAAAGAAGTGGCTAAAAAACAGCGTAACCTCGTTTTCTTGATTAAGCTAACACAAGTAGAGGCAATGTAGTTGTTTTTAGTTTATTTTACGTATACCAATATTGAAAGAAAGCAAAAAATGGTGTGTGGTGGAAAGCAGCCGCGCTCAAGGTGGGCTGGGCTGGTCATGTGAGCAGGATGCAACCGGATAGATGTGCTAAAATAACAACAGATTGGGACCGTGCAGGCTGGCGACGAAAAAGAGGTTGCCCTCGAATACGGTGGTCTGACGATATGAAAGAGCTAGCAAACGTTCCCCACTGATAGACGTTTGTAGAAATTGTGAAAAACTAGAGGAGAGGTCTTTGCTCAACAATGAGAAAAATAAAAAAACGACGGGTTGCACGAATTGCTTTAATTACCAGTATAAAAGTACTATCATTTATGTGGTAGTATACAATATTTATTTATTTACAGCGCGCCACGCGCAAGCGCCCTGCGCCGCCTAATCGAAACAGCAGGCGCAGGCATACATTTTCGCCGCGCCGTAGAAAGAGAGGGGGATACTTCCTCTCCTACGCCGCGCCGGCTCTCTTCTCTCCATCCGTCTTACGAATTTTCGATCAGGTCACGTGTTCTGACGCGTGTTTAACATTTTTTACCCATTACAAAAAAAGTGTACAACGCCGCTAAAGAAGTTTTCACTTCAAAAAAAATACCATATAACCAAAATATAAAATGTTGCAATTATATTGCCATAAACCATTAGGAATATTATAAGAATAAGTTGGCTATTGTCTTTCGCAACCTATTATAATGTAATACAATAAATGCATGTTTCCCAACTACCATTAGAAAAACTAATAATCAGTGCTTTTTTAAATTAGAAATAAATATTTTGTTCAATATTTCATGACTTAACAAAACAAAATTTAGTAACTGCATTTATCACAGACAATTAATAATATTATAACTATATCAAAATAGTCATGGATTGCTAGCCATATCGCCTATTGCCATGATTCAGATACTCATCCATTCCCTCGATTAGATTTTACGAACTGGTACATTCTAAGTCTAGCATGGAAGAAAAGAGGTCTCATATCTGGGGCATAATCATTGCAATAGAAAGTTTTCTCATTATCACTTCCTTGCAAGAAATTCACTGCTTGACAATTAAGGAATAGAGTAAATTTTCACATTAAATGATCTAAAGCATAATATAAATTTTTTGAACAAATCATAATTTTATCATGTTAGGTCCTTTGCTGCTCTCATCCAGGTACGACCCGTAAACTTGATTATATCGTCAACCCATCTCATTACAGGACGTCCGCACGCATCCTTTTCCCGCACTAGGCCTCCATTCTGTTTATGCCTTACTCCACTGGCCATCATTCCGGCGTGCCAGATGACCTGCCCAGTTCCATTTTACTGATATCCCGTACGATGTTGAACGAATTTTTTTTTTATTTCATGATAAATTTATTCATTATTTATGAAACAGAAAATAACACGCTGAATAATTGATTAATCCAGTTCACTTTCATTATAACATTGTTAATATCAAATTATTTTTCTCTTTGTCCGTGTTGCTTTGCTATTTTCATTTAAAGAAAACAGACCACTGTCTTACAAAATAGCATTCGCGATTAATTTGCACTGTATGTACATAGTATTACAAACGATATAGCCTAGCTGACTAGGTGCTCGCGGGGCTGTGTGCTGGGTCCTTTATAAGGCTGGCGGGCCCGATGTAGGAATAGTGTTTGCTGTGAGCCCTACTGCAACATACAACATGAAGGCTGCTGTAAGTACTTAAAAGGATATTTTAATTTCGTTGAATTAATTTTTTGTCACTTGGATTCTAATTTTGTCTACGACCAATAATTTGCCATCATCTTTGTAGAACCAGAAATTTTTTGGGGGTATATTTCAAAAATATTTTAATATAAGATTCATTTATGATCAATTAAGATTTATTTATTTATTATTCTTTGCATATGTGATCACAAATATCGCATTTAACCATTCTCAAAATTTGAATACAAGTTAGCAAAAATAACAAAGTTAACTCTAAATTTCATATTGATTAGTCAAAGTGTAATAGAAAATTTTGTTATTCCTTTTTTTTTATTCATCAAGCAAACGATTTATTTGAGAAATAACACTTTTCGCAACAAAATATAGTATAGTTTCTGTGTTATCTTTATCCCATTTTATTTAAAGTGTGATTGCTTTAACCAGTGACATTCGCTCTTACTTTCATCATTTAAAATTTCTAGCCATTTTATAGCCAGGAACTTATTAAATTTATATATTTTCTAAAGGTCTTTAGTCTTTTTTACCTATTTCCTTAATCATTGCACTAAAAAATCTGACACAAGTACTCGTATATAAACACGAATAGTAGTAAAAACCTATACAGTCAGGGTTGTGTTCTTCAACATAAATATAGCAACTGTCACGATTCCTGCTGCTATCATACCCTCCGCCTCACAGTCACGTTATTACGATCAAAACAATCCTTCATTTGAATTTATTTATAAATATTCTAGTACACTATGTTTATTTATTTATTTACCAATTTATGTTCAGTACTGCACCGAAAATGTATCAGAAAATACATAAAATAAAAGTTATACGAAGGCAATACCTATCTCAAAAATATCTTTATAGTATTTGTTTATCACTTATAGATAACATTTAGCACCATAAATATCAAACCAAAAAGTTTTTACCAAGTTGAAGCTTGTATTACGATTATATACGAGTACCTGTTAATATTTATCGCTTAGTGCATTAAGTGTATGCTTATTACTGGCTCTTTAAACTTTATTTCAAGTTACATTCGCTATATTATTACGATTACGAGTAATTAAATCAGGAGGTGGACAGTGGGAATAATCGCATGGAAGAGGTACATTTACAAGTCTCAGTGTTTATTAGTAAGGAGAGGCCTTTGGCCCCCAAGTGAATCGATAAATAGTTTTAGTTTTTCATGAGATACTAACAATATATTATAGTGTTTACTAACTATTTTCAAGTTGTAACCTCAGAAATCTGAGATTTATGAAAACAATACAGACTGGACTCTCGTATGATAACTATGCGCGGTGTGGCAGCAGTTTTCGATTCCCTGCCCGTTTGTTAGTGTCAGTCAAAACGATATTTATAATGTCACGAGTAATATGTTGAAAATAACAGGGCCAAGTGCGAGTTCGACTCGCGCACGAAATTTATTTTATTCTGTTTTAAGTATTTGTTGTTATAGCGACCACAGTTACAGAAATATACTCATCTGTGAAAATTTCAACTGTCTAGCAATGACGGTTCATAACATACAGCCTGGTGACAGACAGACAAAACAGACGGCGGAGTCTTAGAGTAATAGGGTCCCGTCTCTACCCTTTGAGTACGGAACCCTAACAAGGATACTACCACTTGTGTCTATAGAATACCTCTTTATGTTGCAATGTGTTCTCATTCCGAACCCCATTAGCATGGTATAGTTAAAAGTTCAATGCCTGTGGTACCAGCAACAGCCAGTACTATCTAATTAGATTCAGTCTATGGGAAATAGTGCAATTATATATTCCAAACGATAAAAAAAATCAGAAAAACTATAAGACGAAATTTAAAAAAACAATATTAGGAAAGTTTTATGAGGCAATGGAAAATGAATATTATAAACTATTATTATTCTTATTTGCGAATGGTTTTAAGAAATATGCAACACAGTAAGAGGGTAAATGTAAGGCTTAATAACTAATGATATAGTTTCGTGAAAGTCAAATATATATTTATTTATATAATTGTGTATGTATATTGTATATGTATTTATATAGACATGTACCTATTATAGTGTTTGTAGTTGATCTAATAAATTTATATCTGTTTTTCCTAAAGGCTGACTGGAAGAGAATGGGTTCGCATTAAGTTCATCTTTTGTACCACTGTGGTCAATGAAGATTAAATAAATAAATAAAATTTTAGCGATAAGTTCGCCTATTATTCTGTACAATTTGTATTTGATGGACAATAAAGATTAAATATTATATTTTTTACTATTATTTTCACCAGTTGTGCGTCCTACTTCTGGCGACTGCCGTCTTCGCCGCTGAGGAGAAGAAGACCGAGAAGAGAGGAGTCCTTGGACTGGGGTATGGACTTGGAGCCGCGCCTCTCGTATCACATGGCTACTACGGCCACGGCCTAGGCCTATACAACCACGGCGTAGGCCTCTCTGGACTTGGAGTCGGCCACGGGCTTTACGGAGGTGGCCTTTATGGACACGGTCTTCTTGGCCACGGATTCGTCGGCCACGCTCCCATCTCCGCTCCCCTCATCAGCCATGGCTACTCTGCCCCCCTTCTTGGACTTGGTCATGGTTGGCATTGAGACTTCACGCCATAACTTCCTTAGTGCCAAATTAGTGAGTCGTTTTGGTGGCTATTTTCTATAAATATACGTTTTAATTAATCGCTAGTTTCCTTTTTCCTTCTAAAATTTGTTAAGGAAACCTAAGCTCATTTGGACAGACTGGGCATTAGAAGTTCGTGTTGCAAGCGGAAACTGCTCGCGATTTAGTACTCCTGACACCGGATGTTTCGAAAACTAATCTTGTCGAAATGTCGAAATTCAATACTTATTATTCGACCACTTACCAACACGATATAATTATTTTTACTTCCCCAAACACATTAACATTGGATGTGAACACAGATTTTAGTTTTTGTGTATTAGGTATTTCTTATAGAATTTTATTTAGGTTACCCAAAGCCCTTTTTTAACAAAAGCAGTGTATGGAAATATAGGTGGAAACAAATATGAGAAAAACTGTTAGTCCGTCGTGTGATGAATTTTTTTTCTTGTCTATACAAGACAGACAACATCAATCATTTTTCGTTTCCAGGTCTTTAAAATATAGATAAAAAAATAAGGATTCCCAACGACCTCGTTGCCAAAGGGTAGAAGATTTGTACACATGTATTACTAAATATTTATTTTTGATTTAAAATTATATAAGTATATTTTTAAGTATGACAAAACCTATTTCTCAGCATGCACGTTAATCAGAGCCGTGCATTCCATAGAGACATTTAGAATTGGTTTATCCTGTAGATCGCAAGTATAAGCGCATTTATTATAAAAACGATTATCGCGCATTATAGATAGTACTGTCTCTAGTTTTAGTCTACCCAAACAAAAATCAGTATGCACGTTATCCACGTATTTCTCAACAGAACCAGCAAAGCTGTCCGCGCTCCGCATCCAGACACATGTTGTCAGCACCGTACAAGGGGCGCGGGCGCGGTATATGACAGACATGCTGATTACACACGCTAAACAAACTTCCTTTCAATTAGGCTATAGGTAGTATTTGCGGGTTTACTTTGTGCCATAGTATAAGGTATCTTCAAGCCAAATTTGAGAAGGCTGACTAAGTTTTGATCGATTGAGGCGATTATCATCGTGGCAAGTGTAAGGAGCAGCGACTCGACGTTTTGGTGCACTCTCTTTACTCTGATCGCCCTGATGGTGATTGGTTTTTAAACTATCACACTTTTAACACATTATTAATGTATATACAAGCGGGGCTTAGCACGAATCTTTTTTGTTACGTCTAACGTTTCAAATAGGAGTTACACCCTTCGTGGTCGCACACAGACTGGCTGGAGTGAAGCGGTGGTTTTTTTTTTAATGGAGAATCAGATTTGTGATATTTTTGATATGACACTACCCACATTTCATAATGTCAATTTACTAAACAAAAAAGGTTCGTGCTAAGCCCCGCCGCGTTTATATATACATTAATAATCTTATGGTGATCGTCTAAACCAACATATTTTGACACACAGGCACAACCACTTTCTCTATACTATATACAATATGGTGGGTATTGTTAACATATTTAGTTTTCTCTTTGAACCAAATCGTTAAAGTTTTATTTTCAACATTCTCCAAATGCACAAACAAGACATTTTCTGTGTACTCCATGTCTTTGCTATATCGATGATCTATGCGCTCATTTTTATGATCAAGTTTTTGGTAGCCCTATGTTCCATTGGAAGTTGCTATGTGGCAGGGTCTGATACTTAACGTGCTATGTCTCCTTCTCTTTATGGTTAATGGATATATTTAGAAAATGCGATGCCAATTCTGTACTTTTCGCAACTTTCCTGTCGTCAGCTCTTCTCGCGCTAGAGTTGCTCATTACCACAAAAAAGCAGGCCTATAAACGTCATTGCACAACGACATGCCACTCGAGATTTCTAAACAGAGCAGCATGTGGTCCTTGAAGTACAAATTAAATTTAGAAAAATTATGCCATTTTCCATGCTAAAGATTGTCCTTCCTTGATTTCCTTGATTTTTATCTTTATAAACTGAAAATTTCAATCCCTAACGGAAATTTCCCAGTTGCTTATTTTAATTTTTAAAGACTCCCTTCTATTTAAGTCAGTATTGATACAGAATAAGTACAATTACTACGTACAGAAGTCTTGCTCAGAAGAGAAATTCAAAGAAATATGTACTTAATGTGGTTGGCGCTATGATTTCATTTAGCTCGCGTCAGAACTCCTCACCTCTTCGTTTAGATACCTAGATATCCATTGCAAGCAAATTTCATTCTTATTACTCTGAACAAACGATTCATGTAACTGAACATTCCCCTTCGAAGTGGTGGCCGTGCGCATAATAATTATGTAAAGTATTTTCGATACCTGAACGGAGAGTGACACAGGCCTGGCATTGACGATAACTTCAACTTATTGTCGATAGAATTGATTACTTAAACTAAATGCGTCCTTAGCAGTGCTGCTTTTTACTCCGAGATGAGGTTCCCGGTTTTTTTCACCCCTAATTTATGAAATAAGTTCTTATTATAATGTTTTCCGCCAATTAAAGATGCAAAGACTTTAGTTCCGGTTGTTACAACACTTGTCATGGTTGTAGAACGCGACTGTTTGACCAATCTACTACTTAGTAAGGAAATGAATATTCATTTGAAACAATTTTATTATAAATAACAAATAGTTGTAATAAATATTATGATGACTAGAAACCTTCACACACATTTTTTTATTGAATGTGACACCGACAAGGATGCAGGTTAGAAATTTCGAAAATCATGAATATCATGATAGATCGTTTAGGTGCTCGTATTTTCTTTGATTTACATATCTTACCAAGTCACTGACATAGCCAAGCGGATTAGCTCATTGAAGTGGCAGTGAGCGGGGCATATAGCGCAAAGAACCGACTGAGCAGAAATGTTCTCGAATGGCGGCCACATCCCAGCAAGCGCAGCGTAGGACACCCACCTGCTAGATGGGACAGATGACCTGAGCAAGGCTGCAGGATCCCCCATGATTGGACTTCCTATGGCTGATATGACATATCTTACCTACCTAGCAAGAGTGAGTCTTAACGTACCTACATAAGTTACTCATATTTTAACACGGTTGTAAAAGAATAGTTCGTCAAACGATAGTGTCTATCTGCGATCGTTCAAAGATAAATAGACTATGTACCTCGAGAAACCCGGAATTTTTCGGGGTCTAGTGCTGCCCCCATGTGAAATAAATCATTTGATAGGAAACGGAGACATACAACAAAAGTGGCCGTTTTTCGCAATTGTGCGTAGAAAAGCTTCACGTTCTCACTTTAAATTAAACTTAAAAACACATTAAACAGTAGTTCATAAAATAGTTTGAAGAGTTATCTAGTGCCTGGTCAAGTCAAAATTTAAAATGATGACTCCGTTTCCTATCAAATGATTTATTTCAAATGGGGGCAGCACTGGACCCCGAAAAATTCCGGGATTCTCGAGGTACATAGTCTATTTATTTTTGAACGATCGAAAAATACAGGTAGCCCCTTAAGTACAATTTTTGTGAGTTATTTTTAAAAAGCAGATCATAGGAGGTTCGCATTAGTGATTTAGTAATTACAAATCTCGAAATTTAGTAAATTTTGGGTTAAATAATCATGCAATAACTTACAACAAAAACACCTACATACTCGTAGACTGTTTATTTTCAAAAGATAGTAGAAAGAAAATCTAGTATAATTGGTAGATAGACACATCATAATATTATGAATAACTACTCTCTTTCTAAGCTTGCAGTTCGGATCTGTCTCCACCGTAAGGGATAATTAAGCAATATAGAATATTATTGGTTTTTAACAGCATTACAATTAGTAGTGCACTCACGGCGCGGCGTTAACGTGAGGGACGCGGGTCCGAATCACACATAAATTTGGATAATATAGAATAACATCATCACATCAGCCGCAGCTGGACATAGGTACAATACTGAATATCGTGTTAAATTCTATAAGCATGATATCAACTTATCTCTTCTTATAAAAACAAGCATTGTTTACGTGGAGCCGGGAAGGTCACCGTTTGGCATTAGAAC
The DNA here is from genome assembly GCA_943193695.1 of Acrobasis suavella. Classification (NCBI taxonomy): domain Eukaryota; kingdom Metazoa; phylum Arthropoda; class Insecta; order Lepidoptera; family Pyralidae; genus Acrobasis; species Acrobasis suavella. Next base: position 6,872,813 of record OW971943.1, read on the forward strand.
CTGCGGCCGATGACCTTTCGTCGCCGTTCCATACCAGCCAGGAATCGATTTTGCAAAAGTTAAGGCCACTAGACAATCCAAGCTAGTGTAGATTGAGACTCTATGACTTTTATAGCACGCTATAGTGGACACATCCAATTAAATTTAATTAAAATGTAATAGAATTTCCCTAACAATAATACTTAACTTATAAGTTTGTGTAACAGCTGACATTTAATTCAATTACTAACTTTTTACTAACAATTTCTGACATATCCCAAACGTAATATTTCTAAAATCACTATTATTATATAAACTCAACTACATACTTAAAGTTCGCAACACCCTGCCAGGGTTCATGTACTTATTTACCTACTAAGCATGTTATAGTATAAGTGCATGTAAGCGAGAAATAAAGAAATCACAGAAAATTTTGATTTTGTGTAATTAATGGTTTGAGACTTGGTTTTGTCTAGCTCTTTATCGGTAAGCAATTATAAATTGAATTACATAGCTCGCGACATTCCATAAGCCTGTCGATTTCGGCCAGGAAGCACACAGGCTTTTGTAGTTAAAATGCGCACTCCAACCCCAGAGCGTTTCGGCCGGTCGGAGTAAGTAGTATCAATAAAGTGAGATTACAAATGCATGTTTATTTCGGCCAGAAAGCATACAGGCTTTTGTAGTTAAAACACACGTCGAGACCTATAGGTTGTTGGAATAAGAAAATAGCGTTAATGCAACTACAAATCCCCGAGTACCTCATACAGTTCAAACACCTTGTACTAGTACACAAGTAATTACCTCTTCTTTAATACTCGGGGCGCATTGGTCCGCGTTCGGTCCAATGAACCCAGCATCTACCCAGCGAATCAAGTTACATAATTTATTCAAAGAGATAATGCTATTGTCATTGCTTTACTTGTTATATATTTATATTAAAATTAATGTTATTATATTTTTTAACAATGGCTAATTTTGACTAAGATCAAAAATAAATAATAATGACTTGTTAATGATGCTTCACTTTTGATAATTACTTGAGTTTTGAATAATTTGTAAAAAAAAAATTCGTTGTAAGTAGCCAACACTGATGACAGATTTTTCAAGGCGCTTAAAGGCATCTGATAGCTTGTCGACTACCATATAATGATTTCAGCCGGGACCAACAGCTTCATTTGCATTGCGGCGCACGGTTTAGCTTGAAAATTATTACAACACTTGTTCACCCATCCAAAATTAGACCACGCCCGGAGTTACTTAACTTGCGAAAGCGCTATGCTTATGTTACAGCGTGCCACGCGCATCCATGGAAATGCACAACGTTAATATTCAAGTTTTCACTTCTGCCGGCACTCCCGGAGTGCAACTCGTCGTTTTTTTTTTACTTTTATCTTTGCAGAAATTATGACAAATTAAAAAATAATACAATAACTCACTGGGGTATAAAGTACTTATAAGATCCAACAACAAAACCCAGTACACTTTCTGGCAGATCGACAAGCATTTGAAATCTAACATTTACTTTTTAGGGTTCCGTAGCCTAATGGCAAAAAACGGAACCCTTATGGATTCGTCATGTCTGTCTGTCTGTCCGTCCGTCCGTATGTCACAGCTACTTTTTTCCGAAACTATAAGAACTATACTTACTGTTGAAACTTGGTAAGTAGATGTATTCTGTGAACCGCATTAGGATTTTCACACAAAAATAGAAAAAAAATTTTTGGGCTCCCCCATACTTGAAACTTTAATTCAAAAATTTTTTTTCTTCAATCCCATACGTGAAGGGTATCTATGGAAAGGTCAAAAATGATATTAGGATTTCTAATATAATTTTTTTCTAAACTGAATAGTTTCCGAGAGACACTTTCGAAGTAGTAAAATATGTTTTAAATCTTCATTGATTAGTATTCAAATCATCTTCCTTGTTCACATATTTACTATGTCGCAGTCACCGCTAGAGTTTACAGCCTGGAAAATTCTTAAAAGCAAGATCGCAGGAACGTTTAGTGAGGACGTAAAAACTACAGGTATTTGCTTTACAGAATGCTAATTGGTCAGAATATCCAACTGAATTATTGAATAAAATCGTTTTTACTTCACTAGACTAGGTATACAATTTATATGAATTAAAATATTTAACAGAAATAATTGGACGTCAGTATCCACCATTTGATATTGCTAGTCATTATGACTGCAATTTTAAATTAAAAATTGTAGAGATCCCATTCATAAAATAACAGATCTCTAATATACATGGAATTAAAAGATTCCAGCTTAAATATCCGTGATTGTTTGTATCGTACATTATATAATAAACACATATTTACCAAGCATATTATGGTCAATAATTTCGGACCTTCTGCGTAGAGCTCTATGCAAAATTGCAAAGTTGCGGCTTCCAATAGATACCTTGTAGGAAACTTTACAATAACAATGTTGGGAATGTAAACCGGTACGTGGGTGTGTGTACTAAAATAAAATTATAAATAAACTTTCTCAAAATTACGTTAAATTAGAAGTACTCGAAAAGTAAAACTTTCATAAAGTATTTAAACGGCTCCTGCACCCAACCGAGACGTCCCGAGTCTTACAAAAATTTGTATAGGTATACTTATCAGGAGAGATGCCAAATACTGCATTTACTGACTGAAAACTAGGTTTTAAGACCAAGACAAATAGCTACACTTATTTATTAATTAGTAAATGAAGATTACTTGATCACAATGTAGTAGATTCAAATCTATTCCACTTCATTTAGCAGTAGAATTTACTGAACCAAAACTTTGCCTGTGCGAATTGAACATCATGAACAAAAGCACAGACCGTGCTATTTTCTAAATATAGGTAAGTAACAAAGATTTTATTACGAGATTGATTAATTTCTAGTGCAAACATCATAACATTTATAAACCAGATCAATAAAAAGCATCATAAATTTGACATTGAGATATGAATATCAAGAGATAATGTCGTAATGTCGCTCGCTGCTGGTGGTAGTCCATGGTGGAGGTACCACCCAAGGGTCGTTGCGACACCATAGCTCGTCTCCAAATTAATTGCCCTTAGATCGTATAAATGTGTCCAAAAACAAGACACCACATCAATTTGCTTATAACGCGGACGACGACCACTTAGTTCAACATGAAAGCTTTTGTAAGTAATTTTAAGTTAATTAATAATATTATAAAAGTAATATAATGATTTAATTATTTTTAAAGAATAATCCTAAAGGTTCATAAAATCATACTTAAAACGTGGAAGAGGCGTACCCGTAAAACATCAAACCACAGGCTGTACTAGATCACTATAGTATTATGAAATTAAAATAACAGTCAAAATTATAAAAAAAATTGGCATTTCCATTCAAAAGTGTGCATCCGCCCGGGCTATTTGTAAGGGAATGTCGAAATGTTGTTATGTTTTTTGACTATTATTTTATTATCTTTGTACTATAATAATCTAGTATAGCCTGTGGTTCGATTTATTACGAGTATGTCACTTCCCCGTTGTATACGTAATACTATCAACTTAATTGAATATGGCTGCTGATTCAACATAATCTTTACTTGATGTTTCTTTCGGAAGTTCGGAAGCAAATCGCAATATTTATTATTAACCAACTTGAAAAGTCAATAAAATAAAGTTTTAATTACTTTTTCTTATAATAAAACAGTGAAAAACTTATTTACTTTTAGATTACAAAGAATCTAAAGCAAAGTGTATACGAAAAGTAAACTTTACAGTCGCTTAGTAAAAGAAAAGAAAAAGTTTTTTTTTTTTCATTGGAAAAATAAAAGAATATTACTCGTAACTTATAGATATAATGGACTTTTAGCTACTACTTTACTTTTATTTTAATCATTTCATTCAATGCCAGGGTGTGAAGACTCTTATAGACCAAAAATGTATACATAATCAGGTACTTAATAAAACAAATCAAATAATGTTTACATTCTCGTTACTTTCGAACTGAGAGTGGCGTTTTAAGATTAGCCACTTACCATTTATTTTAATTAACATTAAGTTTAAACACTTCTCACTAAAATAATCCGCAAGAAATAATCTTTAATGTTTCTTTAATGTGGCTTTAAATGTTGTAGTTTTATTGCGATGTTATCAGCCGCCTGCACTACCTAATCAGAGGCTTGGTTTTGCGATATAATCTACTATAACAGATCAGCTGTCCCGCAGTTAACCCACTTGGATGTTGCTTAACTACATTTTATTAAATCGGGCTCTTTATGAACACTAGATTTGAGAGTCATTTGAAAACCATAATCTAATCGGACTCTATAACTTATTAAATAGCTTTCGGACTGATATAGGTTACTGATATATTGTGACGTCTTTATCCTTAACGGGGTAGATAGGAAATAGGGCCATATAACCCAAAGGCCACTCTTAGCGTGGAAGTGAAATAGTTAATCAAAATAATGATTGGTTGCTAATTCATCAAAATAATGATTTGTCCCAGGAAAACCGGGATATTCAGTCAAAGGTACACCTTTTTATTGTCTTAGATGGTCAATATTTTGCCCATAACAAACTTTATTAGTTTAATGAGCGACATGATCGCGTCCAGATACTATCCCAACAATTGTGATAAAAGCGTTTCGACTTGATAACTCGAAACATTTTCAAATATCACAATTGTTGGAATCTGTATCTTATCATGATTCATCTAAGAAGATAAATAAATAAGAGCATAAGTTTTGAATTGTTATAAAAAAGAACAATGTCACAATATTATGTTTATATTCCAGATCTGTGTGCTTGCTTTGGCCGCGGTCGCCTACGCAGCTGAGAAGCCACGTGACAAGCGCGGTGTCTTCGGAGAACCAGGCGGCCTTCACTCCCCGGCGCTCCACGCTGCTCCCCTCCTGAGCTCGCACGCTCTGCCAGCAAGTTTACTCGCACCCCACTCCCTTCACGGTCACCATGTCCACGCTGCGCCACTTCTGAGCTCTAGCCTCCATCATGCCCCAGTGTTGAGCTCTAGTCTTCATCATGCGCCAGTCTTGAGCTCTAGTCTTCACCACGCCCCCGTGCTGAGCTCTTCTAGCCTTCACCACGCGGCAGTTTTGAGCCCGAGCCTTCACCACGCCCCAGTGTTGAGCTCTTCTAGCCTTCACCACGCTCCCTTGTTGAGCTCTTCTAGCCTTCACCACGCCCCAGTTTTTAGCCCGAGCCTCCACCACGCTCCTGTTCTTAGCTCCAGCCTTCACCACGCTCCATTGCTGAGCTCCAGCCTTCACCACGTGCCTCTTGCTCACGCTCCAGTGCCGTCCAGCTACCAAGCTCCCGTCCTCAGCTCCGTGCATCACCATGAGCCCCTGTTGAGCTCTCATTCACATCTACACGTTGCCCCCGTGGTCCGCGCGCCCGTCGTTCGCTACGCGGCCCCGAGGTACGCCTCTGGCTGGTAAACTGTGATGTTATCCGCCTTACTTAGTAGACCAAATATATTACGTTAGTCAAATTTTATACTTTGGTTTTATTTATTATTCGGCTCTTAGGAAAATCATAACTAGGTATATTATTGATATGGAAAGTTTTGCCGCTTACGCTATTGACCTTTCTTTCTTACATAAAAATTTGTGGACTGTTAGCCATATTTTTTTTCTCAATGGTTCATATACAAACGGCATATTCTTTTTATAAAACAACATTCTGTGTTTATTATAAATAGGTTAACTGCCTCAGTTTATATTTTATATTTTTATGACAGAAAGCTAGTGCTATATTACGAAAGTGGGTGTGCCGTTTGAAAGTTGAACTATTAATTTGGCTTTTTCAAAGTAACCTCCGTCTAATGTATACTCACACGTCTCAAATACCCACAATGGTAGGCAGGCACTGGTCTGCGACCTTGCTTTACACTCTGGATCCTTGTACCAAAAAAATCGAACCATGATGATACCATAATTCCCATGCATAAAAATACAAATAAATTTTGTAATGCTGCAGCGCTTCTCAAACTTTTATGTTTCTACTATTTCATTTGATATTTGCTGCTCTAGATCGGTCATTTTGGAAATCATTAGGTAAGGCGTATGCCCAGCAGAGATGCTATGCGGCTGAAATAATGATGATGTTTTTTTTTCTACTGCTTTGATTCTTATCCAAAAAAAAATAGGTAACTCAAATGTTTGTGGACTTTGCAATACTATTATTTGGCAAACACTCTAATATCTAATCTACTATCCTTTTAAAATATCAAGTACTTATCTTCTTTAACTTCTTTAACTTTAGACTTTTGGTGCTGTTTGGGAAACATTGATTAAAAGATTGCGAAAAGGCCTTGTAGAAGACATGTTTGTCGCTGCCATCGACCTGGGTCAAATAAAATAGGTGTTTAATTCATGATATCCGGCCGAGGTCCGAGATGCGCTTTAATTAAGGTCGCTTGACAATCATAATCTTGTAAATCACTGTCATTCGACGCGTTAAAATTTTGATTTAGACTTTAATATGACGGTGACGTAATAAATATTTATTGAAACATGGGCTTTGAAGTAAACCTCAGAAACGTGTAATATTTCAACAAAATATTATTAGCAACAAAAATATACTTAGAAAAAATCCTACTCAACTTTTGTTTCAGATAGGTATAAAAAGGCATTTTCTTTGTTTTGTTACAATATCGCTGTAATTCATAGGTATATTTTCTGCGAGTGCGACTAGAAAATGTATGAACTCGCACTAATCACTAATCAAAGTTTAAAGTAGCCTTAAAGCTAAGTAAATTTAAAAGACATTAGTACATACCACAGAGTACTGTATATGTACATACATATAGGGAAAGAAATTACTTATTTATTACCTAATCTTACAAAGGTAAGTAATATGTACGGGTAGTTTTTATAACATCACATAAAATAAAAGTCAAGTTTCCAAAGAAATCGAGTACATTTTATGCCTAAACATTCTAGTAGTAGGTATATCAATCAAATAGAAGTAAACAACTTGCGAATGTTGCACGTGATATTAGGCTAGAGCCGGACCGGTGGGGAAGTGATATTAGCAATTGCTTGTAGCAAAACTTTGCGCAACCGGCCGAATGGGTATCATGTTTACGCACAGAACTTAGAAGGCGAACTACTTGGCCTTTTCGATCAATAACCACAATTTGTAACTTTAAAAATACCACTAAAAACTAAAAACAGTTCAAACCTGAATAATTGGTTTGATCATTCTCCAAAGTCGTTGATAAGTAAATAAAGTATTACATATAATCCACGATACAAATCCACGATATGTCAAAAAATATGGACCATTGGAAAGAATGTTTTCAAAAAACTATGATTAAATTCCTGTAGTAATCCCGGGCCATGCCGGTCAAGTGTGAATCAGACTCGCGTACGAAGTGTTCCGTACCAATATCTTTAAAAATCACGTTTGTTTTATGGGAGCCCCACTTAGATATTTATTTTATTCTGTTTTCGTATATGTCGTTATAGCGGCAAAATTAATACATCATCTATGAAATTTCAACTGTCTCGCTGTCACGTTTCATGAGATACAGCCTGGTGATAGACAGACATATGGACGGACAGTCTCGTTTTTATCCTTTGGCTACAGAACCCTAAAAAAGTGACAGTAGCAAGTATTTAGATGGGTATCATACCTATCAACTGATTTGTTAACATTTCTTTTCCTATTATACCATGGCATCACTTCACATCATCTATTCTGTAATCGAGATACCATGCCGTCTGTGCATATGGCAAATGCACTCCCATTCCAAATTTAAATGTCGCAGTGGACATGCATTGAGACACCCATCGATGCGAAACCAGACCAATTTCAAATACGATAGGTAGACTGTTTGCCTAATTCAGTTTGTGCACTAATCTGCTCTCGATATCACAGACTACGGTTACTAAATCTTTATGAAATGTTGTCACTTTTATGACATCAACTTAATTAGACCAGATGTGTCGAGAAGATAAACTCTTTTCTGAGTTAGTAAGTACAAAGAGATATGTGGAAGAAAATGGGAGTGACCGTTCCCCAGCAGTGGGACAAAATAGTGAACAAAAATAAAAAGTGATTGTACATATTTAAAGATTTAACACAATTTTTCTTTTATTATTTCTTATACAACGTAGAAAGGATATACCCGTAATAAATGTAATCACGGGCTTTGCTAGATCACTACAGTATAATGAAATTAAAATATTAGTCAAAAAGTAAAACAAAAAATCGACATTCCCATACAAATTTCCCGAGCGGCTGCACACTTTTGTATGAAAATTCCAAATTTCTTTTTTGCTTCTTGACTGTTATTTTAATTTCATTATAGGTACTCATACTATAGTGATCTAGTCTAGCCCATGGTTTGATTCATTACGGGTATGTCCCCTCCACGTTGTATACTTATGTAATTATTTGATTTTCTATTTCCAATAATATTAGATTGGTAGAGATTCCTACATAGGATAAGTCCGCCTTTGCATATTTTTGCTCTTTTGTATGTTGTCTTTATATGTGTATTTGTTTTGGTACAATAAAGTTATTACGAACGAACAAACTAGGGAACAAACGAACAAACAAGTTTATCCTTGGTTACATGTTATGTAAAAATCAATGACTTCAGGCAAACGCTCGGAAGTACTCGTAGACTATGTGAATTTTTAATATTCACTTTTCGTATTTGGCATAAGTACTCGGTTGTTGCTTGATTGATACATTTCTCGGACAAGAAAAGCCTGATTTCAGCTCCAAAGGAAATAGAGGGTACTTATTATGAATTTTGCTGTTCTTTAAAACTAATGAAACTAGAACTACATGGAACAATATTGCATGCAGTTACGTATGCACTCAGTTTAAGGAAAGTTTACAATGGAAAACCCCAGTAAGTATGTGCTTAAATTATTTTTGCCCTAATTAGGGATTCGTGTTAAATATAACTGTATCGTCTTGTAGTTAATATTTCAAGAAAATAAACTTTAATGGCTTTTAATTATCCAATGGTATGTATGTCAAGTTTTAAGGAATAATATTTAAGGTGTTTATGATACACATTCGAAACCTTGGCATCTCATTTGGTGCATTTGGCATGCAAACTTGGGATGGCATTGATACAAATATTTGCATTTATTTGCGCAATGCAAAGGTACAGTAGAAGAGGTTTTAAAAGAATTAAAGGGAAGGAACAAAGGATAACAGTTCATCTCATATCAAAACAATATTGCCTTTACAAATAATTCATTTTGTCTAACAAATTAATAAATTATTTCATTTTAAGGAAACAAATTAAAGTCATGTTTCAAATTTTACTATAACAACGATAATCATAGTGCGCAATTTACTTCCTTACCTTCATGAACAATGCAATGTAACTGTGAGATACAAAATGATTACCTACTGATGTTTCTCATTAGTAAAAAATATAGATAAGGTAATCAAAGACGACTGAATAGTTTTTGCGGCCTTCAGAGCTACGTCAGCGATTCCTGGTTATTCATAAGTTCTGAATAGTCAGATAATATTTTTATAGCTATATCTATTCCGAAAAAATAATAAAAAGTATTGCTTGAAATGGTATTACTATTTTGATGGGGTTGCTCATTTATCTACTATTGAGTACTGACATATGAAACCCTAAAATAAAAATATTTTCTTATAAATTAGTTGCTCAAAATATTGGACGCTCTATTCGCTGTTGGTCCACTCTATTGGCTATTTTATTTAAATATATTTAATCATGCCACATACATTATTGATGGATGTCGGGTGCAAAGGTAACATGCCCGAGGTTTTGCTGACCTAAGATGATAAATCACAAAACCAAATGATTTGCAGATGTATCTATCTGCGTACTTATAAGTATATACTTCAACTATTACCTATTTCATAAGTACGCAATCATTCCTATATGATATTTAATGTTTTGGACTTAAAAAGCGTATTCAATGAATGAAATCAGATTTCAATATCATATGTACAGTCATACACAAAGAAAAACGTTCTGAAACGCTAGTAGTTTGTAGCTTTGCACTAAAATTAAATAGTATTTAATGTATGTATGTTCAAAGTATTTGAATGAAGTATATTTATTTAAATTTATAAAATTTATAGGATAGTGATAACTTAAATAACAAAAATAGATTTAAATTATAAATTTAAAAACTGTAAGTACTAAATATTAAATTAAAAACTAATTTTGAATCAAAATTAAATAAAAATAATGAAAAGAAAAACTTATAAATAGGGTAATGAATAAAGGGATACCTGAATTTTCCGGGATCCAGTGCTGCCCCCATTTGAAATGAATCATTTGATAGGAAACGGACACATCATTTAAAATTTTGTATTGACCAGGCACTTGATAACCCTTCAAACTATTTTATGAACTACTGTTTACAGTTGAATACTGGATACATGAATTTTCTAGGGTCGAGTGCTGCCCCCATTTGAAAAAAAAATATTTGTAAGGAAAAGGGGATATAATTTAAAATTGTGTCTTGACCAGGCCCTAGATAACCCTTCAAATTATTTTATGAACTACTGTGTTAGTTATCTAGTGCCTGGTCAAGACAATTTTTTAATGATTAATTTAAAATGGTTGCAGCACTGGACCTCGGAAAATTTACTGATCCCTTTAAGTAGATATTTTGCTATTTGCGCCGCATAATTTTCTCTGTTTATCCAGCTCTCTTAGCATTAAGTCCGCCATTTGTTACAAGTTTATTTTACTTTGTAACAATTAAGTGTGTTAAATAAAAAATAAAAATATTACCTTCAATAAGTGATAACATTATTCTACATTGAATATTTTTTTTTTTACTTTGACTTTAACATAAAATATGGAAGACATCTCTTTTACTTTAGTTCTTCCTCCACGTTTTTCGTCGGTTGAAAATTGATTTCAAGTATATAATTGCGAAAATCGTCATATTCAATAATAATTTAGCCGCAAATAAAAAAAGATTAAGGTCTTTATTATTATAATCTTGCTATTTACACTCCTGACCTGTTGAAAACGTAATAGTTTTATGGATAATAAACATCAAAATACAAAACGCAGAATGCAATAATCATTCAAAGGAAATCCGTGGTATTTGAAGACTCGTATTACATAATGAAAGGAAAATATTAAATATTAGACCTTAAGTGTAAAAAGAAGAAGAAAAAAAACAGAAAACGGATCCGATCTCTGAGGCTAGGTATCTACAGAGCTAAAAATGCAACTTGCTTTGATTTTCGTGTGTGTAAGTGGCCAACACAACAAAATGCAACTGTGAACACGCTAAGATGATAGAGAGAAAGAGAGTTGACCTGAGAGAAAATAAGTAGGTAGGCAGCCGCTTCGCTTCCCACTCCGATAAATTTGACAATCCTTAAAAAATATGCTGAGCCATCAATATCTCCCTATATTGGCCCTATGTCGGGAGACAGGAAAATGCTGAATGTACCTGTATGGTCGACACATAGTACTTGAATCCAACGAAATCCGCTTTAACATTCTCTGTTAAAAATTTAGAATAACTTGAAAATATTTTTAGAAACAATTTAAATATTGTTTTGCCTAAATTGATTTAAATCATTCCTAATACGTAATGTTTTTTTGAAACTTCTGTCCTAAAAAGACTAATCGTGAAATGTCTCATAACATTACATAGTTTGAGTGATTCCACTTGAGTTAAGAAAACGTCAAGAGCATAAGCTGTAAACTTTGAAGAATGCAGCCTGCTTTCATAACCTAGTTCAAGTAAAAACAAAAACCATAAAATCCAAGTACCTACTATGAAGGCAATGTAAATGTAACAAGGGCTATTTGGGTCTTTCACAACGTCCCAGGAATCGTCGCAATGGCATCTTTTACATCTCAACATAACGCATAAGCGCAAACATTTTGATAAATTAATGGTCGTTTTGAGCCTGTTTTTATTTTATCTCTTGCAAAATTCGTGGTTCATTGCTAGTTACGAGCTTTTATTTAACAAACTTATTATAAAGAAGTTTTTTGGTGTTGTTATTAAAATTTAGAATCTTAAATATCCTTTACTTTTTGGTTCGATTGAGTAGCCAAACAGACAATCGCCGACCCGGAAGATATCTACGACTCATTAAAATGTTTACACTAATCACAAAATTATCACGATAATGCAACTTTGATAAAGTTTAAAAAAATCATAAGGTTAAATTGGCATCAACTCACCAAAAATAACATTGATCTTTTCATTTCAATCAATAATGCTAAATCGATGCGACCTAGGTCGATACAACAAAAACAGTTTGTGCAATATGGTTCAAATTCGACTAAAGTTATAATTTATATTCTAATAGATAACTTCATAAAAATTGCATTATGATTCATTTTGGGAGCGGTCTGATCTCACCTCCAGGGCCACAGTCTAAAATATATGAATTCATGTGATGGCGATTTTGCAGTTGTACAATATAGATCTGCTGGATTTATTTGTATATGTAAGTAGTCTGTGTGCTCGCCAATGCCGTTTCTAGTTTGGTATATAAGGATGCGCAGGAGCAACAATATTATACTCATTCACATCTTCTGAGCTCAAACACTCGAATCCAAACAAGCAAGATGAAGCTGCTTGTAAGTATCCTACTATTATACTTTTTGTCTTTCATTTAATACAAATATAATAATGATAAGCTTTTCAACAAGAAAGTGATGAAAAGCTTAAAAAAAATTTACTCCCTTATAATAAATTTATACAAAAATGTATAAATCAATAAAGTATATAAGTAGATTATATAATTAGTAAATACACATTTTTATCCTGACTGGTCCTTCAATCATTGAAGCGGATGAAAAAAATAACCGCTATTTCAGGCAGGCAGTTAAAGGAAAAAAAAGTGGCTAGTTTAGGCTGCCAGGCTGTCTGCACTCTGCATACTTAAATCATGGCAGAGCACAAGCTATGCGTACTAAAAATAATCATAAATTTATTTTTTCCACGGGAATCGGCCAAAACCTAAAAGATTTATTTATAAGGCTAGCATTATATTTCGTCTCTACAGGATATTTAATACAAAATCTGAAATTCCGCACTTAAAATGCACAAAAATGAATTCGTCTCGAAATTCTTGGCTCAGTATACTTGTAAGAGATAAAAGTTTGACACGTGTTTTAATACCTATAACAATATACAGGGTGTAACAAAATATATTCGTAGCATGTTAGTGCACAACTTTCCCAAAGCAAATAAAGCGAATACGAAAAGAAATTGCCCTCCTAAGTTGGCCGATCATGTGATCCGAGTTTGTAGGAAAGGATATATTTTTAAAAAAATATTTAACTTAATTATAAATAGTATCTATAAATTTGAAACTTTAGTATCATGGACTAAATCTACCCTTAAAATAGTTTCAGTATATTTTGATAGCCATTATCAGTTTACTCCTTTTTTGTTGTTGTTTTTAGTTAGTTCTCTTGCACTTATCCCCAAAAGATTACTTTCTCAGCATCACGTGTTAATTGATTGATAGAAATGGCCTCTGGCCTTAAGTTCGCCATTTACATGTTTGTAATGAAGTTAAATAAATAAATAAATATAATACTGTATGTATTAGTATAAGACATCTTTTGTTTCAGTTTATCTTTGCTGCCCTGAGCGCTGTGGTATGCATGGCCAGTGCCGGCTACATCGGCCGCGGCTGGTCTGGCGGCGGATGGTCCGGCGGCGGATGGTCCGGCGGCGGATGGTCCGGTCGCAGCGGATGGTCATCCCCGGTAGTCGTCCGAAAGGTGATTTACTCCTCCCCATCCTATGGCTGGAGTGGCGGACGTGGCTACGGCGGTGGTTACGGCGGCGGCTACGGCGGATACGGCAGCGGCTGGAAGTCTGGCTGGTCCAGCGGTTGGTGGTAGAAAATTTAAAGTTATTCGGGTGCCAAAACTCTTGCGTCATTTACAATTTCTATTCACAAAAAATATAAAATAGAACAAATAATAAAATGTGGAAATGTCGCAAGTGCTCTGTTACCTGAAATAAAATACCGACGTCTCATAAACGACATATTGCAAGGAGAACTTGTCAAATGATCGCCGTTAACGACCGAAACCCGTGCAATTAATTGTGAAATGCCTAGTCAGTGACCCTGCAGAGAAGAGTCTCGGTGTGGTGCTATAGATAATATGCGAGAAGAAAAAAGTGTCATAGAAAATTGTGTCTGCAGAGGGGCTGCTTGGTTTTGACATGGGTCGGATTTTTCAACATCGGGAATTTAAAAGATAATACTAGATCTTTTTAAACCAAATATTGCAAAAAAAATTGTGCATATTGCCAATTATAATATAACCCAATATTGACAGATCTACCTACCATTACATTGATGTTCCTGACAAGTTTGCCTCATAAGTGTTCCTTTAATGAGTTCGTTGGTATTTTCAGTGCACCACATATTTAAAAAGATTGGAAAATCAATGATATTTATCGGTCGATATTATTTCTGTGATATTTTATATAAGTTGTACTCATACAAAATAAATATTATTGTATGTAAATTCGGTGTTTTCTTTCTTTTACCAAACCCATTGTAATCATCATCAATGATCACGATATTTTGTACTGTAGGTGCTTTTAATGTTCATCCAACAACATTAAACCCAAATCTTGATTTACGCTTACAATTTTGTAAATGTAGGCGTAAAACCAGATTTGGGCGCTTCTTTTATATTTAGGCTTTATTGCTCATTAAGTTCGTATTCCTGAATAGATCCTATATTATTTAACTATGGTAAGGTCCTATCCTAAAATGAATAAATTACAACCTTCATCGTTATCTTGTTTACTTGAATTTTAAATTATAATTTACATATTAAATATGTAGGCGTAGGACATATACATGCATAAATTGATAAACTTTTATTTATGTCAGTATACGAGTATGATTTAATAATAATTAATCAATACCTAAGTATAAATATGAATGTAAAATACCTATATGTTAAGATTTTTTTATTTCTTTGTTTTTAAAACCAAATTGGGTGCAAAAAGTGTGATTTGGTAAAGTGTTGTAACTAACTGGTGCAGAACCAGAAATTAAAGACGCTTTTTTGTTTTTATTAATGGCTATATTAAATTATTAGTTTAAAAAATTGTGTAAAGAAATGAGCTTGTCCAAGTAGACCTACTAATAGAACTACTAAGATTTTATATCCAAACAGACCTCTATTGGGATATAAATTCGTAGTAGTTCTTTCTACTTGTAAGTCCAGTCCTGGTTACACCTAACTTTTCTATTTTTTGGGAATATTTTATCCTCTGTCTTCCTTTTCTAAAACAGAGGATAGAGACATCTCCTCCGTAATTCCGCCGATAAGAGAAAGCTCTTAAATTAAAAGAACACTTATCAGTAGTTATACTGGAGATAGTCCGCTTTAAAGTTGCATGGAGAAATGTATTTGACAGATAGCGTGCTATTATCGTCTAGTGCAGGCCCAACTAACAATTCAACGTCGTTCAATAGTTAAGTAAACGTTATACGTTAACGTGAGCTAGGTTGCACTAACGTTATAATAACGTTTGCTAAACGCGAAAAGGGCCCCATTTATACGACTAATATTGTTGTATAATGATCATACGAAAGTCGCAAATTAACTTCGTTAACGTCATTCAAAAGTCATGTGAACGTTAGGGAATTACCACTTTCATCGCGCAGTAGTCGCATCATAACTTTACAACGACTCGTTTCGTTATATTGTGGTCATATAGGTGTTTTTGAATGACTAAAACGTTTTAATTGAGTCAAGGAGCAACATTTTTATTTTTCTTGGAAGTGAACTCGTGTTTGTGGTTTTGTTTCGGGATCTGAGTGTAAAATAAAGAATTACAAGGAAATAAAAGGTGAGTATTATTTAACTTTCATATCTTGTTAACTGTATCTGTCTCTCATACCGTTAAGTTCAACTGGGAATTAAAGTTTTATGATAATATACCTATGTAAATACTATTCATATTTTCATGCCTATTCGTAGTTTTGTGTTTAAAACATTATGTTATATTAATAAAAATATGTTTATTTTGAAAAATGAAAGACATTTTGCTTTTGTCGCACACTTATCTCTTTTTGACGTTGTAAAGACATAAAGTCGTTTTAAGGTTATTTAAATACCATGCAATATACGCAATTGCAGCTAGCTATTAGGGTTCCTAAAAAAAGTGAAAACCCTTCTTAAATTTGTCAATACTAGCTTTAACCCGCAAGTTCGTTCGCGTAGAAGTCGAAAATGGTAATAGGATGTTTAATTGTTTTTACACGTTATTAATGTTCTTATAGCATTAGAATTACTATGTTAAATTGTTCGAATACTTAAAAAATATAACATTCTTTATTATAACGTAGGGATCTAAGATCTAGCAGACCTCCCTCTCCCTCTCCCTCTCCCTCAACAACAAGATATAGATATATATATCTAGTTTTATGTGTATAGATTTAACAAAATTAATTCTTTTTTAAATTTATTTCTAATAGTCCGTCTAGCTTTAAAACTGTTTTTCGCCAAAAGTGGCTACTTTTGGCGAAAAACAGTTTTAAAACCAGATGGACTACCAATATTACTTTCAAAGGTTATTCATAAAATAGTTTATAGGTCTTTCTAGACATTTATACAAATTTTTAATTATCACCATATTTAGTTTTAAACAATTTATTACAAATGAGGGCGCCACTTTAGCTACCACTTCGTCTTAAAATAGCTAAGTTGTTTTCTTGAAGATGAAGATGATATCGAAATGAAAGAGAGAAGAAAAATATATTATTCAGAGTAAATTTACATTAGTTGCATTAATAATGAATAGAATAAAGCTTGCTGATAATTAAGACACATTTAAATTGGACTCCATAAGCAATCGTATTTCAAACCGTTGACTGAAATCATCTCATAATATTTTTTTTTATCTTCAGGATAAAACTACTGAGGCGCCGTACGAAGAAGAGTCAAGCAATAATGTGCAGGATAATAGTGTCCTCTACGAATACATTACAGACATTCCTCAAACATCAGAACAGGTCGCAGGTTTGCAGGCGCAAAATGATAATTCTCAATACACTCAAGCAATTTCGAACATATTAGAAATAACCGGAGCATTGCAGCAGAACCAACAAATAATTTTAGATTATTTAAAAATAATGGAGGACAAAATATTGCGTAAGTTATCATATTTAGGTGCACAGGTGGACACTATTGCAGAGCGTAATGTGATAGCTGGCGAAAAAGCAGAAAATGTGCCATTTAAGTTTATATCAAACAAAGAGGATTTAAACAATTTTGAAAAACAGTTAGAAAATTCCAAGTATCGAGGAGATATTAAGTCCCAATTCTCTTGTATTTGTGGAAAGGGAAAAGGACGCGGATTGAGTAATGCTTATTCCTTAGCAGATTCAATGTTCACCAGGCATTTTATGACACAGTGTTCTTGGGGTGGGGGTTCAAAAAAAGAGATTAGCAAACTTTGCTTCAAATCCTACACAAGAACCGTTGAGCTGTTCTACAGCGTCATTCATGAATCAGATGCTGAGTATACAAAGAAAGAAAATGAAACATTTTTCAAAAACATAATGCGCCATTCGGTTAGTAGAAATAAACAAAATATTCAAAGAGCTGCGTCTAGTAGACGAAGATCGCAAAAACAGTCAAAAATTCTGACTTCTATTTTAGAACAAACAGCTGACGATAATGGTTCATCGACAAACACTACAAACAACGCTGTTGCTTCAAACCAGCCATCTGCGATTGATAATGGTTCTTCGACTAACAACACTATTAGCATTGTTGCTCCAACCCAGCCAGCATCAACAAGAAACAACAATGATTCTTCAACCAACCACACTAACAGCATTGTGGTTCCAACCCAGCCAACAGCACCATCAGAAGATAATATAAAAATAGTTTTATTACCAACAACAACAATATAAGCAGCACTGTTCAGCCAAGCCTGCTAGGAGTGCCAGCAGTAGAAGCTGCTTTTTGTGACTAGCATAATGCGAGTACTTCTTGTTTCTGTGATTTGAGTTTAAGACAAATTTATTTGATTTTAATTTTATTGTTTAAGTCTCACTCAAAGAGTTTTATTTTCTTTGTTAAATTGGGAAATAATCTAATTACAAACTTAGGACTTAATATTAAATACTTATGAGAATTGGTGTTGCAAGTATTAAGTCAGCGGATTTAAGAGACTACCTGAATTGTTCGGGGTCCAGCGCTGCCCCCATTTGAAATAAATCATTTTAAAAAAAAAGAAAATATTATTTAAGATTTGGCTTTAGTAAACCTTAGATAACCCTTTAAACTATTTTATGAACTACAGTACTGTTTATATATTAAAGTAAGAACGTGAAGCTTTTTATAGCATTTTTGCTAAAAGTGGCCGTTTTTCGCAAAAATGCTATAAAAAGCTTCACGTTCTCACTTTAAAATATAAACAGTAATTCATAAAATAGTTTGAAGGGTTATCTAGGGTTATATCAAAGCCAAATTTTAAATAATATCTCCGTTTCTTTTCAAATGATAATTACGATTATAAAAATCCTAATTTTGTAGTTAGTCTTTTAATTTTTTTTATTTTAGAGAAACAATATTAAAAAATTATAGTTAAAAAAATAAGTAATTAAAACTTTATGTTCATAATTAGTATTCTTAGTTTTAGAGTACATAAAACAAAAGATAGGTACTTTTGGTATGTGATTTTAAATACTTTAAAATATAATTTGAGACTACCTAATTGGTTATATAGGTGTAATTTTATGAATGCACGATAACTTCATGTTATTTTAGTACTCATCACAACAATTTTCCCCAAAAAAACATAGGTCAAAATATTTAAAAAAATATATATATTGATGTAATTTGTTTTGCAAAAATTCCAAAAGATTTGTAGACAGATTTTTCTTTTTTTAGTTACATTTTAAGTTTATTCGTACAAGATTGAAAATATTATAGTTTAAAAATAAGTAATAAAACCTTAAGTATGTTTATCATTATTTTTAGTTTAAGAGAAGATAAAACAAAAAGTGATAGATAATAAATACTCGTCCTATGTGATTTAAAATACTTAAAAATATAATTTAAGACTAACATATGTAAAAATGTAAGTTATGCTTTTTGTTAAGTAATGTGATTATAAAGACTTAAACAATGATTCATGACTGAATAGATAGTACAAAATTTATTTATAAGTACTGTTTTTTGATATTACATTTTCATATCCTAATTAATGTGTCGATATGCATACAATATTCATGATTTCGCATGATAATTAAAAGACTTCATAATTAATTATATTTCTTTTATTTCAAATATCTCTTTTACATATGTCGGATGACTTGAGCAAGGTTGCAGGAAAGCGCTGGATGCAGGCCGCTTCCGATCTGTCGTTTTGGAAATCCTTGGGGGAGGCCCATGTCCAGCAGTGAATTACCTGTGGCTGATGTGATTATGATAATATCTTTTACAAAGTATGGATGAGCGGTACAAAATATACATGCTCATTATGAGGAATGCCAACAATTTTACATTTTATATTCTCTACACGATAAGAAGACTTAAATTTAATGGTGTTATTCACATTACACATATAAATACCAAGAAGTGAAGATTTCATTGGAGCTTCAAATGCATCAGTGCAATTCTCCCAGCTATACCCATTGATCTGTATCTTTCCACCATTATCATTAATAGACAAAATTTCAACGACTTTATCTTCAGTACTTAAAAACCATTTATTATGACTTTCTGTTAACAAAATATATTTTTCTAAATGGATAATTGACACAATACCGTTCTTATTTCTTTTAGTACTATAAAAAGGATATTGAGCATTTTGGTGGTCACAGTTTTGTAATTTTAGTCATTGTTCTGTAAGTCGTTTTGCAATTTGGCTTAAAGGCTTGTTTCCCTGTCTCACCATTTTTTTATGCTATAAAGTTTTTTTTCAAACGGGTAAGCGTTAAAGTTTTCTGAGGACTTCCAAAGATCTCATGGACCTATGAATTTCTGTCGGTAATACCTAAGTCTATTAAATGTAAGGAATCACCTACAGGTATATCTTCAATCATATCTATTGATTCCAGCTGAAGCAGAGGAGAATCATATTTATGATGACTTCCATATCTTTTTAATCTGAAATCAGCATCATTTCGTTTGGGACAATTAATCTTAGGAAACACAACAGTGTGGGATGTTTGCGAATACTCTACAACTACTGTGCATTTTAAACACCCATGTTTCCCGTTAAAATTACAAACTCCTGAAACAACAATTAAAATGTTTAATAACAATTTAAAGAATATAGGTAGTATGAAATTCTTCTTCTAAAGAGCTTCTTACCTTTGATTAAAGCTCTAGCTGGAGAATCGCAAATAAAAGCCTTAATTTGAATGCAAATTTTTTTAAGCCCTTTCTTTGTTTTAATTTCCATAGGATTTTGAAGAAGATCGTTCAACTCCGTCACAAGATGTGTTAAGTAAGCGTCTAGGTCGCTTGGTTTGCCTGTTCCTTCATATATACCAACAACAATTGGTGAGAGATGTCTTTTTTCATAAATTTGACAAAGTATAGGCCATACTTGATGTCGTGAGCTTTTATAAAGAGGAAGACCATCTATGTTAAATACTAACGAAATTATATTGGGAACGTTATCAATATGTTCTAAAGTTTCATGTAGTTGCAACGATAAGCCATTGTGCCAATATTTACCAGAGCCTACTGAAAAAAAGTATAAATGGATTTCATTTGTTCTGAGAAAAGTTCTAGGATCGTTAGGAACAATGTTAGGAAGTCTTTTATTCACGATTCCACTTAAACTTTTGAGGGCATGATGAGAAATATTAAAGTCAAGAGCCCATTTTTTCAAATCCTCCCGAAACGTATTGTTTTTGTCGTCATCGATATCAGAAGATTCAATGATTGATTCTCTTGTGCTTGATAACTCTGAATGATCACTAATATAGTCATCTGAAAATCAAAAACATTACTTTTTTCAAATAGATAATCATTATGATAAATATAAAAATATTGATAAACTTACATGAATATACTTGAACCGTAATGCTGGTAATACATTATGAAAAAATGCTTACCATATGTTATCTCAGCGGATCCACTAGGATCACTTGTAACGTCAATTACTGTAAACAGAATTAATTTCATAATTATATACATAAATAATTTCAACATTTACTGATTAAATTTACTAATAAAAAAAATCATGCACAATTATTTTTAAAGTTAAAATAAAAATTGATACTGAACCTTTCTGTTGTTCATGTGTTGCACACTCTTCTTCTTCAATATTTGTGACTAATGATACGGTTGGCGGCGTTGTACTTTTTAATAAAAGAAAATTTCGTTTTACTTTCCTTTTGAAAGCTCCACTCCGTTTAAATTTCCTCCACAATTTTTTTGCCTCCATTTTTCGTATTAAATTATATCAAACTTTCCGTAAAAATGGCGGTCAAGACGTTTTAAAGTCAGAATTTAATTTAAATGCGACTACAAGGATGATTAAAGTTAGAGCATGATATTAAATAGACATTATGTAATAATAAGGTTATATTTGAGTCGTAAATAAACAACCAAGTTATTTTAGTGCCTCAAATTGACTGCTGTAAAACAAGATAGTGATCGTTTTATAAACGTCGCTGTAAAAACGTGTATACAACTGCTACATTATATAAATGTCATATAAAGGTTTTTCAAACACCTGATTTAGTCAGTTGAAAACATTTAATGGACTGTAACGTTAGTATGACTATTGCGTTGTCGTACAAACGTTTTAGCTAAAACTGTAATATAACGTCATATAATTTAGTTTTGGCAACGTTATTAAGACCAGTTTATTACGATGTATTAGTCGCACGACCAAAAAGTAAATTAAAGACGTCTATAGGACCTAGTAGTCATCTCATTACTGTTTTAAGACTGCAATCCAACTTGATGTCGTACAAGTCAAGACTTATATGACGTTTTTGCTTGTTGGGGGGTTACCCAAACTATGGGTAGCGACCTTCTGGTGGGTCGCAAGGGAATATTGAGTAGGCCCAACCTGTCGATCCTGCCAGCGGCAGGGCGGGGTGCTACTTTCGCCGAAGGGATTGCAAGCGCAGTTCTCGATAAATTCGCGCGCCCATTAAAAAGCTTTTGCTAAGGCAGACTTCAAGTGCATCCAGCACTTGGTTTTCAACAGTAAAAGATTCAAGTGGACGACGATGGACGTAGTGCCTGCAATTTCCACCTATTTATCATTGTTAAAAAACAAATGTTAACGACTATTTCGGTGAGGAGATGAACATTTAAACAAGCTTGACTTGTTGAATTGGATTTGTAACGACCTATCAGCTGGCATGTCAACAAAAGCAAGTGAAGATCTAATTGATTTATCAGAAGATTCGTTACTAAGGAATAGTTTCAATCGTAAGCAATTAATAAGATTCTGGCTCTCGGTTACTGGTTACTTTCCACGCCTGTTGGATGGAGCTATAAAAGTCCTCCTCTTTTTTACTACCTCATATCTATGAAAGGCCGGATTTTCTAATATAGTGAGCATTAAAACTAAATACCGGAATAAATGTATTTATGTAACTCGCTGCGATTAAAAGTAACTCAAATTGAAGTTGATGTCAAAACTGTAATGGCGAAACTGGGGACACAATTTCGTCCTTCCCATTAAAATAACTATTTCATCTCATCTACTCGAAAAACGATGATTTCATCCCAAAATATTTGGAGCTAAAGTTACTGTTGATTCTCTCGAGACTGAAACGTGTAAAAGAAAATCTCCAGGTATTAAAACAATTCGAAAACTGAACACGAGTGTAATCTATGTAAAATCAAAAAAAAAAGTTGGCAGCCCAGCAAAAAAACAGAAGAATTTAGTTTTAAAGCAATAAATTATTGGCAAAAAGGACGTGTTTTTTTTTTTAATTTAGAACACATATCGTCATCAACATGGATGAATGTAGGGGAAAATTTTAATATTCTTCGCTTCGGAAAAAAAGACAAGTACTTACAGTTTGAAAAAGCACAATTTATTTTCGTCTTTAATTCAATTTAATAACAGAAGTTCTAGGTTATATTGTATTGACATATAATTATTTAAATTTGAATACTTTTTCATAAGTTCAAGCTGACAGTGAATATGAAGTTTACTTTTAAAAATAAAAAGATATGACGCAAAGTTATGAGTGAACATTTTATCAGATATTGGTGCTCTTTGAAAAAAAATCTTTATGTATGAATCGAATCGAATCGAAAGAAAACGACACCAAATAAAGGTTAGTATCTGCCATAATAAAATTTTATTTTTCAATACATGCAATGTATGTGTTAGTATTTATCGATTGTGATTGAGACTTTAAAATTACAATGCTCATTTAATTTTAACGAGATAATTAATTATTCATGAAATACTAATTAATGTGTCCCGTACTTAATTACTTGAACATCTGTGTGTATTTTGTAGCTGATTATTACTAATACTAACACAAAGAAGAAATACTGTATAACTATATAGGTCATCTTCTCTGACGTCAGCGTAACCCAATAGTAACACACTTAAACCGATTTTTTTATGCTGAAAAACAGTTAAACTTTATGTCGATGAAAAATTATATCTTATAAACATTTTCATAAGTCAAAAATTGTTTTTTGGTCAAGTAGTACTTCCTATTTTATTTTTTTTAGTAAAAATCGAAGGAGAGTCTCCTTTCAAATTCGAGTAGACTACAGAAATCCTTAATTATATATTAAGGTAAATGTATTTTTAGCTAGGAGGAGACTAATAAACTTCCATGAACTTTATTGCAGCAAAAGGCCTTAACGTATATCGGCCACACCTATCAAATATAATTCACACGATACGAAACGGAATGACAGCTATAAATTAAGCCTCCCGTACGCCGCGGGTAGCTTTAACGCAGTTAGCACACCATAGACAAATTGAGCCTGTCTGTACTTAGATACTTAGCTCAGTCAGGGTCTAATAAAATAACGGACCCAGAACTTTAAAACAGGTAATAGCCATCGCCGTATATTTTGATAGTGATTTTGCAGTTTGTTTGGTAAGTAATTAACCGACTTCAAAAAAAAGAGGACGTTATCAATTCCCCAGGACTTTTTGTATGTATGTACACGTATTAGTTGAAGACGCGTAGACCGATTAAAAAATATTAAATCTGATTTTTTTCAAAGGGTACACTTTCCAGGTAGTCCCATAGAAATTTTATCCAAATCGGTTTTGTTGTTTGGTGTTGAAGTCGGCTTTTAGTTTTGATAAATTATTTATTTCAAGCTAAGATTTTGAATGAGTTTAATTAACTGTGGCTATTTCAAATTTGGCATTCCTCCTATGTAAATCACATTCAAATACGCACGGTCTCAATTTTCGCAACTTTCATGTGATTATGTGACATGACTATGAAATACTCGTCAGTACACGGCAAAGTGACCTCACACGACGATCTCATTTTGAAATTCTGCATTATCTTCATTACTTAGACCTTTCAGAGCGCAATGCAGTAAGTAACAGTGCATCATTTACAAAATTTTAATGTGTCTTAAGTGACGAAAGCAATTAATTATGCCATAATCGTAAACTTGAATTTATTTTTGGCCATAATGCAAGAGATTCTTTGTGACTGATGCTTGTTTCGTAAACTGTGATGCAGTTTATTTTAACATTTCTACATCCAACTTCACCCAACCAATAGCAGGAATATCCTTAAATCCTGTAATAGACTACGTAACACCCTTTGGGACCTAGAATGTATTGCAAAAGAAATAAATCATGTCTTTTAATTTCGGTGATGCCAGAGTTTTACTATGTTTAATAAACCGATCCTAGACAAATCATCTAAAAAGAATATTATCCAATAGGAATAATACAATCCATTCTTTTTTAATAAAGAATAATCATCAATAATCGATAAAATTTTACTTTTTGGAAGTCGGTTCAAAAGAGCAAGTTTGCGTCACTTGCGTATCGCGAAATGCGTGCCGGAGCACCAGACGCCGCCCAATGTCAAGTTCAAGTTATGAGGTGTTACATACAGGCTCGTAGGAAATATATATAGCTGGAGTTTTACAAAACGACGCAAAACGTCAAAAAAAATCTTATATTTTATCTTGTATGATTAGGAGTAGCTTTTTACTGAGTTTTCTAATTTATAACTATTATTCGATTGGGTATGTATAACACAAGTAAGCAATATAAAAAATCGCGATTCATGTCAATCATAATCGTAATTGGTTTATCGATTCTGCAACACATATCTTTCCTAAGCAGAAGTAGTCTTTATAATCCAAAATGTTAACCTGAAACCTATATATCGAAATATTAATTTTCGTTGAAGTTCATGTTTTCATTTATCATGAATAAATGAAAACAAGAACGAATAATAAAAATATAACTTCAATTGTAACCGTTATTAGGTAGACTTGTGGTTTTAGTAAATTAATAGTTCATTATGCATGTGCATCGGTAATACACACCCAAAACCATCGGAGTTGTTTACACCGCGGTTATCTGGCTCATTAGCATTAGTATTTATTCATTTATTTTTTGTTTGACCTAAAAAAATAACTGTTTACTACTTAATGACTAAATTAATATAATGATTAGGTTATATTACACTAGTCTACAGCCAAAATGGAACAAAGTGGCTATATGTGTTTTTATATTAGTTAATGTGTTTTCATATCACAAACGACCATCATCATCATCATTTTGACGACCTCCGTGGCGTGGTGGTCACCATGCTAGTCCGCCACCCAGAGGTCCCGGGTTCGATCCCCGGTCAGGGCAAGTTGGAAAATGGCCTTTTTCAAATTGTCCTGGGTCTTGGATGTTTATCTATATATGTATTTGTTATAAAATATGGTATCGTTGAGTTAGTATCCCATAACACAAGTCTATAACTTACTTTGGGGCTAGCTCAAT
The DNA here is from genome assembly GCA_943193695.1 of Acrobasis suavella. Taxonomy (NCBI): domain Eukaryota; kingdom Metazoa; phylum Arthropoda; class Insecta; order Lepidoptera; family Pyralidae; genus Acrobasis; species Acrobasis suavella. The sequence goes on from OW971943.1 coordinate 6,898,708, forward strand.
CAGTGTTATTTGTGATATCAAGGCCGCTTGGACCCTGAAATGATGATGAATTATTGTTGGTTCCTATTATGGGAAAGTAATAGAGAATACAAAAAAACCTTATTTGCAAAAAAAATATTCTATAAAACAGTTACAATAATTACATGTACCTATCACTTTGCCTCATACAATTTTTCAAAAAACTTCATTTTGATGTAACTCAAAATTTATACGTGATGGAGTTTTTCTACTTTCTAGTTTATACTTGGGAACCTTCAAAGATAAAGAATCACCTATAGCTATATCTGTTGCATTTTTTTACTTTTTATTTGTAGAGTAGTGTTATTTAAGTAACACAAATTGATGACAAGGCTAGTCCTAATACATAAATCTTTTAGTTAAAGCAGAGAAATACATAATAATAGTACATGTACTGAGTTGAAGACATATTAAAATTGGGCACAAATATAAAACGAAAATTTTAATCAATAGTTTTATCAATTAAATGGTTAGAACATGAGTGTGTTCTATAAACGTCATACATCATCGAGTAACTTTTTAAGTAAACTTTCTAACATCCTCGTACACTATGCTGGCTGGTGTATTAGGATAGTGTAACGAATGTAGGTAAGTGTTTCTTACAAGCTAGCTTTTTTAGAAGCTTTTGTTTAACTTGCAATGTATCTTGTATGTTTGTTTGAATGTTTGTTTATGTCAAATCATGCAACTCAATTTTCAAACCAGTTATCATCGTCAACCGATTGAGCTGAAATTTTGCATTATTGTGTAAGTCGGATGACAAAGCAATATTATTTAACTTGTAATTTATCTTGTTTGTATATGTTTGTTTAGGTCAAATCTTAAAACTTAAAATTCAATTTTCAACCAGTTATCCTCAACCGATTGAGCTCAATTTTGTATATTTGTGTAAATGGATGACATTACAATATTATGGAGTCAATGAGCTGTTCTGATGATGGAGCCTAGAGATATTCAACATTACTTAAATATTAAACAACATAACCTCCAGAGATTCCATTAAAGGATAAGTCCGACCTTGTCAATTTACTCTTTATGTTGTTTTTTATGTCATTGTGTGTTTTCATAGTACAATAAAGTTATTACAAACAAACAGAAAAACCTCATTAAGTAGGATTCGTTTGATTTGTCTTGACGAGCACTTTATAGTAGATAGGTCTGATCACGGAGATGGAAGATGGTCTATGGAACTCATTAATAAAAACGACGCAACTCGGTCGAGTTTGGGTTTTAAGCTCGGCGAAAACGGGCCACTAATCTTAACCACAAAACGCGGCCACCTGAAAACTACAGAAAAGTCTTTCTGCAGTTTTCATACATCTTGTATAGACTCGACGCACACGGTGATCCATTGGCAGCCACTAATTAGTAGGAAAGTGTTCGGTGGCCACGTTTTGTGGTTTTTGGTCGGTGGCTCGTTTGCGCCGAGCCTTATTTAGTACTTTGGCCTAACAATAAAGGCTTGTACATAAAATAATTAATTTTATCGAAAGTTACATTAAAATATAGTTAAATCAAAAAAATCTTTACATTAGCAAGCTGCTTTTTAGCACAATGAATATTCCTTAATCAAAGGTAGTCACACCGCACGTCAAACAAAGTTAGGTCTGCAATCTGCATACGCATTGATGAATAAACCTTTTGCCCTCTGATGTCATAACGCCTATGAATACGCATTCCATATTCCACTCGAGTAAGCAATGCATGGCACCTGCTCTATCTGGACAGTTCGCACGGTCTACTTTGACTGTGTTTGCCTTGTAGACGGTTATGGAGGACAAAGACGCTAGGTACTTAATACTGTGTTCAAATCTAGTTTCCTACCATTTGATGGTCCACATTTTACCATGCAAATTTTACCATGCAAATTTTGTTGTAAAAGTAGATTAGATATGCCAGCAGAAAGTTACACCTCAGTTTTAAAGAATAGATATTTTCTTTCTTGGGTATAAAATGGGTATGTTTTGGCCAGAAACAGTTATCTCGAACTTGTGGCACTTATGCGAGGAATCCATAGACGCAAGTGGAGCTGAATCGGTCATACTTTGCGTCGGCCTCACAGCCATATTCCCCGTAGAGCCCTTGATTGGAACCCACAGGTTAGGAAGCGTGGCCGCCATAAAAAAATACTTGGCGCCGTATGTAATTTTCCATCCATACAGCTAGTCTTCAATGAGTCATCCGAGATTAGAACACTGAACCAGTTTGGTGCTCGACAGCCTGCGCGGCGACGAACGCGAGGACACGTTTTGCAACAATTCTTAAAGTTAGCTATATATGGTGCGGTTAAAGGAGACATTATCATTCACCACCGATCCTCTCAACTGAGCACTCCAACCCTCTACGGCAAAAATGAAACTCTTCGTGAGTATCACCTACTATTTACTTACACGACATTTTGAAAAGGATGATCATGAAATGTATATTGATAAATAATGTGACAGTCAATCTAGTCAGTTCAGTTTTGTTTAAATAAATTTATAGTTAACTACTTACAATTGTTGTTAAATGTAATTGTAAACATAAAATGCACATATAGATATGTATGACGTAAAATGTGTCTCTTTTTAGACACTAAACTTGCTTTTACGATATTTATAGACAGTATAGTTGAGAAGTTTCCACTATTTCTTAGTTGGACAAATACTTTTTACTGCTATTTTTTGTAAACATAAAAAATATGAGTATATGGTGTTAAACTAAATGTACTTGGTAATGTTTCAGGTGTGCCTTAGCGTTTTGGTAGCGGTCGCCTTGGCTGGCGAGACTGAGAAGCGAGACAAGCGTGGTCTGCTGGGTGGACTCGGCTACAGTGGAGGCTACGGCGGTGGCTATAGCGGTGGTTACAGCGGAGGCTATGGCGGTGGCTACAGCGGAGGCTACGGCGGTGGCCTTAGCAGCGGAATCGGCTATTCCGCCCCAGCTGTGAGCTACTCCGCACCCATCGTAGCAGCAGCGCCCAGAGTGGTAGCCGTCAACAAGGTGGTGAACGTACAACGCGTCGTATCCGTGCCTCAGGTGGTCAACGTACGCAAGGTGGTGTCTGTACCACAGGTAGTTACCGTCAATCGCGTTGTCTCTGCTCCCTCCATCAGCTACAGCTCCGGTATCGGCAGCGGTTTCGGTGGCTACTCCTCTGGCATTGGTGGTGGCTACGGTGGCCACTCAGGCGTTGGCGGTGGCTACGGTGGCTACTCTGGCATCGGCCATGGATCCTCTTCCTACTCTAGCGGCTGGTGGTAATTATCACAGCCGTTTCTAGTCAATTAAATATATTATTATGTAAATATTTTTTATACACCAAAAATAAATGATTGAAAGACATATATTTTCTTTTTACTCAAGCTCTATTCTTTTAAACTTTCAAAAGACTTATTAGTACAAATTGCCGAAAAGTTTTGATTCATCGAATCAGTTGTATTAATAAAAATTTTAAAGACCATTTCTCTGGTTTAAAAAATAAGATACCAATTTAAAATCTTACTTGAATTGTATATATTTAATTTCTTAAGATTTACATTATAAATTTGATGTTGTCAACATTCTGATAATAGCATGAGCGACCGTGCGGACCGTGCCCCCCTTTGGCTGAAAACATAACCAAAACACCAAATTTCAAGATAAAGATAAAGATAATTTATTTGCCAAACATGTGTTACAAGATATTACATTCAGTTTCGTCCAATCATGTTTACCATCACCGTTCACATCAATATTTATATAAAAAAAAAACTTATAGGAACCATGTAAAATGCTACTGATCTAATTGGCATAATTACCGTTATTTCTCTGACAATGCAATATTATCGTATCATCGAGCTAATCTGATGATCAAACTGTAATGTTATGTAAGTAATCTTTCCTTTCAAGAAAAGAAGTAAAAGTTTCTGATTAAAATTGAAAAAAATAAAAAACCAATGACAGTCGTCAGATTGTCCACAACCCGCTACGTTTTAGCGTGCCAGCTCTAACCAGTTTTGCAGGCCGTACACCACAGATATATAGTTAGACTATATATCTGTGCCGTACACCTTTCACATCAGGATCTGGTGATCTTGACAATGTCAGATTTTTCTGATACTCACTAGAGCACCCTCTCTAGACGATGGTATATCAATACTAACCCCTGTCACCCTTTTTTTTACGCAGAGGAAATATCCCTGTTACGGATACCCGTCAGCCTGCGGGGGAGGCTGTCAGGTTATGTGGGACTCCACGCCAGATCGACGTGCCTAGCCACTAAAAAACCTCCGGAGTTCCATCACAACCGCTTTTGCCGGGGACACGGGAACGGAAAAACATCCGCGAACCCCGGCGCGGCTGGCCGCCAAAGCAGCCCCTCCTCGGGGGCGTCACAGCTCCCCCCCACTCACCAAGTCGGCGTGTCCGGAACTCACGGACGCGCCATACCTCCTCGGCCCAATTGAGAGGCGGCAAACTCCCACGCAGTCCACCACCTGTGGACCCATGGGAGCCAGATAAACCGGCTCCCAGCGGCGGAGAAGATGAAAGGCTCCGCCGCTTACCTCTCGCCGCAAACGCGGTGCGGCACCGCTCGGTCGCGGAGGATAGGGAGAGCGGCAACGTAACACCGACACTCCTCCTCCTCCGCGACCGATCTCCAACCACAGCCACGGCGGTGTGGCCCCGCCTAAAGCGCCGGGAGGGCAATGAAACATTCCCCTCCCGGCGGCCCCACCCCGGGTGGGGGGAGAACTTCCCACTCCCCCGCCGCCCCATTGGGCGCATCCCTACAGGCTTAAGGCCGAAGCCGAGCTCGCGGGAGCGCCCCTCCCTGGGTGGGAGGAGATCTTCCCACTCCCCCGCCGCCCCAATGTGGGCGCTCACTGCTGGTTGACGACAGCAGGAGCGCCCCCTCGCGGGTTCCTCTTAGCTTCCCCGTGGCTCGAGGCTACCACGGGTACTGAGCCCCCCCGGTACGACAAACCGGGAACCCATTGGGGGGGAACCCCTATCACCCTGGAACAACCCAAGCAACTATATCAATTAGTGAGATATAGCTAAAAGATAAGACTCAAAAAGCCTTTTCTGTAGTGACTATTATTTACATACAAACACTGAAAAATTGACACAAAACAAAGGATATTTTGTAACTATACTTATTTCCAAAGAAAAACTAACGTCCAACCGCTTGCGCGAGTAAACTCTATTACGAAGTATATCTTCATGTAAAGTATACCTTATTTAAAGAAATACCAATTCTGTGGAAAATAGATCAGTCACTTTGATTTTTGAAAAACTAATTTCATTAAGTACTAAATTATATCAGTCAGGCCGAAGCGTATATTGAAATAATTTATTTGTATATTTGATGTCTCAAGAATGACTGTACTGTGTAACGCTGTACTGTAAAATAATAATGCAATATATCATTCATTTTATATTTCGCTATAGAACAAAAAATGTGGGCGAGAAAATAAATACATATTAATGCTGTAAGCGATGAATAAATATGTTTTTGATATTTATATGTAAATGAAATGTAATGTGACGTAATATGATGTACTGAGATGTGCTGAGATATAAAGTAATGTAATTCAATGTAATTCAGTGTCATTCAATGTAATGAGATTTGGTGTAATGAGATGTAATTTGATGTAATGTATTTTGATGAGATATATTTTGATTAGATGTATTTTGATGAGATGTATTCAGATGAGATGTATTTTGATGTTTTGATACTTTGTGATGTATTTTGATACCTTTGGATTAATTATTTACTGTATAAGTTTAACAAAGTTAATTTATTTTTTGTTTTATTTTAATTTATTTGGTAAACCAATACAGTTCTAATATCTACTTTAGCAATAGAACTTAAACATCTAAGAACACAATTATTTGCTAAAATATGATTAATTCTGTCACATTTGAAACTATATGGTCTAAAACTGTTGTAAGACTGTACAAAAAAAATACATATAACTGTCATCCATATACAACCTTACATTGTATATTTTATAGGTACTTCGGGAACGAAGTATAGTCAGTCTGGCCGTGATAACTATTTATATATAATGTATATACTTATATACCTTAATAAATCCATAATATAATTTTAATGTAAGACAGTAAACTTTCGATAAATTTAATTGTCACTTTCCCAAAAAGTATTTATATTCAAGATTACTAGTTTCTGGTTTGATTGTCATTTTGTAATAAGATAATTATTTGGTGTTTTTAAATAGTTCAATTATTCTTAAAAATAAGACTTGATTAAAATATATAGAATTATTGTAATTTTAGATTAATTTACCATTAATAATATAATAATATTTAAAGATTACATGGCTTGCCGGAGATTAGTAGAACAGGACGTTGTAAAATAGTATGGCGCCAAGATGGCGGAGCTAGGTTATAAATTCAGTGTTTTTTTTTTAGTTTATGAGAGCACTTTTAATTCGGCAGCAGCAGCGATAGTGTAAGTTTAACTCTGTTACTATGTTTCTCCTCAATTGTGATAATAATTAGGTAGTATTTAAATAGATATTTCTGATGTATTTGTGATAATGCTTTTACAATTAATCTTTTGTGTGAACCGTTACAATATCTTTCAGTAAAGTACAGGTGTAAAGAATAATATTTTAACCTTAGATGATGATGTAACACTTATGAGATTATTGTTGTATTGTAGAAAGTATTTATATGTGTAATTGAAATAGAGAAATTGTGAGAATATGCAATGTACACTAAAGCCCATCAGGCAGGTAGGCGGCATATGCTGACGAGTTTCTTTCGGGGTATATCTTCACGGAAAACTAGCTGCCGTTACGAAACCCTGGTAGTTTTAGCTTTGCATTTTGCATTGAAAAGTTATAAGAAACATTTTGAGAAAATAGTGATTTTGAGTGAATTTATTATTATGTGAAATAAATTATGTTTTACCATCCTCACCCTGGTATTTCATTTTCTAACACGTTTATTTTATCTCTTCCTGAAAAACATCACTCTACAGTTTTGCATAATAATCAACAAGATTACCTAATAATACAATCGTGAGTGTTTGTGGTGTAGTATCATCCATACATATCAATTACTTAATTTTAGGACCCCACATGACCAATATTTTCGGCCTCTCAAATATTTCGATTGAAGTCGCTCATATTATGATAGTGAAATAGAGAAAATAGAGCATGACTCTAACGTTGTTTTGTTTTATTTTTGTGTGTAGTAGTAGGTTTTTCAAACTACATCAGGGACATTTTATGCCATTTGTGCTCACCACTCCAAGTGCGGGCCACGCCTGGGTAGCTGAACTTAAAAAAACGCTAGTAATGCGTACTCCCGTTGTACATTAGACCACTCCACTCCTATAAACATAAATAAACGTTAAACATACGTTAAACAGAACAGAACCTTAAAAAGTAAAACTGACACGGTTTACCAACATGCGATTGGTCCATGAACCGTTGGTCTACAGAATCTTTAAACAATTAACTTTTCATCCAAAGGACCTTTAACCCATGAACGTTTTGCCAACATAACTTAACGTCAGTGAATGCATACTACAACAATGACATAAAAAGTTTAAATGCTCCTCAGGACAAATAAATCGAGCCCAAACTCGGTAGGATTATGTTATTTTAACACAGAAATGTCAAGACCACCTTTCTGATGCATCATTAGATCAGTTCCATTTCATCATAATATTGCATTGTCACGCGATATACGTATGCGTAAACCGGGAAGTGGGCCAGATTTAACTTGTAAGCTTTGATTACAGACAGACAGGCAGACAGATAATGGGACAGGTGAAACTAAAAATAAAAGCTTGCAAATATGTAAAACGACTTAAGTTAGTGTTACGTAATATAATACCCTCCAAAATGATTTGATAAATTTTAATAATATTAAAAATAAAACTTACATAAATGTGAATTGATACAGATTTTACAAGTGTGGTGTGTCCATCATTCATATAATCGCGAGCGGCGCAAGGACACTTTGCGTAACTTTTCGCACAAATCGTGACAGATCTATATAACGACGCGTGATAACAAGCCCAGTATCATTCACCGAGGATCTTTACATCTCGCCATCTCGAACCAACAACATGAAACTCTTCGTAAGTTTCTGTTTATAATAATTAAATCTTTAGCAAAAAAAAATCGACCTCATTATCTTTCAGGAGTTTCTTCCATATTTCTCAATCGCTATTCCATATCTAAATTTATGATATTTTAATACTCGTACAGAATTGTAGCTTACATTATCATATTATAATAACCCGATGGTCAAATTATGAATATAATAAATATCTAAAGATACATCACAAAGACATAATTATACAAATTTAGAAACGTTTTTAAAAAATAAAAGCATCAGAAGATCGATTTGTGAATAGATAAAACATGCAGAAATGAACTTATCTGGAAAAGAATACTGATTTGATATATATTTCAGGTATGCATGTGCACTCTGGTAGCAGTCGCCATGGCTGGCGTAACTGAGAAGAGGGACAAGCGTGGCCTACTGGGTGGACTCGGCTACGGAGGTGGCTACAGCAGTGGCTACAGCGGTGGCTACGTCGGAGGCTACAGCAGTGGTATCGGCCTCGGTTATTCCGCGCCAGCTGTCAGCTACTCCGCGCCCATCGTAGCAGCAGCACCAAGCGTAGTAGCCGTCAACAAGGTGGTGAACGTGCCCCGCGTCGTGTCTGTGCCTCAGGTGGTCAACGTACGCAAGGTGGTGTCCGTACCTCAGGTGGTCACCGTCAACAGTGTCGTCGCTGCTCCCTCCATTGGTTACAGCTCCGGGATCGGCTACGGTAGCCTTGGTGGCTACTCTGGAATCGGATACGGATCTGGTTACGGCTATAGTGGTGCTTCTTCCTACTCCAGTGGTTGGTGGTGATCTACCTATACATGAAGTGTATCGATCTAGTCAATTTAATTATTATTATCTTATTTTTATAGTCCACAATAAAACTTATATTACAAAAAATATTTCTGCTTTTTATATTTGACTTTTTGTCAGTGTTGTGAAGGTATAGTTAAGTGATGATATTTTTTATTTCGATATTTTTAAAATATTTGAAAAATTCTCCAATTTTACTATTATCATGCGTGAAAAACAAAAAAAAAATATTTGAAATGCTACAATTATATCAAGAAACTTTCTGGAAAAATTAAGAAAATTACAAAACGAACGTGCTCATAAAATTTCATGAGAATCAGATGAGAAATGCGACCTGTAGGCGAGAACAGCCAAAAATTTGGACATCTGGAACTCGTACACACGAGAAAGAATTTTTGCACAAAAAAATTTGGCATGCAAAATATCGAGTCATAGATCTTTTAAGTTTTAAGTTAGCCTCAAACTCACGAACCATATATGAATATGAACAACCTCTTGAAATATTTGTATAAAGTATGAACGTTATATTTTTTATTTTGTCACCTCGCATACCACGTGAAGTTCTGCTCCGAAAGAAAAATTTTCACATTACATTATGTTTATTTCTTTTGCTTGTCAACAAATACATCCTTTAAATTTAGTATGTGGTTGAATTTTAATGGTAAGAATGAATAGGTCTTGCTACAAGCTCTTAAAATATTTATTAATACACTATTGTACAAATGGGTTAAGTATATATATTCGTAGTGTTTGGTATTGTTACGGAAACCCGTAGCATTTTCGTAGCTCGTGCTACGATCTAATAAAACATTGCGTAAAATCCTACTATATTTTAAACGTTGCACACATTAAATGTAATACTTTATGAGAATCGGACATGCAATTAATGAAAACGAGGAACAGATGTTTCACTGTTCCTTAAAAGTTTTATACTCTTTACAGCAAGTTCAGTCCATGATTCTCATCTAATTTGTCATGAAATCTCGAGAACCCTAATAACAAATTATTATTACCTATAGATTAACTTTGTGATTTGCACACGGGAAAAAGAGAATAACTTAATCTATCCTGTATTCTATAGTCTTCTTCATACATTTTTTAAATAATTACATCATAAATATACAAAAGACATTAACGAGCAGTTTCTATTTTATTTATTAATAGCGATTTGTCCTCAATTTCTCGACCTCCTCCATGTCTCGATAGGCACTTTAAGCCGTTTGTTCTGACCATCATCATTATATCAGTCATTATTTTAAAATTATCTCAGAATAAGGCAAATTTGATACCAGTGTAGGCCAGAGATAAACAAATAAGATTGCAAGGAAGTCTCTAGAACCAGATATTTTAAACCTTTCTTTCAAAGTTCTATTGTTTTACAATTTTTCCATTCGAAATAAGTAAAAATTAACTAAACCGAATAAAAATCCGCACTCCGATCTAAAAATATTTTCATAATTAATCTTAATTAATAAGAAATGTGAAAGTAAAAGTTTTACTTCAATACTTAAAACTTTTATTTGGCGTATAAAAATAAAGATATTTACAAAACAATTTGACTAAAAACGGATGGGGAGATCACCACCAGCCGCTGGAGTAAGAGGAAGCGCCGTAGCCGGATCCGTGACCGGATCCGTAACCAATACCGGAGTAACCACCGACGCTGCCGATACCAATGCCGGAGCTGTAGCCGATAGATGGAGCAGAGACGACCCTTTTGACGGTGACCACCTGAGGTACTGACACGACCTTGCGTACGTTGATCACCTGAGGCACGGAGATGACGCGGGGCACGTTTACCACCTTATTGACGGCTACCACTCTGGGTGCTGCTGCTACGATAGGCGCGGAGTAGCTGACCGCTGGTGCAGAATATCCGAGACCGATTCCACTGCTGTAGCCACCACCGTGACCGCCGCTGTAGCCGCCGCTGTAGCCGCCGCTGTAGCCGCCGCTGTAGCCGCCGCTGTAGCCACCGCTGTAGCCACCGCTGTAGCCACCCAGCAAGCCACGTTTGTCCCGCTTCTCAGTCTCACCAGCCATGGCGACCGCTGCCAGAGCACACAGACACACCTGGAAACAGAATATTCTTCAATATAATCATCTATAACCTTAAAAGTTGGTATAATATATATTGTATGTAAATATTTATACGCATACTATTGCATGATTAAAAGTAATACATTTACCCCCAAATTCATAAAAAAGTACAAACGTTTGCTAAACCTATTTTAGTTAAAATATGTTTTGTCTCGTTCTTTCAATGTCAAATATTGGGAAGAGGAAAAGAGATAAAACATGTTTTAGCTCAAATAAGTTTAGCAAAAGGTTCTGTTTTTTTATGAATATGAGGGTCTGTATTTGTTTTAATCTTGCAATGAAGAATATCAAGATCTCTGCTAATAAAATCATGATTTTTTGGCATGGGTGTTGAATGGTGACGGATTTCTTTCAGAAAAATGTTTTGAATTTAATATTTATGATGGCAATCAGGAATCTGGTTATCAAATCTCTTTCTTGCAAAATTCCGCCTTTGATTCAAAGTATGATCAATTTATATACAATATATATTTATAATATATTTATTACATAACGACCAAATATACTGACACTATTTTAAGGGCGAATTCAGATCGTGATAGTAAACAACTTTCCCCAAGGAACATTTGTCGAAATATGAAAAATAGTTTTTGGCTTTCCATACAAACTTGTATGGGAGGCCACAAATCACTTTTCATATTTCGATTCCTGTTCCTTGGGGATAGTTTTTCAGTATCATGTACTGAATTCACCCTTAAAATATTTTCAGTATATTTTGTTGCCCCGTGGTATGTAAGAAACGACGACCTGCATCGGGACCTTAACATACAGTTCGTTGACAAAATTATAAAAAAGTACGCCGAAGCACACGAGTTTAGGTTGCTTCACCATGTGTACGTTGAGGCGATCCAGCTCCTCGACAACACAGACATTGTGCGAAGACTTAAAAGAACTAAACCGTTCGAACTAGTGTAGCAGTGACATATGTATATAATAGTGAAAAATAGTGACAATGAAAACTAAAGACACATGAACAGAGTGCCTTCCCCTTAATAGAGACAGTAAGAAAAGTGCCGATGGACACATTCTTATTAAATAAGTATTTTATAAAACTAGGTCAATGATAAATTACTCATTAGTCTGAGTTTAGGCTAGATCGTAATTCAATTAACGTATTTATTCAGAATATAGATACGTTAACACAAAGAAAAAAAGAAAAAATATTTTGTTAGACCTTATATTCTGTTCGTGAATAAGGTTTAATTTTTCGTTCACACTGCGAATACTTACAAAGAGTTTCATGATGCTGGTTGTGAGGTTGAGAACTCGGTTGAGAGCGGTGGTGAGTGGTGACTTGGTGAGTGATGCTGTGATCGCCACCCGCCAACCATATATAGCGGCGCGTGCCAAAAGTTGCTCAATATGTCCTCAGCGAAGGATGCTTGAAAATTGTAGCAAGATTATTGTTCCATGACTTGTGAGACTAACTACCCGTTCCTGTTGAGATATTACAGAAACTTTCCTTTGAATTTTATTTATCTGTTCTACAGTTAGTGACTCATAAAATCTATTGATTGAAGGGATATATCCCGACGTGTACAACCTTTTAAAGTCTCATAACGTAATTAAATAGGTAAATAAGATCAAATAGCAAATATAATGGAATCGTATCATTAAAATATTACTTTGTCTTAACTTTGATTGGCGATGAAAATGTTTGTTGACTTTTGTAAATGCTATATTTGTTATAAAATTTAAATCATACATAATTATCCAAAACTAAAAGCCGACTTTACCCCGAAATTATACCACCGATTTTGATAAAATTTCCATGAGGCCATTAGACAAGAATGCCATTTCAAACAAAAAAAAATCAAAATGATCCAGACTTTTTCGAATAATCGGTGAACATACATAAAATAACAAAGATCGCGAATTATAACCTCTCCTGAAAGTCGGTTTAAAAAGGTGATAAATGCGTGACAATTAAAACTAACTTGCATTTCATTATTTCACACGCTCATTGCACCGAAAGTGACATGACAAAAAACGTTTGATTCGCTCGGCGTCGACCATAATTGCATTCAATGAATGCAGCGGCACGTTGCTTCCGACGGCAAGATTAATTTGATAGACTGCATTTTACCATATCCTATTTCATTTCCTATTGACGCGTAATGTATTTCATTCTAGAGCTCGATATTTGATTTGGTTTTCTGATGTCTGGTTCCCAATTTAATCTGCCAACTAACTTATTTCCAAATTATTAATATTTTTGGAGTACCTAAGTCTTTCTTATCGACAGATAACTGGTGTCAGATATTTCTTCAAGCTGTCTGAAGGCATCTGACGTAGCCCAATAAAGAAAAACGTCATAAGGAAACGGTGGTGCCATTTTTCAAATGTAGAATCACCTAAATGAATGGTTTAAAAAATTGGCCAATTATTTAAACGTGGAGTGTATGGTCCTGTAGTTACTAAAAACATCTAAAAAAATATTTTTCTTTTGAATTTGTATGAAATTTTCCTTTTCTAAGCACATTTTATGTTGATCGCCTATAACTTTTTAATTTGCGAACCCTACTAAGCTCTGATTGATTTCCTTTAAATTTCGTGATATATTCTATAGCTGTGAATTTTTTCACGTGCCCATATATAACCGTTAAACAGATAGAGGGGGGTCCCCAAAACTCTAAAAAAAAATTTCACTTTAAAACCAATTTTTTCAAAAACAGATCCATATATCAAAAAACGGTGTTCACAACTCATAATATTTTTTAAAGGTCAATGATACCCCACATGATTGGTTAGTCGAAAAAAAATGACTTTTCACTTTACTTGTATTTATTTATTTATTTGTAATAATAATGTAGGGGAGCTACATTAAAAAAAATTTTTTTCAATGTTTTATTTTACCACTTTTTCGCATAATTAATATACATACCCATGCCACACAGCATTCTAGTACTTATAGTTGCTGAGTAAAACCGCGGACGGCCTGACAAACAGACAGACATGGCGAAACTATAAGGGTTCCTTGTTTACCACGGAACACTAAAAATGGTTCTACAGGACCTGCACACTAGTGAACTAGATGTGTAGGTATCCTCACGGTGTTTACCTTCACCGAAAGCAAGTGGTGTATGAAAATAATGGTGGAACTAAAAACTTTGAGGTCCATGATATTAAATAGGTTACAAAGGAAATAAATTTCGAAATAGGTACACATCGTGGAAGGGACATACCCGTAATAAATCGAACCACGAGCTATGCTAGATCACTAAAGCTTAATTAAATCAAAATAACAACCAAATAACCAAAGACAATTTCGACCGTCCCGTACAAATTGCCCGGGCGGAACACACACGCACACTTTTGTATGGAAATGGCGAAAATTTACATTGTGTTTTGGCTTTTATTTTAATTTCATTATACTATAGTGATCTAGTATAGCCTGTGATTCGATTTATTACGGAATAATATCCCTTCCACGTTGTATATATCAATGATTAAAAAAATAATGGAAATAATTTTCCTGTGTTTGTTTCTTGATCGCCTTTATCTACAACAATATAAAATGTACACCTATACTTATTTAGTCTTGTTTCTTTCTTATAATTTCAAAACAAATCTGGAGACGACTTTCACCAATACTTTCAAGGCTAAACGAATTAATCTAAATCTGATACATATACCTATCGTTTCTTAGTAAAAGTGAATAGCCGTCGCTACCGCGGACATTCTATCTGACTCAAGTTCGCAAAAGCTTGCGACATTGAATCCTAGCACAAAGTAACAATAGTAAAGAACAAGGCAAACCTTAAGATTTTTAAATTTCATTATTTTTCATTTCATACTGGTCAGAGAGAAAAGAAAAAAACATAAAATGTACAAACTGCTTCTCTTTCCGCGTATCGACGACGACAGAAAACGCGTGAGAATTTGAATCACATCAATAGGCAATGGGGCCAGACCCTACTACCCATCACTATTTTGATTACCTTTTTTCATCCTTACCCCGATAAAGTTAAAACGTCATAGTGCGTACCTGTAAGACTTTTCAACAAATATGTAGATTTGTATACAATTGACACATTTTGATACTTCAACCCATTTTGTTACTTTTACCTTTAAAAGAACTTTATTTAGGAATTGTCCATCAAGAAGTGCATATATAATATTATAAGTGATTTAAACATTAACCATTCGCCTGCAGCCAATAGCAACATAATATTTGAATAGGTCAAGTTTAGTAAAATTTAACTAAATATTTAATAAATATGTTCCTCTTCTACATTCTTTTTATTTCATCGTCGGCTAAAAGACATTTAATTTTAAGATCATTAGAATTATTAATGGAGCTCCTATTCAAACACATTGTTGACATCTCAAACATCCATTCATAATTCATATACCGCAAGTAAAACTTGACCTGTTCTGGCTGCTAGGTCATATTCTGATCCTTGGTCAAAGTTTGCGACCTCCACCGCAGATTGAGCATAGAATAGTTTTACCTAACTGCTACTTAAATGAAAGCAGTATATATTAAGCTTATTTATGTATTTATGCTTATATTTTAAGTCTCTCTAGCATGACAGAAATAAACAAGCCAGGTATTAATTTAAGAAGAACTAACTATAGATACTTAATAAATTACATATGTTACAGGATCCAACCAACATCGACCCCAGGGTATCCGGATTCCAATACTCACAAAGAGCCTTGACCCCCTGTAATAAACCATAATCTAAAATATGAGTCATTTAACTTAACAAACTTGCAGGTAAACGATGGCCATTTCTTAATCCTACCATTAATTACCAGCACTAGTATTTGTCTAACGATTAATTTCGAAATCCTTGAGGCTTGTGAAAAAGCATGTACATCAAACTACTGAGCCAAAACAACACAAGAATTAAAAAATATAAATTAGATACTGAAAATATAGTGTGACTGCAATGTAGTTCATTGGACTGTGTCAACCGCGGACACGCTAAGCAGACGCGGAAGGAAGAATGACATCGCTTGAATTTCAACGGAGGCACGCACATGCTATACCGGCAGTAGGAGAAAGTACACATATAGAGCTGATACAACATTTTATCTTTTTAGGTTAGGGAGAGCCATCATATTCGTTACAAAATGCACAGGTGAACCTTTTAACGTCATCATCATTATTTCAGCCGCATAACTTCTACTGCTGGACATAGGCCTCTCCCAAGGATTTCCAAGATAACCAATCAAGTGCGGCCTGCATCCAGAGCTTATCAGCGACCTTGGTCAGATCGTCTGACCACCTGTGGCTGTGTGTCCTACGCTTCGCTTGCCAGTACGCGGTCGCCATTCGAGAACTTTTTTGCCCCATCGGTTCTTCACGCTATGTGTCCCGCCCACTGTCACTTCAACGAGCTTACGGCACTGATTTATTTTGGGCGAGAAGACACTGCGTAGCTTCCCGAACGCTGCCCAACCGAGACGGATTCGCTGAAAGACCTCTTGTTCGAAGCTGGAACCTCCTGCCTGGATCAATTGACCCAGGTAGATATACTGGTCTACAACTTCGTGGGTGGAGCTCCCAACACAAACAGGTAGTGGCGCGACATTCAACAATACTTTGGTTTTGTCCATGTTCATTTTAAGGCCCACTCGTTGGGCTTGGAAACTCTGATTTAGATCTCCGAGCATAGTACTTAAGTCTTCCATTGATTCTGCCATGACAACGACCCTTTTATATGTATCTCGTTTTGTCTAAACTATTAACCAAACTTAAAACACATATACCTATTTTACAAAGACGCATTAGAAAGTGAAACTACCGGACAATGATTGTGAGATTTAGGTAGCATATTGGTGGCACATTTAGTGCTGTTAATATTTACAGGCTCTGTTGAAACTTACATACCTGCCAACTACATACAACCTTTAACACAATAAATATTTGGGAATAATATAAGAACTAAACTAAAATATATAAGAGAGGCCAGTCGTGGACTGCTTTAGGCTGGGGTAATCAAGATGAGTTGGTTCGGCACCTTCTATGCCGGACTGGGAGAAAACAGTGGACCAGCTGCTTCTCTTTCCAAGCAAATCGTAGAAGCCGGTCGAGGGAATGGGCTAAAATGCTAATCATGGTAATAGGTGATTCGGCTAGCAACTCAACTCCCCCACCATCACTCTTAAAGTGGTATTTGAGTCTTGCGGCCCTGGGGACTTACTCAATAAAATAAAACGTTAGTCGTAACGTCCTATTTTTATATTAAACCAAATAAGCCTTTATCATCACACGTTAGTGCTCAATGTTGATTGACACTGAGACGCAGATACGCAGTTACGTCCGTCTTGCGTACCGCTTATGGAGTAATCCCCCAGGGCTCTGGCTGCTTAGAACCGCAAGACCTAAAATGCTCTTTTGGCCCTGGTATGGATAAAGGCGAAATAGCTAGTGTGTTATCATCCGAACGTATTTTCCCGGTCGCATCCTCAGCAGTAACGCTTCAAAGCTCGAAGTCCGCTACTTAACCGGGGAGATATGACGAGGTTACTGGTTTTTACACAGAGCGACTGCTGTCAGACCTCCGAAACCCAAAGGGTAAACCAGAACCAATCCTTGAATAGTTTTGATTATTAAACGATAGATGGCGTTCGGGACCCACAGTTTATACGTGCCTTCCGAACACGGAATTAACTTTCTTTTCGGATAATCAGGTGATTCAAGCCTACTATATTCTAACCAGACTGGAAACAACTTTTCACAAAGTATGCTTCCCAGTGGAATTTGAACTCATGACCTCCGGGTCACAAGGCGTACGCCTTAACCACTGGACCACGGAGGCAGTCAACATACATCTAGGGTGTGTATGTGTATTAATATTTGTCACAGGTAGTGTATCGCCTAACATACCCCGGTAGCATTTCCATACTATTCACCACTGCGGGCCTGAAACTGAAATTGAAGTGAGTCCACAGTCAGTCGCGATCACCACCACGCGCCGCGCGGACACCGACATGCATCACATTGTGAGTGCCTGATATAGGTTATATATCTAGTTATCTAGATTGCTTATTTGTGAAATCTCTACCGCATGGATATATACTTATCATAGTGCATTTCTGAGGAGATAAATTACATGTAGTGTAATTTCAGATTTAAGGTCTAAGTTTAACCGAGTACATAGTTGATAGAAATAAAAATCCAGTTGACACCAGTAGTTTGCTTATTTGGATTTGTTAATTCGTATTAATTCCATTTGCATGTTTTCTATTATGAGTAATAGTAATAATTTCAACACATGATAATTTTTATAAGTTTTTTTTCTAGACAGTACGAGTAGGTACTTATTACAATAAATTAACAAGTTTTTTAGTAGAAATCTACTTAAAAGTGTTAACTACTTAGATTTGATGAAGAGCGTCCCGTTTATAGACGTCTCAGAGCGTAGAGTCTGATGATGCGTGGTTTCCGGCCTACTTTTTTTTCTTTTTAAATAGATTGCGATTTTTGACATTTTGTATAATGATAATAATAGATAGATTTAACTAAGTATCTTGTAGCTATTTACCTTTATATATATTTACGAAGGACCATATGGTCATATGTGAACGCCTGGGGTTCCCATGTGATGAAAATCATTTTTCATGGTAAATATATCAGCACTCTTCATTTTCCATATTTCAGATGTCCCTGGTGTTGCTAATAGCGTGTGCGGCGTCGCAATGTGAGCCGCTACGGGACGCACTGCAGCGGCGGAGCGACGTGTTTGGTGTCTACGCCAGCGAATACACGCGCGAATATGAGCCGGTAGCATTCGCAGCCGTGCCACTCCACGCACCCCTGCCCGTCATCCACATCATGTCCACGGCCCCGCTGCCTTTGCCGCGGTACGCACCACCGTCGCGACCACAGCGCCCGAGATCGCCCTCCTCGTCGTATAACCCAAAACCATCCTACAGTCATCATGTTTCTTCATACGTGCAACCACCAGCATTTGGCCCTGCCTACTCTCATCAAACCAGTACATTCTATCGCGAACCTACCGCATACGCAGAGCAAATAAATCCTTACCCGCAGCTTCAGGCCATGTATCGCCAGCAACCAGCTATTTATGCCCCATCTATTACTTATACGACGAACGCGGATCCCCCAGAAGTGGAAGACGATGCTCCGACCATATTATACGCCCGGCCACAACCACAAGGCGGATATACGTATCATCGCAGACCTGCTAAAAAACGAGTCCCGCCCAAGCGAAAAGAGCCTGTCATCATCAGAGTTCATAAATACAGAGTTTTAAAGGGCAGATAAAAGAGTAAGATAGTGTTAGCTTAGATATATATCTAAATCTATACCTACCCTTATTTTATAACCTGCTTAGTCAAACTTAGTCGTGTACATATTTTTAAATAAGTATATTTAAATGCCAAATATTACTTAAGTAGGTAGTATTAAGTAGATATTTATTTATATTGTAATTATCTAGGCATAACATGTTACTTTTTTACGATCAAATAATGCATTTAGTAAATGCACATTTCCAACAAAAATGTTTCTTTTAATTTTATCGCACCCCAATCGTTACAGTTTAGTCAATACCATCTGATAAGTAGTGATTCACTACTCACTGCACTATAATATCTTGTATGGGAGACGATGGTTTACAGTTAGATGTAGATTTACCAGCAGGCTAAGTAGATTGGAAGTCTACTTAGGGCAGCTGATTTATGATGCATGATGCATCCATCTACACTACAATTACTTTTTTGTATAACAACGTTTCTAAATGTTACCTACTGAGCAACATCCGATAGAAAAAAGTTATTCATTGTTAGTACCTACTTATAATTGTAGCCGTGATACTTGTATATAAGATAATTGACAAGTAAGTAATGTTGCCTCACTTTTGAAAACAATCAACATTCTCTAAAAATCAATTCGCTTGTTGCTGGTTGCACACAGCGAAATGGTAATTAGAACCTACGTACCTATATAAAATGAGATCAACTTCTAGCAATTCTAGCTACAGACCGTTACCTACTTAAGTGCTCTACAAAATGATACGACCACAGTCGCCTAGTCGTTTGATAGTGTCGCCTATTTCAATATCAAACCAAATTAGACTAAGTACCATCAATACCATCATCATTTTGTAGCGGTCAATAAACCATTGTTCGTTTAGAGTCATCGTCAATCGTCATCGTCATCGAAAACAAATGTCAAAATGAACAACGTAAGTGCGACCACGCAGAGCGAATTGTTAGCGTGCATAAATCCTTTGATGTATCGCCACCCGCGCGATAACTAACACGAAGTCCTAATATTCGGGACGATACCCGATAACGGCCAGTCACATTTGCGTGTGCGATACATTTGTTTTTAACTTGTTCGGACGCGTGCTGTGCGACGGTGCCACGGTTGTTAATGCGTAAAAATGGAGTAGAACGATAAAATGGTGTTAAAATTTTTTGCTTTTTCTTTCTAGGTTTCTTTTTAGGTTTCAATAAATGCATTATGTAATTGTTAGCACACATGTTAAAGAAAAGAAAGTCGTCGTCCATATTAAAAACACGTAGATGACGCCATCTTGAATTATTTCCAGATGGGTGTGCCTCAGGGTTCAATAATTGGTCCATTTTTGTTTTTGATTTAGGGCCGTAACAGACGGGGCGCAAGTTGCGCCGCGTAACAGCTAGTGATGGGAGTTGCATAAATACTCAATCAACCCATTTGAATATTTACTCACTAGATTGAGTAAATACCCGATAAATATTCTAATTTATCCATTTGCTGAGTAGATTGATTTATATGAGTTGCGACTTATATTTATATTCATATATTCATTATTTCATGTTTTCATGACAATTTTGAAACTGAGATCTAGTAAGTATACAATTGCAATTCTTGTCGAAAAGTGTGTGCATACGCCATAACATGCTTAAAATGTTGGTAAACGTTAAATGCGACGCTAAAATATATGAAAATACTATACTAATCATACACTGAAAGTAGGGTTCTTTGACTAATTATCATTTTTACCTGGAGGTGTGCAAAGACGTAATTTTATGTTAAAGTAAGTAAACAGACATCAAATGCGATGTCAATATATGAGCACGCTGTATTTACTCTATTTATTAAATCTAGTGAGTAAATACTCAAATGGGTAGATTGAGTACTATCCACTGCCCATCTCTAGCTGTTACGCGACGCAACTTGCGTCACGTCTGTTGCGGCACTTATATTAATGACCTCCCCTGTCTTGCAGAAAAGTTGTGTGAAGTAGTATTGTTTGCTGACGATACATCTTAACTTTTTAAGATTAACAGAAAATGCACAAACTATGACGATGTAAGCAATACTATGTCACAAGTACTTAGTTGGTTTACGATTAATAATCTGGCCTTAAAGACACAAAAGACTAAGTGCGTTAATTTTTCACTATTGAATAAACCCAATATACTCACATACCTTTGAGTCTTAATGGTCAAGTTCTAGAATGGGTACCCAACTCCAAATTTTTAGGCATAACTGTAGACTGGAACTTAAAATGGGATAAACATATTGAGGCCACTGCCAAGAAACTTAGTTCGGGAGCATATGCTGTGAGGAGGGTCAGACGGTGTACTAACGTTGAAACTGCTAGGCTAGTATACTTTAGTTATTTTCACAGCATAATGTCATATGGCTTGCTCAGGAGTAAAGCGGCTTACATACATGCTATCTCTGTGCTACAAAAAGAGAGCAATTCGGTCGATCTACGGACTAAAATCACGCGATTCCTTAAGAGAGTTATTTAAATCTATTAATATTCTTACTGTGACATCTCAATTTATTTACGACAATCTTCTATTTGTTAAATCTAGGTTAAATAATTTAAAAAAAAATAGTAATATTCACAGTTATAATACGCGCAACAAAAATCAGCTTCATACGCCTAAATTTCGACTTGCTAAAACTAGAAAGTCACTCTTAGGTCTAGGTATAACATTATTTAATAAGCTTCCCAAAACGATCGTTAACCTACCAATGGTAAAATTTAAAATACATGTTAAAAAAGTGTTATTGAATAATGCGTACTATACTATCAATGATTATTTAAGAGATAAAAACGCGTGGATACTTCCTAAATATTTTCCATTACACTCCACACATGAAACATAAAATAGCTGCATTTTCTGTTACCATAATAAGCTTACTGTAAAAACATGTAAATGCTCTGCGATCAATAGGTGACCAACATATAACTAATATTTTCTCTTGACAAGGTCTGCGAGTTCGGGTTTTTCATGCTCACTAAAATGTCCAATCCGGTGGTGGCGTCGCTGGTCGGGTCGTTAGATTCCCTCTAATATGGTTGAGTTTAACGATGGCTGATCCGTGCGTCAACTCGTGAACGGGTGCTGCTGGGAGGGACTGGTAATATACTTTACCCGTAACATAAATTATACTTATTGACGTATAAAAGTGCCTGTAAAGATCTAATTACTGAATAAACATTTGAATTTTTGATAGTTCGTGAAAAATAACGAAGCCGCTAGTGTGACCAGCGTTTCATCGCGATAACTTTTTAGTGTACAAAACATACGAAGATTTGCCGCGAATTGCTTCGGGACGATAGGCACAAGTGCGGCCGAAGCATAATGCACGAAGCTTCGTGACGATAGGCGCAGGTCCGGTCCAAGCATAAATCTTTGCTCATTGCCCAAATTCATCTTTGGCCCAATGTTATAAGTGACATTGGCATATTAAATAATGACATTGACATATCTCATTACATTGACATTGACAGTTCCAAACTTGGCGGAAAAGCACTAGGTGAAAAGTCTATTAAAGTCGTGTTGTAAACAAAAATAATATATTCAGTTTTACTCGGGTTTAAACTTTTAAACATGCCTCGTGTTAAATTTGATTATATTGTAAGCTTCAGCAATGAAGACCCTGTAAGTATTTATTTGAAAACAAATTCTAACCAGTAGGTACATTACAATAATATATAACTTACCCAAATAGCAATAAACATTTTTTGAAAACATTGTAGTTACTAACTTATTTCATCATAGATGATAAGATTTAGGGTAAAATAAACGAACAAGTTGCGATATACATAAAAACATACAACAAAATAGTTAACAATAACCTTAACCTATCGTTATGTTGTTTTCGTTTTGTTCTGTTTCATATATTTAATTTAATAATGAGGATTTTTTTACTATATATCATTAATAAACCATATATTATATATATATTATAATAAACCATTTACCTACACAATTATGATTAGAACTATATATCACATGTCAGATAAGTGCTCCATCTCATATTAGATTTTTTCACTTTGCTCCACTGAATTATACCCAACAACAAAAAATTTAAATAAAAAGCTCACTCCTAGTCACAATTTAAAATAGAGCATTATCATTTAGAGTAATTTAAAGTGCAACTCAAATGAACAGGCACAGGCACGAAACATAGCAAATGCCCGAGACGCGCGTCCTGGGCGCTCAGTTTAATATATAACTGTATGTAATAAACCGGCGCCTTGTCACGCCTCGCACGCTTGCTATGTTTTGTTACATACTATTCAACTGAGCCCCCAAAGCGTGCAGCGCACGGTTCGTGCCCCCGGGTGCTTGCTATGTTTCATGCCAAAGCCAAATATTTTCAGTGGTCAGACCTGCCATATAACTTGGTGGACCAATGAATTTATAGAGATAGAATATTTTGTCAGGAACACCCAGCCAGCAACCTATTATTATGGGAAGTGGGCAAGCGCCGTTGGCTTTGCCGTGCTGGAGAGCCTACGAGTTCTGTTGTTCTGCAGCTCACACAAGCAGTACAGGTAAGTTATGTAATACACTAGTAGACAAGTAAAATCAGTTTTTTTTTTTCTAAACACAAAGCAAAGTTTCTGTTGGAATTGTATGATATACAAAAGCATAATGTCATGCTTCTTTTAAGTCAAATAGGCGCTCTATGTATCAGTTTTTCTGCATTAATAAATCTAAAATCATGTGGAAAATAGATATGATCAATGGAGTGTTACTATTTTGTGACATTTTATTTTATGAACTGTACTAAAATAATTTATTTTTGCCTCAGTCATCTACCCAATTACGTACAGGGAATACATACTAAGACTCAATTTGGAAATGGTCTTTGTTGAATTTTAATAAACAAAAGG
Organism: Acrobasis suavella; assembly: GCA_943193695.1. Lineage (NCBI taxonomy): Eukaryota > Metazoa > Arthropoda > Insecta > Lepidoptera > Pyralidae > Acrobasis > Acrobasis suavella. The sequence continues at coordinate 6,922,812 of OW971943.1, forward strand.
GTTTTTAATCTAATAGGTTACATTTCATACACCTATCATTCTTTACATTACCAAAATCCATTATGACTTTATTGTATTTCAGATTTCTGCAGTCCACATAGGATCATATCATGCAGCTGTGGTAGAAGTCTTGGTGGGCCGTTCTGAAACCCCAGATCAGTTTGAAGTGAGTTATGTCTATTGTTTCATTTATTCCTCTTCGTGTTCTTTATCAGTCCAATGTTATCTTCTTTGTTAGTAGGGTTGAGTGAAAGAGATCCTTGATAGGCATAAGTCCACTTTTATACTATTTTGTTTTTTGTATTTTAATTGTGGTTTTTTTTGTACAATAAATAATTTACTACTACAACTACTACCACTACTAGAGTTGGAAGCCTTTCTAAGACAATGGAACTGTGAAATGATAAGTTCCACAATGGAACCTTCTGACATTCATTCCCTTGTTTGATGTTTATACAGGTGTTAGTCCCGAGTAGCGTGTTCTTGACGCCGGCAGAGTCCCGTCGGGAGCCAGTGGACCGCGTTCGTTCGTTCAGCGGCGACCAACTGTCCGCCGCGGCCGGCCAGCGCTGGGACCGCGTGCGGGTCGTGTGCCGGCAGCCGTACAACAAGCAGTGCAAAGTATGGCCTCACAAATATCTTCTCCCATAGACATATGACCAGTAGACTTAATTTATAACTATATAACTAATTCAATCCATTGCAATCTTAGAAAAGTGTCTGGAGTAAATCCTGTGTGTGGTATAAAACTGACTATTGGTAAAGGCTCTTAGAGACGCGCAGCAACGTCCCAGCCACGGTTTCTGTCACTCCTGTCGCGAACTGACGCTAGGGTGCTGTCGTTCGTCTTTAAAAGCCCTGACATTTATTTTGACTTATCTTTCAAAATAGATATTGATTAAAGTAGATCCATGCCCACCTATCGCCTTATAAACATATGATTTCTCTACCCTCGTCACTAGATGGTGCTATAGGTATTAATTAAAACATTAAAACCTTTTATTACGATTATTTGAATAAAGTGTAGTACTCTAATTAATTAAATATGGATAATATAAAATATTTTAAAGCATATTCAACACTTTCTTTGTCACTTCTTTTGCTAGTCGTCTGTGCTGCCATCTCTTGTGAGAGCAGCTGGTCCTAATTTTGCCTACTTAACAGCGGCATTCCCGCCTTACTTTTCATACAAACGCTCGTACGTGATTATGGTGTTGTATCTGATCTTTCTTGAAAACTTTTGAACTCACAGGAATCTAGGGCGCTATGTCTAGGTTTCAATCGAAATAAAAAATAAAATTTTAAAAAACAAAGTCAGTATGAGCCTCAAAAAATCTGCTTTTTTGCACAAATTTTAACTGAACATAAATTGTAAAAGTAAAGAAAATATTCCGATACAAACCTCGCAATTTAATGAAAAATTTGAATACAAAACATTTATTTTACATACTTGTAAGGCTTACTGATAAACACGTATCTCCTGGAACAAGTTTTATGAAATTTCCGCACCCTATGAATAGTTAATATTCGTTTAATGGATAGTTAATAATAATACTAATTTCATTTAATAGAATGAAAACTGTGCCCTTAGGTGCTATCTCTTTTTTTTTGGTTTGCCTCTTTTTTTAGCATTGCCCTGAATGAAACACCAAGCTTTTCAAACTATACTCGCGTTGAAAACAAAGCGACCGGGAAGGGCCGCCTTAAGGACCCTTCAATAGTTTCCATGGCGTAGGGTATCTGTTACATAATAATTAATAATCTTAGGTAGATAAATTAAATGATTTATTAATTCCAGTATGGCCTGTCGTTCATTCAAGTGTACGAGCCTGAAAGTGCCTCAAATGCGGCCCCCATACCGGCCGCCCGCGCGATAGCAGCTAGTACAAACTTCGGCAACAGCTCGTCTGACGAGGAAGACTACCGGCCGGGTCAACTATTCGCCGCTGCTAGGCAGTCCGGCGGTACTAGTACTGGTAAGTACTTTTACTCTTTCGTACTTGTCATCTGCCTGTAAGTTACTGCAGACTAAATGAGGCAGTTTATCACTCCTGTGCTAATAAATAAATAATAATAATACAGGCATGACCAAGTCGCTAGCATCATCTACCAAGATCTTGCCCATCAATTTAGCTTAATACAGTCCACTAAACCATATTATAAATACAGCTCTGAAACAGTTTTAGAAAATGCTACAACTAAGTTATACTTTAACCGAGCCATCCTGACTGACTACACAGTTCATTATAATAGACCGGACATAACACTGATAAATAAAACAGATAAAACCGCTTTCCTGATAGACATTGCAATTCCAAACACCCATAATCTCCAAAACACAATAGCCGAAAAACTGTCTAAATACACAGAGCTCAAAGACGAAATAACCAGACTTTGGCACCTCCATAAAGTCACAATAGTCCCAATTGTTCTTTCCACGACAGGAGTAATACCAAAACAGCTTCATACTTCACTACAAACCCTTAAACTATCACCTCACACCTACATGCTCTTACAGAAAGCAGCCATACTAAATACCTGCCGTCTCGTCAGAAAATTTTTACAAACTGATTCCACCGCACTTAGAGCCACACATCCTTCATCTATGACAACAAACCAGCATCCATCTCTTCCACAGCATATATCAAGCTCTCCTCATACAGATAATAACTCTATACTTGAACCACAAGACTAAGCCGACTGGAATTATTAATACTTTGATTTTCACTTGGTTTTGGCCCTTAACATCAACAAAACCTTCTAGAAAACCGAGAAAATAAAATATAAACATACTAATAATAATACTCCCTGTCTACATTTAGGTTGCTTGCTTTCACACCTCCGTGGCGTATTGGTAACCATGCTAGTCCGCCACGCTGAGGTTCCGGGATCTATTCCCGGCTAGGACAAGTTGGAAAATGGCCTTTTTTAAATTGTTCTAGGTTTTGGGTGTATGTATTTATTATAAAATATAGTATTGTTGAATGAGTAACCTATGACACAAGTTTCAAACTTTGGGGCTAGCTCAAACAGTGTGATATGTCCCTGTTTATTTATTAATTCAAAAGTCAGACTCTTCTCAGTGTCATTGTATGGAAAGAGACATTCAATGAAAATTTTGGCAGTTGTAATGGAGATTTAAGTCCCGTATGCATTAATCTAGTAAAGATGCAACGCAATAGCAATGGAGTAGTTCACCATGTGTGTGCAGCTTTCCTCATGATGTTTTCCTTCCCCGGAAGCAGGTGGTTAAAAATGACCATACAAACTCAGAGGTACAAGTTGCGCCTAGTTTTTGATTACTAAGCTCATATTTATCTGAAAAATCAATTGTTTCTTTTCTTTTTATAGAAAGCCAAATACGACAAGCTACATCACAAATACTGAAGAATATATCTGACACATCAACAAAAATAGTAAAATCTCCCATCGTTAAAAACACTGCCTCTACCTCCAAACAGAATGTTACCGACGAGTCTAGTTCGAATCGACACCGAGACAGTTTGATGTATACTGATGACGAGGAACAGCCTCATAGCAAGATTGACTCTATAGTACAGAGACGTCAAGATGAAAAAGCAAAGGAAAAGGATGCTAGAGATGCCAAAGAGAAATCACTAAAAGAGAAGAAAGAAAGAGAGAATGCTAAACAAACAGAATCAAATGACAATAAAGCAAAAAGAGATGATCAGAGAGCAAAAAAAGATGATTATAGAGCTACAGGTAGTGACAGTGCGAAGAAAGATGATAGGGGGAAAAGAGTTGACTACAACACTAGTAGGAATGATAGAGATAAGAAATGTGACTCAAGAAGAGATGATTATAAGAATAAAGATGACCACCATAGAGCAAAACGTGACGATAGGTCGAACGATAGACCAGGGAGAAGTGATGACAGGGGCGATTCACGGAATACGGGTAACGCTACGCTTTCTCATAAAGGTAAAAATGGCCGTGCTGATCAACAGAGGACAGCTACGAAGCGTCCCAGACCATCTAATAGTACAGGTACATGATAAATCTAAACTTTTTTAAGAATTTTTGAATCAAATTCAATTATTTTATATATCAACAACTACGTTAGTGGACCTAAAATAATAAAGAATAGTCCCATGTTTTAGTTCCAAGTTTTTCCACAATATGGCGAATTCCACTTACTTATTTGTCCACCTTTACATTTTTTACAACCTTAAATGTTTTGGGACAAATGAATGTTAAATGTTGTTGTGTATTATTGTTATAAAGCATGGTGAGGAGGATAAAGACGAAGACAGGGTAGAAGTGACGCCTTCATTTGAAGTAATTTGTTTAATCTAAAATGTGGTGATAATTAACAAGCAAATTGTTAGTTATAAGATAGACCTTTATATTCAATGACCTTCCATTTTATATTGCTCTGTCTTAGCCTGTATATTACTTTTTTTTATAACTGTTAGCTTTGTGTGATTAGAGGCTTTAAAATATATGTATTACAGATGGCGAGCTCCGCGCAGGACCCATTAGTACTTCTCCTCACACCCTCATGTCAGACGTGGCTTTGGTCCTGAGCGGCTACGTGCACCCCCGGCGCGGGCAGATCCGAGCGGCCGCGACCGCGCTGGGAGCCCGTGTGCTGCCCGACTGGGGACACAGCGCCACACATCTCATGTTAGTATCTTAACAATATTCAACAAAACTTGTATATATAAGGTTACTCTTTGTGGGAACCCTTTGTGCACGAACTTTCCGGTGTAGTGAACATCTTGGTGATTTGGCAAATATTGGTCTCTCCGAAGCGTCCGGTAAGAATGCCTTATGCATACGCCGCCGCGGTTCCCCAGGCGCAACATCACGTCGGGCAGATCTTCCTTTTGTGGCGGTCGAGCATGTCACCTTGATCCTGCTCCTGGTGCAATAGTAGTATTTTATGCAACAGTTGTATAAGACGGGTCAAAAATGCGCAGACGCCAGCGACACAATAAGTAATTGTACTCACAGAAGGCTTACTCAGAAAAGAAATTCAAAAAAATATCTACTTAATGTGGCTGGCGCTTTGGTTCAATTTAGCTCGCAGAAGTTCTCACCTCTTCGATTAGATACCTAGACATCCATTGCAAGCCAATTTCATTCTTATTACTCTGGACAAACGATCCATGACACTGAATTTTCCCCTTCGAAGTGGTGACCGCGCGCATATTAATAATGTAGGTATATTTTCGAAACCTAAACGGGGAGAGACATAGGCCTGCCAAGAGCAGTTTTTCACGTACTTATACAATGTTGCATACAATACTTTTTCTGCGAATATATTTACTAAATAAAATACAAAAATAAAAATATGAAATTATTTTAGGAATATTATGTTAGGAAGATACCAGAAACCTATGTTAAGCTTTATTTTTTTAAATTGACTTCCAATAGTTTTTATTTTTTATACGAAATGTATGAATTCAGTTGTTTGCTAAGTTGGTAGTTGTGCTTTTTGTTTGTTAAGTTAGTTTTGATTGAGTAAAACCTTAACCTATGTGCATCTACGTAGGCACTACGGTGCATAGATCTAAAGAAAAAAAATCTAGGTTTATGGCTAGAAGTATCATTTTGACGAACTAACGACACATGTGCCATTACATATGGAATAGAGTTTCTGAAATCATATTATCTATGTTCTTATAGCAGTGTTCGAGACTGTGGTTCGAGACCATTTACAAGACAATTAACAGTATTGGTAATTAACCGAAAAAAATATGTATACTTAATACAATTTTACAGCTGTGCATTCCCCAACACGCCGAAGCTGCGTCAAGCGCTGGCCAGCAATCCGGCGAAGCCGGTGGCCACGGGCGAGTGGGTGGAGAAGTGCTGCGAGCTGCGGCGGCTGCTGCCGTGGCAGTGGTTCGCGACCGAGCCCGGCAAGCGAGTGCCCATGCCCGACCTCAGTGCCCTGCCCGACGGTGACACTGACCACGCAGCAGGACATGAAGGTACCTAACATCCTAGCAAGTTTATGTCAAGTACTACGAGCTCCGGCGGCTGCTGCCGTGGCAGTGGTTCGCGACCGAGCCGAGCAAGCGAGTGCCCATGACCTCAGTGCCCTGCCCGACGGTGACACTTACCACGCAGCGGGGGGTGAAGGTACCTAACATCTTTGCAAATAAGTGCTGCTAACTGCGGCGGCTGCTGCCGTGACAGTGGTTCGCGACCGAGCTCAGCAAGCGGGTGCCCAAACACCTCAGTGCTCTGCCCGACGGTGAGACTAACCACGCGGCGGGGATGACGGTACCTAACATTTTAGCTGAAGTTTATGAAATTATGACATTAAAATAATTTATTGCCTGTTAAGTTCAATTGGATATAGACTACCATAAATGCAAATTTATCATATGGAACGAAACAACTGGTAGGTTTAAGGTAGGTAGTATGAAATGAAGGTAGTATGAATTTATGTAGGAAATTTTGACGGAAAGATGTCCTCGACACGTCTATTTCCGCGCCACATATAGTGAAGTTTGTACCTTGCACTTGAATTTGGAGTACAAATTAATAGAAAAATCGTAAGCCTTTCACAAAGGGGAGTTTGATACTTTGTAACTTAAATCTGAATGCCTTACTTACTTACTCTGCTTTCTCAACGATCGAAAGTTGATCTTCACCACTTAGAGTGCGCCAGAGAAAGGATTATACCCTTAGCATGAATATTTGCGTCAAAGAATTCGCCTTCGTCTACATTTTGTAAGCAAAAAAACAAAATTCCCTGGAACTTTTATTTTTGCAAACAAAACATAGACGAAGGCGATAAGAGTACTTTGACGCAAGTATTTGTGCTAAGGGTACAGATCGTTTCTCTAATTTCGTAACGTTCAATAAAGAATATGCTCTTGTTAATATTTATTTTACAGAAGGCGACACTGACGACGAAATCGAAAAGGTTCTCCGAGAACAAAAGAAGCGACGAAGGAGTCCCTCTCCGGACACACAAGCTGATCATTCTAAAAAGGATGACTCTACTGACGATGTCCAGTTCGTGAAGGACGAGCGAATAAAGGGCAGGATGACGATACATGATAGTGACAGTGATGCAGATAAGACTATTGATGCTTCTCGGTCGGACGATGATGGGAAAGGCTCCAGGGATGATAGTGGTAAGTTTCAATTTATTACAGATACATCATCACTAATGAGTTAGACAGACCCCAGGGCCGTAAGATTTAAAGGTCACTTTAAGCGAGATGGTGGCGAGATCAAAAAATAATTAAAATAATTATGGCTTACCAGCTACATTGCCTATTGAAATGACTCGCATTTTCGCCTATTTATGCTTTTACAGTTATTATGTATGGGATTACAGTTTGAAAGTCAGGGCTTTCATATCGATAGTTCCGCTATTCATCACTAGATGGCGTTCTTGGCATTTTCGGTCGGGGGGTTTTAAATTTGAATATGGTATTATTCTATAGCGACAAAGATGGATGTCGACTCGGACGGCGAGGCCACGGAGCCGGAACTGGAACGTGCGTGCTCTCCGGGCCGGAAACACAGTCCGCTGCCGAACTTCCTGGACGGGCACACGGTGTACATCGAGCCGGCCGTGGCCGCGGCCGGGCTGGACCCCGGCCTGCTCGCCCGATACGTGTGCGCGTACGGCGGTGTTCTATTACGAGTATGTGGAGTCACACAATCCACTAATTTCCAACAACTCAAATTAGATACTTTTTTCTCGACGATAAAACATTCGTTTTCTGTGGGATTTGTATGAAATACAGGCAGATGACTTCTTGGTTTCTTGGAGTCAAATAGAGGTCTTATTATCAGTTTTTCCCCAATAATAAATATAAAATCATGTTTAATGGATATGTTTAATGGCAAGTGACATTATTTTGTGACATTCTATTTTTTTTTTTTTCAGTACAAAATAGGAAGTTATTTTTACCCAGGAAAATATCCATATTTGGTATTATTACATACGAAACGGAAATTCCGTCCTGTATGTAATAATACCCAATTTGGGTATTTTCCTGGGTAAGAATAACTATTTTATACTGATAAGAAAATAAAACGTGACACTTAAATAAACACCACCGTCTTATATTTATTATAAAACAAGAGCTAACTTCTTGGTTTAAACCATTTCGCACATAAATATATTCCTTATTGTACAGAGATACTTAACTAAAATATAAGTCATAGGTGTTTTATCAAAAATTTCTATGGTTTTATCTCACAAGTGCTCCCAACCCTTCGTTGTAGTTGCAAAGTGTGTTCACGTGCTCTTTTGTGTGCGTTACAAAGAGTAGCATTAGCAAAGTCATAATTAATGAGAAAAATATGGAATATCCCTCTTGTAAGTACAAACTGAAATATCATAATTTTTCGATGAAATGTAATGAAAATCCTATTGAAAACTTTCAGGATTGGAGCGAAGATGACCCGCCGGTGGACTTCGTGTTGTGTGCCAGTGACGAGCAGTGTCAAACACGCGGGCGGCATGTGCGCGCCGACTGGCTATGGCGGTGCCACGCTGAGCGGAGACTGTGTTCCCCCGACAGGTAATGTTGCTCAGTTCGGCGTTTCTTCTCAGCAGTGGTCAGCGCACATATGGCGATTTCGACTAGGCTATAAGTATTGTGTGTAATATTATTTCAAAAAGGACAATGTCGATAATAGTTTGACAGTTAAAAATGCTTCGCGCTGCTCTTCGCCATATGTGCGCCGGCCCCTCAACTCCCACAACGCTACCTAAAGACACCAACGTCAACCCACAACATGACCACATATAGTTTGTTATTGCACAAGAAATATAAGTGCAAATAAAAAAGTGGATTTTATTGTTGACAGATATCTCGTAAGGCCAGCTGATACGTAGTGCAGAGCGTGATACCTGTTACATCACCTTTTGGTTGACTGGTAGAAGAGGTCTGTGACCTTAAGGCCGCCATTTACGTGTAATAAAGTTAAATAAATAAGCAGTATAAGACCTGCATGCATTTACAATATGATTCAATATTTGTCAAAATAAGCATACTTTTATATTTGTGGAAACACGTTTAAAAGATTCAATAATTATTACTTGTTGAATGTAGTTTTATAAAATAAAAATAAGTTATGTTCTTGAAACAAGTATTTTTATACTGAATAAATCGTTACATTTACAACATTTGTTTTGTCTACATATCCAACCATTCCCTACAATCTTCCCATTTCGTTTGAATGCAATGAGCGGTCTCTTTAAGGAGATATTTGAATTTGTCTGGGCCCAGCCCCCATTTTAAAGTTGTTCATAAAATAGTTTAAAGGGTTGTCTAGGGCTGATCAAGACCAAAATAAATGATATCTCCATTTCCCTTTAAAAAAAAATATTTCAGAAAAACACTTGACCCCGAAAAATTGAAGTACTTTTATAATAAATAAAATAATTCGAATTTCGAATGGTTTATTAGAAATAAAAAGTAATAGATTTATCCCTAGATAATGGTTCCCTTGCGTATCTTACAAATAAACACTTGGTTGGGCGTTGTGAGGCGGTACGAACGGCTCACGGAGAGGTTCTCTACGTGGGTCACTGTGACGTCAGCAGCGTGAGCTTCTCGTTGAGCTGCAGCTGCGTTTTAATGAGTTGCGCGAGAGTTACCACCTGTAATAAAATTTTGCTACATGGAATTATATGTTCTGGGTTGCTTCCTTATAGATTTATTTTGATTCCGTCGCCGTTATACAGGGTGGCCAAAAAGTCGTGGATCAAACGAAACAGGGAGATAAAGGAGGTAATTTCCAACAAAAAATCTTTCCCCAGCATGGCCATAACTTCAATACATTTTTTTTCAAATAAGTGCTCTTAAAGTGAGAAGTAATTTTTTGTAACGCTTTAAAATTTACGGAAAAAAATCATTGCTCGTTAAGTTTGATACCAAGAGCTGCAATACAATTTTTGTAATATTGATACATTATCGACTCATAATACTACACCTTTTGTTTTATTGTTTTTAATCAATTTAATTTTTTACTGATTAAATTGTAAAAAAACTCGGTAGTTTCATTGAAAAAACTAAAATAATTCATATCTTTTCGTGCAATGAAGTTATGGCCATGCTGGGGAAAGATTTTTTGTTGGAAATTACCTCCTTTATCTCCCTGTTTCGTTTGATCCACGACTTTTTGGCCACCCTGTATATTTGCTTCTAACTCGACTACAGCAAAGCCAAGAGAAAATAAAAACATACATATATGCGGATTGTATATGTATGTTTGTTCCGCCATATCATCCGGACTGCTTATCCAATTTACACAAATGATATGTCAATTGATCCGTCATTATACTATCTTCAACAGCTTAGTTGTACTGATTTATATATTCACTAGCTGCGCCCCGCGGTGTTACCCGCGCCTAAAGTAGCCTATGTGTTAATCCAGGATGTCAGCTTCCTGCATACCAAATTTTATCAAAATTGATCCAGCCGTTTGCGTGTGAAGATCTTACAAACAGTGTGTGTTTAGTTCTTTACACGCAAACGTACACACAATACACACTCACAAACTTTCGCCTTTATAATATTATATAGTGTGATAGTATTTCACCTCAGAATTCGTGTTCCGGTCCTTTGAAATCTCTACATTAAATGTGTCTCGGAACACTATCTGTATGTATTGTCAACATATTTATAAACATACCATGAGCAGATCTTTCACGTTGGAGTTGATAGCATCGGCGAATGTGTCTGCGGAGAGGTTGGGCACCGAGTTGACGAGCTCCAGCAGCTGACGTCCGGCCGCGTTGTTGGGGGTTGCTCGGTCTGCCAACACGTCTTCCACATATTGCAACACCTGAACAGAGAATAATTTTTCAAAACTAAAAACCGACTTCACCCTCAAACAACACAACCAATTTTTGATAAAATTTCCATGGGATCACCCTTTCCAACAAAAAAAGAATTATCAAAATCGGTTCATAAAGGATGAAGTTATCTGCGAACACAAAAAAGTATCTATATGTATAAGAGAAGAAACTGACTGGCAGACATAGACAGAGACTGATCGATCAACGTACAGCTGAAACAGCAAGGTCTAGGGACTCAAAATTTAGCACGTAGGTTTCTTATGAGGTCTAGGGGTGCACTAAGAAAGGATTTTTCAAAACTTAAACTGACGGTAAATAAGTAAGTATATATTTCAGGTCTTTTAAAAATTCTACTTCTAAGGGGGTGAAATAAAGGTTCTAAGTTTGTATAGAGAAACAAGATTAGTTTGACCATTTTGAAGCGTTCCGTCGCTTTCTCTCGGTCTAGCAAATGACGGGGACGGAAACGGGAGAGAGAGGTTCGCTGGGTCTGCTAGGCCTTTAAATTCCTACTTTACAATAAAAAAATATTATATTTTATAAGTATTCGATCATTTTACAACCAATTAAATATCCTATTAAAACAATTTTCGACTTCTACACGGACGAAGACGCGGGTTAAAGCTAGCATATACATATACGGTCGAATTTAGAAACCTCCCCCTTTTCTGAAGTCGATTAAAAAGTGGTTGAAACTAAAATTGGCAAGTTTTTATTTAAACTAAGTCTTCTATAAAATTGGTATTGCTTGCTTAGTATAAAATTTTAACTGAAAATAAGATTTGATAAAGCAGTAGTATCTTGCAGATATTTCTATCATGTTTAGAACCCCCTGAAGGGTTTTCCAATGTTGTAGTTTTAATTTGTTTTACCTTAAAAGGTCTGGTTTTCTTTAATCCTTTCGTCTGAAGTTTTGCTCTCACCATTCTGTGGTTACTATTAAAGTTAAGTTTATCTATAACTCTGCAGTCTTGGAACTCTTTGCTTTTGTTAGTAAGAATATAGTCAATTTCATTTTTATGACTGCTGGAGATATCCAAGTCCATCGTTTGTTTAGGCGTTTTTTATAAAATGTGTTGAGTATTTTTAAATTGTTTTCATAAGCCAGTTGTATTAATTTTTCGCCATTTCTAGTTCTATTTCCATAACAATAGGGGCCCAGTACAATTTCTTCTCCATCGACTCTTCCTCCAGTTCTTGCATTGAAGTCTCCCATTATAATCAAGTTATTGCAGGTATGATCTTTGATAGCATCAGAAAGCATAGTATAAAACGAATCTATTTCTGCATTGCTAGATTGCTTGGTTGGGGAATAGATTTGTACTATTGACCAGTTTGTTGTTTGGTAGGAGTTTCAAATTCAGAATTACAATGCGTCCAGATATTGCGACGAATTCTTCTCTCTCTTAGACTGCGCTTCACCAGGAAGCCTGTTCCATAATAGCCGGATGTTTCGCCTTTGTAGTATAGAATGAAATCTCCATAGTCCTCAATGCACTCTCCGAACCTTCGTATTTCGCTTAACCCCACTATTGACCACTTAATATTTTTTAGTGCCAGTATTAGTTCGAAAAGGCTTTCGTTTGTCCTTAGGGTCAAAGTGTTATATGTTGCAATGTAGATTGTATTATCTTTTCCACAAGGTGCGTCTGAGGGGGGGAGATCGGTGTTTGATTGGCTTTTAGTTGGGGGGGTAGTGGTCGTCTTCCTCCACGGTGACCAGCCGGCTTGGAGGTGTCAAGTAACTAATACTAATATTTAATTCCAACCTGGTCAAGTAGTGAGGACAGTCTCGCGGCAGCCTCTGCGACCTGCGCTAGGTCCATCATGGGCTGCACCTGCCGTGAGCGCCCTCCTGGGCCCATGGTCTTTTGGCACAGCTGCATACCTACAATCTGAAAAACTCATTGATTAGTAATGGAAACAATTTATTCAAGAATTAGGACTTTATTTTTTTAGAAAGCTTTGTTCACATGTTAAAGTGGTTTGGACATGTTGAGAAGATAAAAGAAGACTTAACTAAAATTATTTATCATGCAGATGTGATGTTGTTCACATCGTTCACATCAGTGACCCCCAAGGTGTTTAACTTGGGGGGTGTAATAATATTATTTTAATGTTACAGGGAATAAGCTTAAATAGGCATCATAATCATCATCCAAAGTATTTCCCTGGTTGCATCTAAAACAGTTACGCTTCAGAGCCTGAGCCTGGGGTTCGCTACCTAACCAAGATTTGACAAGGTTACTAGGTTTTTAACCTCGTCAATATCAGTCTAGTCCCGGAATAAGCTTAAATAGGCGAAGGGTATGAATTCGGAGTTTAAATAAATATTCTGCTACAAAAAATAAATAGTCCTAAGGTCAATCATGAGCGAAATATAAAATCGGAAATGAAATAATCTTACCTCAGGATCATAAGCAGTGAGAGTAACATCAATAGGGGTGAACATGCAGCCCTGCTTCCCACGCGGCACCCCGAGCGCTACGCAAACGTACGCGCGCAGCCCCATCCGATGGCCCGCCAGTGACGTGTCGACAGTAAGATGGACTGGCTCACGGCACTCTCGTGAATAATACTCATGGATCACAGATGAATGGGTTGTCACATCATTACCTGTTGCCCACCACCCTAAAATATGATATTTGCTAATATTAATATTTTGGTAACAACAATATCATGATTACATTATGTGAGTTTTTAGTAAAAGATAGTTTTTTTTTTATCACAACTTTGTTTGCATACTATTCTTCTTCTTCAAGAACCTTTAGTTATTTCTAGTATCCATGCACATGCACATGCACATCACATACATATCAGAGCAATCAATTGCTTCATTTTGATGTGAAAATACTTAATAACCAACCAAAACAGGTTTCAACATTTTAGTGAAAACTGCTCATTTTTTGATTACACTTATCAATATGCAAAGGTTTTAGTGCCGCAACAGACGGGGCGCAAGTTGCGTCGCGTAACAGCTAGAGATGGGCAGTTTTACAACAATTTTAGCCTGGTAGATGGTGACTCGCTGCTCGTTGGCTACATGGGCACCCTAACTAGCCACGAAAATGCGGCCAGGGCGCAACACAATGTGAGCAGCTGAGGGTGTCGAGAGGTGCGGCTCCGGTTTCACCATCACGGGGTTTACCCCCGAGAGCGGGTTTCCCCGTTATTACGCCATTACGTGCAATACACTTCCACCCTGGAGCGTGTGTTCTGCTCTTGCGACTCCACTCTGGCCGGCCAGTTAAGGCAAGACATAGGCGGGGGGTGTGTAACAGGGTGTATGTGTGTGTGTGTAAGCGCATGTGTGTATGGTCCCCCTGGAGGTAGAGTACGTGGTGTCGCCACTCACCATCAGCTCGCCACAAGCTACCCTGCGTTGACTGACTGCACTGGGAATCCAGTGGGCGATGGGGTCGTCACGTCCCGATATTATTATTATTATTATTTACAGACGAGCAGCTTGGAGCTGATATGTCTATATCACAGTGCTGAGAGTCCATAAAGTCTTTTCACAGTTCATTAATTCATTAATGACACTTTATTTGTCTTTATACACTTGTCGAGTCTATTTTTAAATGCATTTATAGAAGGCGAAGTGACCACTTCTTCTGGTAGTCTATTCCAGTTATTAACCACTCTGTTACTGAGAAAGTGACGTGCAGATTTGGTTTTAGTTGCTGCACGAGTTAACTGGTAGCAGTGTCCTCGTGATGGTTTTGTGCTTTGTCTCATATTGAAGATGGTATGCAAGTCAGGTAGATCGTAGCTGAGAGTTAGGATCTTAAACGTCTCATTTAAATCACCACGAAGGCGCCTTTCCTCGAGGGTAGTGAGGTGCAGGGCTTTAAGTCTATCTTCATATGATTTACGACGGAGAGCTTGAGGAATTTTGGTAGCTCTTCTTTGAACACTTTCTAGTAAGTTGATGTCTTTTTGAAAGTATGGGCTCCAGATTTGAAAACCATATTCGAGTAAGGGGCGTATATAAGTTTTATATATTTTTCTGAAAACTTCAACAGTCATATTTTGGAATGATCTACGTATAACATAGATGAATACCGAGATCTTTTGGAAGGTTCACCGATTCCAGAGTGTTGCCGTCAATACTGTAGATCAGAGGTTCCCAAACTTATTTTGTCAAACGCCCACTTTAAAAAATCTGTTAATTTGTAGCGCCCCCCATTTTTTTCACCATAAAAACCTGAATCACATATTTGTCTTGCCTGTAGTTTAATCCAACCTATATTCTAAACTAGACTTTTTTACAAGAGAGAGCAATAATAATACATACACCAGTACATTAGAGTATCTTTTATAAAAAAATAACAATAATCAACATTGTTAATTTTAAATAGAAAATACCAATAATAATACAATTTTACAATAATAAAAAGTATCGGAAGTGGGGACCTCACCTGCGAAACTTTAAAACACGAAAATTTTTCAGTGTTTGATTCCTTTAACGATGTAAGTTGTGAACGTTTTAAAATAATTAATATTAATTACATTTTTAGTTTATATTTGTACAATAAAAAAGGATATAAATATGAACTAATAAATGGATGTTGTGTAGTAAGAGGATTTTAATTACAGTGAATTTTAAAATATGAAATAGCTGAAGTTATAAATCACTCATTGCTTAAATCACATCAGCGCCCCCCAACTTTATTCAGCGCCCACAAGGGGGCGTTATCGCCCACTTTGGGAAAGACTGCTGTAGATGGTCTCAGGGTTTGTTTTACCTAGATGCAGAATACAACACTTTGCGATGTTCAATGAAATAACCCATTCCCTGGTCCATTCATGAATGCGGTTAAGGTCTTCCTAGAGTTGGCCACTGCTTGTTGAGGGATTAGCAAAGAACTTTACATTGTCTGCGAAGAAGGCTGACTGACATTGTAGTCTCTATTAGGTCGGTTATGTATATTCCGAATAGATGGGCCGAGAGCACAGAACCTTGTGGCACACCACTAAGTACAGGTTTCTTTTGTGACAGACAATTACCTACTCGTACTTGAAATGTTCTATCAGTTAGGTAGTTTTCTATCCATCTAAGGAGAGATCCGCGTATCCCAAAGTGTTCAAGTTTTACCAGTAGGCGTTGATGAGGAACTCGGTCAAATGCACGTTCGTAGTCGAGGTAGCATATGTCTACATGGTTGCCGCTGTCGAGATCTTTAGACCATGAATGCACACATGACAATAAATTAGTAATGGTGGATCTTTTTTCAACAAATCCATGTTGTCTTGATGATATGACGCATTCTTTTTTCAGGAATTGTGTCAATTTCTTACTGATAATTTTTTCCATCATCCTTACAAAAATACTTGTGAGACTAATGGGACGAAAGTTATTTGGTAGAGTTTTATCTCCCTTTTTGTAAACTGGTGTTACCACTGTATGTTTCCAGTCCCGTGGTAGGTATCCACATTTAAATGACATGTTCATCAGTTCAGCAAGCACTGGTGCAAGTGTATCAGAACAGTTCTTAAGAATGCAACAAGGGATCTGGTCAGGTCCTGGTGATGATTGTAGCTTTAATCTAGAGATCGCCTCTTTGACATCGTCAGCCGTGAATGTGATATCGCACAAGCTATCCTGTACGCGTGCCTTGGCAGAAATTTTTGGGGGTTGGTTAAAAGCTGGTTCCATAGAGTAAGCTTTAAGGAATTCCTCGGCAAAAGCATCTGCAATGTCTTTCGGATTGGTAACCAAGTCACCATTCAGATTTCTAATAGCAGGTGGGATGCTCACTCTTGAGGTCATGCTTTGACGGATATATGAGTAAAAGGATTTGTCTCCCGTATCTAGAATTTGGGATTCAAAAATGCTTCTTTGTTTTCTTGACATTCTCTAAAATCCTTATAATCCTCCAACTTCCCGGATAGTCTATATTTGTCCCATAATGCTTTCTTATCTACAATCAGTTTTAGAATATTTTCATTTATCCATGGTTTGTTTTTGGACTTATTTTTAACTATTTTTTCTAGGGCATGTTTATCGGTTGTTGCATTAATTGCATTTAGAATTCCATTCCAAGTTTGCTCTGTATCTGTTAATGAACTATTTTTTTCTAGGTTACAAAGTGAATCACTGTTGTAGTTTTCATAATTAATAAGCTAATAGTAGCGTTTCAAACGCCTTGAGGCATTTTCCGAAGTCTGCATAAGGTATTGAATACTAAACTCTAATAAACAATGGTCACTTTTTCCAATTGGAGGTTTGTAAATAATTTCCTTTATAAGTGATTCTTCATTGACCATTATCAAGTCTAGCAAGGATGGCTCATACCCTATCCTGAATCTTGTAGGTTTATTCACTAACTGATAAAGGTCACTGTCAATGAATGCATCTGTAACGAGTTCAGCTGACCCTGTCTGCTGTTGGTCTCCACTAATTGGCCATTTAATGGTAGGATAATTGAAGTCTCCAGCTATTACAACAGTGTTGTTTTCAGCGGCTGCAATGTGATTCTGTTATAATTTGCTGTCACGGGGTCTCCATATACACTCACTATAGTCATCTGATCGATATACGCCAATTACCAGGAAACTATATGTACCATATTGAACATCCACAAAGAGGGCTTCGACTTCATCACACATATACCTCTTATTAAGTCTACCTATCAGTGGCACCCCGTTCACACCGTCTTTTAAATATATTGCTACACCTCCACCTCTAGTCTTGCCTTCTGTTTTGTTTTTTTTATGTTTACGGTCTAATCTGAACAATGTGTATCCGGATATGTTGTATGTTCTATTACAGTCTTTTGTATTGAGCCAGGTTTCTGTGATTATTACGATGCAGGGCTTACTACTTATTATGTAAGCTAAAAATAGATCAAACTTCGAGTTTAAAGAAGAGAGATTTGTATACGTAAATGTAAAGTCAGTGTATGGGTTACTATGTGGACTATTTAGTTTTTTTGCTGGACTATTTTCGGGCTCCCTTTTACATATTTAATGGTCAGGCCCGTTTCGCCTCTCTCAACACGGGCTTTAAGAGTCATCCGAAGTTTTTCCAGTTCTTCGCGTTGCTTGGGTGTCTTATCATCGTTAACTCTTACCTCTTTATTCGCCTTACTTTTATTCTTCAAAATCCAAATAGCATCCTGCCTTGATCTCAGTACTACTTTCATAGGTCTAGTCTTGCCCGTCTCTCTGCGTCCCAATCGTTGAATCGCAAAAACCTTTTCTGTATAATCAGATCCATTATTAATGCTGCATAATATCTCCTTTACAACTGATTCATCATGCTTTTTCCTATCATTACTGACATCGGAGACACATTCTTTCACACCAACCAGGATCACATTATTTGCTCTTCGCTCTCGCTCCACAATCTCTTCAAGTAGGGCGTTAGTATCAGTGTCTGGCGACGCCGTCACTGTCGAGGCTACCTGGGTTTGTTGAGGCATTGACAATGCTTCCGTAAGTTGTTTTTTAAGGTCACATACTTCCTCACGCAGACCATCATAAGATTTTATTAGTTTGGGGACTTGAAATAGTGCTTCTCGACATGGAGGACATAAAAACAAGTGTCCGCTTTCCCTTAAGGGCCATCACGCGTGCCTCGCTACTTGTTAAATGACTACATTGTAGACATATATTTCGCTTGCAACCATCGCATTGCAACGTTTGGTCATCATTTTGCTCATTATCACACTGGAAACACTTCATTTTAGCGGTTTTAATGCCTACAAATGCAAACTCAATCAAAAAAGTCGTTACGATTTAACACTTTCTCATTCACTTCACAATATGTGAGATTATTTCATTGACAATGAAATGCAAGCACTTGAACTACCAAACAATACTGCTAATGATTTGTATTTGTCGCTTTACATTACAATGTAGAATTTCTCTAATGTTAGGAATCACACCATCCTAGTAAATAAAAATAATTATTCTAAGTATTCTTATAATGAAGCTTTTCTGATGCGCCAAATTCACCTAATTTCAACAGGGGTAATGTTACTCACCAACAATACTTTCTGACGCATTGACGCGTCTGTTGAGTTCATACACATCCAGGGCATAGTTGAGCTCGGCCTCCACCTGGTCTGCATGTTCCTTGTGCGGTACGCAGAAGCAGTTCGTCACTTCCACCACACCCTTGTCGGACGTCCCTTCAAAATCAGACTACAACATAACCTCAAAATATAAGTTTCAAATGCAAGATAAAAACACATTTCCAGCTTCCACAAACAGTTAATTTAGGCGCTAAGAGCATGTGTTTATTTAATAAATACCTTGAACTGACTAGAAAAAAGCGGAATTCAGTAAAACGAAGTGCAAAACTTATGACGTCGGCATGGTCACAATTTGGAAGTATAAAAGGTATAGGCATTAAAAATTTTTGATTACCGAGTAACGTTCCAATGACTCGATGTGAATCTGCATTACGTCGTTCGTATGCATCTACTATTTGGAATAAAACAACAGGATGAACCTTGACAACTAAGTTCAACGCCATTTTGAGTTTTTATAAGGGAACTTTTGGAAATGACAATGACAAATGACAAGTACCTAATAATGACAAATAGCAGGTTAGGTAGGCCCGTCAGATACATACGGAATCCGAACGTATGTCACACGTTTTTTAACCGACTTCGAAAAAGGAGGTTTCATGTTCGAATGTATATATTATTATTTTTATGTATGTTCACCAATTTCTCCGTCAATTGTGGACCGATTTTCAAAATTTTTTATTCGAAAGCATGCACTTCCGAGGTGGTCCCATTGGAACAAAGTCAAGATCTGATGGTGGAATCTGAAGAAATCGAGGAAAACCCTCAGATTTCAAAGGCACGTACAATGTTTTTTCAGATATTTTTATTATTATATTTTGACATTTGTGGCGTAGTCAAATATGTCAAAGAAACCTTTCATGGAGAATCCGTTCCGTTTCTTGCTGTTTTTTTATTCATGGTGAAATTTCCAGAAAACCAAAGACATATTTTCGATGTTTTCTGCGCAAAACAATATTGTTTTTAGCTGACACGACGGTTTAAAAAATACGGCCAAATGGTTTTTTACGCAAGCGGTGAGTTGGAAAACTACACGTTTTGTGTTTCGGTGAGTCGGTTGTATATTTATTTGTTACGCCTTCAAGCTTAAAGAACTGAGTAGATCTCCTTGAAATTTTGCTTACATATAGTCAGAGGTACAGAAAAGGACAACCTTTTATCTCTGGAAAAACAATGGTTAGCGGATTCATCACGATGCCATAAATACAAAAGAGTATTTTTAGCCCGAGACAAAAAAGAGGGATTAACATAAGTTTGACGGTAATGTCTGTCGGTCTGTCTGTGTATGAATGTGGCATCGTAGTACTCGGAACGGATGGACCAATTCAGATACGGCTTTTTTTACGTAAAAGCAAGGTCCCTTGCAGTGGTTTTTGTTAAAATCTTCTTAGTAAGAATGTTCTTACTGGCTGACAAGAAGTTTTATATGAAAAATGTCACATTCAAAATATTGTCCTTATATTGTCATGGTAAAAACTTTATTAATACAAAAGATAGAATAAACATCAAATGGATTTTTAAAAAAAAAGTTGATCCAAGTGGTAATTTTGAAAAATTTAAAGCTCGTTTAGTTGCCAAATGATTTACCCAACAATATGGCATTAACTTAGAAGAAACCTTTGCTCCTGTCATTAGACATTGTACCCAAAGATATAGGAGGTACATAGATTCCGCGATGAAGGCTCCTAAACGTACACTGTTTTGAAATGTAGAGGAGGGCATTTAGCCCAAAGAGCAAAAAAACAAATTTTAGGTTCAGAAAGAGATAATCTGACATAAAACCCATTTTGTGTCTCTTTCCTTGTTATGGGAATTTACTGTTGCAAGAATGAGACTTCGTTAAACGTCAAAAATGAAAGCGTACACTGTTTGTGAAAACCGAGGGAGGGATGAAATGAAAAATATCGACATCGATACTTTTGGGAAATACTCTCGTGCACGGCACGGGTAATAGGGTTAGCAAGTAGTCAGTACTAAAAGAATTTAAGACTTTTCAATTAAAACATTATTTATTTTTCACTATAATATATCCATGACACTTTGACAAATGAGGTGTCGTTCGAAGCGGTTTATACAACGTGGAAGTATAGTATTTATTTATTCAACATATCGTTTCAAAAATTAAAACCAAACAACAGGGACATTCTTGCTGAAAAATATATAACCTGCGTGGCAAGCATGATTAGGGCGAAAACTTTTTATCCTTGTGATTTGTCGCATTTCGCGGACTTTACCGCAACAAACATAGACAAAATTGAGCGACAAAATAACTTTCATTCATAAAACGTATTTTATCTCATGCCTAACTCCCGTGCGAGCATGATTTTGACAGGTCAAAGTAGACATTTCGACGGTTGGCAACGTGAAATCGTGTAAATTTATCGTCGATTTGCTAGACCCACATAAGATTCAATTAATCCATTTTCAATCGTATTTTAAACAGTTATTCTATAGAATTCATAATAAATGTATATTTACATATATAAATGTAGGCAGACATCTTCAAACAATGTATTATTGAAGTTTACAAACTCAGAAAAATATTTAATTACGAAACTATAGCGCCATCTTTTGATGAATCCAACAACCCCTTTGGCGGCGGTGACCCGTGAGTCTCGACGGCTGTTTTATTCTTTATGTTGGCTGTACGACATGAGTCGAAACGTTCCGTTGCACATTTACTTTAATGACATTTCATTTTAATAATTTTTAATACTCGTTGTTTGCAACATTATTTCGAAGAATTATTACGTACTAATGCAATTCTTTTATCTAACGTGATTGTTTCTCAAAAACGCATGTTTAAATTTAAAATTATTATATTTTCTTTGCAGACATTAGAAACACTGTTTAAATTCATGAATTTTATCTTGTCATGCACATTTTACAGAGGGTTGATATATAAAGACTTGACAGATAAAACATCATACTGAGGGGGCTGGAAGGGACATACCCGTAATAAATTAAACCATGGACTATAATATATCAGTATAATAGTCAGTCAGTCAGTGCTAAAATTAACTATTTTCACAGGGTCATATTTTAGGATCTACTGAAGCTATATCTATGAAATTTGGCATACTGCTTTAGTACTAGTATATGATTATGTAGGTATAATTTTATCTCTGTACTTGCAATAGGCATTGAGCTACAGGGGGGTCAAAAGTGGGGTCGAAACGGTTCGTGTAAATAATGCATGGGATGCGCGCGGCCTGTTGCTGGAACTTGGCCTGCGCACTAACGTGCGCTTAAATCACTAATGCTTCGGCCGCACTTGTGCCTATCGTCCCGAAGCAATTCGCGGCGAATCTTCGTACGTTTTGTACACTAAAAAATTATCGCCATAAAGTGCTGGTCACACTAGCGGCTTCGTTATTTTTCACGAACTATCTGGCAATAATCCAAGATGTGCGTCATCTACGTGTTTTAAATATGGACGACGACTTTCTTTTCTTTAACATGTGTTCTAACAATTATTACATAATGCATTTATTGAAACCTAAAAAGAAACCTAGAAAGAAAAAGCTAAAAATGTTAACACTATTTTATCGTTCCACTCCATTTTTACGCATAAATAACCGTGGCACCGTCGCACAGCACGCGTCCGAACAAGTGTCAAAATGTAGTTATTATATACTCTTTGGTCAAAATGAACACAACGCAAGTGCGACCACGCAGAGCGAATTGTTAACGTGCATAAACCCTTTGATGTATCGCCACCCGCGCGATAACTAACACGAAGTCCGAATATTCGGGACGATACCCGATAACGGCCGGTTACATTTGCGTGTATCGCATAGCATGAATCTTCGTGACGATAGGCGCAGGTCCGGCCCAAGCATAATAATAATGTACTAAAGTCTAATTACATGATATTCGCAAACCCTTGCGGGGTCCCGTCATCCTAGCGTTCACTTTTTTCCGTGCGGAATTCCGAATCGGTATTTTTTACGTATAATGTGTTTGGAATTCCGCATGTATGTGACGCGCGTAACTCGTTGAAAATCTTTTGTCGTTGGCAGTCATAGAATAAAAAAGTTAATAGTATGGAAAAACAAAACGCAAATTCAAATTGATGTTTTTGGCTTTCCGCAATTAATAAAAAATATTTTTTATGACTTTTTTTGACTAGGTAGAAATATTTATCCATGCTTTAAAGAAAAATATTCAAATGAAATATGTAGCAGATTTAATATGGCTTACTTGCAACAAATTAATAAATAAATTATTTTAATTCTCAAGGAAATAATTTTGGAAGATAGTTAAATTCATCAAATTTGTTACAAGTTTATATTCTATCTAAAATCTAAACACATTTTATATGTTTCTTATTATAAATAACAACAACAAAGCACTAAAACTAGGTATCACTTTTCCTCTGAGGTTGCCGGAGTAGTATGGATACGTATGCCATGCATTTCTGCTATTTCACTCTTCAAGCAATCTGTTACAAGGCGATGTTGTTTGACTCGTGATAAACCTACAAACTCCTTAGCTTCTACACTAATCTGAAATTAGAAATAAGATATCATTGAGATAAGTTTGAAACAAATTATATGAAGGCTAGATGCATCAATAATTTATGTTTAATTTGAATAATTTATGCATATCTACATTTTACTGTCTTGAGGATTTACATCTAAAACTTTTCAAATCCTGTGTGTCTGTCCTTTACTGTATTTTGTAGGTCCCATCTCCCTAACTAACTTTATAATATTTTGTAATATATAAATGCACTCAATAATGTTTGTGACTTTAAAATTTCAAGAGTAATTTCACCTCAAACATAGCTCCACAGCCTCCAGAAATGTCTTGTACACTGAGATATGTTATGCCTGGCATGCTGCGTTTCAGGACTGTAGACAGTTGTTGTTCTTTGGTCTCGCTATTCCGCTCGAAAGCGCTACGTGCAGCATCTCCACCGTTACTTGCGCCACCCACAGCTCGAGCCTAGTTTATAAATGATTATAAAATGACTATGTTAGGTTTGAGTAAAACGGTTCAAAATTCTTTATTAACTTGCATTCCTGACCAACGTTCATATTATTTTAAAAACTGTATAAGCATTTTCATAACGATTACATTATAATAAACCGGCAAAACAAATTTTATGGAAATAATATGCGAGAGTCTAAGCTTTGTATGTAATCAAACATTTTAGCTTTTATATTTACTAATACTTTACCAGCTTACTCCCTACAGGGGCCAGTGACTTTATAAAATGTCGGAGCATTATAATTAATAAAATTTGCCTAATATATTCCAGGTATAATTTTTTAAGTTTTTTTACTGAATTTTATTTTGTCTCATTTTTCGATCTAAACATAACCTCAACAAATTAATTGAATGTACAAATCTGTCAGTGACACTGTCTGTTTGGCTTTTTTGACATTGACATATGGCTGTGTCTAACATTTAAAAAATATAATCATTCTGCCTTGCGTGGAGTGTATTCGTCCATTTTAACCCGACTGCCCAAGAAGAGTAGTGTTATCAAATCAATGTGGTCTTGTTGGAATTAGTTTCAGATGAATTATAGCATCTCCTTGTTTGTGATTTTAAGAATCTGTTATTATGCGAGTAAAGGATTGTAGCGTCCATGGCCCTCCTCACGAGGTCTGCGGTTTGTTTTTAAACCACGACAAAAAAAACGACGAGTTGCTATCCGGGAGTGCCGGCAGAAGTAAAAACTTGAATATTTACGTTGTGCATTTCCATGGATGCGCGTGGCACGCTGTAACATAAACACACACGAACATTCTCGCAAGCGCCCTGAGCCGCCTAAACGAAACAGCAGGCGCAGGCATACATTTTCGCCGCGCCGTAAAAGAGAGAGGGATACCTCCTACGCCGCGCCGGGTATCTACTCTTCATCCGTCTTACGAATTGTCGATCAGGTCACGTGTCAGTTTAACATTTTTTATCCATTACAAAAAGTGTACAACGCCGCTAAAGAAGTTTTCACTTCAAAAAAGGGGTTTCCGGGTTACACACATTACGTGCGCTGGGGGGTATTCCATGATAATACGATAGTCGTCCGATAGTGACGGCCTCGGAATTTCTATGTCATGCCAAATAAGACTTTGTCATCATACATTAATGCTCAATATTGCTTGATACTAAATCGCGGATACGCCGAACGTCCATCTTGCGTACCCCTTTTGGAGTAACCCCCCTGCGCCGTGTCAAAGCATCTCGTTACTTATTGCAAAATAAAAACAAGTTACCTATGTAGGTATTCATTGCACTTTGCATGTATTTTCAAATAGGTATCTAAACGAATAAAATAAGTTTACATGTTATAATTTGGCAAAAAAACTTGTAGAAAATTACTAGACTCTATACCTATGTACAAATTAAATGTATTATTTTAAAATATAATGACTGGGAGGTACCTACATTAATTTAGGTACATGTACTTAAGATGAGTACAACTTATTTATTCGATATCATTAAAATTTATGAACACCATTTTTCATCTTTGTTGCATTTCCCCTGGAACCATAAATACTGCAATCGGTTAACTTCTGATAAATCTTTAAATTCTTCAAAGGTCTTAGAATTTGGTTTCTGAAAAACAAAAAAACAACGATTAGAAATGTACTTTTCAGGAACGCGACCTTCGGTTTTGTTATGTAAGTATTTATGTCTAATCGTAAGAGCAAACTTTAAAGTGCGAGTCCCAAAGTTTTAAACTTGTTTTATACTAATCTTAATACAAGTTTCAAACTTTAGGGAGTTAGTTTTCTCAACGATTAATGGTATTAAAAAAATGAAGGTAAAGATAGACTTATAGTATTTAAAAAAAGTCATTTGTCGCTAAAAAGGTCATTTGCCCACTTCCCCTGGTTGGGGATCGAACCTATTACTTACAAAAATGTACTAAGGCGATTCGCACACTGCTCCGCACCCCGCTGCGTAGCGCTGACGCTGGCGCTGCGGGCTATACAAGTATATTTTTGTGCTGCTGCAGCATACATACATACATCACATCGCTAAACTTGTATTTAATATACACAAAAGTCATTCGTGTATTTCCCCGTGTGTAAGTGTGTGTGCACTATTCACAAATAAATGATTTATCTATCTATCTATGTAGGAATCAATTTGTATAGAAAACACATATAGGACAACAGACTGGCATCGCGTCTGTCATTTTTGTATGGCTGCCCCGCGCTACGCAGCGGGATGCGGAGCGGTGTGCCAATCGCCTAACCATCGTTGCTGGAAATATTCTGCCGAAGTCGCCTCGGTGCAAGTGCTCGGCATGCGCCCTCAGCAGACTGCTTCGCAGCCTCTGACTCAGGCAAGGCTTGCACAGGCTGCAGACGACGTCAGTCTCACAGTTGTCCTTGCAGGAGTTGCTGCATTCCTCTCCGAATACGGCTATGTTCTTTTGAGAGGACACCATGTTCTGCGCTGATGTATAGTCCCTGAAATTGAAAGTAAAAGCATATAAACCACCCTTGACCTGTAGACCCAAACCAACATTTAAGTAAGTAAGTGCTGCTCGTCTTTTTTGCCAACTTTGGCGAAGTCCCTTTAGGCGCTCCTCCGTCACGGAATACAGACAGGGCAACGCACCGTGAAGTAGATGATCTTTTAATTTTGATGGCGATCCGCTAGTGCACTCAATAAGTCAATACTTTACCTATGTATACCTATTCATACATTTTGATTTTATAAAAAGCAACTTTTAGTTATAAAGTTTTACTTATAAAGTTTTATTCTTATAAGATAGTTGAAATATTTTTCTCAATGATACCTACTTACTGTACAGCTTTCCTCAACAAATTTACATACTTTATTGAAATAACGGTATTTTTTCAAGATTATTGACCTTTTCAAGTATTGCATACCAAGAGGTTAATAAAAGTTAAAGCCAACAGTTTGTGACGTTTTGCTGACCGATCAGTCGTAAAGTCTATGTAAGTATCCCAAGCTAGTCTCGGCATTGTGCGGACTGAAAACTTGTGTTGTACATGAGTTAGGTAAAAAACATGGATCAAAGGTGTGCTGTGGAGTTTTTAAGCTATTTTACTATGTACCTACCTACTAAGGTAAGTATACACCACAGATCACAGGCCCTTAGATTTACTAGGACTATAGTATATTCGTACTCACTCATCTACTCTTACCCTGACGCAACCTACTTCATTCAGTAGAGCTAGAGAGTAAATGTCGTATTAACTATTGTAAAGGTTAACATTCTATATGTATACCGTATCTAAATTATCAGAAAACCTATAATTATCCCAATATCGGGCTATACGACGTCACGAACGTTCATTCATTCGGTACAAGACAAAAAATTTGGATTGGATAAATGCTACACTGGATTTACAACCTTATCTCGTAGAAAGAACATTGATTATTGAATACAGCCCGTGCCCACATAAAGAGATACCATATTGGCTTGATTATCCCCGGATTATCTCACCTCTGATTGGGGTCATTATGTCCATTCATGTTTCTCGTGACGCCAGTGAGGGAATAAAGGTTGTAGAGAACTTGTTCGTAGAGCAGCTGGTTGGGTGGGTAGTGCGCTGAGCTGAGGTTTGGAGACATGTTGGCTTCGAGAAGGTACACCTTTAGATCCTCGTCGACGACCAAATCGAACCTCATTAGCTCGAAAAAGTTGTCACTTGATGGGTAATGCTTCAACTAAAATAAAATAGTGTTGTTTAGTTGCAAATAGATGAGTTAAGGACGTTTTGCATTCGTGACAATTTTCGACAATGATGACTTGTTTAAGTGCATTTTTATTTGCGTTTGCTCCCTAGGTTTCTTCCGTCGTGTAAATATTTTAATTCAACGGATTTTATGGTTCAAGGAATAAATGCCCTTAAAGACATTTTGCATTGTTTGTTTGTCTGTTTTCGTGTGTGTAAGTGGCCAATACTTGTTACAGATTTTTCAAGCTGCTTTAAGGCATCTGACACAGCTTAACGACTGCCATAAAATGATGACAGCCGGGACCAACGGCTTATACGTGCCTTCCGAAGCACGGAGGAGCTCGATAAATATTTATGCCACTTGTGGTCAACCCATCCAAGTTCGAACATTGCCCGGTGTCGCTTTACTTGCGAAAGCGCTAGTAATGCGCACTCCCGCCGGCCCACCGAGTCATTCACACCACACTTTTTACGTGTCATAGTGTGACATGTCATCTACCCTTTCTTACAGCTTTGGTCATGGAAATCAGAAACTTTCTTCAGGCCTCAATATCATCATCATTTTAGCAATATTATGTCTACTGCTAGACATACCTTTTCACGTATTTCCAAAATTACCCATGTGACACAAATCTAGCATGTCTTTGACTCTTCGTCTGACCATCTTTGAGGTAGGTAGTCGCGATTCACGAAACTTTCTGCCACATTGCCCTTTCTTAAGCTTTGAAGTAAAATAGGCATGCAAAACCAGTCAAAAAAGGTGAAAAATAAACTCACAGCTTCAATTATATGCTTTTCCTTTTTTATGAATACTTCAGCTATAGCTTTTTGTACATCTTCCCACATTTTTGTTGTGTCCTTTCCCTGAAAATGATAAATTCAATAAACTGTGAATCCGAAGATTTAAAGCGTTTTGTTATAATCACGCCAATGTCTTTATTTTTAACCGACTTCCAAAAAGAAGGAGGTTATCAATTCGTCGCGATCTTTTATTTATTTATTTTTATGTATGTTCATCGATTATTCGATAACGCATGGATCAATTTGAAAAAAAAAGTTTGAAGGGTATACTTGTCTAGTGGTCCTATAAAAATTTTATCAAAATCAGTTGTGTAGTTTGGGGGTGAAGTCGGTTTTTAGTTTTGAAAAATTATAGAAGATGATGTACGATTATTTGTTAGACTAGAGTTTTCGAAAGTCGATCTTGATTGTCGATTTTTACAGTTGTTACTCAGAACTGTCATTAGCAATCAAAGATTTAGAATAAACAATTAGAAATTATACCTAGTTCTAGCGCGAGACACTTAACAACATCAAATCGCTGCACGACAATAAAAAACGTGACGAATATCGGAAACATAAACTACTCGTACCGTACATCGATTTCTTGACGTGCACGTGCAATAGGCTGGTCAGTATCTACTTAGAATCAATATTATCGAAAATTAAGGAGAATAAAGTACATATTTCGTTGATTTTTGTTAGGTTTACTTTGAATGATTCGCTTGCTTTTCTTTTGGAAAAACAAACTTACTAATGGCAATCGTAACAAAGCTGTGATGAATGCTAATAGATTTCCATTGTTTTGTAGTAAGAACTGCTAGAGAGTAGATACTTACTTTCACTAAGATCGAGACAAGAAAATATACATTTTTTACCGGGTCTGTACTGTTATATTATAGGTAGTCATTTTATGCACCGTAATTCTTTACTCGTAAAACATTTACCTCTTTGCTGCATATTTTGGAAAACTATTCACAAATAATAATAATTGCATTCTAACCTAACCTTGGGAGAACCCCAGTTGTTAAGTTGGCTCTTGTACTCATTATTATCCCCGATCATGTATTTTCTAAGATAGAAATCATCTCTACGTACCTTAGACTTAACATACAAGTCAAACACATCCTTCATCCCGAAGCCAAAGGCCGTGTATGGCTGGGCCAGAGAGGGCACCTCCCAAGTTGGAAGATAATCATCGCCAACTACGTATTTATCCAGGTTTTTAGGGTCGAATGGGTAATATTTGGCGGGACAGTACCTAAAAGTAATGACCAAATAGTACACGGTGAATTTTATTAGATGGTGTAGGTCCTCAAATTTTAGTGCTTTCCATATTGGGCTCTACCCTTTGGAAAGTTTTTAGGATTTTAGATCCTATAAAGAGAAAAAAGATAGAGTCTAACCAATAGTCTTGGAATAAATAGTGGTTATATCCGTATTTCATCAAGTTTCTACTAACAACTTTTTTTACCCTTAAATCGACTTGTGTTCTTGTATAGGTTGTTATAGAGTTGAATTTTACTGGCTGGTATTTTATTTTTCTGGATTATAAAAAGAAAAAGATAATTGTTTAAAAAATGTTTCATCTCATCTACTCAAAAAACGATGTTTTCGTCCCAAAACATTTGGAGCTAATGTTACTGCTTATTCTCTCGGGACTAAAACGTGAAAAAAATCTCTAGGTATTAAAACCAATTTGAAAACTGAACATAAGTGTAATCTATGCAGAATCAAAAATAATGTTGGCAGTCCAGCAAAAAAAATGAAGAATTTTGTTTTAAAATAAAAAAATGGTAATAAACGTCGTGATTTTTGAAATTTGGTATACATATCGTCGTCAAAATAGATGAATGTAGTAATAGAAGATTGTGCTACAAGGGGATAAGGTAATATTTTGACGGCGAGGGCGCTACTTTGAATCCAGAGCGAAACGAAGGACACAGTTGAATCACGAGCGGAGCGAGTTTAGAAGTTTTAGGTTATTTGTATTGAAATGTAATTAATTATTTATGTAAATGTGAATACTTTTTTGTGAGTTTTAGCCAATAGTAAATAGTTATCAAGTTTACTTATAAAAATAAAAAGATATGAAGGAGCACACAAACAAAGTTGTGAGTGAACATTTTATTATAAGTTATTTATCGTATGAAAACGACACCAAACAAAGATATTAAATTGTCGGTTGAAGTCTGATTAGGTATTTTAGATGTTCTACTTTTCTTCATATACTGTTTTGTATTTGCTAGTTTTTCTCATAGATGGAGATGAAAAGTAGAGTGTGCTACTCGGGTACGGGAATATTTTTATCTCGGGCGATATACATGAATCCCTCGCTTCACTCAGGATTCAAAGTAGCGCTCTCGCCTTCAAAATATTACCTTATCCCCTTGTAGCTCAATCTACTATAAATCGATATAGGAACTTTGATTGTCCTTTTGACTTAATGTCAAAATGGCTTTCAAGATAGAAATTTATAAAGAACATTGGTTTTGTAACTATGGAGAGTAAAAACAAATATATTTGGATCATGTAAAAACGCCAGAAATGCTTTGTAACAGTTTTACTATCATTTAATTTTGTGTGCGTGTACTACACGCACACAAAATTAAATGATACTAAAACTACACGCCGTGTAGTGTGTATGTGATATAAATATATGGAATTTAAAGATGGGTCCGAAGTTTTACTAAAGATTAAATAAGGTCCGATCACCACAATTCTAACATAGGTACTTACAAATTCCAAATGCAAGTAAGTATGACTGGAAATAAACGGTTTTTAGTTGATAAGTGAGAATGCAGAACATGTAGAAATTGCGTCTGATAAAAAAAATAGTAATAAGGATTTTAAACTAATGTAAATTAGATACCTGAACAACACATCTCCCTTGTACCAATATACTCTCAGCGGGTTGACGGATGTGAGCACAACGTACACGCCAATATCGAACTTATGTCCATCCACTAAGAATGGCCTCTGCACGTATTCCTGCACAAAACTTTCGCCACTCGACAAATCAATTTCGGTCACGTTCCTCAAAAACACGCCTCTGTGCTGATTGTGTTTCTCCAGAAATAGTGCATTTTTCTTTTCACTCGCATATTTAATAAAGTCTTCTTTGTTCTGCGGCAGTTTAAAAGCTCTCGGGATAAATGGAGACTCTGAGGTTGCCAAATCAACTTTGTTTGTGATGAATCCCGTGCCAGGAAAATGGTTTACCTTTTGATGAGGCTTCAGTCTGTGTAAATTGGGGTATAGAACCCTGAACGGATAGTCATGAGACCAGAGAAGACTCCAATTAGAACTATTTGTACTTTTCTCGTATCCTAATCTTCCTAATACTAGATGCACGTGTTTTAATAATCCATTTTTATTGTGTACGTCGCTATGAGCAGAATATACCCAATACTTCGGCTTGTCGAGTATTTCTTCCTTACAAACTGGACTTTTGGTTTGAGTATTGATTATTTCTAATAATATTCCTAATGAAACGCCTATAATACAGACGAGTAGAAATATATTTAAATTATCATTACTACTTCTCGTGTTCTTTGTTTCTTCGTTAGAGTTTTCAGTATCAGTAATTTTCTGCGTGGATAGTTTTTTGTTGTTTTTGATTGATTCCTGTGGACAAATATCATTTAAAGTCAAAATGTCAGTTAGGGTGATTTTATTAGACAACTAAAGAAATTGAACCTACTTTTTAACCGACTTCCAAAAAGGTAGAAGTTGTCAATTCTAATGTAAGTATACATTTTTTTATTGTATGTTCCCCGATTACTTTGACGACCTCCGTGGCCTAGTGGTCACCATGCTGGTCCGCCACCCAGAGCTTAGTATCCCATAACACAAGTCTCGAACTTACTATGAGGATAGCTTAATCAATGTAATTTGTTTCTATATATTTATATTTATTACTCAAAGCCGCCTGGATCAATTTGGAAAATTATCCTATAGAAACGAGTTGTGTAGTTTGCTGTTTAATATAGATTTTAGTTTTAAAAAAAATTAGCATTTCCAAAAATTTCAAGCATACAGAATACATATTATGTTGAATGTGACCCTATTCATTGATTTATTTTTTCCATTCTTCTTATAAGCACTAAAATATCGGTACAAAATTATGTCTACCTTAACATTAACATACAAAGGAACTAATATGGAAACTAAATAAGATATATTTCAGGGACATTATTCTCAAGTTTCCCATTACGATGTTATCTTATCATTAAACTTCAAACGAGGATTTCCAGGAATATGTGAAAATGCTTACAATACCTGGATTCCAACAGTTTAGATAAAAGCCGCCTATGACATAATTTACTTTAATAACTTGTAACACCTATACATAAGTTCTTAAACTATTATCGGATCGATCCATGATACTGAACAACTTTGTAGAATATACTTAGGAATGTATTATCTTATTAGCGAAATACAAAGAATTTGGCATCTCATACTAATTGACCTTAATAAGTGGGTTCGCTAGTATTTACGGAAAGTCAACTTTTTAGTATTTCGCCATTATGTTTTTTGTAGAAAGCTGTTTTAGATTTATACATCTTTTTAATACCATAATACTTACCTAGTTATTTCTATTTGTTACTTAGAAATTTTAATACCTCGTTTTAAATATGTTTATAAATAAGTACGACTAATGCACATATTAATAAATATATATAAACAATAGATGAAAAATCTTTACAATCTATTACTTTTTACTTAAGAATTACTCATTTAACTTAAGAGTCCCTTTACCCTACACAGGATCAGACTTTCCCATATAAACGTAGTCTAGCTTTTATTTTGAAACGGCAAGACAGATATTGGCGAAATTATGTTATTTCAAAGAAATTGCATATGTTATAGCATATAACTAGTTTTCACAGTCAAAATATGAACTTCAAAGAGAATATAGTGTATCATATCATATTTGACCATCAGTATGGAAAACTTCTACACTCTCATATTTTCTTTCAAGTTTATATTTGACTGTCGAAAACTAGTTATATGCCCAGATATATGCAATTTCTTTAAAATTACAAAATACTGCCGGAATATTACATGTTATTTCAAAATAAAAGCTAGACTACGTTTGTATGGAAAAGTCTAGGATAAGGGGATTCTTAAGAATGTAAAGTAAACTTATAGATAAAATACATAAACTTACATTGCTTTTATCATCCATTTTGTTTGATCTATGACACTATCTTTTACATCACTTCAGAAAAATCACCTAGTAGCTTTGTATTAACTTTGATACTTGATTACTTAAAAAATAAAAAATAAAACTAAATACCTAACTCTAAATGCGTACGCGCTCGTTTAAGTCGCATGTACGACAAGACTGAATGAAGACGACAAAGCATATGATGGAAAAGAGAGATGAAAGATATATCCACATATGTTAAAAAGGGACAGAGCTCACTTTCTAAATCTCCATACCGGCAGCATACTAAACTTGCTTTTAAGGTCACATCATCAAGTTGGCGTATGGTGTTATATGGTGTTTGCATGTGAATAAAGTTGAAACCTTATAGTGTTTTGAGTAAGGTTTAAATTTGGAGTTATGTAATATATAGAGATGAGCCATGTAACTGATTAGTTTCACTTTTAGTGACGATTAAACTAATCACACTGAGGGTATACGTTTTTTTGTTTAATTGTTTAGAACGATTATTGTAGAGCTGAGAGCGGCTCTACAGAGCCTGACACCTGTAGGTACCTAACTTACATATCTTATTGCATAAGTACATCGCATTGACATAATTTGACTATCGTGGGCTAGCATTGCTATTTAACAGTACTTTGTACCTAATAGGTATCAGCGAGTAGAGTTGTTAAATTCTTAGCAATATTCACATACCTATGTAATTACTAAAGTAACTATCTCAAAAAAAGAATTCTGTAGATATAAATTTTCTTCGCTTTCAATATGTAGTTATATTTCTCATATATATGAAAAGCAAAGAAGAAAATTGCTTTACATATATGTATCTTTAGTTTATTTATTTTATATTATTTATTGTGCGTTAAAATCTATTTTAAATCAATAAACGTTCACTAAATACAATAGAACTAAAAACTAAATAGAAAAATATAAACAAATGAATTATTATGTCTTTTGATAATAAAATAATATACGAGATAATTGAACGCAGTTATATTTATTTTTATTTGGGATGACTTCAGGAGATGATACATTATTCCACATGGTAAATAAGGTGGGTGGACCATGGAAGGCCATGCTCCTTCGAAGGCCAATTATTAAAATTTCATAGTTATTGCCATGTGATGACAAATTCCTTCTATTTACACAAACACCCATCGAACTGGAAATCACAGACGCGGCGGCGAATCACTCGCGCTACTATTTTGGCAGTACGGTCCCTCGCTTCTTCGATATCGGGAATCGACGACGTTAAAATAAGGTGGGTGTACCATGGAAGGCCACTCTAACAAATAAACAGTTATTATTCATTTATTTACTGGATAAATGAAACAAACAAATATTTAAGTAATACTTTGTTTTATGACGTAACATATAAACCACTTTTTTTTTAATGCAGATTTAATCGCTATTTAGTAACTTTTAGTGTTAAATTACTGATTTATTATAATGGCCTTCTTAGGAGCTTTTTTCCTAGCAAGGCCATTTGGAAGAGTTCAATGAAACTTAAGTTCAATCAATATTGATTAAATCTACAATAAAAAGAAGTGGTTCATATGTTAAGTAATAAAACAAAGTATTATTTAAATATTTGTTTGTTTCATTTATCTAGTAAATAAACGAATAATAACTGTTTATTTATTAGAGTGGCCTTCCATGGTACACCCACCTTACCCTACATACTTAAATTAATTAATATATTAGGACATATCACACAGATTTATTTATTTGATTTTACTACAAATGTTATTAGGCGGAATCAAAGCCATATGCTTTCATGTTAAGCCATATGCTAGTTAGTGGAAAAAAATCTAAATTTTAAATAGCTTTATTGAGTTAGCCATAGAATAATAACCCGGAGATAGCTAAAACAGATTGATTGACAAATTAAGCTAGCACTAGCTCGTCTTTTTTAAGGAAAACTATAAAAGGCGCGAAAACTTATTTGATCGTGTCTCTGCCGTTACGAATGATATTAAAAAGGCAGTAAAGATGATAAAGACGTCTACTAAAATGAAGGCAGCGGTTGACGATCCGTTTGCGGCGAAATAAGTTGTGTGCGATTGTGTCTGAATGTTTACTGTCGCAGACAGGCTGCCGGGCGCCAGCCAGCAGCCTCAGCGATGTATGTAGCTGTCACGCCCTTTTATCTGAAGATTTAAAAGTAATTTATATCCAAAACTAGAATACACTTTGATATATTTTTATATGATTTTTTTATGTCTTCTGTGATTCAGTTTGACATGGTGGGCCGAATATGATGAATGTTTAGATTCATATTATATGCTGAAAAAAACAGCCTGCGTAATGTATGTATTTTAAGTTGCATTCCCCCATTATTCATAAAAAAATACAAACATTTGCTAAACTTATTTAAGTTATAACATGTTTTGTCTCGTTCTTTCAATGTCGAATATTGAAAAGAGAGAAAGGGACAAAAGATGTTTAAACTAAAATAGATTTAGCGAACGGTTGTTAATTTTTATGAATACGAGGGTTAGTATCTTTCAACAAGGACAATTAAATTGGGAAACCAGTGTATAAAGCGATGCATTGTAGATTACCTCATTATTTTGCAAAAAGTAGACTAAATATTTTCATCTGCGTATCAGATCGGTACATACATAAAATCATCCCGCGCCGCCTCCGGCGCCGCGGTGTCTCCGGCGGCCATCGATCGCACGCATCCGCGCCGCATCGCATGCGGACATCTACAGCCCGCTCCCAAACAACTCGCGACAGACCGGCGCCGACCTATTGTTACTTTGTTACACATCTCCGTCTGTGCCACGGATGTTCATGTTGCACTCTGATTATACCTATGCGTAAGAGGACGAGTCTCTTAGAGGGAATATATTTTAAAAAATAAGGAGAATAAAAAATACCCCGTCGTTCACCTGGGTAGACTGCCAGGTGGACCACGGGAACTAAAGGATATTTTGGAACGAATTTCCTTTTCAGACGGTACGAACTTGGCGGATGAGGGCTAGTAAAAAAAAGTGTAAGGTTTTTCTGTCACGAATTAAACTGAAAGGCAATTTCACGAATTTGGGTCTCGCCGATGGCTCAGTTGGGAGAGAGCGTGCCTGAGATAGACAATATTCCAAGTTCAATTTTTTATTTATTTTATTGTTTAATTTATTATTATGTTGGTACGCTTTTCAGCCACGGTTCCATAGGGACCCGGTCCTTTGAGGCGTTCAGGGATCAAAGCCAACATGAAAAGGCCTTTTAGTATCTTTTTATCTAAAAAGTGAGATGGCTGCATCTATGGAGGTCTATCCCTCAATGTACCATTTAGATGCACCAACGTCCTCCATAGCTGCTGTACTATTGCCAGGGAGAGATTACTTGGTTATTATTATTATTAATAAAAAACGTAAAAGATTTTTCCATCACTTTTTTTCCGTCACGATTTAATAATTTACTACGATAGTAACTTCGTTCCAACCGTGTGTTCCACGACACTCACGTTCTTTTTTCTTCCTATGCATGAGTAATAATTTAGATAGGTCTTAGAGAAAAGACTAAGAAACCCTGACAATCGTGTAGGTGGCCCTTACCGCGAAGCCAACAATTGTTATGAATAACATTGATAAATAATTTTGGACTATTCTGAATGAAGATGACCTTTGACTTTCCCTTATTCAGCAAAATGTTTCCGAATCAATTAAAACTAATTGTAATTAAACAAACTTCCCCTATCCTTTAAGCATAAATGGATTATTACGTAGACCTAGTTTTTTTTTTAAAGATTATTATGATGTAAAATATTTTCGTTCCTACCCGAGAAAGGCGCTGTTCTAGCAACCTGTCTCTATCGCTCACTTTTCCGTTTTTAGGCTGTGTACAAATACGTCTTTAACTCTTACGGCATCAAAAGAGTCATATTCAAAATCTGCCCTCTTAAATTATATAGTGAGTACGAATGTAAGATGCAGATTATTTATATGCAATTGATAGAGAAATAGTTCCCCTAAAATCAGTAGCTTATTATATAACAACTGACAGTGAAGACTTTTTGAATACATGTATTGAAGTATAGAGTTTGTAGATGTAGTGTACCTTTAGTCCTAAACTGCGTAAATTAATAGTAGCATCGAAGCATTTCAATTTCTATGAGCTATTTTGTGTATCAAATGATAAAATTAATTAAGCCCACTATTTGAACGTAGAACGAAGTTTTCTTGACTATATTTAGTAGTAATACTCTCATATTTGATTATCTAAATAAACCTGTTTTCACTGTAGCTAAGTGGTTTTGACGCAAGTTTAGTCGCTCAAGATATGACAAATTGTTCCAATAAATGTTCTCATAAGTATCTACTGATGTAACAAAAATGCGTGGGTAGAGATGTTATGTTATATACAAAGTTTGTTTGTTTGTAATATCTTTATTATACCAATAATGTCAGTCTGTATTAATCATGGGTTTAAAGCAAAGGCAGATATGCTCTATTCAGAAGTGATGTGATAATCAGTGAAAAAATAATTACTGGCAAAACTTAGAGGCGATTAAATAACTTTAAAATTACTAGAAGAATAAATCTTCGTCTCTAGATTTCTTATCTATGGAGCAACTCCTCTTTCTTCTTTTATGTTCCGTTGAAAGCGAACATTAACTTGGCATTTTACTTGTTTTTATGAAACTTTCTTCGTCTACTGTTCCTTCTTTTTATTTTGTTCTTCTTGATGTCTCATATCTCTTATGCCTTTCATTATTCTTTTGTTTTGTTGCAGTTTGCGTTCCTTTCTAGCAAGTGTCAGTGATACGATTTTAATTTTATGACTACTATTCTATATGACAAAAGGAATGCCCTATCGAAAGCTGTATTTAGCTGTTTTATTGTACTCTTTTAACCCTTTGTATGCCAGAATATTTTATTTTATTTTATTTATGCCAGAATAACAGACACAATAGTTAAACAATGTATTCTCGCAGATCAACGCAACGGTATTCCAGAGGTTAATATTAGACTTCTTTGCCTCTTTATAGTTACAACGGCATAGCTTGAAGTGTATATTTCCGATTCCAGTTTTCCCATAATGGTTGACAGCTCTAATACAAGCTCAATACGTGATGATTTCGAGAATTAACTTTGCTCCCATTTTATAGGCTTGTTCACATCACGTGTATGACTACGAGTTGATCTTGTATCTAGCGGCAGGAGAAATAAAAGAAGTCATAATAATTATGAAAAAGTTGATTTATT
Organism: Acrobasis suavella; assembly: GCA_943193695.1. NCBI lineage: Eukaryota > Metazoa > Arthropoda > Insecta > Lepidoptera > Pyralidae > Acrobasis > Acrobasis suavella. The sequence goes on from OW971943.1 coordinate 6,961,499, forward strand.
ATTAATATAATTATAATAATTATTATAATACAGTTTACAATAATTACAAGCGATCACCAAACAGGGTGAAAGAAAACGGCGTATTAAATTATTTAGGCCATCTACACACAGCGTCGCGTCCGCGGCCTACCTGCGCGGCGCCCGGGCGCCCGCCTAAGAAACATTAGCTAACGTCGACTACTACCGTACCCTATGAAGGCGGTGAAGGATATGCTGAACGGGCCGTCGTTTGCGATATGCTTACAGCAGTGATAAACGAGCAGCGCACGAGGCGGGGACGCGACGTCGTCCGCGTAGATAGTTTATTTATCGATTTTAGGATATAGTCTTTCGAACGCGAGGAACAAAATATTACACAAGTCGAGAATATTATTCATAATCGATTCGGATTAAATCGGATTCGAGAGCGGCAGAAGCGCGCCGCGGCGTGTGCGGCGTGAGAGCGGGACGCGGGGCGGAGCGGCAGGCTATGTACAAGGGCGCCGCTACGGGCAGTCGCATTCCTCGACCACCATCTCCGGCAGGTCGCGCTTGATGATGTTCGAGTCGGCGCCGAAGTAGATGAGCGACAGCGCGGAGAAGCGCACAGGCGCGCAGCACGCGGCGCGCTCCAGCCGCGCCGCCTCCACCACCTGCGAGTGGTAGTTGAGGAAGGGCGAGCATGCGCCGCGGCAGTAGTTCGCGTAGTAGCCCTCCGGCGCGACGATCCAGTCGTCCCAGCCGAGCGCGCGGAAGCTCACGTAGTATGTCTGGCGGCAGCAGCGGCCATGGTTGGCGGCGTCGCAGACGAGGGCGCGGCGGCGGCGAGCGACCGGCGGCTGTAGCCGCAGCCGCAGCAGCGGGCGCGCCGCCTGCCCGCCGCCCAGCCGCAGCCGCACGCGGCCCAGGCATCCGCTGCAGTCCAGGAGGAGCCGCAGCGGGCCGCGCGCGCGCTCGCCCCGCGCCCAGCGCCGCACCGCCGCCGTCACGTCGATTCGCTGCCAGCCGCGCGAAGGGTCCCGCTTGGTAGCGCCCGCCAGCTCGCCGACGCTGGCGTTACCGTTCACAGTGAACGCCCATAGCGTGTAGCGCAGCCGGCGCGCGCGCGGTGACGTCTCCGCGCGCACCATTAGTTCGGCGGATTCCACCGACAGCCCCTCTCCCTGCTCCGAGTCGGTCTCTGGACCGAGTCGGAACTCTATCAACCGCTGTCCATTTAAGGTCTCACCTGCACATAAGAAATGAGTTTCCTGAGTATTGGTTTACATTAAGATATGACGTCTAACAGACATCTATTTCCTCGATGTTGACTTGACCCTAGATAGAAAACTAAGTCCTAACCTATTTCCTACCTAACTCAAATGACCCATCCTTTGGATGGCAGTCTCGATAGAAAGGGTCTCAATAAATAAAAAAGTTATTGGCAGTGTGTACACGGTGGTCGCCTTTGGCTAAAGCTCCGCGCCCACGGTCGCCGCGCACGCACGTCTAGATGTCACTCGAGCGAGCGAGGGAGTCATGTTTGCGGTAGCCGTGTATACATCTGCATCATGCTTAAATTCCTACCATTAAGTGAAGGAAAGCTACACTGAAAAAATTTGCAAAGCTATCGAGCCCACCAGCCGTAACTTTTAAATTAAATCAATGCCTCGTATTCATTAGGCAACAATCTGCGATTCTACATTGTTGCTGAATTGGTAATGCAACATATTCAGCAATGATATTGTACTTTGGTTTGTATGGTACCGTTGAATTGCCCAATGACTACAACGCTATGTGGTATTCTTTGACAACATAGTCTACAGATATCCATCGCTGTGAGCTCAGTGTACAAATGAAGGGCTTGACGGTCACCTCATCCCGAAGATTGTATCTGGAAAGAAGAAAATATATTGTTAGTAATATAACGAGTAATAGATTGACGACTAAACTACATATAATACTAATAAGTTATTACAAAATTGCTAGCTTCTATCATGTTTAAAAACCGGGAAATGTTGTCTGGGGGACAAACGCCTCCCCCAAGGTCCGAAATGAACGATTGTAAGCGGTTTGTATCCAGTATACTACTTACAATGACCGTATAGTATTCTAAGGCAATACGCATACTGCACCGCACCCCTCTGCGTAGCGCAAGGTCGGACTGTGTGCAAGTATCTCAATTTGTATAGAAAATATAAGCAGAGGACCACACACTGACACCGCGTCTACGTGCGTCGTTTTTGTATGGCGGCCTCGCGCTACGCAGCGGGATGCGGAGCAGTGTGTCAATTGTCTATTATGGTGTGTTGCAGTGTTACAAAAATACTTTTAGAGAGTCGCGAACCATAGTCCCATCGGCTAAACCCACTGGTGGGTCCATCTACTGGGGGATATGTGAAAGTGGGTCCACGGGTAAAAATAAAATACCTAGATTGCCTAGGTATATTCTTTTAAAAACATTTAAACCATATTGACTGTTCGAAGCTGATGCAAGATTATAAATATTCGATCAGGATACGGATGTACCCAGAATCATCCACGCAGTCGACCACGATCAAAGCCCAGGCTCATTCCTATGTAATGTGCGATTCATTGCACTAATCACTTCTCCGGTTCAATGGCGGCTCGTGCACTGTTTTTCATATTTACGAGTATGTTTTATATTTCACATCTATTTTTAAGGTTTATATCCAGAAATAAAATGTTAACATTGTTTCATGCATATAAGAAGGCGATACCGCCCGCGATTATAGTTACAGTAGCCTATGGACGCTTGTAATATGTAGAAGGGTGCCACCCGCGTGTAGCCAACCCTAAATGAATCTATTATGACGATCGCTTTAAATTACCTCATATCAACTGTGCTCTTTGGGGAAAACCATGCCAGGCATGTCATACGCATTGCGCTAACTAATGTCTGCCTCCTAAAAGTTACCAAATTGTGTGTTTTAGCTACAAATATGCTACGGACCAGTGACATATCGCTCGTAGCTGCAGCTCTCTATGGCCCGTAGATACGAGTGAACTCATTATAACTCGCAGCGGATAGGACGGTGTAGCAAATTCGCTTTCTTAATTTTTTTTTTTTAGTACGTTATTTTTCTGGCCTGACTAATTCACTCTTTGGCTTATTTCAACGTGCCTCTTAACTTATCGATTAGGTAGGTTTACTCAGAGGCAATACCAAAAGATATTTGCTAAAAATAAACTAATTAGTTCACGATGACAGCTAAATATCGTTTCTTCTTTCAACCTTCGAGTCAAGGTAGACTTTCAGGCGTCTTTTTGCAAGTAAGCGGTATTTCCCACCAGCTGCGCTGCGTCGCAAGCCCAACTAGCACACGGTGTGTTAAAATTAGCCATTGCCATGGTTATGGGTGAATAATTCACCGCAGCGGATCGACCGGGCCACTGTGTCGTATGCAGTTATGCAACGATATCGATTGTACAACTTCTTGACCGCTGCGGCCTAAAGGAAATTTTATGGCACTTTTGACTGATGTGTTATTTTGATAAGTACTTATTTGCCTACTTTATTGGCCTCGCTTTTACTACTTCAAAGCTGTATTTGCTAGGGAAAACTAATCGTTTGCATTGTGACACTGGTATTAAGTTATATTACTTATTGCTCACGGATTAAAAATTGTATTTACTAAATATGGTGGCTCTAATTATACCATACTTATGAAGGATCTTTACAGACACTTTTTAAATGTTATAATGGTTAATGATAAAATATTGTAGTGTACCTATACTAAAAATATGAATGTAGATTTTTAATAAATGCGTAAGTAGATATTTTTACAAAAATTCGCCACGATTTGTATTCTTACCTAACACACTCGGTTTACTCTCAAGTTGTCGAATGCACTATGTCAATATATAAATTAATAAATTTAATATGTTTTAAAAGATGTCAATAAAAATGCGTAGTACTTTTGTGATGTATTTAATATTCAAAAAAGAAACTTATGTTCACTCCTTTATTTAGAATTGGTATCAAGGTACACGAAAGTCGTAACTAAGGACATGACAAAGGCATAGTAAGTACTTATTTATTGAGTGGAGCTAAGGGGAGCTAAGGTGACTTTGCAGTCACCTAGCCTCGATTTTGTGATCCTTTTCTCAACTAAGTACACACAACGAAAATAGACTAATGAAATAAGTTTCGTTGAATCTAAAATTTCCAAGATCATGATAGTTCTAGTATAAGTCTATTTTCGAAAATAGACTAATAAAATAATTGTTTCGTTGATGTATCTAAAAACTCCAAGATCACGATAAGTCTATTTTTGGTAGACTGACCTTAAAATATGTTAATGTGTAAACAGAAAAAGATGTACCCATGTAATGAGATTTTAATATTCTTTCTTTTATTTTTAAAGACTGAAAGTGTACTACCGGATGTCAAATTTAATATTTTATTAGTGTATCTACCTGGACGGGTAGAGGAGTGAAGATAACTTTAGCGATTTCATTTCCTTTCCTATTGCAAAATTATATATGTAGTTACCAGCCTTGTCTCCTTGCTTTACCAAGCTAATAAAAATAGATAGATACACAAGACATATATACAACATATGTCATAACTCATAAGGCTTTGCGGTTAGCAATCTTTCACTATCTTGATTCACTTTTCCACCTACGCGCCCCCATCACACTGAACATGGCCCTGGTCTCTGTCTGTCCCGTAAGGTATGTATTAGACGAGATTAGTATATGTGTATATAACAGTTTAGGGAGCTCTATGATGACGAGCGTGTTGCGTGAATGGAAGCCACTGAGCCGAAACTAAGGGTTTTTATGTCAAACGTCTGATTCGCCTAAATTTCCTTGGAACAAGAAATAATAGTTAAGATCTTTACGAATTTATGTAAAAGTAGACAACAATCTATTTTCCTTTTAGGGTGCCGTACCCAAAGGGTAAAACGTAATACTTTTACTAAGATTCCGCTGACCGTCCGTCTGTCCGTCTGTCTATCCTTCCATCTGTCTGTCTGTCTGTCTGTCTGTCACCAGGCTGTCTCATTAACCACGATAGCTAGACTGTTGAAATTTTCACAGATGATGTACTTATTTCTGTTGCCGCTATAACAACAAATTCTAAAAAACTTTCCTCAATTTCTTAACATGTATCGAAATAAAAAAAAAACTTAAAGAAAAGTCATTTCATTTCGCATACTAATCATACCAGATGACCGGTTAATTTGTATGGGACATAAAATTTTTTGGATATTTCCGCTAACTAATAATGAACTTGTAAACTGATCAACACGGCACGCGCCTCCTACGGCCCTCAGAGGAGCTCGTGCTATGCGTTAAGCGTGCGCGTGTTGCTCTTTGGGCTTGTCGAAATCTCTAAAATAAATACTTAAAAAACATCGCTACAAACATTCAATCGATCATCGAAGTCATAAAAGCAAAATGTTTTGTAAACTTTAATAAATCATTCCATTCAATTTTATTTCCAAGTTCTAGAAATAGGTACGCTATAAAATCCTATACTACTACCTTCCGTTTAATGATAGTAACAAGGCAACTTTGTTTTATTGATTTTCTATGACTTCTAAGTATTATTTATTTAAAGGCCACACTTTGTTTTGCTGTGCCTTGTTGTGACAGCAAAGTAGAATTAATTTATCTCATTTAAAACAATAAATTCAACCAAATACTAAATTAAAACTAATAGAAATATATAAAACTAAAAAGTATAAATAAATATAAACTAATCGAAGAGCCCGCCCCGGAGCGTACCGGACTCAAAAATGCCCATAGTGACAGCATCGTTGCTAGGCTGAATGGCTAGGGCGATGTGTGATTTATTGCAACTTTTTTTTCTTTCTTATGAGTGTCGTAAGAGGCGACTAAGGGAGGTATTATCAAACCCGGGCAGCAGCGTCTTTTGTGCAATTACTTCCTACCATTTTCTGTAAACACCAAGCCAAAGATTATATAGTAACGTAATAGTACCCACCGCCATAGAAACTACTGGAGAGCCCGAAAGTAGGCAAAACTGGAGTAGCGGGTAGGCACACAGAGATGGCAGCACTCACGATAAGCAAAAAATGGACAAAGAAAGCGTTGAATATGCCTTAAAAATATTTATTGCATTTCATATAAGTAATATTTAATTAATAAGAGTACATACTACTTTATTTAAATAATAAAGAACTTAATGTCCTAACAAATACCTTTAGCGCTATCTAGTGACAAAGAAGATAGATAATTATGTTTAAAATGGGTAACGATGGGTAGAAATGACTAAGCCTAATGCCTAAAGTTCGTGGTGATTATTGGCAAATTCTCATTTTATTGTCAGAATTCTTTTGTTCAACTGTGGTGTGTAGGCTGTTAAAGAACTATTTTGTACTTGTTTCGGTACGGCTATTTCGTAAAGAAATAATAGGTTGAGGAAAAAGTCTTTTCGCATTTTATATGAAATTTTTTTAATATAGTTTATTTACATTTAACTAAAGTATGTAGGTACTATTTTGTTCGATAACTTTTTGCCATCTTATAGGTAGGGACATGATCCCATTGCTATAGAAATTTTGGGGCTTCTGTGCAAAAAACTGCGTCAAGTAGTTTTGGCAGTCCTCTCGTGATGTTAACCTGACACTGCCTAAAGAATTCTGAAGAGACCGAAACAGGTGGAAATCTGAAGGTGCCAAGTCAGGACTATACGGCAGATGCATTAACACCTCCCAGCCAAACTCTCTTAATTTTTGCTGAGTGGTTAAAGATGTGTGAGGTCTAGCGTTATCATAATGAAAAACCACACCCCTTCTGTTGATTAATTCAGGCCGCTTTCTCTCAACTTCTTGCTTTAATCTTATCAGTTGTTCGCAGTAGAGTTCTGAATCGATGGTCCTGCCTGGTGGTAACAGCTCATAATGAATTATGCCCTTCCAATCCCACCACACACACAGCATCACCTTGTTGCGAGTTAACCCGGGTTTCGCCACAGTCTGTGAAGCCTGAACGGCCTTTGACCATGACCTTTTTCGCACGTTCTTGTCGTACGTGATCCACTTTTCATCACCAGTTATCAATTTTTCAAAAATGGTTCGGTCTCATTACGTCGTAATAAAGAATCACAAATGAGTACACGGTTCATTAGGTTTCTTTCAGAGAGCTCGTGAGGTACCCAAATATCGAGGTATTTCGTGTACCCATTTTTTTAATGCGCCAAAACTGTTTTGTGGTCAATTTCCAGTTCTTCAGCTACGTCGTAACTACTGCTATGCCGATCTTGCTCTACTTTTTCAAAAATAGCATCCATTTTATCCGTAACCTGCGACCAGAGCGACGTGCATCTTTGAAATCAAAATTTCCGGATTGAAAACGCTTAAACCAAATTTGTGCTACTCTCACAGACACTGAACTAGGTCCATAAATATCGCAAATTTTTTTCGCAGCTTGCGTTGCATTTTTACCTTTTTGGTACTAAAATTTTAAAATTTATCTATTTTCTTCATTAGATTCACTCATCTTGACGGTAAGAAAAACAAATGAAAATCACGCATTTTCCTAATTTGAATTTGGAATTATCTTCTTTAAAATTAAAACTTTTAAATGATACCAAAACCAGCCAGGTACAAATAGTATAACCAAAGTGGTTTTGTTACAAGTTCATACATACTATATGTGAAAAGACTTTTTCCCCAACCTAATAAAAATAAACTTCGCTCACTGGAAGTGCGACGATCGATTTCCACAAGAGAAATGTGATTTACGTGTAATCCTCACATTATTAAACTTTTTACCCGCGAGCGCTTGTTAACGTTACTTTACCCCCGACGCCAAGCCTAGTAAAAATAGAACAAGTATACCCTTTCAAACAAAAAAAAACAAATCGGTCCAGGCGTATTCGAATAATCGGTGAACATACAATAAAAAAAGATCGTTAAAAAAAGGCGTGAAAATATCATTTTAAATTTAGCAACTCCCGTGTGAAACTTAAGTACAGGATGGTAAGTTTAAACGAGTTACCATATGCTTATTTGACTATATAGCACATTAAATACTTTGCTAAATAATGGTGCAGATAGGAGATATGGCGTATAGGCGTAGCTTAGTGCTACGCCGGCGTAGATAGTGCTACGACAATATAATTATAATAATAGGTCTTTACCTATGAAATTACCGTTCTGCAGTACTGGCCGTTTCAAATCAAAATAATTTGTGTTTGGCTAAGAATTCTAATTAAAACTTAATTTTATTTTAAAAACATGGAATTCTTTTTCCCAAAGTAGTCATTTGTTTATTGATTAGTGTTACATTTTCATCGCATATCAATCTTTTTCGTCATCATGGATACGTTAAACATTCGAGTAATTATGGAATATGAGTACCGTCGTGGCAGCAACGCAACGCAAAATCAACGACGTTTACGGAGCTAACACTACAAACCAACGCACCACCTGTTAATGGTTTGCTCGCTTCCGTTCTGGAAATTTCGACCTGTAAAATGAACCTCGCGGTCGTCTGAAGACTTTGGTCGACAATGACGAATTAAAGTTGATTGTGGAAGCTGATGATACACAATCTACGGCTGAATTAGCAGCAGCTTTCGACGTTAGCGTCAAAACAATATTGGTCCATTTGCGTCAAATTGGCAAGGTAAAAAAGCTTGACAAATGGGTGCCCCACGAACCCAATGATCGCCAGCGCGAAGTACGCGTCGAGACGTGCCTTGCACTGCTCAACAGACACACAAATGAAGGAATTTTGAACCGCATTGTTACCTGCGATGAAAAATAGATTCTGTTTGATAACCGCAAGTCAGCAAGTTGGTTGGATACTGGTTCAGCACCTAAACAATGCCCTAAACGAAAACTTACCCCTAGAAAAGTGATGGTCACTGTTTGGTGGTCTAGCGCCGGTGTGATTCATCACAGCTTCTTGCCAAACGGGGTGAGCATTACTGCAGATGTGTACTGTGAAGAACAGAACACAATGATGAAGAAGCTGGCACATCTCCAACCAGCATTGGTCAATCGCTCCTCTCCGCTGTTCCTGCACGACAACGCGCGACTTCATACTGCACAGCAGACGGTTCCAAGTTGCAAGAACTGGGGTTGGAAGGTCTCCGTCATCCGCCCTACTCACCAGACCTTGCGCATACAGACTACAACTTTTTCCAGAATTTGGTTTAACTTCTTGGCGGGAAAAAAATTCAATATCCGAGAGGCAGTACAAAATGCCTTTGAAGAATTTGTTGCCTCCCTCCCATCCAGCTGATTTCTTTAAGAAGGGCATCAATAAACTGCCACTGCGTTGGCAAAGATGCGTTGATTGCAAGGGTGAATACTTCGATTAATACAAATAAAAAATACATGAAAAAACTCGTTTTAATTTTTTCATACAAAATGGAAATTTCATAGGTAAAGACCTAATATTGTGACTTATTCTTGTGCCCCACTATGGATAGGAGCAAATGGTGTCTACTTTTGTTTTGTATTCTTTTTTTACTACTGATGATGTAGTCAGATTATAGAATCTGATAACATCATCAGTGGTAAAAACGTACCTATAGATTTGAAAATATATATTATTTTATTTAGTCTGTCTACTAAGTACATTATCCAATAAAAATAAAGAACAATTTCGTTTCGCAAAGTAGTAAAAATTCACAAAGATAAAGCGCTTACAAGTTTTGGAGTGGGGGTGATTTACGTCATTTTAGGTTAAAAATCGTATTTAAATTAATTTTCGCGTAACTATATTAATCTATGTAAAAATATTTAACGGTTGTTGTAGGAAATAATTAAGTAGCCATCTAATTATACAGATCTCAAGCTCTCAGTAGTTAATTGTGCCACCCACGTTCGGTCATTATGAATAATTTTGTAGCAGAAACAATAAGGCAAATAACCTTTAACATTATATTTATAATCAAAGACCTAGAATTTTTGTTACTTTTTTTTACGAGAGTTATTGCAATAGGTAATTATTTTTGTGAATGACTAATTACAATATTTAGGCGAGGCTGCCTTCATTACAAAAATACTTACTTTGCCTTTTGTTATATTGTATGTGTAATAAATGGTTTTTGAATTACCTATATTCATTGGCTGTAGTTTGAAATTAAAACTTGCTCTTATCAGTTCTAACCTCTTTTAATTTTTAATTATAGAAAATATATTATTTTCAATGACTATGAATTATAATCAATACTTAGTCAATGGAAATAAAAAAATAAAAATCTTTAAAAAGTATATTTAAATTAGCTCCAAAATATATGTGCAACTGATACAAATATTACCTACTTGGTATGAAATGAATAAAAGTGAATAATTAAATAATGAGTATCCTATACACACATTTATATTCATTTTGTAGCAATTGAAATACACGCGTGAAAATACTTTTTGATGTATCACTGGAAAACTAATTATTCACAAAGAATTTCCTTTAATCTAATTACCTACTTTTGGTTAAATACTTCACTTCGAGCGAATATGTCGCTGTTCCCACGCCTCTTGTATTTCGAGGAAGTTTTACTAATACCATAATCCGACACCGTTTTCGTTAATCCAAGCTAATATTTCACGGATTTACTTATGAGTAGTAGTAAGGCAATATTTTTCCTACATTTCACGGTAAGTCAAGTTTTAAACACCGCATAAAAATGATCTAAATGAAAACATTACATAATTGACAACGTGGCTGTTGATTAGCAAAACTAAAATATTTTTGCGTCGAGAAATTTAATGGACATGGTACAGTAAGAATTTTTTATAACACTTGCAGAATATTACCCCAAATTTGAGTAAGAAAAAAATCTTGTTATACACCAATAGATATTTTTGTTTAACCTTATAGAAAACACAGAGTTTTAAACAAAAATATTTCCGTGCCACAATCATAAAATCTTAGAAAAAAACTTACCTTTGTAATCATACAGGAAAGTTTTGATTCTGCGCGCGTCGTAAAAAGTTTTCCATGGTGCGGGCGACACCTCTCCCTCCGATGCCAGCGAAGGACTGACGTGTCGTGGGGAACTCCACTCACTTATATACCCTCGAGGGGATGCCAGAATGATTCAGCTTGGGGAAACAGGGAGCTATTTTCCATTTTTTGGCGGCTAGAACGTTGACTCCGGTTACGTAATGGGTACGCCATGGCATGACACACGTGAAACTTAAGCAAATACTATTGTATTTTTGCAAATTAATTATCAAGACTATTTATGTTATCGATAATCAAGTCACATAAGAATCAGAAGCTTTTTTATGACTGCTTAGCACGAGGCGGAAAGACTTGACCAGAGTGATTACTCCTGCACATTGAACATTGTAGAACCAGTCCACGAAACCAAACAAATATTCAATTTTATTGTTCAATGAACTCAAATCAGTACAACTCTCAATTTTTAATATTAACTAAGAGCATTATAATGGAAAATTGTTGTTATTCGATTGGAAAGTTTAAAATGATTTGTATTTTCTGCAATTTTATGTTTTGTAGTATAGTATATAGATTTAAGTAGATATTAAGTTTGATATTGGAACACAATATATTATTTTTAAATAATGAATGAAATGCTTACACAATTTATTCAAGCTTTTATTAAATTGTTTTGTATTTTCAGAAATAAAAACAAATGTCATACATGATCATGGTTGTGCAAACAATTTAAAATTAAAACAAATTAAAGTGACATTCTGGATATCAGATTTGAAAAAAAATAATGGGTAGGTATTTATAACAACACTTGTTAAAATAGTTGACGGGCTAATTGCATTGCATCGTATACGTATAGTGACGGCTAAATCACTTGACATATTTTATGAACAGTTTTAGTGTAGTATGCTTACTACTACTTATTTATTATTATTTATTTACACAGTTTTGTTTAGAGGACACGAAGAAAAATATGTATACTAGCTTATGGTGTCATGGTATTGGATCATCATATCATCATTTCAGCTGCAAAACTTCCACTACTGGACAAAGACCTCTTCCAAGAGTTTCCAAAAAGACCGATGTAGCCTGATCCTCGTACAATATAACTTTACCCCACCGGCCATCACTTCGGCATGCCAGGTGACCTGTCCAGTTCCAATTTAAGAAATTGTCAATAAACCTTCAATGGATATGGTTGGACTACTAACTCACCGGAATGATGGCCGCTGGAGTAAAGGACGTTGGCTAAGGATGGGTTAAAGAACTGGACGTTCAGCAATGAGATGGGTCTATAATAGTCTAAGTTGCAGGTTACACCAAGATAAGAGTAGCGTCGGACCGGGATTGGTGGTGCAAAGAAGAGAGCATATGCTTAGCAGTGGATGCAAGAAGGGTGAGATGATGAGATGATGATTTAGTGAACTACAAAACTGGACTGTTTGAATTTGAATATGAATTGATACAAAAGTCAGTCTAAGTATCGCATTTACTAAAAGCTCAATCATAAATCTCACACAAATAGTTAACTGCTCTTTTACTTTATTTCTTCTACTTCTGGTTACTTTTCACGTAGAGCCTCTACATTATACACACCATAAGTAAAACTTAGGTGTCTTCTCGACCCACAAAATAAGGCAAAAATTTAATATTTAATGAGAATAATATTAGCATAATTAACATGCTAATAAATTAGCGAAATGTACAAAAAGTATAGAACATTTCATTTTTTCTCTTGCCCTGTGTAGTTCGCGGCGACTTTAACCTTGTAGGTACGAGTAACGTTTACTTTACCAAATTATTTGTATAAGAACAGACGAAGGCAAGTATTGAATTACTCCTTAAATAATAAACGATCTATTGGAGAAAATGATAAACTATCAATATGCGTGATATCATAGTGGGTAAATAAATATATAACCTTTATTTGTATCATATCCCATTTCGCATTTTGTTCTCATTGTTGTTTTTTACTTTTATTTGTTTGTATTTTGGTTTAGTTATTTATCACTTTTAATTTCACTAGTAGTTTCATATTTTAATGAAGGTTCTAACTTTTATTAGTTTATACTTAGGTATTTAAGCTTGACTTTTAATTTTAGGGTGTGTTTTATTATAATGTTTTTTTTGTAGAATTTTAATTATTTACATGAAAAAGTCGATAGTGACCTAATGTTATTTGTTGAACACAAATACCAAACACTAATAGTAAATGTGGTCATTTCTGCCAATTATGTAGGCATCGGCGTAGCTACATTCAACTCGTAGCATGCGACGATTGACATGTTCGTACGTACTCACAGTCCTTAGTACTCACTGTCTCAATAATAACTAAATATAAATATATTGGGACAATTAATACTGATTGAGTTAACCCCAAAGTAAGTTTGAGACTTGTGTTATGGGATTCTAACTCAACGATATTATAATATTTTATAACAATACATATATAGATAAACATCCAAGACCCATGATAATTTAAAAACGCCATTTTCCTACTTGCCGGATTAGCATGGTGACCACTACGCCACGGAGATCGTGGATGGACAGGTGTCGCAATAAATTAACGACACCTATCCAGCGGACAGGACACAGCAATCTGAACTCTACACTCCCAAGCGAATTCTCGTGCTACGCCGTAGCTACATCATTGTTGCATGTTTGATGTTTGTAAAAAAATATATTATTCCGTCTAGTTATAATTATAATGATTGGATAAATTATGTAGTACTTACTTTAGTAAAAAGTTTAGTCTTTGATTTCAGAACAGGCCTCAGAGAGCGTAACTAAACTTATTTGTTACAATATGTAGGTATGTAAAAAATAAATCTTTCCAATTTGATCCACATCATACGGCACCTGAGGCGTGAGAAGAAAATGGACAGAAATAAAATAATCTTTTTATTAAGGGGCTATTTTAGTAACCAAAATAAGTTGTAATATTTCGCCTAGGACATTTTTTTTGTAATCGTTCTGTTTGATACTGCTTCTGAATAAATTATTCAAAAGTATACTTATTTGTCATAGTATACAATTTGATAACTGAAAATATATTTAAACTCTGCGTATGTTTTTGAGGCGCAGTGCTACTCTGAATAAACACCATATTACTTAATATTCAACTAGGTACGTACTTATAAAATGCTTCGTCTTATCGAGTTGAAATGGCTCAAATTAAATTTTGTTAGACCAGAACCTATCGAGTTGAAATGGCTCAAATTAAATTTTGTTAGACCAGAACCTAGCTACGGCGACCGCCCGATCATTGGTCTCGTTCAAATAAGCCTTAGTACGAGATGAAATATGGTTTGAGTGACCCCACAGTCACACAAACTGTTATCAGAGTAACCCTATTTGGCTCTTCTCTCTTGGCATTTCCTTGCACCAAATCTAAGTCTGTTTAAAGATTTCTACTAGAAAAAAAGTAATATTGCTTTTATCTTTTTTCTACAAGAAAAAAAGTAATATTCCTTTTATCGTTTCACTTGTAAAAATACTTATAAGTAGCATTATCTGACGAAGGCTTTAATAAATGGCCAAGGAAAAAATTAATAGGTAGGTAAAAACTAAAAAAAACCCATGGTTTTGAATTCTGTAGTTATAATATTTCACCTCTTTGTCTAATGCTTGTGTCACGGTCAGCACTGACTGTAGCCACAAATCAAAGAAAATAGAAATCCTAATCAAATACATTCGAGTCTTTAAACCATCACTTAAGAGTATCTCAGTATTTTACTACTTTCAGTGTTTGCAGCTGCTGTCCCGCGTCCCGTGCCTTTCAATCACGGTGCAAATCTTTAGAAGTGCCCCAGCCTGCACTTATGATTCTCTAAACATTGTTATTTTACTACTCTCACTGCCTGCATTTGATCTTTTCACAAAGCGTCAGTTCCGACATCTCTGTATTTGTAGGCGCTGTCTCGTGTTCCCTGCGTTTCAATTAATTGTTGGCAGTGCTCAAGCCTGCACAAATTTTCTTCAAAACACTGGAATTTTTCTACTCTCATTGCCTGTATTTGACCTTTTCACGAAACGCCAGTTCTGTCATCTCTATATTTGTAGCCAGTGTCCCCAGTTCCATTGTTAGCAGACCTCAAGTCTGCACTAATGCTCTTCAAAACACTGTTATTTTACTACTCTTGTTGCCTGCATTTGACCTATTCACCAAGCGTCAGATCTATCCTCTCTGTGTGAGCCGCTGTCCCGCGTCCCGTGCGTTTCAATCAATTGTTGGCAGCGCCACAGCCTGCACATATTTTCTTTTAAACATTGCTATTTTACTACTCTCACTGCCTGCATTTGACCTTTTCACAAGACGTTAGTTTCGTCCTCTCTGTATTTGTAGCCGCAGTCCCGCGTTTCCTGTGTTTCAATCAATTCTTGGCAGTGCGCAAGCCTGAAATAACTTTTTTCAACACACTGGGATTTTACTTCTCTTGTTGACTGCATTTGACCTTTTCACAAAGCGTCAGTTCAGTTCTATCCGCTCTGTGTTTGAGCCGCTGTCCCGCGTTCCCTGCGTTTCAATCCATTGTTAGCAGAGCTCAAGTCTGCACTAATGCTCTTCAAACCTCTGTTATTTTACTACTCTTGTTGCAT
This sequence comes from Acrobasis suavella, assembly GCA_943193695.1. NCBI lineage: Eukaryota > Metazoa > Arthropoda > Insecta > Lepidoptera > Pyralidae > Acrobasis > Acrobasis suavella. The sequence continues at coordinate 6,976,967 of OW971943.1, forward strand.
GCATTTGAGCACTTCACCAAGCATCAGATCTATCCTCTCTGTGTTTGAGCCGCTGTCTCGCGTCCCGTGCGTTTCAATCAATTGTTGGCAGCGCCCCAGCCTGCACTTATTTTCTTCTAATCACTATTATTTTATTTCAACTTTGCCTGCATGTGACCTTTTCACCAAGCGTCAGATCCATCCTCTCTGTGTTTGAGCCGCTGTCTCGCGTCCCGTGCGTTTCAATCAATTATTGGCAGCGCCCTAGCCTGCACTTATTTTCTCCTAAACACTGTTATTTTATTTCAACTTTGCCTGCATGTGACCTTTTCACGAAGTGACAGTTCTGTCATCCCTGTATTTGTAGCCGCTGTCCAGCGTTCCCTGCGTTTCAATTAATTATTGGCAGGGCTCAAGCCTGCATAAATTTTCTTCAAAATACTGTTATTTTTCTACTCTCATTGCCTGCATTTGACCTTTTCACGAAGCGCCAGTTCTGTCATCTCTATATTTGTAGCCGGTGTCCCGCGTCCCGTGCGTTTCAATCAATTGTTGGCAGCGCCCCAGCCTGCACTTATTTTCTCCGACGGCGCGGCGCCGCTGTTATTTCATTATTCTCCGAGGCTGCGTGCGGCCCGTTGCCAAATGTTTGTTCATTCGCCGATGGAATAATGTGGATAAAACTTGGCCTTTGGAAAACAAGTCAGTCTTAAACGGAGCCAGGCTTATGCTCTTTGCCTTGGATTAAATCAATATGTATGGGTTTTATACACTTTTTAGAAATGATAATTAATTTGATATGATATAGTGAGTGAAACAACTGTTCGATGCACACTGAATTTTATTGAATAGGTAAATAGCAAGTACAGTGAAAAGAGCCGCGCTTGCAAAACGTGAGCGCATCGGCTCGTGGATATTATCAAAATTATGTTTATGTTCGAGTTAGCTCGTACATCCTGCCTCTCGCAAAACAGAACAATTTTATTTATGATATGATCAATAAGTAGAGAGGTTTCATTAAATTTTAAAACACAAGTACGATTAGAACTACTGAAACTTGATATTAATGTGGACCGACTGATAAACGATATAAATTAAACAAATTTAAAAGCAATTTCAACGAAAGTAAGTTGTACAGTTCAATGTTTAAGTATATAAAAAAATGTCACTCATTCACTGGCACTGGGACTGGGGACCACAAATTTGACTGAACGCATGATCATAGGGGAGGTGCTTTTATCGACACTAATGATAGATTCGCGAATTTCACTGGGGACACTTTGAAGTCCACGCACATTCACTATGACATCACTTGCACTGTCAGTGTCTGCTGCGGCGGCTGCCTCTACACACTGCTGGGACCCGCGCGATTCCAATTCCGGAGCCGCGGCAGGCCGACCACGAACACATCTCGCCCTCAGCCGTCTATACCCGATGATACTACTGACAATCGCTAGTAGTCCGATGATAGAATATCCTATAGTATAATGGTGGATATGGTGGCTGTTTAACTCGCCACTAGACTGTTCCTTAAGTTCTAGTAATTGGGAGTCTAACGAACGCCATTTAGCTTCAGAATTTTCAAATCTGTTAACATATATCGCACTAGACGTGTTTATAAGTTTGTTTAAAATAGACACCTCTGGGAATTCCACTATTTGGTTGATATTAATTTGGTTCATATAATTATTATGAGCGAATATTGAGAAGTCATTGCCTTTCATTGTGCATCCATCCATCCATCCAGCAGCAGCATCCAGATGAATGATGCCGTTACCGCTCAGCTGTTGTGACGCGACGCCGGCCGGGCATAACACGCGGACGATGCACTCTTCGCAACAAGCGAACAGCCAGGTGTTGTCGGCATGTAACTTGATCCAACTCTCTCGGCAAGTAGATACCTCTGACGAGCACGGTGATAAGCTCGAGCCACTATTAACTAATTGAATGTCACATATGGATTGTTTGATATTTATGTCGTATAGGGGGCTATCTAGCGAACATAACAATTTTTCTTCTGATACGTGTTTGCATGTCGATAGATCATTCTCTGATAAAAATAGAACTGCGTCTCGTTTGATGTTGAAGCCAATGTATGGGAACGTCGGAAAAACTCTATAACTCTTGTCATTCCTTATCTGCGGCACGCTGATGATCTTGTCTAGCTCGTAGAAATCGCCTCCTACCAACGGTATCTTGATTTCGACGATAAGGTATTTACCGGTGACTCTCGCTGAAGCTCGTAGCAATTTGTAAAGTTGCATAATATTTAATCTGTCGACTGGAAGTATGAGGTCGCCGCCTTGTAGTTGTCCAGAAATGATATTCATCTGCTCCTTCAGTTGCTCTGGTGGTAACATGTGAGTACTGATATGTCCTTGATAAATGTCAGTTACCGTGTCAATTAAAGCTTGCTGGATGTTTTTGATTTTAGTGATAATAATGTGAGATGCTAGCGATGATAGGGTGAAATAAAGGGCATTGTTAGTATCTACACGAACACGATCGGAGTCCAATTTCAGACTGTTAATATGTTGTTCGATAAGAGCGAAGTTACTTTTCATGACGTCTTCATGCCTTTTCAGGATGTTAGACTTAGCTTCCATGATGATAGTCTGGTTATGGATCAACTTTTGGAGGTGATTCTCATTTTGACGTAGGTCTTCTATATCTTGTTGGTATTGCTGAGCAAATCTCTCATCCAAGACACCGAACAACGAATTTGCGATGTATCCGACGCCATTTATCAAACCCCTCTTTTGTCTTCTTATGTGTTGATTCGTAGATAAGATAGAGTTATAATGATCTATTTTTTCTATCTCATGATTTAATTGTAAAATGATACTTTCCAGATGCTTGTCCGAGTTCAGTGTGTATGTGTCATTTATGTATGATATAAAAGTATGTATATTTTTAACGCTTTCCCAGTAGGAACTCATGTTGTAATATAGAATGAGTTTCCACTCATCTCGTACACACTGAATCTGTGATATTTTATCGAAATATAATCCTTGATGATCGTCCAATTGAGTGATATTAAAACCTAGCTTCTGTTGTAGGCTTGGCGACACTAAAAGTGATAAACACATGAAGATTGTAACGAATAAATTTTGGTATATTTTGCGTCTTGGTCTTGTGCTACGTTGGGGTAGTTCTGGGACGTTAGAATGAGGTTTTTCTTCTACAAGTTCTGATAATTGTTCTTCTGATGGGAGCAATGGGGCTAATTTGATAACGGGTCTCTTGATGATATTGTTTTTTGTTTTTACAGACACAACCCTCACATGTCCGTCCTTCCCGGGGTGCACTTCTTGCACGCGACCCATTGCCCACTTGCCTGGGGGCAAGTTATCCTCTTTCAACAGAACTACGTCTCCGACCTTGATGTTTTTGTCTGGAAACCGCCATTTTGATCTAGCTTGGAGCTGTTGCAGGTACTCGGATGACCAACGCTTCCAGACTTGCTTGTTCATTGACTGTACAAGCTGCCATCTTCTTGGTAAATCGATATTTTCGGGTTCTGGTTGAGGTCTTGACAACAAAGCTCCACCGATTAGAAAATGTCCAGGCGTGAGAACAACTTCATCTGGATTTTCCGTTAATGGACATAGAGGCCTCGAGTTGAGGCATGCCTCAATTTGATGTAATAGGGTGGTGAACTCTTCGTAGGTCAAAAGTTGATCTCCAATGACTCTCTTCAGATGATATTTGAGGCTCTTCACTGAGGCTTCCCACAATCCTCCAGCAGTTGGGTTACTTGGGCAATTGAAGTGCCATTGAATGCTCATCTCAAGGTGATCGAAGAAGTCTTGATTGATGTTAGCCACAATACTTTTATATTCCTGTTTAAGAGCCCTGTTTGCACCTACGAAGTTTGTCCCATTATCGCTGTACACGTCGCTGGGAACGCCTCGACGAGAACAGAATCGCTGAAAAGCCGCTAAAAATGCTGGAGTGCTCAAATCAGATACTAGCTCTAAATGTGCAGCCTTTGTAGCGAGGCATACAAAGATGGCTATGTATCCTTTAATAGTACGTACTCCACGACCCTTATTTAGTTTTAAATTTATAAATCCTGTAAAATCGATAGCGGTGTGAGTAAAGGGCCTGGATTTAACAACTCTTGGTTTCGGTAGATCGCCCATGATAGGCTGATATTTTTCCTGACTGAACCGACGACACCTGACGCAATTCCTTAGCTGTCTCTTGACAGTACGCATGCCACAAAGGATCCAGTACTTTTGACGAAGATATGATAAAGTAAGCCTGGCTCCTCTATGTAGTGTGGTAGCATGTGCCTGAGCAATGATAAGGTCAGTCAGCCTACCGTGGCTTGATAAAATGATAGGGTGCTTAGACGACCAGCTGATGTCCGCATTGCGTAGTCTACCCCCAACTCGAAGTAGGCCCTGTTCGTCAATAAATGCATTGAGACTCGCTAATTTACTTGATTTATGCACATGTCCCTTGGCTTTAATATGATCTAGATCTTTCGAAAATTCGTAATTTTGAATACTTTTGATAATAAAGATATAACCCTGTTCTATTTCTGAAGGTGTTAGAAACGACGTTGACCTACTTTTTACGTCAGCATCAGTTGATAACGCGTCACACCGTGCTCGAGTTCGCGCGATGAAACGTAACACCCATGCTATTGTTCTGGCGACATGTGTTAGCGAGCTACAATTATTTATTAAATCAAATACAATCATATTCTGATCATGAGTTAAGGCGGCGGACACACCGGCCTTCACCTCTTTTAATTCAATGTTTGGTTCTTCATACGAAATTTTCAGTTTGTCCTCGGCTTTCTTAGTTGTGAGCCATTCTGGCCCTTGCCACCACAATTGATGTTTTGATAATTTCTTCATTGATATACCTCTAGTGGCACAGTCTGCCGGATTATCCTCCGAGCTAACATGCTGCCATTGAGGAGCTGGAATGACTTCCTTGATAAGTCGGACTCTGTTAGCCACATATTGCTTCCATCTGAAGTCATCACCATGGATCCAGCCGAGAACAATCATTGAATCCGTCCACCCATGCACGGTGATATTTGGATTTGATAAAGCTTGAAGAACTTTTTTGATAAGCTGTGATAAAAGTAAAGCTCCATTTAATTCGAGTCTTGGAAGTGTAACCGAAGCTTTATTCGATGATTTCGAACATAGTCTTGTTTTTGCGACGATCAATCTTGATGTGTTCCTACCCTTATCTACGGAAACACAGTATACGGCGCACGCGTAGGCTCTTTCCGATGCATCGCAGAACCCGTGGATATGATATTCACTTTCCGTGTTGCCCATATGACGTGGTATGTGAAGTTGATCGATTTGCTTAAACTCATAGCGCATCTGTTCCCATTCTTGAACTATATCTGTAGGCAATATGTCATCCCATGATAAGTTAAGCGCCCATGCTTTCTGGAAAAGGAGCTTCGCTCTGATACTTATAGGCGATATCCAGCCCATGGGGTCAAAAAGCTTTGAGATGTTGGACAATAATTGCCGTTTCGTAAGACGTTCGTTGTCATTAGATGATTGAAATATATTATTAAATGTGAATGAGTCAGACGACGGATTCCATTTCAAGCCTAATGTTTTACGCGACTCTGAACAACGGAATTCGAATGGGCTATTCAACTTGTCACTAGATAAATCTTTTGTGAGCTCCTCGTGGTTACTAGACCACTTGCGTATGTTCATGCCTGCGCCCTTCAAAATGTTAATTAATTGAGTCTGGATTTCTTTCGCCAGTGAAAGTGAATTATTGCCGCCCAAATAATCATCCATATAGAAGTTATTTAATAAGGCAGACGAGCCTAAGGGATATTTACTGGCGTCGTCAATGGCGAGCTGTTTAAGGGTGCGCATGGCTAAGTATGGAGCGGCCTTAGTTCCGTAGGTGACTGTAACAAGGTGATAATTCTGAATTTGCTCACGAGGATCCGATCTCCAAAGAATAGACTGCAACGGCTGATATGTTTTGTTCACAAAAATTCTACGGTACATTTTTTCTACATCTGATGTCATAACGTACTTAAACTGCCTCCATGTAATGATAAGTGCTAAAAGATAAGCCTGTAAGTTGCATCCACGCTCCATGAGGTCGTTCAAGCTCTTCCCACTGGACGTAGAACACGATGCATTAAAAACTACTCGCAGAGCTGTTGTTGTGGAGTCCAACTTAAGTACGCCATGATGCGGTAAATAACAAGATGGTAATTTTTCAACGGAGGCTGATATTGCCGGGACCATTTGTCCTAAATCTTGATATTCCGTCATAAATTGCTTATATTTATCAGCAAACTGACCATTTTTGGCTAGTTTGCGTTCTAGCTGATAGAACTGACCCAAAGCCTTTGATTTAGACTCGCCAAGATTCTCTTCATATCCTGGCTTCATAGGCAGTGCTACCTCGTACATGCCATTCTCCAGGCGTTTTGTTGTCGATTTGTAAAGTTCTTCACAGTACTACTCACCGCTGCTCATGTCTTATGGGGTGGTGATGTCTTCCACCTCCCAATATTTTGCCAACTCCGACAGATCGCTGATAACCGCATGACAATTGAAAGTTTTTATGTTACCAGACAGAATCCACCCTAATCTGGTTTGTTGGGCGATTGGTGACTGAGACGGACCCTTGATGAGGCCGCTCATGATAATCTCAGAGTAAACACTTGCATCCAACAATAAGTCAATAGGACGTGATAAATTATAGTCAGGATCTGCGAGGTTGACATTTTGAATGTGAGGCCAGGATCTTTTAGTAAAGGAACTATTAGGTAAGTTATTTATAACCTTCGTGATAACTAAAGCTTGAGTTGAAAAATGATAGTCGTCATTTATTGAGTGACACTCGACGGTGACCATTCCCTTACTCTGTTTTGCTCCGTCACCTATTCCTGCGACAGACGCATGATATTTGCGACGTTGAAGTCCTAGCATTTGCGCAGCGTTTTCTGATATAAGAGAAATCTGTGACCCTTGGTCAAGAAGTGCACGTAGGGTGGTAAACGTACCGTCAGATGATTTTATTTTTAACAACACGGTTGTCAATAGTATTTCCTCATCATCCCCTGCAACGTGGTTCACACTATGTTGCTTGTTGATAGGCTTACTATCGGTATTCCCTGTTGATGAAGAGGGCTGACCGATGTTAGAGGAAGATGGCATGCTATTACTATATGCGTCGTGTACTAATGAATTATGATCCGCGTTGCACTCTTTGCACCGTTTTGTGGAATTACACGGGTTGTCGAAATGCTTATACAGGCAATTTTTGCATACCTGGTGTTTCGTAACAGCCTTCAACTTGGCTTCCGGTGACATGCCGATAAATTTCCTACACTGATATAAACAATGAATATTTAAATTACAAATTGGACATTTTGAAGAACGGGCATGGAAACTTTTATTTTGATTTTGATAATTTTCACGATAGAAATTTTTAGTCGCTGTAGTTGATGATGATGGTTTGGAATTCGTCACCTGTTTTGATGATGAAAAAGTCTCTCGTTCCTTTTTGTTCATGGGCTCCAAGGCTTCAAACTTGGCCTCTAAGAAGCTGATGAATTCACTGAGCTCAGGCAACTCTCGCGGAGTCTTACGTGATTCCTTGTAATCCTTCAAGGTTTCCGCGTCCAATTTTTTCGACAGAAGGTAAACGAGCAACGGATCCCATGAATTAGTATCGACCCCTAGGTTATGGATGGCATGAATACATTCCACTGAAGTGTCGTGAAGACGTTTGATAGTGAAAGCGGTTTGTTTTTCGATCGATGGTTGATTAAGGAGCGTTTCAATTTGGTTATTAAAGAGAAGTTGTTTATTATTATATCGGTGTTCCAAAATCTCCCAAGCCGTATTGTAATTTTCCGCCGATATGTGCAGATGCTGGATTAACCGCTCCGCTTCGCCCTTGACCTTCCCTTTCAGATGCTGCATCTTTTGAGTGTTAGTAAGAAACGAATTGTTATGAATAGCTTCACTAAACAGCTGAAAGAAAGTAGGCCACTGCGAATATTTACCAAAAAACGTAGGTATCTCCAATAACGGGGTTGCTTGTTGAGTGTGAACGGTGGATGAAAGTTTCCTGTTTAATGCACGTTTCATCTTCTTAAACTCCAGCTCAAACGAGAGATACTCATCTTCATAAGTGATATCCCCACCCTGCAGAATGTCATCTATTTCAAGGTGAAGTGAATCGATGATTTTCCAGCGTGACGTTATATTACGGAGTTCGTCCTCGAGTTCCCATTTTTCCGAAATCTCGTCGACGTTGATACCCCTTAACATGCGACTAAAGGCCCTAAAGTTAGTCCTTTGCTTTGATAACAGTTCGTCCATTTTTCCACTCGGCTCTGTGGACTTATCTTGCTTAACTTGCTTTAAATTGGACAAACCTAACCGGACCGAGCGATACAATTCCTTTGTTTTGTCGAAAATGTTATCAATAAAATACTGACCACTCTTATCCTCATATTCGTTTAATTTTGAGTCATTTCTCTCAAATTCTACCCAGAGGCTATCTAGTGCTGTTAACTTATTTTCTAAATACTCTGGCGTTTTTCTGCTGGCTGAATCTTTGGAGAAGTTGATTTTAATTGTTTTTATAGACTCTAAAATGGCGCTTTGACGAGCTAGGATAGTTTCCATGATAAAATATTAAGACAAATGAAACTATAAAGGAACAGTCTTACTTGATAACTCCCGTCGGGCGGCTCACCGTCTGTGACGTTTTTCTCCAACCCTCGCTTCCTTGCGAGCCTGCCGGGCCACAAGGGTTATGATACACGGGCACAGAGCCACACAGCTCTTCCAAATGGTAATGATAAGAAAAGTTTTAAAAATGATAAAAATGTTCACTGTTCACTTTACGCACTATTCTAGATCGCACAATGTGACTGTCACTTGATACTAGTTCGCACGTGGTCCCAAAAATTTTTGACCAACCGACGCGAATGGTCACAAGGCCGAAAGTCCATGAAATCGAAGGACCAAAAAATATAAAAATGTATGGGTTTTATACACTTTTTAGAAATGATAATTAATTTGATATGATATAGTGAGTGAAACAACTGTTCGATGCACACTGAATTTTATTGAATAGGTAAATAGCAAGTACAGTGAAAAGAGCCGCGCTTGCAAAACGTGAGCGCATCGGCTCGTAGATATTATCAAAATTATGTTTATGTTCGAGTTAGCTCGTACACAATACTTGTTTTTAAAATGTAGTTTTTGTTTTTTAACTTTTCTTGGTTTAGAGGTGACTATTCCGATAAATTAAAGTGCTTGTATAAGTAATTTATTACTTATATATATTTTATTTTAAGTATTTAATTTTTTTTTGATAAAATTTAGAAATAACGAATTGAAATACAAACACTTTTCTTCACTGTTTGCTCATTTGCTTAACAAACTAAATATAATCATAGCTCGGTCTACACTTTTACGGTATACCTAAATCCTAATTCCATAATGTAGGACGATTTGCCGACATATTTCAAAGCACTAGTGCCTTCCTCTCATCTAGGTTGATAGGTACAAAGATTGATGACAGCCGCAACTCTACTCCACAGACTAAGCCTAGATTAATTATTATTTACATCTGTACAGGTGCCTAGACCGATGATTTAGGTTTCAGATTGTTACAGACACCTACGCACCTCACAATAATCTGAGAATCCTATAAATAATTACTTGTGATTTATTATGCTGAAGTCCGAACTACAATTATTATCTAAGCAGGTAATTGTTCATGTCAGATAGAGGCTCGAGTTGTTGGTCCTTATTAATAAGGTCCCTACGTAGGATTCGTCAAAATAATCCAATAAGTTCTAATACCTATGAGAAGGTATTAACTACTATTCCTATGGTCTTCTCCAGGATTCATCATGGTGAAAACCTATATTCGTCTTTGCACTGTTACGAAGTGAATACCTACTGTACGAATTTTTCTGCAAAAGTCGCCATCATGTGCATTCATCATCATTAAAGCCCGTCTTTCGAGCCCAATGCTGAGCATAGGCCTATCTTCGTTGACGCTATCCATCTCGGTCCTGTGCTGCTGCTCTCATCTAAATGCTACCCGCAACTTTGCCAATGTCGTCAACCCGCTGTCGTCTACGCTAGGTGTTCGATGCTTCTTTTACTTGTTCTATATCACGTGCATAAAAAAGTAAGATTCCCATGGATAACCATCTCGTTGCAGGCGACTAGCTACCTACTTATTTTGCCTGTAATGAATTTTTTTATTAATTATGTATATGTAATATATAATTATGTATATAAAAAGAGTAGATTCAGGCCTTCCGAACAGTCATCAGAAAATATGATGATGATTTATTCAGTTTCTTTGCTCCATATGTGTGTATCCTTTAGTTTTATTTTGTATTTCTGACAGTCTTTCATGCAGTGTTAAAATAATGTACACAAGTAAAAAATCTTAAAACTTAAAAATATATTTTTCTGTGGGATTGTGGCCCAGTAGGAACTGAGCCACATACTGATTCAGGCCAGTAGGCCGGAGCTGAACTTTATTTAAATTTAACATGCCGAAATGAAACAGTGGAGCATATAACTTAAAATTTTTATTTTATTTCCAATACAACTTTAACAATTCCACTTTACTACATTTCATCTAAAAATCTAACATAGATAAATACATTTTTGAAGATAAAGTGATACACGATATTAAATTTAGGTACTACCATAAAATGTAGATAACATTGAAGTGTAAATATTCTAGAAAAGGATGTATGTTTTTATATTTTTATTAATAGGTACTTAAATAATTTTAGTGTTATATGATGTTGCTTTAGTACTTTACTTATATAAATTCATTGTAAAATGTACTATTTTCTTTTTTTCAAAATAATTAATTCATGCAAACATGTCAAGTATTTCTCGAGATACCTATAAATATGATTTTATACAATAATTCAGATGTCAGAATTCAAAAAGCTTCACCGCTTTATTTTATTTATGAGTAACAATAGTTTTTAATTCCGTATCACCCTGGTATTGCTACGTAAACTTTTGTGCTTATTATGAGTGACGACAAAAAATCTACACATTCTAAAACATCTAAAAACTTAAATTACGTTCTAACAGTAACACAACAATATGTCTACATCATCCTTTCATTAACCTGGATCTTGGATGTTTATCTATATAATATCGTTGATTTAGTATTCCATAACACAAGTTTCGGAGTTACTATACTTACCTAATGTGTGATTTTTATTTATTTATAAATTATTATTAAAAGTATGACTGATATTGTTTTCTTTTATAAAACCAATACAAAATATTAAAGAATAAGGAAGATTGATACTTAATTTAACTATCAAATCTTTGTAGGTACATACTTTAAGTCCTCATTAAATTTATAATATTTCAAATACAGGCGTAAGTATTAAGTAGGTATATGAAACAAACCGATACAAAATTAGGTCAATCTTAACTTTTTTTCCTTTGTGCTTGTTGCATGGTAGCCGATATAAGTCCAATAGTTATCTATATTCACGTAATAAACGTAACAGATTCTGATAAGTGCTGTTTTTATATTTTTCGAAAACCTGATAGGAACTTCGTAAATCAAATATTCACAAAATTTAAATCATATTATAAAAATATATATTTTGAATATTACCCACTCTAATATCAAGAAGATATTTATAATTCTTTTTTCTCATATAAATTATATAAACTTACTCAACTAGATATTTGAGTTATATTCTGTGCTTTATAACATTTTGAGCATTAAATAACACACCTACATTTACTTAATTTATAATACTGATGCGTCAAAATATATTTCTCATATGACTGTAGTAACTTTTACCTATTCCTAATTAGGTATGTTACTAGTCTGACCATAAATTTATAAATTAGACGTTTAACAACAGATCTTAGACGTTCTATTGATACACTTTGGTTTAAGTCTTCACTCCTTTTTCACAAAAATGAAGCTTTGTGTCTCCTTGATAAGACACTCCCCACCAAACCATCACCGACGCTAGATGATGACCACGTTGTACCTTTCCGATCACTTGCGCAGATTCTTTAGAACTGAGCGTATTCTTGTCATTCTGCTTTTTGTAGTGCTCTTCGATCGTGAAAAGTTTTTCATCGGTAAAGAGGATATCCCACCCATGGAAACAGTGCAAAAATTCATAGATTCGTGGCCAGACAAATTAAAAGCCTGTATCAAAGCCAAAGGTGGCCATTTCGAATAGAATTATTTTTTATATTTTGCTGAGATTTCAATTAAATATGTACTTACATGTAAGTTTTATTAAGAATACACTACTTCATAAAAATGCATTGTCATTTTTGTTACAAATGACAATGCATTTTTACTTATGTCCAGACTAGTATTATATATATTTTTGGTATAACTTATCTTTTTATCACAAAAGCCTCAATTTTCATGCGAACCACGTCTATCATAAAATAAATATACTCGGTTTTCAAAACACTGTCTACAAAATTTTCATAAATAAAATTAAATAAGTACGTAAATAACATCTCATAAAAAAATCAAACACTCTCAGTTTCCACGAAGAAATTTTCATTTATATAATTTCCAGAGTAAAATCCAGTGCTGGCCATAACTCTCTAATATATTGTCATGCAATTTTCTAGCCATTTCAGCATATTTAGGTATTATTTCAGTATTCGATATTTATGAATTAGTAAAAGGTTATATTTAGAGGTTTTATCAGTTATAACATGACCAAAGGTTATGACGAAGGGGCCAGTGATTAAACATGAGTACCTTTTATTTTCGTTTTCGACCTTTTATTGCTACCGTCAAGATTAATAAGCTTATTTTTCTTCACCTTCAGAGCGTGCTTACAATCGGCAACTGAGATTATGTCCTATAGTAAACACAAACTAAGGACCTGTGTACATGTAGCGAGTGATCAAATAGCACTGCTTTCTACGAAATACAAGTGCATTTGACCGTTAGTCGCCTGTTGCGTACACGTTGCATGCTTGCATGTCTCTTAAGAGGATATTTTTTTCATTACGCAAATGTTTACAGCCAGATTGACTTGATTCATTCCCCAAGTAAAGTAGCTAATTTAAATAAAATACTTGACCTTCTTCAAGGAGACGAGGGCTTCAATATAGATCCCTTATATCAGTACTATAGACTGAAATTACTGTCAAAATTTACGCACTGCAAAAAAGATCTATCTGTATATACCACAAATTTTGACGGACCGCCATTCAACTGTAATGGCAGTCCTAACCCCACAAGAGTTTTCTAATGGATTTCCAACACCATGACTGAAAGTGCATCGTGGGGCGGGGCCACATCAAAGATGGGGTTCCCCGCGTCATCGCAGTACTCGCCGTAGCGGACCTTCCGGAGCTCCCTGAGTCCAAGGCTGCTGCAGATCCGTTGGGAGTAGCAGCCCGTCGCATCCACTTTAAATAACTGGAATGATACAAGTAAGTATTTTTGACCATGACTGACAATTTAATTCGTTTCATCCCCTCTGATTTGCTTTCAAACTGTGTATCACACATACACATTTTGAAAATCAAATCAGGGGGAATGAACTGTGCAAACTGTGTAAGTATGTGTGTCTTATTTTGCAACTATTTTTGGACTTACTATTGTGTATGGTACGAAATCTTATCGCCATGTAGCGTATTCATACCTAATTTTAATATCAGTAAAATTGAAAGTTGACGTTTTTGGAGAAAATGCTACAGTACAGTTTGTTACCGCTTCTTCTGTACTTGAGCTTAGGAAGCGGCAGTAAACTTAGCTGTAAATAAATGATCTGACACTGATCAAGTGATACAAATATCCAAAGATAAATAAATGGTTTTTGACTTTTGATTCCTTTATACGCATCCTAATGTCTGCTCTTATTGGTATCTACTTTAAACATGCTATGAAATACAAAGTCAAAGAGTATCCAGAAAGTGTAACCTATCAGAAAACCTTCAAGAAAACTATGCTACGGTTGTGGTTTTGTTACTTTGCTTGACTTGGCGGGGGCACTGTCACTTGATTTAAATTAATTTCGTACTCCACAACTAATCAGAAGGGAATTGTATGGCCTACCTCTCCTTGTAATAAATAACACATTACATGTAAACGTTGATGATTATGAACTTAAATAGAACTGACCTTAAACCCTTGTTGCTTAGCCGTCTCTATGCTTCTTCTCATAAGTTCCTTCGCCAGCCCTCGTCCCCTGGCCTGGTCGGACACGGATATAATCCTGCATTCCAGAATTCTGTCCACCTGGTAAGTCTCAAAGAGGTCCAGGTCTCGGCTGACAGTGTAGAGGATGGTGAAGATCTTGTTGTATTTCTCGTCGGAAGACTGCTGGATTTTCTCGATGGACTGCTCGATGTCGCCTGGTCATAATATACCATTCAATGCCACGCCAAGCACCTGGAATGATAATGTTGCATTTTCTCTAAATGGGCAAAAAGTAGCAAAAAAATTGTAAAACAGGTAGGCAATTGGGTAGCTCTTTGAATATACTCTAGAAGCCAATCGCCATAGGCAACATGCCATCATGACGATCACGCAAGATAAGTGGGATAAGGCTTCCATACCACCGTTAATCATTAATCCACGTTACTCTAGTAGAAAAGAGAAATACCAGCTACAACTCTTACCAGACCGTAAAAACCGGTCAAAGGGAAATAGTGACAATTTTGAAGAATCGGCTAAGAACACATCATTATTTTTTCACCTAGAGTGGGGTTGTACGTAGAAAAATCATGTTAACTAATTAGAAAACCCAAAGACTTGTATGTAAAATTAACGGCGTTATCCCAGTAGTAAAATTTTTGACAATCCCATGATAATATAATCCTATGTGTTATCTACATGCCAAATTTCATTCCATAATCCATTAAGCCGTTTTGGCGTGAAGGGAAACTTTCATACATCCAGATATCCATACATCCATACAAAGTTTCTTATTTATAGTATTAATAGGATTGGACTCACCACGTCACCTTCCATAACAGCAATGGACAGCCCATCAGCCATGGTGGCCGAACACAGCCTCTCCAGAGCCGCATGGGGCTGCCCTCTCTCGCAGAGCCCCACGGCCTTGTTCAGAGGCTCGTCTGCGAAGAAGCTGTCCCGCAGATGCTGCAACACAGCATCGCCCATATCCGGAGTTATTGTCACGTACCGCATCATATCTGAAAATTTATACATTTGTTATTGAGCTGGCAAATATAACGGATATTTTATAATTATTCTTAACTAAAAACCGACTTCAACACCAAATTAAATAAAGACAAATAACACTGATTGAGCTAGCCCCAAAGTAAGTTCGAGACTTGTGTTATGAGATACTAACTCAACTACATTTTATAACAAATACATACATAGAAAAATATCCAGACCCAGGACTATTTACCATCTTTCCCTGACCGGGGATCGAACCCGGAACCTCTAGGTGGCAGACTAGCATGGTGAACCACTTCGCCACGGAGGTAGTCAAATTACGCAACTAGATTTTGATAAAATCTGTAAATTGGTCCAGGTGTCTTTAAATAATCGGGACACATACATAACAAAACATACACATTTGAATTGATAAAGCGAATTTTCTAAAACAGAAATAAATCTATTGGGCTGTAACATCTGCAACAATGTCATTAAATCGGTCCCTGAGCGTCTTCGCCCTCTATTTGATATGCCAGTGCCTAATGATCGGGCATCATTACGAAGAACCATGGGTGTTTTCACGCACTATTCTAAATCGATTCCAAAATTTTCAGACAAAATCAAATATCTTGCAAAAACAGACAAATTTCCATTAACAACTGAATCTGTACAATCATTTTAATCGCTTAAAATAGAAATAGCGAAGTCAGCAGTCACTGTCATCAACCCAAACATACAACTAACAGTAGAAACGGACGCATCTAATCATGCTGTTGCTGCGGCTCTCACCCAAAACGGTCGACCCGAGGCATTCTTTTCGAGAACTTTAGGCGTTCATGAACGCAATCATTCCGCTATTGAAAAAGAAGCAGCTGCCGTCGTTGACGGCATAAAGAAATGGCGACAATTTCTGATAGGCAAAACTTTTCGACTAATAACAGATCAGAAATCAGTTTCCTTCATGTTTAATCAGAAGCATGGCTTAAAAATTAAGAACGATAAAATGCAACGTTGGCGCCTAGAGCTTTCAAATTATGATTTCGAAATTTCATACCGTCCAGGCAAGGACAACGTAGTAGCCGGCGCCCTATCAAGGGGAAATATAACAGCTTCAACAAACTTAGATAGCGCTTATCTACTTGAACTACATAAGAATCTTTGTCATCCAGGAATTACTCGCATGGTTCACTGGATAAGATCTAAGAACCTACCATACTCAGTCAAAGACGTATACGAATGACATCATCTTGCTCTATATGTGCAGAAATAATACCAAGATTTCTTAGAAGGAAGGGTACATTAATCAAAGCAACTGCTCCATTTGAAAGGATTTTGAATGACTTCAAAGGACCATTGCTATGTGATACTAGAAACCGATACATCCTAACTGTAATCGATGAGTTCTTTAGATTTCCTTTAGCATTTCCGTGCTGATCTTAGTTCACAAACAGTGTAAAAGAAGCTTTCAGATTTATTCGCCATATTTGGCATACCATCTTATTTTCATTCTGATAGGGGAACTGTATTCATATCTGCCAATCTCAAAACCTTTGAACACGGAATTTGGTGTAGCTACCAGTTATACGAGGGTGAATCAAAAAGTTCTTAGAATCTCTATAAAAATACAAGAAAACTTAAACAAAATTATTTTATTTTTCAACGTAATCTCCTAATTCAATACATTTAGAATACCGCGTTTCTAACTTTCTAATTCCTTACGCAAAAAAAACATTTTCTTGGCTCTCAAAAAACTCTTCGACGGCAGCCATAACTGCGTCGTCGTCCTCAAATTTAGTGCCACGGATATGTTCCTTTAGTTTGGGGAATAGGTGAAAATCACTAGGGGCTAAGTCAGGAGAATATGGTGGGTGCTCAAGAATTTCAAAGCCAGCATTGCGGATTGCCTTCAGCGCAACTTCCGATCGATGAGCAGGAGCGTTATCGTGAAGAAACAACACGCCCAATGACAGATTTCTACGACATTTTTCTTTAACTGCATCACGCACTTTTGGGATTAAACCTGCATAATACACTCCAGTAATCGTCTGCCCTTTCGGCATGTAATCAATAAAAATAATTCCTTCACTATCCCAAAACACAGAGGCCATAATCTTGCCAGCGGTGGGAGCCATTCGAAATTTCTTCATGGGCGGTGAGGATGGTCGTTTCCAAAACATGCTTTGCTTTTTTGTTTCGGGATGAAAATGGTGGACCCATGTTTCATCCATAGTAATAACACAGACGGCAAAATTGATCCGGATCCGACAGTAACATTTCGAGATTGCGCCTTGAAATATTCAAACGACGTTTTTTGTTTTCGTCGGTTAACATTCGCGGAACCCACCTTGCTGACACTTTTTTTAAAAACCAGTGAATCAGTCAAAATGGATTGAATACTGCCAAATGATATCTTTAGGATCTCGGCTAAATGTTTTATGGTAATTCTTCTGTCTTTCAGAACAAGTTCTTCAATTTTTTTGACATTTTCTTCCGTAACAGAGGTTGAAGGCCGCCCGGAACGAGGATCATCTCCACAGCTCGATCTACTAAATTCAGCAACCCAGTAAGCGATGGTAGAATAAGGTAAAGCATTATCCCTCAATGTTTCCAAAAAAAATCTTTAGTGGTCATTTTTTTTAAGCACAGGTACTTTATCACTGAACGTAATTCATTTTTCTCCATATTTAAGAATTTTTAGAAACAACTAGTACTAAATAATTTATTACTTGCGGTACGATACGGTACGATCAAATCGAGTGTTACTGCGCATTAATATTGTGTGATTGGCACTCTTTTAAATAAATATTAAACTATCCACGAAAATATTATATTCATGTGCATTTCTAAGAACTTTTTGATTCACCCTCGTACTACGCCATACAATCCTCAAAGGAATGGCCAAACTGAAAGATACAACGGCATTATTTGGAAAACCATACAGCTTACATTGAAATCATTGAACCCATTACTCGCTGGGAAACTGTCCTAGAACTTTCGTTTCATGTCAGAAGATCCTTATTATGCAAAGCAACTGGTTGTACACCACACGAGCGTATGTTCAACCATCCAAGAAGGAGATCAGCTAATGGTCAATCAATGCCAACTTGGTTGACGAAGCGAAGAAAGCTTTATATAAAAATCAAGCCAGGAAAAGAAAATACGATCCTCTAGTTGAGGAAGTGGATTTACTGAAGGCCAACAACCAACATTCACATGTACACCTCCAAAACGGCCAGAGTTGGTCGTCTCTATTGACATACTTCAACTGGAAACTCAACCTTCATTACTGAGGATTCTTATAATACTGAACAATCTTCATCAGGTTGGAACTCTGCGGAGTCTAGTGACGAAGTGTTTGATCAACAAGAAGCTGGAAATACTCCAAACGCTCCAGTTGCACAGAGTCCTGTACTTCCTCGTCGTTCGACAAGAGAGAGGCACCTACCAAATTATTTGCAAGACTATGTTTCTTCTTAACCACGGGAGAATATGGTGATATGACCTGCAAGCAAGACAGTCATAGACGGAAACTGAATATGAATTATGACGTTCTAATCTGTGTCAGTAATAACTAAAATATTGCTTGTACATTTTTATTTAATAAAGCCATAATTATATAAGAAATGGTTTAATATGCTTAAGCTCGGGACCTCAACTCACATTTAAGTAAATATAAACAGAGAATTCTCGCTAAAGGTTGGAAGAAGGTATTTCATTGGCAAAGTACCTAGCGTCACGCAATAAAGTGTATAGTCCAAGTCAGAGGGTGTTCAATAGCACGTCCCGCAGGCTCGGGGTCAAGGTCTTATCGGTATCGAGCCGGCTCCATGGCACCCTGACACTCCCTGATTTATCACTTTGGTATATTTTGATAGGTTTTAGCATTTTTTATTCGCTACAAAAGCACTAGTACTGGCACTGTAGCGATGCAAATAAAAATACACGGAAAATACTCACTTATATGTAAAGGTGCGATAGTATAAAAATATGTACACACAAAATAATGGAAAACAGAATACACCAAGAGTATGCCCAGACTATTTTTCTCTATGAAACGTAGAATTATTTTCAAACATGGCGCTGCCAAAAATAAAAAGGAAAAAAAAGCGAATAAATTTTCATGTGGCCAGCATATAAATAAAACTTAAAAAATATTACAAAACTTAACCTCTCTCGTGCGTCGCCTACAGGTACAGTAAAAAAACTAAGTAGTTTTTTTCCAATATTTCCAATATTTATAGCGTTCCAATATTTTTCGATCTATATATACATTAGCATAAGTTCATTATTTTGAAAAAAATAGTTTCGTGTTTTTTGGAAATATAACAACGTTATAATACACTGACATATACTTATAAAAATACTTACTAGTTCAGAACTTTATTCTTAGATCTTTTGCTTTGGAAGATAAGTAAAGCTCGATTCCGATTGTTTTTCACTGGGTAGCAGTAGTAATGGTTATGGAACAGAGATACGAAATACCTACGAATAATAAAAATACTTACTTGTGTAAAAAAGTAGAATGTCGGCAAAGAAATAAAATACGTAACTAAGTAGGTATGGAACATTGTAAATTAGTCCCCATTGTAACAAGTACCTAGGTACATTCCTGACAATATTATAATAATTAATCAGTTTCTCAACGGGTCGTTGGGTACAAGGACTTTGGCAACGAAATAATAAAGTTACAACGTATGGATGAGGCAAAATATACTGTCCTATGTACATATCATTTACCATTTTTCAAATGTCTTAACCCGGGTCTTGAACTGAGAAAACATTTAAAAATCTTTATATCGGCACATTTTCATTTAAATTAAAAAGCGACGATCTTGTCGGTGGTGTTTCTGCCATTCCTGTCTGTCCTCAGCCAGTCGGCACACAAGGGGCACAATTCTTTAAAAAATCTGTTTTTCAAAATACCATTTTTATACAAACATCACGGTGTTGAGTATCTTTGTTTTTACTAAATTTTAAATATATTTTTATAATATCTGTAAACCTGTTACATCAAGCATTCAAGTAATCAATAATCAAGTACCTGTGCTCAAACTATGAGAAAAATGTCAAAAAAGGTGCGTTGTATCTTTCTTCAAATTATTTACAGAACGTGCTATTATAAACGTGGCCTTGACATATCCACCCGTAAGGTTGTACGTGGGAATTCTTAGCACCTCAACGTCGTCTCGTTATTGAAGAGGCTTTGTGAGGGAGGCTGCCTGGAATTCCGCCCTCCGGCGGCGCCCGATATTGGGGCCCATTAGGCTAAAATTTTTGACAAGGCCGCCAAATAGATATTACTTTTATGGCCCTGAAAGGCAAAGTAAAATGTTTTTTGTATTTAATATAAGCCTAAACAAAATATACGTTTATTTGCCTTCACGAGATTATATAAGAACACGATTATACAAAAACAGCACAATATTTAAAATTGGTTTCTACGTAGACTATTTGCGTTTGTGACCATTCTATACTCATAATTTTATTTTGAAATGAAGGACAAAGGCACATACACATGCTTATATTTCTTAATACCTACGCATAAGGTGTAGAATAAAATTTGTTAACCTTTTCTAAGTTCGTCAGTCTACGATATGTGCTACAAAACTTGAACATTGCGTGCTTTGAGCTACGAGGGGCTACAACGCTACGAGTCATAGCCTTGTAACTCCTAGAAGCTGCCAATCCTTTCCTGACGTCCTTACTAATATATAAGTACTAGCTTTAACCCGCGACTTTATCCGCGTAGAAGTCAAAAATGGTTCTAATAGGATTTTTAATTGGTTTTTAACGTTATTAATGTTGTGATAACATATGAATTATAATATTAAAATGTTTGAATACTTATAAAAAATAATTTTATTAATTATAACGTAGGGATTGCAAGGCCTAGCAGACCCGGCGAACCTCCCTCTTCAGCTCCCTCTCCCGTTTTCTTCCCGTTCCTGTTTCCGTCATTTGCTAGACCGAGAGAGAGCGACGGAACGCTTGCAACGAACGGAAAATGGTTAAACTTATCTTGTTTCTCCATACAAACTTCGGACCCCCATTTCACCCCCTTAGGGGTTGAATTTAGAAAAATCCTGAAATTCATACTTATTTATTTACCGTCAGGAGTACTCCTGCGAAGTTTCGAATAAAATAGTCTAACTAATCTTGTCACTCCATACAAACTTTGGACCCCCGTTACACCCCGTCATCTTGTTTGTCTATACAAATTTTGGACCGTTTCACCCCCTTAGGAGATGAATTTCAAAAAATTCTAAAATACGTATTCACTTATTTACCGCCGGGAGTACTCTTTTCGTTTTATAAGTTTCGAATAAAATGGTCAAACTAATCCTGTTTCTCCATACAAACTTTGGACCCCCGTTTCACCCCCTTAAGGGATGAATTTTAAAAATCCTGAAATGTGTATTACTTATTTAGAGCCGGAAATATTTTTGCGAAGTTTCGAATAAAATGGTCAAACATATCTTGTTTCTCCATAAAAACTTTCAACCTCCGTTTCACCCCTTTAGGGGATGAATTTTAAAAAATCCTGAAACATGATTTTACTTATTTACCGCCGGGAGTACTCTCGCGAAGTTTCAAATAAATGGTCAAACTAATCCTGTTTGTCCATACAAACTTTGGACCCCTGTTTCACCCCTTTAGGGGAGGAATTTTGAAAAATCCTTCTAGTGCACCTCTACACCTCATAAGGAACCTATGTGCCAAATTTAGAGTCTTTAGACCCAGCGGTTTGGGCTGTGCGTTGATATGTTAGTCAGTCAGTCAGTCAGTCATTCAGTTTCTTCTTTTATATATATAGATTAATGCGAAAGTAACTCTGTCCGTCTGTTACCTACCTCTTCAAGCTTCAACCACTGAACCGATTTAGATGAAATTTGGTATAGATATATTTTGAGACCCTAACAAGGACATGGGTTAATTTTATCCCAAAAGCATCCATTGAGGGAATGAAAAGGGGGGTAAAAATTTGTATGGGGAATCCTGTTTTGCCACTTTTTTTAGACTTTACTAAATAGTATGAACTATACGCAGACGAAGTCACAGTTAAAAGCTAGTTGAATTTATAATTTTACAATGGCAAATAATTATATTTGAGTGGTTTACGACATTAGTTTTTCTACGCACACTTGCGAAAAACGGCCACTTTTTCATAAGGCTTATTAGCGTAGAAAAGCTTCACGTTCTCACTTTAAACTACCTATATAAACACTAGTTCATAAAATAGTTTGAATGGTTATCTAGGGCTTGGTGAAGACAAAATTTGAAATGATATCTCCGTTTCCGTCAAATGGGGGCAGCGCTGGAACCCAAAAAATTCAAGTAAGTATTATGACCAGGGGTGTTTTTTACCAGTCAACGAACAGGTGATGCTGAGGAAGTAATCTTTTTTAAGGGTTGTTTTTTGTAAGGGTCGAATTAACCTTAACGAAAATAATAGATCGCAACGAATTGATAACTTCTGTCCAGTTCTGGCATATTAAAGTATTTTGGTCTGTTTTTCTTCAATATTCAATAAAAAAGTAATATATGAAAGTAAGGACGTGGTAAAAATATACCTCTACAAAACGCTACGAGGCTACGCCAGCCTACGATTCTTCGTAGCAAACAAAATTAAATTGCCAGTTTTCATGACGTACTCGTATGTAATGTACTTAATCTACGGGATATACAGAGCCCGTGACTTACAAGTTCATAAAACTCAAAAGCTACTCTTAGGAAGTAATCTTTTTAAGGGTTATTTTTTGTAAGGGTCGAAACCTTTCGACAAATATTTTATATTATTAGTCGTCTCGTAAGTACCTATACTGAGGTATGTTATGAAATATGAAACGCATTTTTATTAATGTGGGAACTAATCTATAAACAAAAGAAGCTTTCGAATTCTACTAAGTAACTGCTAGTAGGGACACTTTATAAAAAGCTTTCTTTGTAATTGAACGTAGGTGTACGTCTGTCGGTCATACATAATTAATTACACACCGATAAAGTAATCATATTGGTGTATTTACAAACGGAATACATGGCGACCATAGCTATTTCCCACACCTGTTGATATACCTCTAAATCCTTTCTTAAGTCATATGTTTTTGAGAGATAACTAATTAGTCTTGATTTAAATTCTACCGACATTCGACTACTATTATTTAATTCATTCTATTCAATTCTTAAAAAAAAGGACAAAAATATCTATATCCGCAACATGCCTCGTTAAAATACTTACTTAGAGAGAACTTAGTACTTAATGAAAAGTATAAAATTTAAATTATAAATAACAAACTTCCCGATACTAATAAAAGTTTCTGACTTAAAACTTAACAAATTTTTAATCATATCTTTTTCTTTTTGTAATAATAACAAGACATTTCCTTCAGTATTATACTAATCATTTCTTAGCATTAGTATCATAACAGTGACTAATGGCTTTTTGTTAGATTTAGTAGTTGAACTTTCAACGTCAATATTGGAATAAGCCAGTAGGTGAACTAAATGTTTCGGCAATGTGTAATTTATAAATCATAAGCCTATGTGAAATATTTAAGCCTGTTTGTTACTCTAAATAAATAAAAAAGAAATATATTAGAAAAATCTTGTACAAATATGTAATATCAAAAAAACTAATTTGTTTTTACACAAGAGCTAAACCACAGGTTAAATATATGCATCAAGCGAGAGAATACGCTAACCATGTTTATAATTTTTCAAAACTAAAAACCGTTTTCATCCCCAAATTATACAACCGCTTTTGATAAAATTTCTCTATGGCACCCCCTAACAAGTATGCGCTTTAAAAAAAAATCTAAATCGGTCCTGGCGTCTTTTAATAATTGGTGAACATACAAGAAAATAAAAGATTTCGACAAATTAACCTTCTTAATTTTTGGAAAAAAGTAAAAAGTCGACTTCTGGCCAGTGCTGGGACATACTCGTATTGAAGTATTTTGGTCAGTTTTTCTTCGATAGTCAATAAAAAAAGTAATATATGAAAGTAAGGACGTGGTAAAAAATATACCGCTACGAAACGCTACGAGGCTACGCCAGCCTACGATTCGTCGTAGCACACAAAATAAAATTGCCTTTTTTACGAGTAGATACAATACATTATGATCATGACGTGTGTAATGTACTATCACGACGTCCGTGGCGTAGTGATCAGCATGATAGTCCGCCACCCAGAGGTTCCGGGTTCGATCCCCGGTCAGGGCAAGTTGCAAAATGGCCTTTTTCAAATTGTCCTGGGTTTTGGATGTTTATCTACATATGTATTTGTTATAAAATATAGTATCGTTGAGTTAGTATCCCATAACACAAGTCTCGAACTTACTTTGGGGCTAGCTCAATCAGTGTTATTTGTCCCTATATATATATTTATTATTTATTTATTTATCAATCACGTCTTCATCCCCTACAGGGGTGTACAAAGCCTGTGACATAAAAATTCATAAAACTCAAAAGTTACCATTAGCGTGATGAAGCGCATGTAGGGTGCTAGCTAGCCATATCGCTTGCTGTCAATATACCTTAGCATCCCTCAATTGGCCTTTACGAATTGCAAAGCAAGAGACTCAGCGGATTTATTCTTAATTTTTTGCCTCCAGACCAATATGGAAAATGTAAACAAGAATAATCCGCGACATCGTGCAGTGCGTCACAGATACAAAATTGTATTATTTTTAAGTTTTATATTATATGTATGTTAGTCTGTAAGGTATATATAAATATGGGCTAATTATGTGCTGTATGTTTTGTTGCCTTCAATAAACAAATTTATTATTATTAATAATAAGAATAAAAGATTTTTAAAAAACCTTGTGCTACAAGATCGGCATGGAATATGTTAATTATACTTATGTGAAAAATAAGTGTAAGTATAACGAAATAAAACATATACCAACAGAGCAGACAACAGACCAACAAAACACAAACAACAGGTTATATTGTGGGTTACATTCATACATGAAAACTCAATTTCTCCGATAAGTCGGCGAAAGAGTAATGAACCGAATGCTAGCGATGCCTCAAATAATTCAGCTCCGGCAATGAGTGATGAACAAAGTCAGTCAATCCGATTCAGAATAATGCACTAATTTATTTAATTAATTAAAAAATCATAGAAACTACATTAAATCATGAGTTTTAATTGATAAAAGAAGGTAAAGGTAGTTGTTTTTATTTAGTTAAAGAGTAGTAAAAGTAGTAAGTAGTTAGCTTACCGTGTACGCCACCCACGGCCGTTCGCTGCGCACTGATAAGGGGCCCGCCCGCCCTACACCGCTGCCCGCCCCTGTTCGTCAAAGAATAATCTTCGCAGACGCGACATCTGTATAGCTTTTGTTATCCGACTGCACCAGAAGGAGGGTTATTTTTGTCGAGAGTATGTATGTATGTATGGTTTTTTTTGCAATTTAGTTGCCTAGATATCAATATATTATATACATAGAAACTTATCTAGCCTCACCATACGGTAGACATATTCTGGTAGTAAAATCACTAAGTCATAGCTCATAACACAGTTTATCTATCATTCTAGGGTCATAAACCTAAATATAATTTGATAACTTCACACCTTACAAACAGACAAAGGTGACGTCAAGCAAAAAAGTAAACTTAAGACGTATAATGTAATTTATCCATACATAATAACACGCCTGTTTCCCACAGAGACAGGCACAGACTATGGACCTCCACCTGCCACCATACTGACAGACCTCTTTCGCTTTATCTACACTCAAGTGGGTAGTAATCATAATAGCTTTTTCTTACCGGTTCTAACCATACAACTTTGTACATTTTGACATTTACACAATCGAACCATTATACGTTCAGACATGTGAACAGCTATGTTCCGGAAGGGTATAAACAACTAACATGAACGTCATGACGGAACTTTGAAAATACGATATTTAATTTTTTTTTGTTGCTCCACATTTTGTCCCGAGTCCGCGTGCCAACCGTGAGTCAGTCTATGCCTAAACAATGTATGAGTGTTCTGAAACTTCCGTCTCCTGATCATTGCCCTGAATTAGAAAGTTATCCAATTTCCTCTATACGGTCCTGACAACGGCAGTCTATAGTTATATTCCATTAGATACTGGAAGGAAGGAAAAGTCTCCGTAACTACTTGCTCTCTATAACATTTAATTCGACAGACTTTTATAACAAATAGCTCCTTTTATGGAGCTTTAGCTTTTTATGAAATCTTTTAACCAATTAAAATTAAATAATATTGTTTGACCTACTTACGGAATAGACCGAGCCAAGAGGCATAAGACCTAAATGTCTCGTCAGCCTAATTGTCTAAAATCTTCATCGCCTTTTAAAATTATTTCGATTTTCTTCCGTTTCCTCTATCTGCTTTAACGATATACCAGTTTTAAGTGAGGCAGTTTGTACCTACATTCTTCGTTTTGTCTTTTTCGCTTGGCCTGCATGGGAGACAGATAGACGGATGTAAAACACAACTAGATACCACCAACTTACGTAGGTATAACAAATACAGGGTGGGCAAATAATAGGTCAAATATAAGAACACTTTCTTTTTAAAATTTATTCTTAGAAATCGAAAAATTATTAAGTATTTTTTTAATCTTCTTCTATCTTCTATATATATAAAAGCGAAAATCACTCACTCACTCATCAAGAAATCTCAAAAACTACTTAGCCGATAAAGATGAAATTTTGCAGGAAGGTAGATTGTAACTAGGAGACGTCCGCTAAGAAAGGATTTTTGGAAATTCCATCCCTAAGGGGTGAAATAGGGGTTACCAGTTTGTATGGAACTTCGTAATTTTTAAAGTGACACACATGAAATTTTTGATTTATTTTAATAGTTAGTAGAAAATTACATTTATTAAATTTTGAAAATTACATCCCTATAGGGGTGAAATAGGGGTTGCAAGTTTATATGAATCTTCGTCATTTTTGAAGCGAGACATGACATTTTAAAGTTAAGTGGTCAATAAAAAATGATATTTTAAAAATTGCATCCCCTGAGGTGCATTAGGGGTTGCGATTTTATATTATTATGAAAATTCGTCATTTTTTGAGTGATAGACAAAAAATTTGTGACAAATAGATCATTTGTTTCACCCGACGGGAACGGGAACGGGATATTATAACACAATTTATAACGTAAAAAACCAATTAAAGATCTTATTAGAACCATTTTCGACTTCTATGCGGACGAAGTCACGGGTTACACCTAGTACCTAAATACTATTTAGGGCCAGCAATTTGTTATGAAAAATAATGTGGAAAAATTTTCAACTCTAGCAGCATGGCAGATGCGAACCTTTTCATTGCGTTTTTTATTACATTATCAGATTTCACACATTATTTGCGTAATTTTAGTGATTGTGTCTCGGATATTCTGTTTTAATTGTTGAACGTTCATTAATCTGTTAGCATAGACTCGTCCCTTTAGATAGCCTCACAGAAAAAGTCAGGAGCTGTTAAATCCATGGATCCCGGGGGCCTACCAATGTCACCGTTTCTCGAAATAATCGACCCGGAAACATTCTTTTCATTGTCTCGATTTGCATTTTAACAGATAAAGTTCCTCCTCGTATCAGAAGGGCTCGTATGGAGCACAAATTTTCTTTGACGAACCATATTGGGTTCTTGACGAACAATTTACGGTATACCAGGTGAATTTCTCAACAACTCGGAATTAAGAGGACTTCTGGACAATTCTGCTAAGAGACTTTGATTTGTTGCCATTTAGGCCCACAAGATCTCCGGATTTAACAGCTCCTGACGTTTTCTGTGAGTCTATCTAAAAGGAAGTAAGTGTATATATGCTAACAGGCCAATAAACCTTCAAATTAAAACAAAATATTCGAGACACAGTCACTGAAATAACGCAGGGAATGTGTGAAAAATGCAAAGAACGGGTTTGCATCTGCCATGCTGCTAGAGTTGGAAATTTGTCTCACATTATTTTCCATAATGAATTGTCGGCCCTAAATAGTATATTTTTCAATAAATTCTTGTTAATTTTTCTATGAACTTATAGGCTAAATTTTTTAAAATAAAATGTATACCTTTTGTTTGCCCACCCTGTAGATTACAATGCGACACAAACAAGTTGAACAAAAATGGCGAACTTAAAAGCATTTTGTACAAAATTCCGATTGAACCATAATGGCCGTCGTCTGCGCATTATTTGTACCTGCGCTGATAACCACTATTTTGGTTATGGAATTTGTACAAAAATGCTTTAAAGTCCGCCAATTTCTGTCGCATTGTACCTACATTTAAGACGAAGTGGTAGCTAAAGTGGCGCCCTCATTTGAAATAAAGTTTAAAACTAAATATGGTGATAACTAAAAATTTTATTTGTTTCAATGTCTAGAAAGACCTTAAAACTATTTTATGAATAACCTTTAAAAGAAATATTGGCTATGAGTATAACACGCGATAACAAAATCTCTTAAAAAGCATTTACGAGTAGATATTTACTTGTTTTCAATAGTAACCTAGACGGAAATTTTCCTCTTCGCTAGAGTGCTTCAACTCGAGGATCTAGAATATCTAGATAGATAACTACTTACTATATATAAACTTGACTTGCGTGACCCAATAAGGAATCGACGGATTATAGGGACGCAAGTAGAGGACATCCTTTATCGAATCGTAAGCTATTGTATTTCCTTGTCTATTGTGCTATTGTGAATTTACGCCTATTTTATTATATGATTTACTCGTATCTTTACATATTCTTTTTCATTCGATTCCTATTCAAAGCGTAGGTGTAGTATAGGTACTTGATAAATACAGTTCCGACAGTTTGTATCCTTTGTATTGTAGTCTTCTCGTTGTGTATGTAATTTCATACAAGAGGAACTTAGGTTTGTGGTAGGTACTATATCTCTCTATCTATTGTTTTGAGATTGGCGCCGAATTCATATTTTATTATAAGACCTACAATCTACTCGGATTCACCAACGCCAAAAACTAACGCTGTAAGAAACTCATCAGTCATCATAAAACAAGTTATTATTACAAAAGCAAAAAAAAAAACTACATATTTATTTTTCCTTTTTTTAAATATTTTTTATTTCATTTTGATACACCCAGTGTCACTCTCACAGTAAATACGAATCTAACGACACCTCTCAAGTTAAAATCTATCGCGCCGTTCAGGCTGCAGAGCGTGCCACACTCTATTATCATCATAACTCACACACATTATATATACATACATACTATCGAAAAACATAATCCTCTTTCTGGCGCAGTCGGGTAATTATTACACAGAGTCCGTAAGATAAGAAGCCTTTAGGTAGGCTTGAATTGAACACATAATAATTTCGTTTGGTCCCGATGAGTAACACCCTCTTGAGTACCACTGTTGCTCAAGGGGAAAAAACTTTCCGATGAGTTCCAGTGTTACTCATTGCAACTTACATTCTTCCCAATGAGTACCACTGTGTCTTAGTACCACTTAAGACACAGTGTTACTACCTACCCTTGAGTAACAGTGGTACTCAAGAGGGTGTTACTCATCGGGAACAAACGAAATAATTTATATAACCTTGAAAATGGGTAGAAGTGCATGAATAGAATAAGATTGTAATTTTATTATTTCATGTGCTTATATAGGTATCAAGGATAATGCGCTTTTTGACAGTTAAGTAATTGCCAAAAATAAAAATACAAAATTGATATAAAATTCTATATTCTACGATGGATTTAATTCATATAGTAAACAAGATATTCAACAAGTGAAAAGTATAAGTACCATTTGACTGGGTGTAACAATAAAATAACACTAAAGAGAAAGCTTAACACATTCCATGATGCAAATCGGAAGTCCATTTTTTTCGTCGTTATTGGAATCGAATCGTTTTTCTATCTGTGTCGGTTTCGTAACAATGATCTTTTTCTGTGGGCGAGGTGTTAACCCGCCGCACAACCCCCGAAATGCTGGAGGACCACACCCATCGTTGGTCAGCGAGTCCACTGGACTTAGCCGGAAGCGTAGACAGGCTGTGCTACCGACCGTTCCCATATCCGCCACCTTGGGGACTGCTTGAGAATGAAAATGGAGAACGGATATCTGACCCAGTAGAACTCGAAAGTGAATGGCGACGCTATTTCGAGGGATTATTGAACTGCCCACCTACTGCTGAGTCTGTGCCGAATTTAGCTGAAGATTGCGAAGAGACCGAAATAGAGACGCCCAACTTTACCGAGGTGAGAAAAGCGATTGCTAGGCTTAAAAATAACAAAAGCCCAGGTATAGATGGTATACCGGGAGAGCTATGGAAGTATGGAGGCAAAGCAGTGCATTTGAAGCTTTTCGACTTAGTTACCATGATTTGGAAAGAAGAAAAACAACCTGACGAATGGAACATGGGAATCATATGCCCAATACATAAAAAGGGATGCCGACGTAAGTGTTCCAACTATCGAGGAATTGCACTATTGCCAACGGCATACAAAGTATTTTCGTATGTTCTCCTGGGCCGTTTAGAGCCTATCGCAGAAGAGATAGTTGGTGACTACCAATGTGGCTTTAGACGTAACCGTAGCACAGCTGACAAGATCTTTTCAAATACCACCAAAACTAATAAGAATGATTGAGGTCGCCACAAGACACAGTATCATGAAAGTAAAAGTAGGCTCGAATCTGACTGAAGCATTTGACGTGGTAACTGGACTCAAACAAGGAGACGCGTTGTCCCCGATGCTGTTCAACATAGTACTCGAACACGTCATCAGAAAAGTTCTAGAGGTTGACGGCGGTGTGCAGTTGAATGGCATCCACAAAATCATTGGATATGCTGATGACCTGGCGTTACTTGGCCAAAATCAGCGGGAAATCTAAGAAATGGCAGACGTCGTGGAAAATGAAGGGAAGAAGGTTGGTCTCAGGATAAGCCCAGAAAAGACCGAGTACTTTCACATGAAGAGATACAAAGACACAAGACAAAAGAGGACAGACCTCATGTGAAAGAAACAGTCTATAAAGGTGTCAGCAAATTTAAATACTTAGGCTGCACCGTTACAGATACCAACCAAAGAGGTGAGGAGATAGATATCCGAATTCACAATGCCCTCAGGTGTACAGCCGCACTCCACAAAGTCTTAGTGTCCAAGCTATTACGCAGAAGAACCAAGATACGAGTCTACAAAACTGTTATCAGACCGATTTTGATGTACGGGTGTGAAGCTTGGACGCTGACTTTAAAGGAAGAGAACAAGCTGCTAGTAGCGGAGAGGAAGATTCTCCGTAAGATTCTGGGACCAACGCAAAGGGAAGATGGAAGCTGGAGAATTAGAAGGAACCAGGAGATTGAAGACCTAGTGTCCGAACCAAATATCATCGGTGAAACGAAAGCAGCCAGGCTTCGTTGGTTCGGACACGTTGAAAGAATGAGAGAGGACCGGGCGTTGAAGAGAACCTACTTGGGTCGGCCGAATGGCCGCCGACCTGTTGGTCGCCCCAGGTACAGATGGGCCGACGAGGTAAAGAAAGACCTGCGAAGCCTCGGAGTGGACGACTGGCAGCAACGCTTACAAGACCGCAAGAAATGGCACCATCTAGTGTCGGAGGCCAAGATCCACTTCGGGTCGCTGCGCCACCGTAGTAAGTAAGTAAGTAAAGAGAAAGCTCTACGTAATAGTATACATAAATATAACGTTTGTTTTATAAGTCTTTGATAATTAAGACGAAATATCAATTATCCCGCGTCGACAATTACCTCAGTAATCCCCTTTGACCGCATACAGAGTAAATTTAAGATTCCAGAAGTATATACAAAACATACTGAAAAAATTTCAAGGGTGAAAAGGGATGTGGACTAAAAACTGTTTTGGGTCCAGGGGCGTAGCTACCGCCGTACCTACCGTATCAATTTTACGGGGCCCTCGGGCCACGGGGGCCCCAACGTGCGCAAGTAAGCAAAAATTAATAAAAACTTCCCATTTTTTTTTATTTCAGAAATGACATAAACAAAATAAGCAATTTCTTTTTTTCCCGCGTAAACTGTGCGTTCAAGAGTTGGCAACACCCTACATCGGTTATCGCAGGCTGCGAGATTTCCCTGTTTAAGTCATTTACTTTAACGGGGAATTTGGGAATTTTCAAAATTTTGGAAAGTGACAGGTAGATAATTATGATAAATAAATATTTTTTTGGATATTCTGTAAACATTTTTTTCTTTTGTGAGAAATTTTTACCCTTCCTAAGGGCCCCCAAACAAATTTTCGTACGAGGCCCCGCCAAGGCACGCTACGCCACTGTTTGGGTCATTAGATAGATTATTAAAAATTATGGTATACTTATTTTTTCTTATCCTTGATTAGCAAATAATGAAGCAGATACAGCGCATTTGAATTTCACATGACGTCACGATCAGGACGTCAATCACCCCCACTGTGAAACTTTGAAGCGCTGTATCTTTATGAATTTTTACTACATTTCTAAACGCAAAAATATAGGTACTTTATTTTAGGATAATCTAGATGACGCACTAAATAAAATAATAATTTTTTTATCCAATCCAGAGCCATATTCAGGAAAGTTGTTCAGTTTCATGGTATGAATCCACTCTTTAAACTAGTTTTAGTACATTTTCTTTTGTTACAACATGTATTTAAGAAATGAGCATTAGACAAAATATTCAACCAGAAGAGCTGCAACATCATTCTTCCTCTGCCTTATCCTTACCCCACATTATGTGCACTAATAGGATGCAAGAAAACATTATTTTGTTTTTGTAAAAAGTGGTCTAAGAATAACTACTTCATCATCTCAGCCCTTCTTCTGCCCACTGCAGGGCATAGACGTAATAACTCAATTAAAATAATTAAAATTTCTGTAGTGTTTCAAAAAAAATACGAACCTTCCATAAGAAGTGATTGGAGTAATCTAGAAGGTCGATTTTGTTTCGTATCATTGTGATTTTCACACAAATCAATTCAAATCTAAGTGTAAACTTGTGCAAATAAATGTTTTAAATTCAGTCGTGTTCTTTCTAAATTGCTAACTAAATTATCCGACAAACATTTTCGAGGTCGGATATTTCCGACAAAAAAAACACTGCTCGTATTGCACATAACTTACGGGTAGTATGCACATTACTTTTTGGTTGTATTTATTTTCAATTTACTATTCCCCGCGCTGTGAGCACGACAACTCGACAAGCCGGATAATACATATAAATTAATACATATATATAGGGTAGGCTAGTCCCAAAGTAGGTTCGAGACTTGTGTTATAGGATACTAACTCAACGATACTATATTTTATAACAAATGCATATATAGATTAATAATAGACCCCAGGCTTCGCAGCATTACATCTGCGGATGGAACTGGGGATGCGCTGAGATGAGAGAGAGAGACATATATAGATAAACAGCGAAGACCCAGGACAATTTAAAAAGGGTAATTTCCCAACTTGCCCTGACCGGGGATCGAACCTGGAACCTCTGGGTGGCGGAATAGCATGGTGACGGCTACGGAGGTCATCATAATGGCGAGCAAATTCAAAAAATCCATGCTAATGACCGTGATGCTATGTTTGTTGTATGTATATGTAATTTTAAAGAATTTATTTGAATATAGTATTCTCTTAATCTTCATATGAGAGACGCTTGTCTCAATGAACGTCATTTACTAAAGCCTTAGGCCAGCTAAAGCCATTTTGTAAAATCTCTTGTTCTTACTGCATTACTATTACGAGATTTTTCTTCGATAAAAATCAACCAGAGTCAGAAAACACAAAGGAAACTATGTGTCGAATTACTTATAATTACCTATTTCAATAAAACCAATCATATTCACTTAAATAGTTCATTTGATCATAATATTACTATACGTTTTCTCACAGGCGGTACATCTAACTAAACTAAATGCAACTACTTTGGAACTAACTACCTAACCTCTACAGGAAAGGTATAACAAAATCATCGCAGTAGACATAACAATATCTAACGATAATACAATAAATAATAAACCAAAAGAAACGTATTTCCACAGCATATTTTTGCATAAAGCAAACAATTTAGATCAGTCTAACAAAATAAAAACTAAGAATAAATTACGACGAGATATCCTTACTTATATTAAAAAATGTTCAAAAGTCAACACGATCGCACTAGTTATTTTGTAATAGTTTTGTAAATAAGGCATTTCGACGACTCACATTAGAGATAGATATTGTGTGCGCTACGTCATGTGATATTTTTTACTTTATACAATGTGGAATGGACATACCCGTAATAAATCGAACCACCGGCTATACTAGATCACTATAGTAGAATGAAATTAAAATAACAGCCAAAACACAATAAAAAAAATCGGCATTTTCATACAAAATTGTGCAGCCGCCCGAGCAATTAGTATGGGAATGTCGAAATTTTTTTTTGGTTATTTGGTTGTTATTTTAATCTTATTATACTATAGTGATCTAGTATTACCCGTGGTTCGATTTATTACGGGTATGTCCCTTCCACGTTGTAGAGCCAAAAGCTACAATAGGGAATATGTACGAAAAAATATGCGTTTTCTCACCAGTCTATCCATGATTATTCAAAAGTAAAGTACTATCTGTGAAAACAGAATAAAAATTAGTTGAAATACGAACGAGATATAACTATTTTACGAAAATATGTATATCTCACTCGCAAAAACGCTATTTTCTATGGCAAATGTATAGATGATAAGAACTTTGACGTCACCAGTCTATATCAGACTTCTCTTTCTAACTGAAATTTTAAAGTTTCACATGTTCGTCGCTGATTGAGATATTTTATAAGGTCTTTCATATTTATTTACTGTGGTTAATAAGGATTTTATTAATCAAATAAAAATAAAACGTGCATATTCCCTATAGGTATTATGGACGTGATATACTTAAACTGTCACTTTTGAAACGCTGAGTCACTAAACTAATTGAGTTTCCATACAAAAAACCGTTCATTTAGTGGCGCTACATTTAAAAAATGGGTCCTGCCCGATTGAGTCGCATATCAATCGGTTACGATATAAACCGTGTCTTTTCGACCCTTTTCGGCATCATCGAAGCAGGCCGAACGACGCGTACTTTTTTTCGCCTGACGCCACGCACCTTCTTAGAGAGCAATTTAATTAATTTAAAACTATACATAAGAACTAATTTAAAATGTGTACATAAATATTTAGCCTCTAATTAAAAACCTATCTAGGTACCATATTCGAGTCGTTTTTATCACAATGTGTTTAAAAACACCAATAGACACAATATTCGTATTATTTTTTACAATAAATTAAAATCCTATTTAAAATTTTATAATCATCAGCTTAGCACAATATACAAATAGCACTTTAAAATAAATTATACACAGACTTCCACGGAGAACATAGTCTCGAATTATATAGTCAAATATTGAAAATGTACGGTTCAAACATACTTGATTGAGTAACTTAGCTAACCAGACTATTTGCAAGAACTATTGATTTTTTTCGAAATATTAGGAATGGTCTGATACTAAAAGTTGTTTACATTAACGAGCGGAGTCATGTATGCGCCGACAGTACCTCTCACTGATTCATTCATATATACAGTAAATCATTAGGTGTAACAAAAGTTTTTATTTAGGTTGAAAAAACTAACTCAACTTTCCTCTGATCAACAAAAAAAAAAAAAACTTCGAATGGGATCTTTTTTAGACTTCATTGAATACACATGGGCCGACGCACATATGGCGAAGCACAGGCAATTCGTTTAATTTGTCATTTTTATTTATTATAATAATAGCCTTTAGGCCTCATCAAAATTACTTCTACAGATTGCATAATATTTACGATATTATGCAATCTGTAACATAACTATACGAAAAAATTCTGGTACTTTACCATAGATGGGATTGTTTTAAAAAAAAAACAATTAAAAACTTAAGTACGAGTAACATAAGGTCTTGATTTTAGTCAAAATATATTGTCGAGATTGAGTGCAGGTGTGCTTAATACATTACACGCGCGCCACGCTCTGTTGGCACTTCCACTTTGTTTTCTCTGCCGTGGGCGGCCCTAATGCAGATAAAAGAAATTGACCATTAACTTTTCTCAGGCGATAAATTGATAGTAATATCTCCAGCCAGTCCGTTCTTATCTAAGCCGTTGCTATTGATCGTGATAGTGATCCTAGGATCCAAGGTCTTAATGGGCTCTGGCAGAGGCTGTATAATGGGGACCTCTTCTTGAGGTTTGAGCATTAGTACAGGGGCTTCTACGCCTTTGCTGATGGGGACCTTGGGGACTTCGTCGCCATTGACGTAGTGTGTTGGGTAATGCTGCTTTAGTTCGCTTATTAGCCTGAATCTCATGCTGCAGACGGTGCATCTGAAAAAATTGTGAAAATTAGTTTTTTTCAGGGTAGTCCTTAGTAAAGTAATGATACGTTATTTATTAGAAAAAGAATCTTGTGAAAAGTATCGGCAGCGTCGAACGAAACGTCACATCAAGTCTGTATTTGATTGTAAATCAGAAAGTTAATCAACTTTCTGGTTTTTAAAAATACTTCTACATTCTACATTGTATTTGCTTATTTATTTCGCCCGCCGCCCGTTATGGCAATCAGCCCTTAGGCCACATAGATCTGCCTACATCTTTCATCTTAGCGTATTCCTGGTTGTATCTATATCTGGGATGCTGAGGAGTCTAGACTACGCATAAAAATCTGTCTATGTTCTGAGAGTCTCGTCAGAGCACAGTGTAAAGCCGCGTACCCACTAAGCGAAAGGAGACCATTCAGGCGCCATACATTTTTGGGCCCAAAGTCAAAGTTCCAGCTATGAGGCGGCTATGATTTCTATTGTCAGTACTACTAATTATGAGCATTTGTTAGTATGGCATGAAACCTGTAGGGTTATTCCACAACTTTTTATTGACATTCAAAGGTTTGTTTTCTTCATACTTTTTTTCTAAGTGCCGGCCAGATACCAGCCATATAACAGATGGTTAGCACTAGTGACGGCGAGTATTTGTTAGTATGGCGTGAAACCAGTAAGGTGATTTCACAATGATTTCTGGGCATCTGAAAAGTGAACTTTTCAAACTTAAAAAAAAGTGCCGGCTTTCGGGCGGCCACAATTTAAGTTGTTAGTACTACTAATGGTAAGCATTTGTTAGTATGGCATAAAACCTGTAAGGTCATTCCACAAATTTTTATTGACATTTAAAAATTTACTTTTTTCCTAAGTGCCGGCCAGATTCCGGCCATGCAGCAGATGGTTAGCACTAGTGATTGCAAGCATTTGGTTAGTATGGCATGAAACCAGTAAGGTAATTCAGCAATGATTTATGGGAATCTGAAAAGTAAGCTTTTCATACGCTTTTAAAAGTACCGGCTTTTAGCCGGCCACGATCTCAATTATAAGTACTACTAATTATGAGCATTTGTTAGTATGGCATGAAACCTGTTCCACCAATTTTTATTGACATTCAAAGATTTGTTTTTTTTTTATACTTTTTTCTTCGGTGCGGTTTCGGTCACGCAAAACATACACACATACATATACTAACCCCCAAATTCATAAAAAATTACAAGCGTTTGCTAAACCTATTTTGGTTAAAATATGTTTTGTCTCGTTCTTTCAATGTCAAATATTGAGAAGAGGAAAAGAGACAAAACATGTTTTAGCTAAAATAGGTTTAGCAAACGGTTATATTTTTTTATGAATATGAGGGCTAGAGTGGTGCGAAAGTAACGATTAGCGAAAGTGACATTCTGCAAAAATGACCAAAACAATTATGAACATTTGTGAAAGTGACGAACTGCGTCACAGCCCTAGGTATAAGTATGTGTGTATGTTTTTAATAATAAGTATTAAAAGGTATATAAAATATTCTAAAATATCTCGTATCAGTAAACAGGCTGGCTGAAATATTAATTTTTATAAACTTAATTGTACCTATTACAAACATTAATTACTTACACATTATTGTACAGGTAAAAAAGAATGTGCTTACAGTTTTTTTGTCAGCTATGTCGGCTACGAGCCGCAAGGCCTAAAATGCTCTGTGTACGTCATAAGGGTTAAAGATGTAAAGAAGTGAAAATTTGTGTGTATGTGTGTGTGTGCGTGCGTGTTTCCGTAAAGGAAATCTGGCTGGCACATAGAAAAAAGTATGAAAAAACAAATCTTTGAATGTCAATAAAAAGTTGTGGAATAACCGTACAGGTTTCATGGCATACTAACAAATGCTCAACATAAGTAGTATTTGCAATTGAAATTGTGGCCTTCTGAAAGCCGGCACTTTTTTAAAAAGATATTAGAAGTACATTTTCAGATGCCCATAAATCATTGTGGAATCACCTAATGGTTTCATGCCACACTAACAAATGCTTGCCATCACTAGTGCTAACCATCTGCTTCATGGCCGGAATCTGGCCGGCACTTAGGACAAAAGTATGAAAAAAGCAAATCTTTGAATGTCAATAAAAAGTTGTGGAATATTGTGGAATAACCTTACAGGTTTACTAATAAATGCTGACCATTAGCAGTACTTACAATTGAAATTGTGGCCTTTACTTTTTTAAAAATGTATGAAATGTTCACTTTTCTGATGCCCATAAATCTTTGTGGAATCACCCTACTGGTTTCATGACATAATAACAAATGCTCGCCCTCACTAGGGCTAACCACCGGCTGCATGGAAAATAAGTATAAAGAATCTTTGTATGTCGATAACACGTTTTGGAATAACCCTACAGTTTTCATGCCATACAAAAAAATTATCACCATTAGTAGTACTAACAATAGAAATCTTAGCCGCCTGATAGCTGGAACTTTGACTTTGGGCCCAATTTGAATTTTCTCCTTTGTCGACCGACATTTGTTTCCGAAGACATCAGGATCATCGCACAACATCGTGCTTCGTCGCTTGATGTGTTGTCTCCGTCTTTCGTCCACATTGTCGCAAATCCACACGTCCTCACTCTGTGACTATATGTTCTGACCAACATGCGTGCGGATAGGCTTAGCGACGTCGTTAGTCTGCGAGAAGGCTTGAAAATCTTGCAATTGTACGGTTTCACGCCCGTAAGGATGCGGTTGTGGCGTTTCAGATGCTCCTTGTATGAACAACAGATTTTATATTTGTAGAACAAATCACCACTTACTGGTATATGTTCTGGCCAACATGCGTGCGGATGTGTTTGGCGAGGTCGTTGCTCAGCGTGAAGGGGCGCTCGCAAAACTTGCATCTGTACGGTTTCTCGTCCGTGTGGATATGATTATGGCGTTTTAGATGTTCCTTGTATGAGAAACTGACTGTTAAATTTGTGGAACGAAATCACCACTTACTGGTATATGTTCTGGCCAACATGCGTGCGGATGTGCTTGGCGAGGTCGTTGCTTTGCTTGAAGGCGCGCTCGAAAACTTGCATCTGACCGTTTTATCGCCTGTGTGGATGCGGTTGTGGCGCTTTAGATGCTCCTTGTATGAAAAACTGACTGTTACATTTATAGAACAAAATCACCACTTACTGATAAATATTCTGGCCAACATGCGTGCGGATGTGCTTGGCGAGGTCGTTGCTTTGCGTGAAGGCGCGCTCGCAAAACTTGCATCTGTACGGTTTCTCGCCCGTGTGGATGCGGTTGTGGCGCTTCAGATGCTCCTTGCACGAGAAACTGCAAACAATACCAATATTATTGACATTCCACATCTAAGCGCGTTCCCGTTTGCATCCTCAGCAGTGCTGCTTCGGAGACCGGAGTGCGCTTTCCCGCTTTTTCTTCTCCTACTAGTTGTTCCCCCTGGAACCCCCGAAACAAATTTCATAAAGCTTCCATCAAAATTACTAGTTATCGTCGAACAAACATATACAGGGTTATTTTTTAAACACCACCAACATTTCTGGAGGAAGTTTAGCCCATGACACTGAACTACTTTCTATAAAAAAAGTTATTAAAAATCGATGTTTTTTCGATATCCCATAAAAAATCCGTTTGGCCGAGCGCTTTTTTTTAACATCCGATTTTTATTCGATTTTCGATTGTTGTTTATGGAAAGTAGTTTAAAACTTGCTCCAAAAATGCTACTGTTGGTGTTTAAAAAGTAACCCTGTATACATACTTTCAAAACGCCGGATTGTTCAAGTAGACTCGGACAACTCCGCTCGCGCGTTCAAATATACATGTCAATGGTTACCATGGATCGAATCGAAAATAAATAGCCGAATTAGTTTTATGACCGGCCACCTGCCTGACGTCAACATTTTTCGAGTATGCAATTAAAATGTATACTCACCGCATGTTACAACTTTCACAGGGAAAGGGCTTGACTCCCAAGTGGATGAGTTTATGTTTCTTTAGCGAGTTGGACTTGGTGAACGAGCTACCGCACTGCTCACATTTGTAGGGGTGGACGCCGGTGTGAGTGGTCATGTGGGCTGTCATTTGACCTTGAAATATAAAGTTATCCAAATTAAAACATGTGATGAAAAATCTCGCCACGAGTGGGATTCGAACCCGCGTCCCTCACGTTAACGCCATGAGTGCACTACCAATTGTGCTACCGTGACTTTGAATCACCCTGACGGAATTTTCCCATCAAATAGTTCACACGCATTTAAACTCGTGGCGAGATTTTTCATCGCATGTTTTAATTTGGATAATCCGAGCATTGTAATGCTGTTAAATAAATAAATAAATATATAGGGACAAATTACACTGATTGAGCTAGCCCCAAAGTAAGTTCGAGACTTGTGTTATGGGATACTAACTCAACGATACTATATTATCTAACAAATACATATATAGATAGACATCCAAGACCCAGGACAATTTGAAAAAGACCATTTTCCAACTTGCCCTGACCGGGAATCGAACCCGGGACCTCTGGGTGGCGGACTAGTATGGTGACCACTACGCCACGGAGGTCGTAAAAACCATTAATTTAATTCACAAACCTGTAATTGCTATCGCCTTCCCTATTTCACTTTAATTTATTCTAAAACTAGCTGATGCCCGCGACTTCGTTCGTGTGGACTTTATGACTCCGGCGTATAAATATAAATAAAAACTAATGAGAGAGAGAGAGAGAGAGAGAGAGAGAGAGAGAGAGAGAGAGAGAGAGAGAGAGAGAGAGAGAGAGAGAGAGAGAGAGAGAGAGAGAGAGAGAGAGAGAGAGAGAGAGACAGAGGGAGAAAGTACTTGTAACAGTGTTAGGAGTTAAAAGTCAATATTATTTTAATTCTTACCTTCGGGAGCCAATATGAAAAGAGCTGAAGTGTTACTAACCCTGGAGAAAGCCACAATAAGTAGGCCATGCGAAAAACCAGTCCTTAGATCGACATCAGCAGCTTTAAGCCTCTAAAACTGTGACTTATTTTCATAGCAAAGCAAGTTAACATATGGAACTGTGTATTTTCAAAAGGAAAATTGTTGGGGATGAGTGGCATACGCGGAATAAATACAGTTTCACTGGCATCACTCACTTACTGTGAGCTTTAAGTGTCTCAGCAGACTATGCCGAAGTTTAGTGGCTAAGTTCAGTGTCTAAAGTTCGGTGGGGATGACACACTAAATAAGCTGAAGTTCAGCTGCTGAAGTTCGGTGGAAACGCCGGACAGTAGTGATGTGCCGATATGAGAATTTAATCTTCCGTCTTTGGCGCGTCTGCGGCGAACGGAAACGGGAGCGGAAGAGGGAACGGAAGTGGAAGAGGGAACGGGAACGGGAACGGGAGCGGAAGCGGAAGCGGGAGCGGGAGCGGGAGCGGAAGCGGCAGCGGTGGCGGCAGCAGCGGCGGCGACGGCGGCGGCGGCGGCGGCGGCGGCGGCGGCGGCGGCGGCGGCGGCGGCGGCGGCGGCGGCGGCGTCGGCGGTGGCGGAGGCGTCGGCAGCGGCGGCGGAGGAGTCGGTGGCGGCGGCGGCGGCGGCGGCGGCGGCGGCGGCGGTGACGTCGGCGGAAGCGGTGGCGGCGGCAGCGGCGGCGGCGGCGGCGGCGGCGGCGGCGGAAGCGGCGGCGGCGGCGTCGGCGGTAGCGGTGGCGGCGTCGTCGGCGGCGGCGGCGGCGGCGGGAGCAGGAGCAGGAGCGGAAGTGGGAGCGGGAGCGGAACGGGTACGGGTACGGGTACGGGTCCGATTCAGGCAAAAGCATCGGAAGTTCGGCGTTATGTGTTGCTAGTAATGCAAATAACATTGCAGGCATGCATTGGCTGAAATTCAGCCGCTGAACTTCGGCATACAGTGCTGAGACATTAAGTTGGGTTCCGTTACACAGTTTCGGCGGAGTCAAATTTCGCATCAGCATTATTGGCCCGCCGACATTAAGACTTATTTTGTGAGCCGTGAGTCCATTTGCTGCAAGTGAATTAAGAAACTCAACTGGATAATTGGTGGCGTCGTCAACAACACTATCCAAGAAATCTAAATATATATCTAAATATATATAACTCAAAGGTGACTGACTGACTGACATAGTGATCTATCAACGCACAGCCCAAACTACTGGACGGATCGGGCTGAAATTTGGCATGCAGGTAGATGTTATGACATAGGCATCCGCTAAGAAAGGATTTTGATCAATTCTACCCCCAAGGGGATAAAATAGGGGATGAAAGTTTGTATGAAACTTTGACAATTTTAAACCGATCGGGCTGAGACTTTGCATGCATAAAGCTACTATGACGTAGGAATCCCCTAAGAAAGGATTTTGGTAAATTACACCCCTACGCGAGCGAAGCCGCGGGCACAAGCTAGTTAACAATAATTTGCGTCATAAGTTCTTTATTAATTGATTTTTAATTTTTTGGTGTCAATATGGCGCGTTCACATAACCAAGAATTTTTGCTTGCTCTGAAGGTCCGCAAATACTGAACTTATAAGTTCTACTTCGGACGAAACAACTTTTTTTTTTTAAATATTCAATGTACAGACACATTTTTTTTACTCTTTTATTATAGTATACATTTAGTATGTTTTTGTTCAGCGGCAACAAAAAACATCATCTACAACTATAAAAATTTCAACTGTCTAGCTATAATGGTTCATGAGATACAGCCTGGTGACAGACAGACAGACAAACAGTCGGATGGTCTAAGTAATAGGGTCCCGTTTCTGCCCTACCCTATGGAACCCTAAAAATCGAATAAAATAAGTATTGATGGGGGGCTCCCATACTACAAACGTGATTTTTCATAGATTATGGTACGGAACCCTTCGCGCGCGTCCGACTCGCGCTTGGCCAGTTGTATTATAACTCAACAAAAAGTTCTCATCAGACTTAACAACTTTTGCTAAGGCGGCATTTTAATATTTCTTATAGTTTAGCTGGACCATTATAGTTCTGCATCATGTGTTCCATTTTCCAAAATCAATTATAGCCTATATGTTGCCCAGGCTTCACAGCTATATAACAAAAAAAGTTTCATTCGAATCCGTCCAGTATTTCCGGAGATTAGCGTGTACAAACAGACAAACAGACAAACAGACAAACAGACAGACATTTTTTTTAATTTTCTTACTCTATTTCTATATCTCCATCGCCCCAAATATTTTTTTTTTGAAAAATTTTCAATGTACAGACACATTTTTTTTACTCTTTTATTATAGTATAGATGAATAAAAGGACACTTGAATAATTAGCAACA
The DNA here is from genome assembly GCA_943193695.1 of Acrobasis suavella. NCBI lineage: Eukaryota > Metazoa > Arthropoda > Insecta > Lepidoptera > Pyralidae > Acrobasis > Acrobasis suavella. The sequence goes on from OW971943.1 coordinate 7,020,716, forward strand.
AATAGTGCTAGTGTTCACTACATAAAACCTAAAGGGGTCAATTGGATGACCTTGAGTTGACCACAAAATCTGTGAAATTCAAGCACTGCATTATTTTATGTCTTATGTTTTGTATATTCTCAATCTTTGGTTTGCACAAATGAGGCTTTGAAAAAATATGAATCAGTCAAGCTTCTTTATATTTTTAATGCGGCCTGCGGCTTCAGTTGACCTCTTTGTTTTTTTTCATTGTTAGCTCGACCCACGCGTTTGAAAAAAAGAACGTGTCGACAGCTTGAGGGTCAGAAAAATGTTAATTATCACTGAATTTACGATAACACAATTTATTTTAAATGAGGGCGCCACTTATACCGGCTTCTGACGACCTTCGTGGCGTAATGGTCAACACGCTAGTCCGCCAATACGGTGGCTCTGGGTTCGATCCCCAGCCGGGGCAAGTTGGAAAATGGCCTTTTTCAAACTGTCCTGGGGCTTGGGTGTTTTTCTATATAATATTTTTTTTTCATCATTAAGTATAGCATCGCTGGGTTAATATCCCAATACTTAACACAAGCTTACGCTTACTTTGGGGCTAGCTCAATCTGTGTGATTTGTCCCTATACATTTATTTATTTATTCTGCACTTTTTGCTTGCCAACATACCTTTGGTTGTAAATGATTTTGGACATAGATTGCAGGTGAACGGTTTGACACCACTGTGTCGCATCAAGTGCTGCCGCAGGTTGGAGCTGTTGCTGAAACTTTTGCCGCATTCAGAGCACAGGTACGGAGTCTCGCCAGTGTGTATCCTTATGTGGTCCTTCAGGCTGCACAACTGATTAAAAGCTAAAAAATATTGAAGATATACTGTACACTTTTGGTTCAAAGCAATAGCAGTGCTTCAGTTTTATAAGGGTTTTCTTGGATGAATAAATTAAATGGAAATACTTATACATTGTCTTTAAGAAGATATTTTCTCTAAAAATATGACTAATTTTTTTTACCCTAACCAAAAAGTTTTTTAAACACAAATGTTTTCTATAGGTATAGTATATTCTCTCACAGAATTTCGAAAATTACTATGTGCTCAAATAAGAATGCCTCTGATTCAAACTCCTCATCACAAAAATCTGCTTAAACTGGCAATTATAGGATTAACAGATTGATTGAACAGGGAGGATTTGGTATTATTGGCAAAATATATGCCAATTTTTTGTACGTAATCTAATCGCATAGAAAGATATGCTAGATGTGTTTTTTTATTGGATGCTTTTTTAAAGCGATTAGTACATAAATGTATACAGTTTTTTTGAATAACTATTAACATTTCTAAGATGTAAGATGTAAACAAACAAAATTAATGTTAAAAAATTACCTTTACTACAAAAACTGCAAATATAAGGCTTTATGCCATCGTGCCACTTCATGTGCTGCAGCATCTGGTCCTGCCGGCTGTAGCTCTTTGAACATTTCTCACATTTGTACTCTCTGTCTTCACTGAAAGAAGGAAATAACATGAAAAACTTAGTTTCTATCACAAAATGTAAAAGGTTGAAACAACTTTTAAATTTAAATTACTATACAATAAACATAATACAAAGTGTAACGGAAAGGGGGTATCAAGCCGAAAGGGAGTAAACATACTAATCAATGTAAACAACTTTTACCATGGGACCATCCCTGAAATCGTAAAAATTCACCTCCATAAAAAATTTAATACCTGCCGTGCCAAAATGTATGGAGATGCAGTTTTTTTTATGATTTCAGGAATGGTCTCATGGCAAAAATTAAGTTTACATTGATTAGGGATGATACTCTCTTTCGTTAACCGTTGTATAGGTATATCCATGTTCAAGCTACTATCTACCAGCATATTGTTCATTAATAACCACATAATAAACTAAGGTTTTCAATAAAACTACTAGAAATATATCAGTTAACATATGTTGTGACACACTGAGTGCAGACTATACTAGCTAGTGAAGAATTCTTTTAAAACCTCCATCCTACCTGTGTAACTTCATATGTCGGTTTAGCAGAGACTTAGTAGAAAATTCTTTTTTACAAATATCACAAATTTTCTTCTTTGATATCTCACTTGTGCCATGAACTTTTCTCAAATGTATCATAAAAGCACGCTTCTGGCTGAATATGACGTCACACTTCGGACATTTAATGTTGGCTTCATTTGTATGCTTTACTATGTGCTCAAATAAGAATGCCTCTGATTCAAACTCCTCATCACAAAAACTACATTTTAATACCTCTGAAATGTGTTCCCTCATATGCTTATTTAAAGTTCTTTTGCTATGGAAGGCCTGTTTACAAATGTCACAGTACATGGGGCTTTCATGTAATTTTAAATGTTTCAGAAATTTTTGTTTTTTCGTATATTGCTTAGAACATTTGTCACAGTTGAACACTTGCTCTTCTTTAGGAACTAAATCATTGAAATTTTGAGAATATTTTGTTGACTCACATTCTTCTTTAGGTGAGTCTAGTGGCACATATTCAGAAAGATCTAGCAGCGAGTCCACATTGGCTATATCATCATCCTCCTCCAATTTCATTTCAGATTTGATCATTTCATTCTTCACTTCATTTGGCATGGAACTAACCAGCTTCTTGAATTCTGATTCTGACAACAATGCTCTAATTCTAAATGCATACATAGCTTCAAGAGTCTTAGCACAGTCTTGGCAAATGCTTTGTGGCAGACTATCCCCTTGAGAAATCTGAAATTGATTAAAGTACTTATATGAGATATTATTGCATAACAAATATTACAATAATAATTAAATAGTATCACACAACATACAAAATTCTAGCCAGCATCATAGCTTTAGGTTAAATAGAAATTGATCTGATTTCTTTTATACCTGATACAAGTCCTTCATAATGACTCTATTTTTGACTTATTATTCCATACTACAATCCATCTACAATGTATGGAACATTGTATACCTCAAATGAAATCAAAATTAAGCAAATTATTTTATGCCTCCGAGCAGTTTTTGCAAGCTTGTGAACTCTTTCAACAGACTTTGTTCAATGACAATGTCATTGAACTTCTAACATTGCAATCTATTGCAAGTATGGCATTGTATGTTTGTACAATGATATCTCGTAACTTGTCACTTATGATTTGTGAAATTACTCTTTCTGAGTCTCATGATTTAGGTTTGTTCCAACTTCCAGTGTAGTTACTGGTTTTTAGTTTGGAGAATAAGTATTCCTTGCTATTTGTAATGAACAAATTACTCTGATGGTTATTTTGGAAACACTTAGGGAAGGTCTACAAGTATCAGTGCACATAACCTGACCATCGCAGAATAGGTACCTACTTATAAATGACACAAAAAATTGGTGATCGCGAGCAAAACAGCTAGTAATATATATAATATATATAAAGACAACAACTTGCTTTACTTTGAATTTAGTATGTAGTATGTCTTATTCTATTCATTATTAAAAATAAATTGAGTACCTTAATCCCTGTACAGTTCATCAAAGCTTCGGCTATAGGAAAAGCTTGCTGGTCAACCATCAGGTGACCAAATAATGATAACAAACTGCTCTCAGACTTCATGCAAACACGACAACAATTGTTTATATGGAGCATTTTCGGGACTTCTCTATGTATCGGTAAATCTAATAGGCGATCCATGAATTAAAGTCCACTCAGACAACAGAGACCGGAGTTGTAGTCGTAAGCAGCGCAAGCTGATGTTTCTTCTGCCCTTTATTACAAATGTGTGACATTGTTTATTCCTAACACATTTAGTGGCAATAGTTTTTACTTTAGTTATTAGAATATAAAGGCACGGACGGATCCCTAATTATAATCCAGAATTCCAGATAAAATAAGTTTCGTTTCGATTACATATTTTTTATGAAAAAATTACAAATACAGCAATTCGAATTATATTTGAATCCCTATCTGACTTTGACAGTCGCAAGTCGCAACAGTGATGAATGACACTTAAACTTTCAAATTTTTTGACATGAATCATAAGTGCCATTTTTTAAACGCGGGTTCTCCTAGTCAAATGGTTTCTTCTACATTTCGCAACACGCCGCGCCGTCGCGCGCGCCACAACAGAAGTGCCATTTTTCAAACGCGGAGTCACTAAATGTACGGTTTTTTGTATAGAAAAACCATTCGTTTAGGTGAGTCCGCGTTTGAAAAATGGCACTTCAGGCCCAAGAAATGCGATATCTGGAACGCGGAGTCACCTAAATGTATGGTTTTTGTATGGGAAAACCATTCGTTTAGGTGACTCCGCGTTTTAGTGGTGCAATGTTTCAAACGCGGAATCACTAAACGCACGGTTTTTTGTATGCAAAAACCATTCGTTTAGGTGACTCCGCGATTTAAAAATGGCACTTCAGAAATCGCACTTCAGCCTACGCACACGCCTATATTCGTAACCGGGCGGTTAGGGCCGTGTATAAAAAGACCAATACTATTTACCTATGCTTGATTCTTAAAAAAAAAAAAGGCAGCAAAGGTGTCAATGTCATTCAAATATGTCAAAAATCAAATTTGATAAATTTGCAATCGAAAATGGTGTAAAGGAAAACGCAGAGTTTATTATTTTGCTTTTGTATCACAATAAAAGTACTTTGAAAATGGATAGTATTGTATTTATCGGAGATTGGGTGAAGGATAGAATATTGGGCTCAGGCAGTTTCGGTACGGTAGTATTATGGAAGCATCAAAAAACTGATGAGAAACTTGCTATCAAGACTTGTAAATGGGGCGATGAACTCACCCTGAAACACAAAGAACGATGGACCAAAGAAGTAGAAATGTTACGGAATTGTAACCACCCCAACATTGTGGGCACCAGAGATTTACCTGTAGAGTTTATCGAAGGCTTGGAAGCCGCCAATCCATCAAAGTTACCTATTCTCTGTATGGAATACTGCAGTGGGGGGTCTCTTAGACAGCTACTCAATAAACCTGAATCGTGTGGAGGTTTAAAAGAAGGACAGGTACGTCAAATTTTAAAGGACGTCGGAAATGCCATGCAATTTTTACACCAAAATAAAATCACACATAGAGATATCAAACCTGAAAATATTGTAATTCAACTTGTTGACGATCATGGTTCTAGCAACATCGGCAGTCAACGCCAAGTGAATATGGTATATAAACTGATAGATCTAGGCTATGCCAAAGAAATAGATTCTAAATCAGTGTGTGCCAGTTTTGTTGGCACACTACAGTATTTAGCTCCTGAAATCCTGTACAGCAAAACTTACAGTAACTCTGTTGATTTCTGGTCATTTGGACTTCTTGCCTTTGAAATAATCTGTGGAACAAGACCATTTTTAAAATTTTTTGCACCGGTTCAATGGATGCCTCATGTAAAGAAGAAAAGTCATGAAGATATCTGTATATATGAAACCTTTCATGGAGATATTGAGTATTCTACTGAGATTTTCCCTGAAAACCACATTTCTAAGCCATTTAAAACGCTCATTGAACAGTGGCTAAGAATAGCCTTAGAATGGGATCCAAAATTAAGAGGTAGAGATGCTCCATCTAAAGTTACTTTTGACATACCAACTGAAGAAAAAGAATCGGGAAGTAAAATTGTACTCTTCAATTTTCTAGAAGAAGTATTGGCAAAGAAAATCATTAAAATATTTTCAGTTTACACATCATCACAACTTGCATACAAGATTGATGATAAAACAACTGTAGATGTGTTAAAACTGTGGATAGAAAAGGATCTACAGATCTCTGTTTCAGATCAAATACTATTATCTCAGTCTACATACAATGAAGTTGATAACAATGAACTTGTTTTAAGCCATTGGAATGACAGTTTAAATACTATGCTTTATTTGTACGTCAAGACAAATATCATAAAAGAAAATATAGAACCAGCTGTGCCTAAAACTGTTCAAAGATGCTTGGAACATCCAAAAACTCTGTACAATTTTAAAAATAGTCAGAATTTATACAGGAATGGTCTCTACTTTATAATTACCCAGATAGAACTATATGATTCACTCATAAAGGGATTATTTGCCAGAGGTGAGTCTCTGAAGCACGAAAAGACACAATTGCTTCTCAAACATAATGCAGTAGACAAAGATATTGGTAAACTTCTTGTTTGTAAGGACACAGTTTTGAAAATGGCTGAAATGGGGAAAGTTCATGTTGAAAATTTAAAAGAAAGCGCAGTTGGGACAAATTTTCTTGGTGGTTTTGAGAAGCTCTTTGGAGATGCTGATGATCTTGATGACAAAATTAACAAACTTCAAACAGCTTGGACTCAACTCACAAAGAGGCTACAGTCAGCAGCTAGAAGAAGCAATGAGGTGCTATCTGTAGACCTCAACAACTTTGTACAAAAGCATAATTATCAGAACATATTTAAAAATGCTCTCACTGCATACATAAACTACAAGAAAACTGAATCTTTCAATGAATATAAAGCGAATGAAAAGCAGTGTCATGATATTATGAAAGCTTGTTATGATTGCCTGAAAATGAGAAGTAAAATTCTATTGGAAATAAGAAATCAGCCTTTCATGCTGAAGCTTACGGATTTGAGTACTGAGTTTAGTAAAATATCTGATGTCATTGGTCATGCTGCAAATAATACTGAAAAACTGAATGCTGATTCAAGTAATATATTTGATGAGTTAATGAAGTGTATGTGGTCAACTATATGTGTGCTTGCCAGTGATGCACACAATTTGGTTGACCTTCCTTATAGTGTTGTTTCCTTCCAAAAGAGTAACTTTAAGGTTGGTGAACCTGTGTCCAACCATTGTATCAAAGTGGCAAATAAAGTTGAAGAAGATGAAGCACTCACTTCTCTGATAGAAGAAAGTTTAAAATTAAGACAGAACCATACTAAACTCACTGAAAAGATCAAAATGCAGAAAAGTATACTTGGAAAATCTGGTTTTGATTATAGTTTCTTAGAAGATAAAGAGTAAAGAAATACCCATCTAAATCGAAATGTAGAATGAGTTATGTGAAGGCAAGAATGGAATAAGAAGATATGCTTCCTACAATTAGTTACTTAACTATGTTTGCTAATTTCAATGTGCCTTATTTTAGAACTTGGGTATTATGAATTATGTTAAAATCTAAGGATACTGTGATGTGTGTATAACAAAGGGTGCTATAAAAGAATTAACTACTTATGAAGTGTTATAAAATATTTTTGACTAACCGTTTAAGTATATTTTCAATGTTTTTCTGTTTTGCTGTGTGTAAATTCTAGTCAATCAAACTAATAAGGATTTATATCATTGCCGATGAATGAAATTACTGAAAATAAAAAGCGCTTTGCATTAAGAATGGCACTTGTTGAAAGTATATTTGTACTTTGGAACAATAAAGTTTGATAAATTAATAAATAAAGTAGTATTCATTATCTGTACCACACACATTTTTGTCATGGATGGGTAAACATATTTATTTTGTAAATCAAACTTAATGTACTTCGAATACGAAAAGCGTCTTTTAGCATGTGAAACTAAAATCCATTGGCACTGGTTTTAAAAGCAGCATGTAGGTATTTAAAATAGGCATTTATATTTTTAATTTGATGATCTTAATTATTTTATGTTGAACTCTTGTTGTATGTTTAAAAGAAGTAAAATAAAATAATTTATTAATTTAATATTTTATTTATAATTATGTAGGTGGTACCTATCGTTTAATAACATAACTTAAAATTTTATCAATTTACAACCTTTAATATAAGTAAAAAACAAGGAAAAATTATGGAATATTAAGGCCAGTGAACTCGGCCAGCCAGCCTTTGAATTGTTTAAATATTCCTTTTAAATTATTAACGTCGGCAGGCGCGCCGAGGTACTCGTCAGGCGCAAATCTTGGTTCAGGGCTGCCACTCACATTCAACCAGATCGCTAAGACTGCGTCGTCTATGTTAGCTACTGTTCGCCGGCAGAGTCTAGCCGCAGTAAGGCATGTTGCCACTAACGCTCCCATGCTTCCCACCGTCACACCTCGCGTTCCCTCTCGACGAGCTGTTAGAAAATAATTTCTCAATAGGGCTTCAGCGCTGCTATCTAAAGATACATGTAAACCGGCTACTATATCTAAGTAAGCAATTACATCATTCAAAGCTTTAATTTCCTCTTCAGTAATCTCCGAAGGTGTAGTGGCTCGTTCAAGTTGAAAATCAATAATCTCGTCATTATATTCTCCATAATCACCCCTACATATAAATCCAAAGATACTTGCCACATTGTAAACAAGTATTTTCTTATAATCCATTCCCTGGGCCCAGACTGCGCATTGAATTTGAGCTCCATTCGTATCGTTCGTACCTTTACCTTTTTCCAAAGCTGAGAGAAGGGAATATATCTGTTTTTGGTTGTAGGCGTGAAATGGCAGAGGTAAGAAGCAAACCCCACCAGATGACGCTACCAATGCGTCTTCTGCTGTCGTGTTGGATGTTCCCATGCATACAAATCTTTGTGCAAATTTCGAAGCTTCTTTCATTAACTCCCCTACAAATCCAGTATCATGACCAGCGGCAAAAACGTGAATAATACGTGAGTTTGTTAAAATGTTTGCTCGCACGCTTGTTAAGCTTAGCAAAAGACTCATTTTCAAATGCATAAAACAACTCAAAGGGCAGACGTTGATGCCCATACTTGAAGCTAGGCAGTAGATAAATTTCCAAGAGACGCCTTTACAAGCTTTAAAAAGTTCTTCAACGTCTTCTGGAATAGGCGTAGTGATTGGAGCACTCAATAGAACAACTTCTTCTAAGGACATGATAGATGTAACCTTTTTTAAAACAACACCATGAAAAATATAAATTCTGCCTATTTTCAATGTGGGTATCAAGTCGTCGAAAATGTTGAAGTTTTTCGAAAGCATAGAGTTATTAAGTTTCACAGTGACTTTTACCTGCTCGCCACATCTTCTCAAGCCACTGTTTTCGAATAACACAGATTTGCAGACATAACATTTAGGTGGAACCTTCGGTATATATTGCAGGACCATATCACTATCTTCACATTCCTCAGGGCAAGACCAAACAGTATGATATGCGTAACTATCCACTTTCGATATTACCAACAACAAGCCCTGGAAACTCACAAGTCCTTTGTAGTAAGGACGATTGGGAACAATTATAGCTTTAGATAAACATTCCAGCCTTAAATTCACAGCTACTTGCGTTTGCCTTACATTCTGGGACCATTTGTTATTGTCCAAAGAAACTAGACATGCATATAAAATTTCGTTACAAATGCTCTGCCATCGCAAGGGTTCTTGTAATAATGATTCTCCAGTTTCAGGAAACATATCAAGCAAATCCATCACATTAATTTCAAGAAGGAATCGTAAGGGTGGATATTTACTTACAGTCTTCTCATTAAGTTCAAGCAAAAATTGTTCACATGCTGTCTTCATATTACATGTTAAACGCCTGTTGTCTAAGTAAAGCAATATCTCGCACGTGAGATCCATTTAAAATCCGTAGGTAACGCCCCTCTTTTGAGTGATAGGTACTTACTTTAGTTTTGATAACTTGTAAATTAAAGATATTTATATTATGTTTACCTTGCAGGTAGATACAAAATGTTTTTTCTTGCTTATTTCCCTCCATCTTTTTGAAAAAAGAAAAATGCTGTTTCCTCTATTCTTTTAATTTTTTTTTATTTGCTTTCTACGTTCATACATATGTGACCTCCTCTAGAGTAAAAAAGAAGAAAAATCTCGTAGCCTGTAGGTTCTATCTACCATAAATGTAAATAGCAAAGAAAATTATAAGAAACATATTTGCATATTTTTTTTTCACCTTTGTTAAAGAAAAACAATGTTCAAAGTATTTTTATACCTACTACTTTACTTCATAAGTATATAAATAAGGTTATATAGGATTTACATAATATTCATTTGTGACATTATTAAGCGCCTACGTGATAAAGTAAATCCCACGCGACGCAGAGCAAGGTCAGAAAACAATTAGCCATCGGCATAATATCTTAGCCTTATGAACGGAAATGCCGAATCGAATATGCAAATCGATCTTATTACGACCTATAGCTACGTGTCTTTACTTACCCATGAGTTACTACAAGCTTGTTCATTCATTGCAACCGTGTACACTAGAGCTCAAAAGTGTACCTATATCTATTTTGTCATACAAATACAAAAAATACAAAATCAACTTTATTGCACCATAATAGACACACAAAAATTACAAAACAACAAGAAACAATATAGGCACAAAGGCGGACTTATCGCTATAAATGCAATCTCTTCCAGTCAACCTTTGGCTCTATTCATACTTACCATACCTCAGTAAGCTTACTTTCCATGCTGGTCTTAAGAAATAGAAAATACACGTAAAAATATTTTTCCTCCCGTGCAAATCGTAAAAGCTGATTGAGGAAATGGGCGGGACTTTGCATTATGTCACGCGATGCGGTTAGCAACCATTCATTGTTTTGATCTTTTTCCAAGTTCACGCTCACGATAGATATGCTTAAGTTTGACTGGCACGGAATGCATTAGCGTTAAGTTTATATTTTGCGCCATTGTAGTCAATAAAGAATTAATTATCTAAAAAATAAAATAATTAAGATGTGGTAGGTTTAGGTTATTTATGTCAAATGAAACCCTTTTAGGCTTTCTTTCAAAGGTAGAGTTTAGCTGCAAAACAGAACCAGACTAGATAGCTATCACAACTTAGACAGTGTTACTAGTGTGTGGTAGTATAAGCACTGTGTCAATACAAATTTACACGAAACCATCAAAGTGATTCACTGCAGCAGTGTACATGAACGGAGCGGGGCAAGTGGGCGGAGTGAGCGTATTTTTCAAGCGGAATTCGGGCGCGGGCGGCGGCTTCGTCGCGTGGGGCGGCGGCGCTGCGACGGCGATCAGACGACTCCACTCCATGCCCGAGCACGAGACGTACCAGCTGCGTCCGCGCGCCGCGCGCAGCAGAGAGCCGCGCGCGCGCCGCACGCCGCAACCCCTCAGCAAGTACAGGAGGAAAACGGCTAACGCGCGCGAAAGAAGCCGAATGCGAGAAATCAACCGCGCCTTCGAAACCTTGCGAAAGGCTGTCCCGGCCGCTGCTATCACTGGAGCGCCCGTTCCCTGCGAAAAGCTCACCAAAATCACGACGTTACGCCTCGCCATGCGATACATATCAGCTCTATCGGCCACACTCAGAGAATCCAGCCCTGAAGGAGATTCAACGCCAAGACCCGATCGTTGGTCATCGCCCTACTGCTCAGATCTTTCCGAATTCTCCACTGAACAGGAGCAAGAGTTGGAAACCACGTCAGAATTCGCAGAGGACTCACTCTCGCCGTTCGATTCGTTTTTGGCAGAATTCGACTACGACTACATAGACAGGACTTTTGCGTGATAGTGAAGTGTTGTGTTGCCTGGACTGTTCTCTCTGATTAGGTATTTGCAATTTACACTTTGCCATATTATTAATTAATTAATATATTTTATGAGATGTATTTTTGATTTATTTATGTTTTAATAAATTTTGACTGTTTTGTTATAACTTGATGTTTGCTATTATAACTTAGCTTTACTTAATTAATTTACTTCAAAAGTATTTTTGTTTGGTCTCACTTTCTGCATATTTGTATCTGAATGTCCTTTTTGGGAACGATCGTAAATTCACGCTTAACCCCCAGGGCAACAGATGACGTCTATAAATAAGTAAACTGCAGTGTTCACGAAGATACAAAAAATAAATGAAGACATCCAAAATGTGTGTGGCGCGACGTGGATTATTTTAGACATCGGGTTTCTAATACTTTCTTTTACGACTCTTTCAGGTTTGAATGAAAGACAGAAAAAGAATGTTTATATTGGTACAAATAACTTAAAAATTATAAACAATTTAACAAAAGACAACTTATAGATATATAATATAAGTCTACCAAAAATGTTCTCCGCTCAGCATAATATCGCGGTCTGAGCCGCGACGCTGGTTTGGGTTAATGTCATCTCAAACACAGATTACGAGTTGCTATCTCATTCGATAAGTTGGTAGATAACTAGATCTTCAATCTACAACCACCTTCCATACTAATATTCTTATACTTCCTAACTAGGTAACGACTATTTTCATAAAGATTTAAAACAAATGAGCTGTTCCTTCTTTCGTACTTTTTAGTCAAGTCTCAATACTTCGACGTACTTATCCAACATACTCAATGATGCGGAATGATCACTGATTATGTAAATAATGGCTCCGGAAGCGTAGGCCCCCTCGACCCAATAACACACAGTCCCATCAGATATAAAACGCATTCAATGATAGAACTCTGTCGCTGTAAGTCACCGCCTGAAACCCACGCGTCGATCTCTCTCATTGTTCTTGAAGTCAAACGGATTGGGTGTATTAAGAATGGAGCAATTTTTATGTGCCATTAGTTTAGCCTTTAATTATATGTTTCGATTAGAGGATGAGTCAAGTAGATTAATTATGATATTTATAAGTCATAGTACCTACTCTACCTACATTTAATTTAGCCGGCCTAGTAAAGCTGCCACAAACATCTAAATTCGAACTCATATTTCTTAAAAAACAATGGCAATACTGTGTGTATCTTATAGTAATTTCAATTTTATCCGACAGTCGCTATTATCCATCAATTCACATGGGACACTCTCTCCTTGCAAGCCATATTCTTGTCATGTATTCTCAGATTATAAACAGTGTACATATACTTGCAGGATCGTCTTAGCTCTTGAAACCTTTCCTATGTGAATTTTTCACAATTACCTTGTAATGGGACAAAAGCGGGAATATGGAAACTTACGATAGGTAGTAGAAAAAGTTCTCATATTGACGAGCTGAGTCCCCTTCGAGTATGGTGTCAACCGCGTACATTTGTAATGTGTTAAAGAAAGATGCGAGTACCTGCCAAATTACTCACGATGTCAATAGGACAAAAAGTTCACTAAAATAATTTATTTTAAAATAATTATTGATTATTTTAGTTGTAATTTTCCTTAGTATTTTAGAGATTCATAAGGTTTTATATTATTTGATTATAAATTAAGTACAAATGTTTTAAGGGCACTAAACAATATTCTGCTTAATATCTACAATTTCAAAACACGTCGAAGAGATCATGCTTACTTATATATATAGATATAAATCTCTATGTAGGTTTAGGTCTTGGTCAGATTATCTAAACTGTATCTCTTATCGTTAAAATTTCAAATACATAGTAGGTATAGGTATCTATGTCTATCACGGGCTATGAGAGTGTTTCTTACAACTCAGGCTTAGAAGCTAGAATTGATTTAGGTTCTAATTTATTATTTATTTACATATGTTAACTTATTTTAATTTAACAAAAACTAACAGAAACAAAAGGCGGCCTTGTCCCAATTTGCACTTTCTTCCATGCGGCTGGTAAAACTAGTGAGAACAGTTGGGGCGCAAAATAATTACTGATTATTCAGAAAAAAAACAAAATAGAATACTTGTATGTTAACAATTGAAACGAACGTTATGTTAGGTATAAATGATATATTTAGTCTTATCAATACGAACCAGACTGAAACTTATTTCCGCATTAATAAAGTGTGCAGTCTACCTCTACAAATTTATCCTTTTTACCAATAAGTACTTTAATAAATTCCAGATTAGCTTAGAATAGTATTAAAGACTTTGGACTGGCATGTCTACCCATACTGCTCGGGTACTCTATCATTACTGTGGCCTGTGGTCCATGGCCAGCCGAATGTCATATTCTTGGAATGATTACGATATAAATATATTTGGTAATGGGTTAGGTAGAGTCCGTAGTTAAAAAAATATATATTCAAAATTTTAGTACGTGTTTTTAAACTTTCTTAAAAAAATTGGTCGTAATTTCGTGCGTAAGTTCTTAATCAAGAATATGAGCGACCTGGATTTTCTAAAATTCAGACCGATCTAGACTCTGTCTCCATGATGGGAATAAAGACGTTAAAGTGTATTTAGTGAGTTAATCATTTGTGATGCGGCTCCTACATTAGAGTAAAAAGAAGCATAACTTATGCAACGATCATGCAATGCAATAAAGACGCAAAGATCGGTATCCCAGCTCTTTCCTATTTTGGTATAAGCGGATTGCTTTCCCGCCAAATACGGCCGCCATGACAGTTCACTGAATGTGATTAAATGACATGACATACGAACTAAAAGCGGTCGCGAAACTTACTGTAATCTCGTCATAATATATTTTAGCGACGATTTTGGTATCTTGTCCTTATTGTTGTTGATTAGATGTCAATCACCTGTATCACCATACCATACATGATATATGATTTAGCTATGTATGGTATGTTTAGTGGGACCTTGGCGTAGGTATCCCATCAAATCGTTATATTTTAACGTGAAAACGTCTTTAGCGGTGCTGTACACTTTTTTTGTAATGGGTAATAAATGTTAAACTCGCGTCATGGCGTCATGACACGTGACCCTGATCGAAAATTCGTAAGACGGATGGAGAGAAGACAGCCCAGTGTTGCCAGCGGGGTCTTGTCAAAAGATATCTGAAATGTACTAAAAAGTAACCTTCTAGGAAAAGTAAACATTTACATTTTTAACCTACTTCCAAAAAATAAGGTTATTAATTTTTCGAAATCTATTATTTATATTTGAAGTGAAAATTTATTTAGCAGCGTTATACACTTTTTTTGTAATGGATAAAAAATTATAAACTCGCGTCAGGGCACGTGACCTGATCGAAAATTCGTAAGACGGATGGAGAGTAGACAGCTGGCGCGGCGTAGGAGAGGAAGTATCCCCCTCTCTTTCTACGGCGCGGCGAAAATGTATACCTGCATAAATTGACATGTTTGTGTACGAAAGCGCAATAAATAAATATTGTATTCTACCACATAAATGATAGTACTTTTATACTGATAATTAAAGCAATTCGTGCAAAATTATTCCCTAACCATTCCAAAATATCAAAAATGCAAAACGTTAATATTCAAGTTTTCACTTCTGCCGGCACTCCCGGAGTGCAACCCGTTGTTTTTTTTTTAAGGGAGTAACGTTTATAAAAAATCTATGTCGCGACTGATGACCTCGATAGCTTATAACTATTTATTTTTTATGCAATAAGTATAAGTACTTACTAAAACTAATTTACTACAAAGTTAGGTATTATTCCATAGAAATAAATTGACTCAAACACAAACAGGAAAGTTAATAACTTAGAACTTAAAAATTTTATTAGCAAGAACACCAGAAATAGCCAGTGAACTCAGTAGCTTAACCACTAACCTAATATTAATATTTATGTTATCTAAAGTTAAGCAAAGTCTTTCTTTAACATCTTGTATTGGGTCCAGCAAGTCGGAATTTGTTATTTCCAGTTCAATATAATAGCTAGTCAGAATTTAGGGATTTGTTATTTCAGTATTTAACAAATTCTTCAGAAATAAACTACTTAGCTACCAATTATTTGCTTCAATCCCTACAAAGCATACATTCTAAATATTTACCTAAGAACTTAAGTTGATAGGTACACGAGTTTTTTAAACGAGTAAAAGAATACTATCAATCTTTATCATACTTGTCATATTTACTAATATTATCATCATATTTTTGTTAAAAAAATACTTTTATGTATATACCCACTTTTAATTATATATTTTTTACAGTGCAAATTTTAATTATTTTGAAATATTACAGAATGATATAATGAATAAATATCTATATATGTATGTACTTAATTATATTTTTGGTTTGTATTTTAACTAGGTATCTTGTTTAATTATATTTTATTTTGTACACGCCAATTAAGTACCTCTTTCTTCCCATTTTCCCTCGCGGGTCTGCATGAAGAAATTTCTTTAAATATCAGTAGCACCAATGTACTTTGTTTGACGACCTCTGTGGTCTACTGTTCATCATGCCAGGCGGTCACACCTGATTTTTTTCAGATTGACCTGGGTCTTAGATGTTTGTCTATATATGTTTTTTAATAATATAATATAGTATCGTTGAGTTTCTTCCATAACACAAGTCTCAAACTTACTTTGCATCTAGCGCAGTCTGTGTGATTTGTCCGTATATATTTATTTATGTTTACTTTTATAAATTTACAGGTTATCAAATTTCAAGTATACCTATATAAATAAAAAATATATATACTTCAACGTCTACAACTCTTCAACCTTTCTTTTTGTGTTAAGGTCTACATCAACAGTACTATGGAGCAGTTACAAAATACAAAAATGTCACTCTTCAATTTTTAATAATTATTCGTGACCCCAGTTTTAAACCTCGCTGACCGACCACCTGAGTCGACCTTTTTCATTATTATCATATTGTGTTTCAAGCCGAAAATAAACGCAAAATGAATGACCCGCGCGTGCATTGTTCAAAAAACGAGTAAAGGGTCCACGAACTTTTTGCCATAAAACTCGCTTCAGCCCACGTCTTCGCCCGCGCATTTTGCACAATCATCAAAAATGTCGCTCTGCGGCCTGTGATGTCAGGCGGCCTTGCATACAATGTGGTTATTGGAGAAACGTCCTACTCGTTTTTAAACTTGAAATTTATGCAAGACCCTTGGCTTTCTCCACTGATAATATGCCAGGATATAAAATGCACAGAAAATTACAATATTAGTGTCCAAACCAAATTAGGTAGCAGTCAATGAAATGTGGCATAATCATACTTAATCATCATTGAATTATAATTTAATCATAATTATTAGGTTTACGTAAGTATTAAAATGTCATCACTTCCTTAGGCACAACGTTAACAATAAGTTCATTATTTTGTATAAAAGTTATTAAAAAGTCATCATAAACTGTGATTGTGATACCAACTGACCAAAAAGTTCTTTAATAAAATGCTACAAAGCTCTATCCCTTTCAGCGGTGACAATAATTGATAGGCTATTCTCGTTGGTCAAATTAAATTAATAAATTATGTTATTTACATAGTCTTCACTAAAATTAACACTACATTCGTGTTTCCTAAAGGAAACACGAATATAATTAACACTATATTCGTGTTTCCTAAAGGAAACACGAATATAGTGTTAATTTTTTACAAAAATTTATGATTGGTTTATAATATCAAAAACGAAATCGTACTTTTATTGTCTGTATGTCACGTGATCACAAACGTCGACCGCCATTTTATTTTCATAAGTGACGTCCAAATAGCAGACACGAGGTGTAGGTAAATAGGTAGTGATTAAATTATAAATCTTTATATTGTGACTTCAAATTATATTTAGTGGCATTGCACACGATGTATAACAATAGCATAGAAAAATAAAAATCTACCGAGGATAAACACGGTGATATTAGCAAAGTTCTGTGCCCATAATACTGACTTATTTTCTACTGAATGCAGACATACTTAATACAAGTAAGTACCTACTTTTATTCCATTTCATTTGTACAATAGCTATTATTACAAAAGATATAATACAGTGCATTATTGATGAAAAGTTTTAAATCTAGCATTTGTAACTGCTGGTATGACGTCACCATGATGGCGGCTGTCGTTTCGCCGCCAGTTTGGTTTGCGTAATTTTAAAATTGTATTTTATAGCGTTTAGCGTCTTAATGTTAAGAAAATAAAAATACCAGGTGTCTTAACGTCTCATTAAGAACATATTAAAGTTGATTTTGAAAAATCGTAAAATTGCCTATTCTAAATATTTGGAAAAAAAAATGTGTAGTGAAAAAGAGCAAATAAAATTTTTTTTCTTCAAATCTTTTTAGAAATTTTGATTAAAAGCAATTATTGCTTGCAAATCCACTACTTGTAGATATATTCTAACCCTCAAATTCATAAACAATAAGAAACGTTTGCTAAACCTATTTCAGTTAAAATATGTTTTGTCTCCTTCCTTCTATGTTAAATATTGAAAAGAAGGAAAGGGACAAAACATGTTTTAACTAAAATAGGTTTAATAAACGGTTGTTAATTTTTATGAATATGAGGGTAAATCTTTGTTTTAATCCAATATCTCTATCTTTTATAGTGACATAGTGACAGTCTGGATTTGGCAGCTCATAAATATATAAATTTCTTAGTTATCTGTAGGATATACTTGTATATTTTAAATCTTTGGTAGGTCCCATCATTCTAGGATCTGTAATAACAATCATCTCTACAACCGACAGCCCAAATCTAAGAAGCAAAGACATGATTAAAGCCTATAAGAAATCAACAAGTATAATAAAAGCATAAATAAGGTGGTGTGTTTTTCTATAAACCGTGGGAACATTGTCGCTGGATGCATAAAACAGAAATCAACGCGCGTTACTTGAATTGCACGTAGCATGTTTTATAGCATTAGATCTCAAATAAATACCTATCTAGAAACCAGTGTGTGGCACCTACCTGCTCAATATCGTATGTGAGTTAATGTGAGTACGAGTTAATCCAATTACCTACCTGCTGACTGCTTCTTAAGTTAAGTCAATATATCTTTAACTTTTAGAATAAATGGAGAGCGTTTACTGCAAAACCTACCATCGATTTATCTAAATACTTTTGTTACAGTTTGTTTTATGAAAAAACTAAACATCAAATTACGAGAATTTTTAGTCTTAAGATGAACATCGCAGTCATTTTCATATCATGCATCATCAATTCATCATCACCTTCTGCTTTATTTCGTGTCGCCGCAAAAATAGTACAATATAATTTTTCACCTCTAGTATAGTGCTACTTTTGTAGTACTATTTGAAACACTGCGGTGGTGTCATTTTTTCAAACGCGGAGTCACTATACGCACGGTTTTTTGTATGGAAAAGCTATTCGTTTAGGTGACTCCGCGTTTCATCATCATAGCACATCATCATCATATTTAGTGATGCTAGTGAGGCACGATGGGGAATAAAAATAGGATTATTAACTGTACTATTACCAATGTGGCGCTGCCACAGTAAAAGGAAATCTTGGTCTAATGGGTGCTGATACGAAAAGCCATAGAGTGCAGTATAACTTGTTACTGGTAATGTGGTATTGTAGATAGCTGAGAAGTTTGATGTTATGTCAAGTCAAAGAAGTAATAAATAACGTGTCCTGTAGTGCGGATGAGGACACACGCAGTGCACGCACTTAATTAAAGAGACAGAATGTTAACAAATAGCGATTTCTAATAATTAACCATACTTCTATGAGTGTTATCGTTTATCACAGCAAGTCACGAATGGGGTGTCCAATCCCAAATAAGTTTTTTCAAAAACAATTTTAGTAAGAAAATAAATAGGATCTTTTTAACGCGTTGATGTCTTTTCAATAAAATAGTGTCTCAAAACACAAATGTAATTTTTCAATTTTTAAGGTAGAAATTTTTAGTACCGTGTGGTTTTTTTGTCTTTCTTTTTGCACATTAAAAGTGTTAGTGTAAGGGTTTCCTCATATTTTTTTTTCTTTCAAATTGCCAGAAGCTATTAGAGAAAAATATCTGAAGGTAAAGGTATCTACTTGTTTACTGTTAGGATATTTCATCGACCTAGTACATATCATCATAATGCCCTCAGAAATATGATTATATGATTGAAACCCTTAATTATACTAGATTATACAAAGAAAATATTCCTTGACCACTCGCTATCCGCCACTTTTACACAATTTACAGAGTAAAGATGATATTTAAAGTTCTGCATTGTATTTGTCCGCTGTGGAAAAAGTATGGTCACCTTATAGTCGTGCGGTCAGCGGGGCGCAGTTCCAGTAGATACTCGTGTGAGAAAAATGTCCTAACCCTCACCTAGATACGTATGTGCTGGCCGGAGGCGCCTAGTGCTTCGCTCACGAGCACTCATGGCAAGACCTGTTCTGCCTGGCTTGTTAATGCTACCATTCTTTACTCTATTGGCTAAATAAATCAATACCTACTTAGCTATAGTGCTTCTTATTAGGGCTGTTTTCATTACGGTCGATTTAATTAAGTAAACATCCCGTTAAATGTACATAAAGTAGAATTTAGCTTATTTAATTTTGTCCACTGAAAGATCCTCTGCTACGACAACTTAGTGGGTCTGGTTATTATTGACGTCTTCAACAACTTACATATTTAATGAAAAAATAATCAGTTTTTCAAGAAACAAATACCTACATAAAGATTTCAGGTTCAAGTAATAGCCTAAAACATAATACCCAAAGATTTTACAAATTAAATGGGCAGAAAACATGAATGTAAATAGGTCTAAATAGGCAATTCGTAAATATTACGTGTCACTACATAATATTAAATATTTGAATTAAATAAATAAATATCTGCAGACAAATCACACAGATTGACTTAGCCCCAAAGTAAATTTAAGACTTGTGTTATGGAATACTAACTCAACGATACTCTATAACAAATACATGCTTATATAAATAAACATCCCAGACCCAGGTCATCATTTTCCTGACCTGACCGAGGATCGAACCTGGGACCTCCGGAGTGCAGCCTGGCATGGTGACTAGGCCACGTAGGTTGTCGAATTGTTTGAAATTGAAGTACGAATGAATGAATTATGTTTATAATATTTTGGCAATAAACAAACCATATTCAAAGTTTACCACGTTTTTCATTTTATATACAATTGATAGTTTAGTCGCAGAAAAAGTGATAAAATTATTGTCTTTACTATTTGTCGCTAGAAACCTTGGCTCTTCAGCCGAATTTCCCACGCCTACAAAGCTTAACGATTTCTATTCCAGTAAAAATTGCTACGTGCCCCATTATGTCCTAGAATATGGTCATGCGCTCATTTTCGAGAGCGTTTATAAAGAAATACAATGTGAACTATTGATTCGTGAGCTTTTGCACACGACATGTCACATGTTCTGAATAAACAACCCAGGTAAATACACTTGCATATGAGTGCCGTGAATTTTAAGTGTATAGCTGTAGAGATGGTTATTCTTTGCTTGTCAATGTGCAGGAAAAGATGTATGGTGGTCAAATTACGATGTTTGTCCACCTGATATACCTACTCGTATTAGGTAGGAGTGGTGATGGTGAACAGTGTACCAGGGTCGCATTTATGTATGTAGGTAGGTCTGTTCATTATTAGAGAAAAGTTTTGTAGAGATACTGATTGGTATACTTACCGATATTTTGTATGAAGATAAAAATTAACTCAATAACCGGCCAAGTGCGAGTTGGACACGCGCAAGGGGGGTTCCGTACCTTTATCTTAAAAAAATCACGTTTGTTGTATGGGAGCCCCACTTAAATATTTATGTTATTCTGGTTTTAGTATTTTTTTTTATAGCGGTAATACTTATGCATCATCTGTAAAAATTTCAACTGTCTAGCTACTATGGTTCATGAGATACAGCCTGGACAGACAGACGTATACCGGCGTCTTAGTAAAAAGGTTCCGTTTTTAACCTTTGGGTACGGATCCTTATTAAAACTTTTTAATTTCTTCGCCTTACTAGATATGAAATTATAATTTAACAATATGTTACACATTTAACTATCTACGTAGGTAAAAATACAGACATTGAAGATAGTTTGTACCTAATATTAATAAAACTTTATTCATTTACCTGTAGCTCTTTATTATGTCATCGTAAACTTTTCACGATAATAAGCTGACTTGAGGAGTATTACACATCAAGCCATTTATAGCTATTACTAGTATCGGCCAGTAAATAAATAAAATTGGAAACTGCCGTGAGCCATGACTCAACTTGACTCAAGTGATGCGGTCACGTTTGACGGTAGCTGCGCTGCGCCTGCGCCGTATATGGCATTTCACTGTATGGCGAGTACTTGACGATTTTGATATGATGCGATATACCAATATATTAGATCTAGCCTTATTTAGCGAATTATCTTGCATGCAAAAATAAAACCTCAATTCAGGAAACAATGTTAGAAAGGCTGGAATGCCAACAAAATAGTCAATGAAATTATTACAGGCCTTCTCATTACCACCTATCATTACAAAAATAATGACCAGTGTAACTAACTTCGTGAATTCACTCCAATCTAAGAAACTTACGATACATGTACGGCAAAGTTCGTTTCTCGTTAGTAAGATAATTGTGAGTTAGCTGGCCCCAATTAAATAATTCCTTGTTAAATGGCATTGTTTCCGCCTTTGAAAAAGTTTCATTTTAAGGTACGATTTAAATTTAAGGATTTCACCCAGTAACTTAGTCCACCTATTTAAGCCTTTGGCGGCTAGATGGTAAGTAAGATGTTTTTTCTACTCCAGGAATCCTACCGTTATCTCTTATAGCAGCACTTAAACTGAACTTCATTGTTTAATGCTACCATGATACCTTTATAGCAGCCCTTTAACAGATTGTTTTGGTTGACGTCACAAAACCATTCACCTTTTTTTGTATGGAATAGTCCATATGTCTATTTGAAAGCACGAAAACGATTATTGCCCGTCTCAAGTGTCAAATAAAACGATCATTAAAAAGTTACTTTCCAGTAACTTTTATAAAGGATTTTAGTTGGTTTTCTTGTGAATGTGAATATGTTTTTTCTTTACTTTTGATTTTTACAAAACAGTTACTAGATAATTGAAGT
This sequence comes from Acrobasis suavella, assembly GCA_943193695.1. Taxonomy (NCBI): domain Eukaryota; kingdom Metazoa; phylum Arthropoda; class Insecta; order Lepidoptera; family Pyralidae; genus Acrobasis; species Acrobasis suavella. The sequence goes on from OW971943.1 coordinate 7,043,219, forward strand.
AACGCTACCATGGGACCTTAATTAATCCTACTTAATACCTTTTATTGGAAATTTGGATTTCAAAATCAGAGTAAGATATATTACTTCTTTATTTTAGTACAACTTATGTGAAAAATAGTAAGTTATTCCAACTTACGTAACATATTATTTTGTAAGTAATAAATATCAATGCTAATCCTTGTAAAATATTTATTCACACACGATAACAAATAACAACACATTCTTAAGTATAAGTTATTTATTAAAATTCCAACTACATACATTTATACATTTTGTCTTACAGGATTCTTTGGTTACTCTCTGAGAAGTACCATGATGACATCAATTAAAAAATACAAGACAGGATTCACTGGAGCCTGTTATTAAATACAAACAAGACTGAGAGAGCCAGAAGATTACAGCCTCCTTTGGAACCTGTGATTGAACCAGTGAAATGGCAGAATGTTGAATTCCAAGTATTTTACAAGGCTAGATCTGTTGCTAGGCTGGTTCGCTTTTTCACCAGAATACCTGAAAGAAAATAATAGTTTATATTTATGTTATGTCGCAATCTACGAATATCAAATACCTACCCATATTTTGTAATAAAATCCTTTGTGCACTACTTGTGTTTTATAAATGTTGGTGATAGCCTTCCAGGAAGGCTACCACCAACACTTATAAAACCATTCAGAAACAAGGCAGTTAAGCAACAGACCTAGCCTTGTAAAATACTTGGAATTCAACATTCTGCCATTTCACTGGTTCAATCACAGGTTCCAAAGGAGGCTGTAATCCTCTGGCTCTCTCAGTCTTGTTTGTATTTAATAATAGGCTCCAGTGAATCCTATAAGACAAAATGTATAAACGTATGTAGTTAATATTTTAATAAATAACTTATACTTAAGAATGTGTTGTTATTTGTTATCGTGTGTGAATAAATATTTTACAAGGATTAGTATTGTTATTACTTACAAAAAATATGTTACGTAAGTTTGAATACCCAACTGGTTTTGACTTAGGTATGTTGTACTAAAATAAAGAAGTAATATATCTTACTCTGATTTTGAAATCCAAAATTCCAATAAAAGGTATTAAGTAGGATTAATTAAGGTCCCATGGTAGCGTTACTTCAATTATCCAGTAACTGTTTTGTAAAAATTAAAAGTAAAGAAAAAACATATTCACATTCACAAGAAAACCAACTAAAATCCTCCATAAAAGTTACTAAAAACTTACTTTATAAGGATAGCTTTATTTGACACTTGAGACGCAAAATAATCGTTTTCGTGCTGTCAAAATAGACGTCATGATAGGAATAGTACATACAAAAAAAGGGGAATGGTTTTGTGACGTCAGCCAAAACTGTCCTGTTTAAGTGCTGCTATAAAGGTGTCACGGTAGCATTAAACAATGCAGTTCAGTTTAAGTGCTGCTATAAGAGATAACGGTAGGATTCCTGTACTGTTATCTGTCTTTTAAATAGTCCCGAACACTAATATAAGAACATAGATTATATGATTTCAGAAAAGTCTACAGTCTATTCCTAATATAATAGCACATGTGTCGTTATTTCGCCAAAACGATACTTCTAGCCATAGACCTTTAACTTTTTTTCTTTAGATCTACCATACTGCCAACATAATAACATCGTTATTTAAACATATAGTTCCATTTTTCAACCGTGTAGTCACTGAACAAACGGTTTTTTTGTATGAAAAAACATTCGTTTAAGTAACTCCATGTTGCAAAAATGGCACTTTTGGTCACTAGGAAGACGTCAATAAAAAAAAAATAAGTCTTCCATAGATACCTAGTTTCTAGCAAACATATGGTAGTATTTCATACTTTTCTTTGTTTTGGATTTATTTTAGTAAATGTAGTCGTAGAAAAAGTATTGTATGCAACGTTGTATAAGTATGTCAAAAAATGCTCGATGGCGTCTCCTTACGATGCTCGCCAAGGTTCGCATCGTAACCTGTGCCACTCGCATTTTATGAACCTTCTTATACAACTGTTGCATAAAATACTATTTCAGTCGGTCTGTGAAAAGTCAAGATTATATGAAAAAAGTTTTGAAAATTCACTCATTAACAGTTAGTAATTCGAAAGTTTTTCACTATGTTATTGGTGTTTGTGTTTGACCTATCGAGCAGTCATTCGAGTAATCTCTTCTTTATAATTATGTAAGTAGATCAATGGCATAATCATGTAGGTTCAGTTAGGTCTTGTTAGTGGTGACAGACAATTCATCAGATTATAATCTGGCTACAGAGAAACTTTACATTAACTTCGGCATTAACGATGTTGATATCATAAACAGTTTTATTCAATAGACGACTGGATAAATCAAGGTATAACTCTGTAAACCAAATATCATTTTACGTTTATTCCGTTTATATTTTTTGTAATACCTCAGAATTAATATAAGTCCTTAGGTAGTTAAACCATGAATTATACTCTACTTTGCATTATGCCAACTTAATAAGCTTTCACGCAACTACCCTTTATTTCACTGGCTTATAGGATTCATTAGCTAAAATCTTTGTAGGCACTTGCCTGATCCAAACAGATAAAATATATCCTTATTTCTTTGACAGGTCTTTCTGCTCCTTTTCGTCCATATCTTTTTTCTTTCCTTATCCCACGAGGCTTGTGTCACTCCCCTTACTTAGGTATCGAAAAAATATATACCTACATTATTACTATGCACGCTGCGACCACTTCGAACGGGAAAATTCAGTTATAAGAATCGTTTGTTCAGACTTTGAAATTGGCTTGCAATGGATGTATAGGTATCTAACGAAGAGGTGAGGACTTCTGACGTGAGCTAAATTTAAACATAGCGCTAACCACATTGAGTAGATATTTCTTTGAATTTATTTTCTAAGTAAGATTTCTGTACGTGAGCACTAGTACTTATTCTGTGCCATCACTTGTCATTGCATTGGTTACATTATTTTTATCCACATCGTAGGTACTTATCGCACTCCATCAACCTTTTCCTTGACCTTACTCTATTCCTGTGTGCAGGAACCTTCAATAGGACATTCTGTTTGATTCTATCAATAGTCGAAAATAGAACTTGCTTGGACGCTACCGTTACCTACACCATGCCATAAAGTCACATCTTAAACTGTCTCTAAAAAAGACAGCATAGTAACTGATGATTTGAAAATCTTAAGTGTTTTTATCAACGATACAAAAAAGTACATTCACGAATGCCACAATAGTAAAGATATAAATAAACCGTACCTACTTACTTATCGCCGAATGAACAATATGAAACTTCGTAAAGTTTCGAGCAATTGTTATAGTTACAGGAGCATGACCGATATGCTCATTAACAGGGCATTAATACTGCATTGCTCGTGGATGCGTCTTGGCCATAATTTTAGAATAAAATTAAGAAACAATTTGCTACCTATATTTTAACTACTCCGACTTAGGCTATAGGTACAAGTACCCACTAGTAGTACGCCCCGAAAAGACAACTCACGACTCTCTTAAAATAAATAGACAAATTAGATCGTTTTATAATTTAAAATTTGCCTTTTGTAAAATTTCATGGAGATCTGTTTTAATATAATCGGGTATCCGTCCAACAAACAAACGTACGCACTTAAAATACATAATTCTAAACACCGGCTGCAAGACACCAGTATCTTCACACCACAGACGTCCAGTATTTTTTTCGCTAATTTGAATAACACACATATTTCTTTATAAGTACCAAGCTAATATTTGATGTGGGACATTCAGTAGGGTATATAGAGCGGCCTGCATCCAGCGCCTTCCAGCGACCTTGGTCAGGTCGTCTGACCACCTAGTGGGTAGATGTCATACGCTTTTATCATTTTGGGACTCCTTGGCAGAGGCCTATGTTCCATTAGTGGACGTTATGCTCAGGGTATAACTTAGCAGATATTTAGAACAATATATATTTAACTAAGTTTATTTTCAGAAGGTAATTTATTATTGCCTTTGACAGCCTCAGTTTGTTATCTATTTCAAGCGCTGACAGGGAAAAATCATGGGATGTCATACATTAAACGTTTCATGAAATATCGTGTAAGGAACATTCCTTTGTTTTTGTAGTTGAAATCTGACTTAGTCTACATAGACTAAGTCAGATTTCAACTACAAAAACTCCTATGTATCGTTTACGTTTATAAATAAGTACAATAAATGTAGGCCAGTGTTTTATCAAAATAAACCTGTCACCGAGGCAAGGCTATCATCGATCATAGATTGCGTTTGGCCACGTAACTATTGGTCCTAACTTTATCGCCCTCCAGAGCGCATGAGAATGATGCAGGTTTCCCATATAAAGGATGGAACCTACCACCGACACATATACCATTACACACCCACAAAACATTAAGCCAAGCAAGAAAGACCTTTATAACATTGTCAGTAAGAATGTAAACAAGATCTTAGAAGTGAAAAATACAACTTTGTAATATATACTGGCCCCTGTCTTAACTAAGAAACTGCGTACATTAATACTAACGACTAAACTACTATTCATTACAACTTTATACCATCGTACAAAAGTAATAGAAACTAAAATTGTCTACATTCTTCTGAAATATTTAAAGGAGTTTGTGTACATATATTTGAAGAATGGACTCAATTACATACGTTTATTCGTGAAGGTGATATGTCGCTAATTACGTATACTTGTAAGGATCTGGTGTTATACCGAAATGCTAATAAAATTTTATAGCACTACAACAACAAAATTAAATTAATTGTTTGTACATAAAAGTCGATGAACACTCATTACATTAAATTAAAGAGCACTTAGTATAGGACGACTCTGTAGTCAGTAAAAAGTTGGTTTCTATAAACAACAAATTTAGTAGAGTAATCGATAAAATTAAACATGACTGAAGTAAGTAGGATCCAGTGTAAGGTACAGTAGGATAAGTAGCTTATTAGTATTGCGGCAACCAGCAGGCGACTTCATTCATGAGTTCATTAGTTAGTTGCAGAACCAGTCCGCGTTAGAAAAACAAAATATGCAGTTGTAAGTAACAGAAAATCTCTGTTCATTGAAGAAAAGCCTAGTGTTTGCGCTAATTGGACATTAGTTCACGGACTGCATCAGAATCGAGCTGCTTCGAAAAATCCGTTTCACCTTTACTGCCCAGGAAATAAGTAAGGTTTTACTTTAAAATTTGACATTCCAGCTGAAGTGTAATTCTAAAAATTCTAGTAAGAACTCGCCGAGCTAACGTTAGGAACGTACGCTATTGGTAATTTATCATATTTTCTCCAGTTAATGGTATATTTGATTCATACACTTTTTATATGCATTTAAGAAACACGCGTTATTTCCTGCCACTCTGTGGCCTGACTCTTTAGACTTCATTACCACCTACCAACACAAAAATAAGGACCACTGCAACTAATTTTTGAATTCACTCCAATCTAAGAAACTAACAAGAAATGTATAGCAAAGTTCGTTTCTCGTCAATAAGATAATTGTGAGTGTTAGCTGGCCCCAAGCCCCAATTAAATAATTCCTAGTTAAATGGCGTGGCTTCCGGCTTTGGAAAAATTTCATTTTAAGGAACGACAAAAAAAATTTAAAGATTTCAGTAAGTAACTCAGTCTACCTATTAAAGCTTCCTAAACCTACCTATTAAAGGACGACCTCCGTGGCGTAGTGGTCGCCATTCTAGTCCGCCACCCAGAGGTCTCGGGTTCGATTCTCGGCCAGGAAAAGTTGTAAAATGGCCTTTTTCAATTGTCCTGGATCTTGGATGTTTATCTATATATGTAGATATTTGTTGTAAAATATAGTATCGCTGAGTTAGTGTCTTACAACACAAGTCTTGTACTTACTTTAAGGCTAGCTTAATCAGTGTTATTTGTCCCTATATATTTATTTATTTAAAGCTTTCAGTGGCTAGATGGATAGTAGGATGTTTTGCAGTCGGTACCTAAATATAGGTACTTACTAACTGTACAATAACTACACGATAAACTGCCTGTGTGTGCTACTGAAATTATGATGATTCCTAATGACGGCGGAGTTTAAATCAGTGGTCCATAGCAATGCAGTCGTTGAACTTGGATTATAGTTATTTATTCATATTTTTTAAGTAGGTACGCTAGGTATCTACTCTTGTTGCCATATCTAGCCGTCACGGTGTGGTCACAGTAAGTAACTTCGTTAATTTACAGACCACTAAAATTGAATTTATTTTTATCTTTTATACCACGCACAAGAAATTAATTATACTTATTCTGAATCCATCGAAAAGTAATTTTATTGTAGCTTTGTTTGTGTAAAGAGAAAACATCCAAGGTACGAACAGTGATACCTATCTAGGATATGTACGAGTAGTATGTGCAATGTATGGGCATATTCAATTTTTATAAGATTAAGATCTTAACTTAATATTGATGAATGATTGATGAATGATGAATTTTGTATTGATTTTTGAACGAGCTAGCGAAGAGAGCTAAATTCTCCGAGTCTACTAGAACAATCCGGCGTTTGCATGTACGAGACGGTATGTATGTATGTAAAACGATAACTTGAGTAATTTTGATAGGAGCTTTATGAACCAATAGAATTTTTAAGTTCGAACATGAGCCAAATCCGTCAAGGGGTTACCGAGAGGGGCAGGTAAGTTTACAGTTTGGGCAAACTTCTAGTGTAATTTAGTTTGGTAAAGAAGGACAAAAAGAACTAAGGAGGATAGAAAACTTTGTGACACCTAGAGGCTTGCGATGTTTCCAAAGTTGTATTGAAAGGGAAGGAAAAAAAACTAGGGAAAAAGGGAAATATTCATGAAAGATATAGCTACGCCATGTAATTATTGTTAAGTTTTTGAATATATAATTAGGTACGGTTTTCAACTAATTCATTTATGTACACTATTTGTGCCATACCTTGGAAGATTGTGGTTTTACCAATAAACGAAAAGACGACAAATTATGATGGAAGAAGACATACAATTTTCTACACAAGAAAATTGGTCTTCCATGTAGGCTTGAGTCTTTACTACTACTAGATACTTGTAAGTACGAATGAATTCGATAATCTGTGGTTCAGTTAAGGATTTAATTTTCACAACACCAATAAGTCAAGCGCAATCCTAACATTTTTATGTGCAATTCTACTAGATTCTGGCGCCGAGACTTGCCGAAGAATTCATAAATTGCATTTTTCTATTGGAGATTTATATTTTTTACTGAGTTCCATAGGTACTAACTTATCGTAAATCTTTTGATGTAGTAACATAAATCAAAGATAATAATAAGATATGTATATATGAGCGAAATTGAAAACAAACACCAGAATATCGTTTAAGATCATTGTAAATAATTGTTTAAAAGACGTCAAGCTCTGTCAGATGCCTCTAGGTAGGCAGCTTGAAAAATCTGACAGTAGTGTTGGTCACCCACGAAAAAAGCATATACTTACTTAATTACATTACTTCACCGTTCGCTTTCTTTGGGGTTTTTTAATATGTTTATTAATTTGGTACATACAATGCTATGTACTTTAAAATCGGCTCTCTCTCATCTCAGCGTTTTCCCAGTTGCGTCCTCAGCTGCAAGCTGAGAAGCCCGGGGTCCGCTTTCCGACTTTTTCTTCTCCACTTTGCACGGTCTTGAGCATCCTTGGTTGTAAGACGATTAGCACGCATATCATCTTTGACGACGTCAAGCCAGCACTTCTTCGGTCTACCCCGCCTGCCGGGCCCCGGCGGAGGCGGCATGGCTATACATTTGTTTCCCACGTAGCTTGCCGGCTTTCGTAGGACGTGACCGTACCAGCGTAGGCGACTTTCCTGCAGTTTGTCCGCTATGTCACGGACATGAAGACTGCCGCGGATGCGGGTGTTTCTAACACGATCTCTCCGTGACACTCCGCATATCCAACGCAGCATTTGCATCTCCGTGACACGCAACTCCTGCTTGTGCCGCTCAAGCAAAGGCCACGCTTCACTCCCATATAAAAGGACAGGTCTAATGATGGATTTGTAGACCTGTCCCTTCAACCTAACCGGCATTTTGGGGTCACAAATGACACCAGTCACCTCTCGCCACTTTGCCCATGCGGCAGATATACGGGCCTTGACGTCGGCATCGATGTCTCCGGACGCGTGAAGTACAGATCCCAAGTATTTAAACTGGTCCGTACGCTTGACCAAGTCTTCGCCTATGCGTACGGGTGGGGGATCTGTAGCATTGCAAGCCATATATTCAGTCTTCGCCACATTTAGCTTCAGACCACCGTTTTCAAGCGACTCCCTCCACACATTTGCGCGTCGCACCAGTCTCCCTCTGTCCGCATCCGCCAGTGCGATATCGTCAGCATACACAAGCAGCCACGGAGGTTGCTCGTGTGTGTCTCTGATGCTGTCAGACACTTCGTCTAATATCACACTGAACAGGTACGGACTGAGAACCGAGCCTTGGTGAACCCCGACTGTAACGGGGAAGGGTTTGGAGTCACCAACAGCAGTCCTAACTATGGACTCGGAATCGCGGTACATATCGCGGATTATGTCAGTATAGATCTCTGGCACCCCTTTGGCCCTCAGAGCCCACCAGATCATCTCTCGAGGAACACAGTCAAAGGCCTTCTCCATATCCAAAAACAGGAAATGGAGAGGCGTATTCTTTGCCCTGTATTTCTCCATGATGACTCTTAGGGCAAAGATAGGGTCCGTAGTGCCTAGGCCGGGGCGAAATCCATACTGACACTCCGAGACTGTACACTCCTGTCGGATCCGAGAGTCTATTATCCTCTCAAAGAGCTTCATGGTGTGGGACATGACCTTTATACCGCGGTAGTTGCTGCACTCTTGCACCGATCCCTTTCCTTTAAAGACTGGAGTAATAATACTCAGCCTCCATTGGTCAGGGATTTTACCGGTGAAGAGTATGCGGTTAAAAAGGTTTGTTAAGATGTCCACACCATGGGAACCCATAGCCTTCCAGGCTTCGATGGGCACTCCATCGGCTCCGACAGCTTTCCGGTCCTTCATGCAGCGAAGAGCTGAGTGGACTTCCTCAGGCGTTATTGGTGGCACTAATCCTTGATTTGGAGGGAGGTCCGGTGGCTGCACCTCTTTATGCTGCTGGTTCAGTAGCTCGTGAAAATAAGAGCGCCATCTCTCCTTCACCGCGAGGTCTTCGCATAAAAGGTTGCCGTTAGGGTCTTTAACACAGCGGCACTTGGAGATATCCTGTGCCGCTTTGACCCTGGAACGTGCCAACTTATAGATAAGCTTCTGCCCCTCAGGCGACTCCAATCTATCGTACAATGGCTGTACGTGGTTACGCCTGGCCCGGGCAACGGCTTTCTTAGTGGCCCGTTTTGCAACCCTGTATGCGTCGTGGTCTTCAGGAGATCCGGACGCTTGCCACGTTTTAAAGAGTGCTTTCTTCACCCTTGTCTCCCTCTGGACTGTGTCGTTCCACCACCAAGTTTCCTTGTCACACTTGCGTCCACCCTTTGACATACCCAGCACTGCCTTCGCCGCACCAGTGATAGCTCCCTGAATCTTGTCCCAGTGAAGCTGGATTGGTTCGCCATCGGTTTCGTCGCATTTGTTGCCGATCGCAGTTGCGAACTCTTGGGACTTGGATTCTCCGAGCCGCCACCACTTGATTTGGCGTCGACAGCGCTCAGTGGGCTTGCCAACAGGCTTAATGCGAAGATCCATGACAAGGAGACGGTGTTGCGCAGTGAGACTCTCGCCGGGTATGACTTTGCAGTTGGTTACTTTGCCGATATGGTCTCTTCTGGTTAGGAAGTAATCGATTTGGGTAGCGCGTCCCCCGCTCCTGTAGGTGATTAGGTGCTCGGATTTCTTTCTGAAAAACGTGTTCACGATGGCGAGGTCGGCCGCCGCACTCGTTGAGAGGATTTCTCCACCCTCCGGATTGCGACTTCCGTATCCATAGCCACCATGAACACGCTCAAATTCCTCACACGCCTCACCCACATGACCGTTCAAGTCGCCGCCCAAAACGATTGCCTGCGACAAGGGGATGCCACGCAGCACGCTGCCGAGTAGGTCCCAGAACCTCGTCTTTTCGGCGTCTTCACAGCCAGCCTGTGGCGCGTAGGCGCTTATCAAATGAGTCATAACCCCTTCGACAAGCACCACCACGACCATTAGCCGGCTGCTGAAGCGTTTTACTTCCAAGACGCTATCCTGAAGCCCCTCTGACAGCACTACGGCCACCCCATCCTCGCCACCAGGTGCACCGGTGTAGATCAGCTTGTAACCATTCCCAATGGACCGGGATCTGCAGCCTTTCCACCGAGTCTCCTGCAGGAACGCCACGGCCACTTTTCGCCTGGAAAGTACGTCGGCCAGCTCCCTCGTGCGTCCAGTTAGCGTGCCAATGTTCCACGTTGCAAAGCGGAGTTTCTGGGTTGGGGCTCGCGTCTTTGGCCGTGTCCACCCCAGACACGGTAGCCCTGGCCCACTTGTCACAGGAGTCGGGCGGGGCTCCTGCGCGCCATTTTGCGGTGGCGCCCTATCCCTATGCCTGACTCTTTTATTTTTTCTTTCCATTTTTGATTTGGCTTTATTTTACAACCGGCCGCCTGCCTGACGTCAACCCTCCTTGGGAATGCTATTGTAGCACAAGCTATTAGTGCTTTTTTATTTTATTTTATTTTCCTTTAGTCGCCTCTTACGACATCCACAGGAAGAGATGGAGTGGTCCTATTCTAACCCGGAACCACGCGGGGGATACTTTAAAATCGGCTAATGTAGACTAATGACTATAGGTTAGCCGATTTTAAAGTAAGTTGGTATATTATATTTAGATTGGTCAAATATTTGGGGAAAAACTAAAGCTATGAAATTTCCGTTACATGAAAAGAACATGTGCAGTCAGTGAATAGGGCTTGGAAGGTTAGTTCTTCTCATTTTGACCCATAACTGTTTTATTTTTGGTATTAAGGTAGATTCCCACTAAGCCTTTGCCTAGCAGAGGGACATAAACGGCTAAATAAAAAAAGTAGCCTACTCACCATTAGTTACTAAGCTGTAAGTTCTGTGCGCGTGTAATATTTGGCTATCATATGCATTTGCCTTGCCTCAACAACATTATAAAATTATGGTGATAATTGAGTGGAGTGGAACCATTTTGCTGGCTCTATATGGGGATGCAGGCTTTGGTATTTATATTTTAATATGTATAAGACACTAAACAGACCATAATGGTGCATAACTGCGAAATTATAAACGAGTTATACAGACATTAGAACATGTATGAGGCATGTTACAAAAATAAAGGACATTTTGCGAAAATGAAATATGGAAGTAATAAGACTGATAAGTGATTGAAATGTATATTTGAATTTATATATACATAGTCAAGTCGTTTTTGAATTTGAATTCATATACCTACTATATTTTTCAAGATATGTTAATAGTTGTTTTAATGACATCGTACTTAGGTAAGTATAAGTAACGAGTTCTTTACCTAACCTAATGTTGTTAGTGTAGAAGATTTCGCTACCAGAATAAAAATAATATAGTTTTTTTTTTTTTAACTATAGCCTATTATTTTCCCGTTTTTGGCAAAAGCCCCCCTTATTACACTTAGATTATCCCTATTTATGAGAAATAATTCTGTGAAACTTAGACTTAGGTACTTAGGGATACCGGATGTTAAGTTTCGCCGATATGCTAATGCCTAAGTAAGTACTTGACGATATGACTTTAGGAAAATTTGTTCATATTAAGGGGCTGAATCCATGGTCCAGTCGCCAAGGCGTTCGCCTTGTGAACTGGAGGTCGTGGGTTTGAATCCGACTGGGAAGCATACTTCATGAAAAGTTGTTTTTAGCCTGGTCAGGATATTGCAGGCTTGAATCACCTGGTGTGGGTCCCGAACGCCATCTAGCGTTTGCTCATCAAACCTATCCAAGGATTGGTTCTGGTCTACTCTTTAGGTTGCGGAGGTCAGATGGCAGGCGCTCTGTGTAAAATTTTACCAGTAACCTCGTCATATCACCTTGGTTAGGTAAGTGGACTCCGGGCTCTAAAGCGTTACGTCTGAGGATGCAACCGGAAATACGCTAGGATGGTGATGATTAAGGGGCTGAATCACCTTCAAGATGATTTGTGTCACCCTTAAATTTACCCCTGGTACAACAATACAATATAAAAATATGTCTAAGTAAGTATTAGGTACCTAAGTCGGCGAGAGATATTTCAAAATAAAATCGCAGGAGAAGAAATAGATAAGTATGTCGCATTTAGATTTAATCCGCTGTTTGACAAATTCTCTGGTTGATTGGCATTGCAGCTCGGTTTTGCATCACAGATGTCTACAACGCGAGGGGATGCTTAAAAAAATTGTAGATTTCCACGTCATTGAAGCCACATATTTTGGTAGACCCCTCGTAAGCTCGCTTGAATTGAAGCCTCACGGATTTCAGGTAAGTCTTTAGTCATAACTCTATCATACTTCATAACATACAAATTGATTTTGACTTCGACCAAAATAAATTGCTGATTGCATACCTATCTATAAACGCAGTAAATAGGTACCTATATAACAAGCACTCTTGCCACTCTTGGACTGGAAATCCTGACCTCAGAGCATGAATCATGCGACCTGATACAACGAAGCCTCTCGCAACCACAGACACTTGCGACTTCGGCACAATTTACAATAAATCGGCCAAGTTAGTGTCGGGCCACGCTCAGAGTAGAGTTCCGAAGTTAGGAAACATAATTTAACATGTTTACTACCCAGTTTTAAACAAGTGCCTACTAAGTATTAGGGATGTGGACTAGCTCCAAAAAATTATTGTACTTAGTTCGTCAGATTATTCAAAAATAATAGTGCTGAGGTAAACCGTGGACGAATAGACGGACATATCGAAACTATAAGTATATCTTTAAGGGACTTCGGAACTTCAAAGGTCAATAAATACCTAGAAGTAGGTATAAAATGTTGAATTCGCCACAATATATCTTTGTAATCTTCATGTCAAATTAACTCTAATTTTTGTTGTGTCTGGCTTTAAGTTACGTCTACGACTCGTAGATTGCTACAAGTTACGAAAGCTTAGAAAACATTTATTACCTTTTTACCAGTAGTACAAGCAAGTCCATATAAAAACGTTTTTATTTTCACTGTGCAATTACTTTGGAAATACTTGGGGAGACCTACGTCCAGCTTAGTAAACTTATTCAAGACTAAAAACCGACTTCACCCCCAAACTACTTAAACCTATTTTGATCAAATTTCAATAGCCACCTGCCAAGAGGTCCCTGTCAAATAAAAAAGAATTTTCCAAATCGGTCCCGGTATCTTTGAATAATCGGTGAACACAAATAAAAAAAATCGCGACGAATTAATAACCTCCTCATTTTTGGAAGGCGGTTAAAAAAATTGAATGTAAAAATCCCAAGTCCCCAATATTCGAAGCACCTTACTACAGCGGCGCCAGTCGGTTACACCATACAGATTTCATCTGCGAGGTTTCGGCGGCAACAATACGTGACTCCCTTTTTTGGACACTCTTTATGCTTTTTTTAGCGTGCTTTTTGCTGAAACCCCCGATATGGTGACATTTATGTGCCTATTGTTTGCAGCTTTAGCGTTTAATGCGTGTGTTTGTTGGATTAATTTCTGACTTGCTTTTTTAACCGTATTAAGACATTAGACGACCTCCGTGGCGTAGTGGTCACCATGCTAGTCCGCCACCCAGAGGTCCCGGGTTCGATCCCCGGTCAGGGCAAGTTGGAAAATGGGTCTTTTTCAAATTGTCCTGGGTCTTGGATGTTTATCTATATATGTATGTATATGTTATAAGATATAGTATCGTTGAGTTAGTATCCCATAACACAAGTCTCGAACTTACTTTAGGGCTAACTCAATCAGTGTTATTTGTCCCTATTTATTTATTTATTTAGGCCATTTAAGTCCAGTTCAGATTTGTTTATTGCATAATGCTATGCAATCAAAGCATGGGCATGTCGACTGTTCCACCGTCTCCTTTCCTACGCTTCTACCTAGGAATTAACAGTAAAGATGTCTGACCTAACACGTTTTCCAAATAACTTTCTTGATTCCCAACCACTTTTTAGTAAAATGGCCTAAATAACATCGAGAATATACCGACGAATGTTTTTTATTATCTATTTCACCGATGCTGTTTTACCCTCTTCAACGTACCTTAATTTTGCCATTTGGGATAAGTACCTTCCTAGTTTCGTACTGAAAAAAAAAGGAAAGTAGGCACCTACATCTTTGCATGGAATCCGGAATACAAATGCCTACAGACCTGTGGTCCCTTCGGTTTATTAAAAATATGAGAGTCACTGGGACTATTTTCAAAAGTCCAATGAAGTATTGCCATTTTTAAAACATTTATAAGGCGTACTGCCTTATAAATGTTTCATAAAAATGGCAATTTTAATCTGTAAGTAAAGGCAGGATGTGATAATTTTTTTATATACATAAGTACTATCACGTTTTTATCTCTAATGGGGCAGACAAGAGCATTTTGTATCTTGCAGCTCTAAGCAGACAAAGCCCGGAGCCGCAAGACTAAAAAGCCACTTTTAGCGTGATGGCGGGCGAGAATATGAAAAAGGTATCAATAAAGTGATGGGTTCCTAACCGCATCGCTTATTATATTTCGCATTTTCACCCTTTCCCTCGATCGGCTTTACGATCTGCAAGGGAAGAGAAGCAGCTGATACATTCTACATTTTTTCTTTTCTCACAGACCATTATGGGAGAGAATATTTAATACCTGCATTATCGCAGCTAGGTAGGTACCTAAGTATAGGTATATAGAGAATTCATCATCATCATCACCATTTCAGTCGCATAACGTTCACTGCTGGACATAGGCCTCTCCCAAGTATTTTCAAAATGATATTGAGAATTGCCATGTAGTTTCTGCATTCTCTGAACCGCTCCAACCGATAAGCCAGAGATAACCATAAAACATGTGAACCCTAAAATTAATTACAATCTCCCTGACACAAGCAATTTACGCCTGAAGCTCTTAACATCTTACGTCTTCCATATTAGGAACCAGACCGGTTGTTTACCTACTCTTTTTGGCAATGTTTTTTGGCTTTCGAAAACATTGGAAAGTACCTAAAGGAATTGAGTACCTACTTTATTAAAATTTGCATATAAAAATATGCCTTAAGTTTGTATATTTGGTTACTTTTAAGGAAATAAAACGTCACAAAATAATGTCACTTGTCATGATCATATTAATTTTCAACGTGATTTTAGATTTATTATTGCAGAAAAACTAAAATTAGGTGCAATACTTGACTCCAATCCAAGTAAAGAAACTATGGCGTCATTTGTCTATATTCCATTCAAATCTCACAACATATACATTGAAAAAAAAAAATGATTGCTAGTAGTAAAAAATTTTGCTACATATTACCAAAATCGAGTGACTGCTGAACTCAGTGCTACTAGTAGTTAAAATGTGTTTTTAATCTTCGTTGTAATTTAGGACCTGTAACTTTATGCTAATAAAAAGAAAAGTTTGGTATCTACTAATCAAATAGCAAAACTGGTTCAGCTAGTTCTTTTTCTTACTGTTTTTTTGACGTTTGGAAAACAGTTTGATTAGAGTTATTGAAAAGTAGAGAATTTTAGCTACCTACTTTCTGCACGTCCATAAAACAGCTTGGTTACCTATATCTCTTAAAATAATATACTTCGCAGGAATGGTGTAAATGTTATACGTTTAGTAGTATTTATAAAATTTCGGGCCGAAAAAGATATAAATTTAAATTAAGGGGATACACTTGAATTTTTCGGGTTCTAGTGCTGCCCCCATTTAAAATAATATATTGGAAAGGAAACGGAGATATCATTTAAAATTTTGTCTTGACCAAGCCCTGGATACCTCTTCAAACTATTTTATGAAGTACTGTTTTACAGTTTAAATTAAAAACGTAAAGCTTTTCTACGCACATTTGCGAACAACGGCCATTTTTGGCTAATGGCCCTTATTTCTTTGGGTGGCACTTTAAAACATAGACTTTTAAACAAGTTAGAATAGTTATACCTAAAATGTTGTAAACCCACTGTAAACTAAACACATAAAAAGAACAGTTTCTTTTATATGTCTGTGCTTTTAACCACAAACGGAACATTGCCCAAAACAGTTCAGCAGTGATAACTCGTAGCAGTCTCGCTCGCTAAAACAAACTGATCCACCATGATGTTCCATATTAATAAATAATTCTTTGATCTCATCTAATTGACAAAAAACATTCATGAAGATTCAGTCAAAGGCACTCGATTATCGTCAGACATACATAAATGCCGCATTATCCAAGTGGATTCGAATGAGCTCGCTCGCTTCGCACACAATAATAAAATCTGCGCCTGCTAGAATTTAATTTACTATTTTATACAATTTTGCTACTTTTTAGTCAGCAGCAAGCATTTCTGTTTATTTTTCGGAATTAGGGTGGCCCTTCCAGACCGCTGTGTCATCAACGCGAGCATAGTTTGGAAAGCTTGTTGTTTCATCCAGGGCAATGCTAGAAAAAGAGGCAAACCAAAAAAGAGAGATAGCGCCTGAGGGCACAGTTTGTATTATATTGAATGAAATTAGTATTATTATTAACTATCCACTGAACGAATATTAACTATGCATAGGGAGCGGAAATTTCATAAAACTTGTTCCCGGTGATACTTTTTTGTACAAGTGTGTGAAATAAATGTTATGTATTCAAACTTTTCATCACATTTGTAAGGTTTGTATCGAAATATTTTTTTTACCCATACAATTTATGAATACTTTATGAACGTTCGAAGTTCAGCTAAAATTTATGCGAAAAAGCAGATTTTTGGAGGCTTATACTGACTTTGAATTTCTAATTTTTTAAATTTTTTGTATCGATAGAAACCTCGAAACAGCGCACAAGATACCTGTGACTTCAAAAGTTTTCAAGAAAGATCAGATACAACGCCATAATCACGTACGAGGGTTTGTATGAAAAGGGAAGGCCGCTCTTAAGAAAATAATATGATATTGGAGAAATTATGCTGCCAGCCTTTGGGCATGTTACCACGGGGCAGCAGTTTGTCAGGGCTTTTTTATTTATGAGTTATTTAAAATATTAGCTTAGTGTTATTGTTTTTTTAATTAATTAATTATAAAAGGATATGAATCACTGTTTTTTAAATAAATGGTCCGGAAGTATAGAACCTTATGGTAGGGTTAACGACCTCCGTGGCGTAGTGGTCACCATGCTAGTCCGCCACCCAGAGGTTCTTGGTTCGATCCCCGGGCAAGCAAGTTGGAAAATGGCCTTTTTCAAATTGTCCTGGGTCTTGCATGTTTATCTATATATGCATTTGTTATAAAATATTGTATCGTTGAGTTAGTATCCCATAACACAAGTCTCAAACTTACTTTAAGGCTAGCAGCTAGGTCATTCAGTGTAATTTGTCCCTATATATTTATAGAAAAAAAAAGATTTGTTATTAAAATTTTTGTATTTGACTCCAAATACTTTAATTTAAGCATTATAAAATATCTCACTTATAATAAAACAAAATCAGTGTTATTATGAATCGCAGTCTAACCTAGGGATTTGTTTTAAACTATTATTAACAGGCGTGCATGATAATGTTTGTATGTATTATTCACCCAAATGAAGTTGAGAGTCACAAAATTGAATTTGACATATTGCAGGAAGTCTTGTTTTGGGTGGATAATAGTTTTAATCATGTACTCAAGATTGGCCCCGTTTCGTCATAAGGTACTTAAAACAATTAATGTTATACTTGTATTTACAATTATTATACCCACCACCTTTAAATTGCTATTCGGTACTTAAACTTAATAAGTATTACCACCAGTTTCCATAATTTAATATACCTAAAACTGAATTTTTCGCTTAACTCAAAAGGAAACTCATTTTTGGATCTCCACTTTCTGAAGACTCTGTTTGTTCCAGATGACTGCTTTGCTCAAAATAACCCTTGCAAGCAGACAGCGTGGTTTGGTGATTGCAGTAGATGGTATAAAGTAATTGCGCAGATGATGCTGTCTATTCCCTGTTACTTATACATCCCTTAGTCGTCTCTTGCAGCTCCTAAGGGAATAGAAAGAGCAATGACAAATTAAGTACATTCAGTTGTAAAACAAGTAATTATTTAAAAAGAATCTTTTTTAAAACAGCTTTTATCTAAAGTTTGCTCCTCAAGACGAATCAAACGAGCCCAAACTTGATGAAGTTTCCTCGTTTTATCACAGAGTTCCGTTGGCTACCTTTCGGCTCCATCATCAGATCAGCTCCATGTCATCATAATATTGCATTGTCACTCAATATACGTAAGTGTGCAAAATTTTAGCTCAATCGGAAACTGGGAAGAGGGTCAAATTTAACTTGCCAGATTTGATTACAGATAGACAGACCGACAGACAACGGGACAGGTGAAATTAAATAAAAGCTTGTATAAAATTAAATAAAATAGGCCATCCAGTGACCCATTTGGCTTATTTTACATTTGTTTTATGTTAGATTTTTTGTACATTTTATCCATAAATGAAGTTTAATTACTTATGTTTTTTTTAGTTTTAACATTAAATAGATAGGTATCTTGATATATTTTGGATTAAGTAAACAATCAACTTTTACTCAATTTCCTGGAATAGTTAGAAAATGACTTTCTAAAAAGTAACAAAGACAAGCTCTTAATTAACTATGAATAACTTAAAGAAAGATATACTTCGGACGGTCTTTTTAATTCTTGGTTATCCAACGACATGCATATGTCAACTTAAGAGATGATCTGAAGTTGGCAGACATTTGATAATCGATAAAAACCGATCATCAGATAAAAGCCGAAAGCACACCAACTGCGGTGCAATTTTTCTAATGGACAGTTTTTTTTATTGTTTGTTGTTTTAAATTATACCTATTAGTTTAATGCCTCCGCGTTTAAAAAATGGCACTAGAGCACAGTTAAAGATGCAACTGGCCATTGCCAGTTGCATCCTCAACTGTGCTCAAGTGCTTAAACTTAATATGCATTCATATGGATGAGAAGTAAAGTAATATGCATTACCGATAACGCCATCCCTGTACAGGTTTTGTGGGGCCAGTTTTGTCAATATTCAATTTTATGGCGCACTCAATCCACCGTCGTATTGAAGCACCGAGTCCCTCCAAAGTGTGGCTTAGATGGCCCTGTGCAAGCTCGAGATTTGTCAAGGAAATCCAGCAAAGCCGCAACATACCTACTCCTCTGTGCCACCCAAATCCTGTAATCGGATGTGAAACGTTGAATAAGGTACAAGGCATTATTATTGAACATGAACACATCAGACTATCGAGATAATATACATACTTTTTATAAGCTAAATAATTGATAATTCTTGAACATTAAATTCATACATATTTTATATGGGTCGGGTACACAAATTAGATAGTTATTGTCAAGGTCGGGTAGGCAGTGTAGGCACGTAACGTCAAAAAGTTACAAATCTCTTAAACAACATTAAAATCAAAATACAAAACAAACATATAAATAAATATGCCCAGTGTTGCTAGCTAGTTAATCAAAAAAGGTCGGAATCTTTGTTAAAAAAGGCCGACTTTTGGCATGAAAGGCTGAAATTGAAATAAAAAACGTTATTTACTTAAATCTTTATTTTAATGGTTCAAACAAGTTTAAAGGATTAAGGTGAGCAACAATTTCCTTTGTATGGCGTTAGGTTTTGTCTCTTTCATTCGTAATTATAACACTTTACTCGCTGTAAACTGTCGTGAACTCGTGCAGACGTGAGTCACCTGTGGTGCGATTTTTCAAACGCGGAGTCACTATACGCATTGTGTTTTGCATGGAAAACCATTCGATTATGTGACTCCGCATTTGAAAAATGGCACTTGCGAGGCAAGCATGCTTACGGCGACAAATTTTATCCTTCTAATTTGTCGCATTTCGCGTAATTTACCGCAACAACATAGACAAAACTGAGCGACGAAATAACTTTCATTCATAAAACGTAGTTTATCTCATGCCTATCTCCCGTGCGAGCATGGTTTTGACAGGTCAAAGTAGACATTTCGACGGTTGGCAACGTGAAGTCGTGTTTTTTGTCGCTGATGTGCTAGACCCGTATAAGACTCAGTTAAACCATTTTCAATCGTATTTTAATCAGTTATTCCATTGAACTAATATAAAATGTATATTTACATTCTTAAATGTAGGCAGACATCTTTAAACAATGTATTATAACATTTCATTTCAATAATTTTTAATACTCTTTGGTTGTAGTATTTTTTCTAGGAATTATTACGTACTTATATAAATCTTTTATCCATCGTGATTGTTTTACAAAAAGCGTGTTTTAATTTAAAATTATGATTATTTAGCAGACATTAAAAACACTGTTTAAAACCTGCCTGCGTGTGACGGACGACTAATTTTACTACGTTTCCATTCATAATTTTTTTCTTGTCGTGTACATTTTTACAGAGGGAAAATACGTAAAGACCTCTTAGATAAAACATCATACTAAGGCCACTGGAGTGCTATTTTTCATTTAAGGACTCACCAAAACACAAAACGTATAGTTTAAAAAACCATTTGGCCGTATTTTTGAAACCGTCGTGTCAGCTAAAAACAATATTATTTTACGCAGGAAACATCGAAAATATGTCTATGGTTTTCTAAGGATTTCACCATGAATGAAAAAGCAGCATGAATCGGAACGATTCTTCATGAAAAGTTTCTTGACATGTCTACGCCACAAATGTCAAAATTACGAGTGGTCGAAACCACTCGTGCAAATCCTTCTCATACGATCATTTCAAAAATGCGCCCGTTTGGAAACGCTCGCGTAAACCATTCGTAATGTGACAAGTGATTTCAAAAACGTGTTCCCAGTGGTCCCATTTTTCAAACGCGGATTCACAAATGAACGGTTTTTTGTATGGGAAAACCATTCGTTTAGGTGACTCCGCGTTTCAGAAATAGCACTTCAGTGGTGCGATTTTTCAAACGCGGAATCACTAAACAATTTGTATAGAAAAACCTTAGAGCAACACGGAAGGGAGTAGCCATTCGCCGATAGTACAAGCCCAAACGGGCATACGCATTCGATAAAACTAGTTGCACTCGGATTTCTTACTAGACCGAATCTAGTCCATCCTGATCACTACTTCGTTTGTGATCCAGTCGCGCAAGTGAACGCTGTCATACTACGAATTGCTCAGTTTTTTTGCTGCAAGAAGAGGTTTGGGACAGTAAACTTACAAAAAGATGGTGTAACATTTCATATGTAAGTAAATCTTTAACGTAATAATGTTATTTAATTAGATTTAGACACCTAATTCGAATATTTTATTATAATACTTTTGTTGGATTTGTTTACCAACATTGAGTACGCTCTCTCAATTCTCTCATACAAATTTCGGGTCGGTCGAGCGATAAATCCGACTTCTCGCCGATAGACCATCTAGTGATGCTACCTTTACATTTTACTCAAATGTCGATAATTTGGGTGGCGAGCGTCGCAATATAACTGCGTTAAATAAGTTTTTGTCAGGGTTTTTAACCTCCGACGCAAAAAGAGGGGTGTTATAAATTTGACGCTAATGTCTGTTGGTCTGTCTGTCTGTCTGTGTATCTGTATGTGGCATCATAATCAATCATTCAATGCGGTTTTTTACGAGAAATAAGTTCCCTTGCGGTGGATCTTAGCTTTGTTTTAAAGAAAATCGATTCAGCAGTTTAAAAGTTATAGAGGGTTAACGCCTGCAAGTCAGGACTTTCTCTAGCAAATTTTAGATGGCGCTAAATATAAAAAAAAACGGGAGTTCCGCTACTCATTACTAGATAACGTTCTTGAGAGTCGGGGGGTTTTTAACTTTCCTAGCAAAAATTTGTATTTATATGAACTACCTACTATGTATAGTATACAACTTAAATTTACAAAAAAAAAACAATATTGACTCAGACCGTGAAACTGAACTAATATCTTCATGGAACATTAGTCGTAAGCTGAAAATTATATCGACTTCATACAAAGTGACTCACTTCGAGCGAACAAACTAGAGGTCTTAAACTTTGTTTCCATAATTTACTATCTGTTCTTTTTGGAAAGTTGTTCAGTTTCATGTCCCGAATCCACATTTCTATTTATTTTGAAAAAAAAAATATGATGGCGTAGTAATGTTCAAATAAAAATAGACTCACGGTAGCCGACTTCATACCGATGGAAAAAATCAATAATTACTTATCCTAGTCTTTGTTTTTCAGCTTCCCTAAAGATCCTGAATTAAGAGATGTATTGTTTTTTGAAGTGAAAACTTCTTTAGCGGCGTTGTACACTTTTTTTGTAATGGGTAAAAAATGTTAAACTCACGTCAGGGCTTCAGGACACGTGACCCTGATCGAAAATTCGTAAGACGGCGCAGGGCGCTTGTGTGTGTTTATGTTACAGCATGCCACGCACATCCATGGATGGTGATAGTGACAGCTGATGGCCGTCCACCGTGACAGTGATATCGTCTGTGTAGTGGCCACACTGCTGTATATTCGTAAAATTCGTGTATATAAAGTGTTTAATTAATGTAATATAAATAGTCATTGTGTACGATAGCGCTATAAATAAATATTGTATTCTACCACATAAATGATAGTACTTTTATACTGATATAAAGCAATTCGTGCAAAAGTAAGTCTATTGAGTGCCTTCGATTTAATAATCTATATATATATATATATATATATATATCCAAAATATCAAAAATGCACAACGTTAATATTCAAGTTTTCACTTCTGCCGGCACTCCCGGAGTGCAACCTGTCGTTTTTTTTAATAACAAGCGACTCTGGGTTCCTAAAGGGACAAGTATTATATGCTAAACTCTTTTCCAGACATCTGATTGGCAAGCCCTTACTAACAAAAGGAAAAGATAAGTAACGAACTCAATACCAAGTTTCATACCAGACTGCATTTGTGTCGTTAGTCTATTGAGTGCCTTTGATTTAATTATATATATATATATATATATATATATATATATATATATATATATATATATATATATATATATATATATATATATATATACATATATAAAATATATATAAAAGCGAAAATAACTCACTCACTCATCACGAAATATCGAAAACTACATAGCCAATTAAAATTAAATTTGACGGGAAGGTAGATTGTGACTAGGAGACGTCCGCTAAGAAAGGATTTTCGGAAATTCCATCTCTAAGTTATAAATTGAAATTAGAAACATTTTCGACATCTAAGCGGACGAAATCGTGGACCAAAGGTAGTAATTTTATATTTATTACTTTATATAGCTTTCGAATTATAGAAATGTATCTCAATGTTATGTTTATTCCAGAGCCATCCATTACCCGTTGAACCATCTCATAAGACTGTTTGGTTTACCAGTTCAGCTACGCCTAACTTGTTGACTTCTCTAGGTGAATCCATCTCAACAACTAATAAATACGATATTTTATACTTACAATGTTTTATTTCGTTACCTTTGTTCCTTCCTCCTTCATTTCGTAATTTATCGATATTGCTGTGTCAATAGTGCCAGTCTAGCCCTATTGACATCGAAAAAGTGTCAATGTGTATGTTGTCATTCATACGTACACAAAAATATATCGAGATGTGCAAGTTTTATTGATGTATTGTTTAATTTTGTATGTATTGTAGTCGTCGTTACAATTTTTTTGTTTATGTGAGTCTGCGGAAGTGCACTAGTGTGCGCATTTCCCCCCGCAAAATATGCCAGACAGATTTAAATGATAATTGCTCGCTAAGGCTACTCCCTTCCGTGAAGTTCCGTGTTGCTCTATGGGAAAAACCATTCTTTTAGATGACTCCTCTTCTGTAAAATTACAATTCTGCTCGTCGGCACAACAAATCCAACTAGTGTTGCTAGATATGAATTTCAAAATTTACCAAGACCTGATTTTTTAGGGTTTCGTAGTAAACAAAGAACTCTTACAGTTTCGCCATGTCTGTCTGTCTGTTTTTTTTTTTATTAATTGTAACTTATATTTTATTAATGGCGGGGAAATGCCGCAAAAATGCCATTGGCGCCAAGGGCCGACATAATTTCAAAAAGACTGATAATTGGCCCCTTTGGACCAAACTGGCAACACTAAAAGTGTCACAGTCACTCATAGTGTCACTCTCTGGCGAAGTGACTTTTTCTTTTTTTTTGAAGACTGCAGAAGTAACTTATGTTAAGATGAACTTAGTTATTTTAACCCGACTACGGCTGCAAAGCTAAGAGGAGAGTTAAGAGTTTTGTCGCTAGGTAGAATGAGTTGCGTATAGTTGGAAGGGTCTACTCTCGGCTACAGGCAGGTTGTTGTCAGAGATATACTTGTTCTTGCCAAAAAGTAAACAAACTCAAAAATATTGATATTCTTTTAAACCGAATTCCAAAAAGGAGGAGGTTATTAATTCGTCGCGATCTTTTATTTTTTTTTATTTAAAGTATGTTCAGCGATTATTTGAAGACGCATAAACCGATTTAGAAATTTCTTTTATTTTTCGAATGGGTATTTTTGTCAGGTCGTCTCATATAAATTTTGTCATGCTTCGGCCGCATCTGTGCCTATCGCCCCGAAGCAATTCGCGGCGAATCTTCGTACGTTTTGTACACTAAAAATTTATCGCGATAAAGTGCTGGTCACACTTGCGGCTTCGTTATTTTTCACGAACTATCTGGCAATAATCCAAGATGGCGTCATCTACGTGTTTTAAATATGGAGGACGACTTTCTTTACTTTTACACGTGTGCTTACAATTACATAATGCATTTAATGAAACCTAAAAAGAAACCTAGAAAGAAAAACCTAAAAATTTTAACACCATTTTATCGTTCCACTCCATTTTTACGCATTAACAACCGTGGCACCGTCGCACAGCACGCGTCCGAATAAGTTGAAAAGAAACGCCAAAATGAACCACAAATTAGATAGTTATTGTAAATGAACTACGCTAGTCCGACCACGCAGAGCGAATTGTTAACGCGCTAAAACCCTTTGATGTACCGCCACCCGCGCGATAACGAAGACGAAGTCCGAATATTCGGGACGATACCCGATAACGGCCGGTCACATTTGCGTGTATCGTGTAATAGCACGAAGCTTCGTGGCGATAGGCGCAGGTGCGGCCCAAGCATCAGATTCGGTTGTGAAGATTGGGGGAAAGGCGGTTTTTAATTTTGAAAAATTATGTTATTAAGTAAGTATCTATTCATTTTCGAGAAAAAGTAATCTCGTTGGACACGGGTGCTCGATAGACCAGGGCCGGACCGTGAGTTTAGGGGGCCCTGGGCTAATACTTGCCCACCTTATTGCTCAAAGTATAGAAGACAAATGAGACATTAAAATATTTTATATATATTTTAATATATTACGCCTTAGTGTTTTTCAATATATTATATTAAGTAAAAGACTCGCTCATGTTTATGGCATGGTAGCAAGATATACGAGCCAAATATGCTTCCTCACACTCGAACGAAAAAAATACTTGATGTGGGTATTATTAGTAGAACGAAATTATTATCACAGTGGTATTTAGAAATATGTTAGGTGTATAAATAAATTAAAAATACTAATTAATAATTATAAATAATGTTACTATAAATAATTGACAACATTTCAAAAATTTTATATTCATATTTTATATTTTTTCCTTAAAGAACTTCAAAAAAAAGGACATACGTATTTTTTCTTTTTCATTTCTTTTTAAATTATTCTCCTAAAATTAAATTGTTTAAAATCTCTCCATTCTAAAAGAGCGTAAGTACAAGAGTTAGGATGTAACGAGTTTACATCTTTGCCATACATTATAAATAAAAAAATAAAACTTTTACTGACGTCTATAGAGTTGTGTTTTGTAGCAGTAAGATATCGATATCGATACAAAAACTTATGTATATAATAGGGTTATTTGATTAATTTAAAAATTCAAACGCTTCTATCTCAGCTATTTTTGGCATAAAAATATTATATTGACGACTTGGTATGTGGAAAACAAATGGCATAAAAATTACGCTTGTAATACTCGACAAAAAAAATTTGCCCTATCATCTCTGTACTTGAAATGGGGTTTTTGGGTAACTCACGTTTTTTAACGGATTCTCATAGTCGCCCCTTACAGAAATTAAGAACACAAAGAAAAAATGTTTCACTTTTTAAATTACAGCGTTTTAATGTTAATTGGGTTAATTTGACTGAAAATAAAAACAAGGTCTCCGGCGTACACGCGTTCAGAAATTTGGAAGATTTAATTAAAAAACCAAAAAAAAAAGCTATCATAAATGTCACCTTGTGTTTTGAAAGTCGCCCCATTTTAGGGTAGCATTTTTCCTTACTTCATTTTTTTATAGTTTTTAAGACCTGGATGTCAATATTATTTTTATTTAACCTGAAATATCAATCATATTAAGGAAATATTAGCATTTTGTCACCAAACTATGTAATCATTTTAATGCATGTGAATTTTTTTCAATCCTAATTCTACTTTACTGAAAGAACTATCGATATTAGATGGTCTTCCTATCGAACTGATACTTCTATGGACAACACTACTATTATCTCTCTCTCTCTCACTCGTGATGTCAGTTGTCAGATTGACGCACACGTCAATTGACAGCAGACAGCTTGACATAATTTTTTCACTTTTAGATGTTCAAGCAAAGGCGTAACCTGTTAAATGCCTATATCCTTGTACTTTAAGTTTTTTTCATTTATCTCTAAAAATACAACTCAAAAAAATCTGAAAAATTATTTTACGTGTTCAGAATTGCTAAATCTCGAAATGATTCTCGAATTTTCATACCATAGTTGTCAATTGTAACAAAATAGAAAGAGACATAGTCTCAAAGGGAAACAGCGGAGCAAGATCAAGCTCGGATGAATGCGTAATGGCTGCCGAATATTTTAACCGTCAGTTCGAGGCACCAACACCGAACGTAAACTTTCTAAACTAAATTTCGCATTATCTTCTATTTTTGACTTTGACTTGACTTAGCTGGGGGCCCCTGGAATCCACGGGGCCCTGGGCTGAAGCCCAAAAAGCCATATGATAGATCCGGCCCTGCGATAGACCCAACCCGACGGACGCCCGACCAAGTGAAGTAAAGAAAAATAAGCTAGAACCACCAACAGACCGGCTGTTTGACATCAATAGAAAAGTATTTGTTGTATGTACTTTACTTAAACTGTACTAGATGTTCCTGCTTTGTCTCTTGCGGCCAACTTGTGGCCTATGATGACAAGAATCCAGTGGTGCGAGTTTTCAAAGACGTTGTCACTAAACGAACAGTTTTTCGTATAGAAAAACCATTCGTTTAGGTGACTTCGCGTTTGAAAAATGGCACTTTAGACTGAGCTGTGCGCTGCGCCTGGCATTTGTAAAGTA
Source organism: Acrobasis suavella (assembly GCA_943193695.1). Taxonomy (NCBI): domain Eukaryota; kingdom Metazoa; phylum Arthropoda; class Insecta; order Lepidoptera; family Pyralidae; genus Acrobasis; species Acrobasis suavella. The sequence continues at coordinate 7,070,634 of OW971943.1, forward strand.
GCAAGTATTTTGCAGAGGGTATCTGTGTATAAATCGTAGGCATTTTAAAAATAGTTGAGTACGCACGGCACGGCACACGTGCACTACGCTTCTAATCTAATGTATCGAACGGAAACACAGGCACAGGTATAGATGAATAGGTACTTCGTCTTGAAAATATAATTTGGCTCAAGGGACCATTAAAAAAGGAGGGTTTATGGTATCTACATCAGTACTTACATATTGTAGTCCTTCGAGCCAAATGTTTTTCTATGGGTAGTTAAGTTACAATGTGAACACAAAGAAAAAAATTCAAGGGATATCCAAAACATACAATCTTTTTTAGAAATCTTTGGGGTGGCCTATGTCCAGCTAACACAAAAAATAAGATAACTACAATATTTCTGCTGCTTCACCTCCCGCACAGATCGCAAAATTCGATCAAGGGAATGCTAGCAACTGTCGCGTTACCAGTTATTCCTATTTCCCATCTTAGGTCCACAATTTCCCTAAGCGTGGCCTTTCAGTATTGCGACTCATAACTCTGTCTACCTCGTAAGCGATGAAGACGTTATACGTATAGTATATTATATGGTCGGTTCTGAAAAAAGGTATATGTAGAGAACCTAGAGACACACAATTCACAGACCATGATGATGGAATCACGGCCATTGACTCGAAGACATTACTGGGCAATAGGTGAACGTCTGACATGGATACCAAGAGTGCCTAAGTAGGTTTAAGCTGGATACGTGGTGTGTACACTTAGAGCTATAGATATAGCGGTTGTTGACGTCACAAGAAGAAACATGGCCGGCTGTTGAAAGCGCGCGCGTGTCGAAGCCGCAGGTAGTGTGCTCCACGAGTACTCGCCTCGACTCGATCGACTCGAGTTCAGTACCCGGTTGACAGCCGGCGAGGCGGCGGCGGCGACGGAGCCCTATTGTGAAATACGCGCACGCCGCCTCTGCGCGATTTTCTATCTGTAAATATTTTTTTTTGTACACAAATGCCTAATGTGCTTAGTGATAAACCACCCTTAAGAGCCTGGACTGTATAAAACGTTTATTATTAATAATTTAGTTTTATGAAACATCTAAGTAATGCAATATCTTTGATATGATCTTTACCAATGAATAAACAATTAAGGACGTAAATATTATTACTTAAAACCTGCGTGTGTTGCGGACAATGACGTTTTCAAAACTATACTATATTGTGTTTCCTCTGGTGTAAATAACTGACGGCTATAAAAAAGTGTAAAGTTTGCTAACTATGATAATCTGATTTCGCCAGGATACTGGTGTGGTTAAGTGTAAAGATTCTATGTCGAATCTGGTGATCAAAGAGGCGGCAATGGCGGATCGCGAACGGCCTGCTAAAACCCCCATTAGGGTGGGATTTTATGACATCGAGAGGACCATCGGTAAAGGAAATTTTGCCGTCGTTAAACTAGCACGACATCGAATAACGAAGACTGAGGTAAGTGTTCATAATGTTTAATCATATAAAGTAGATATAACAAATAATAACTCGAAAAATTTAAGTACTTTTATATAATGAAGTAAGGTCTAGGTAAATTAATTAAGTCATGGCAAACAACAAAATAAGGAAAAGAAGAGTTAAAACCTAACTCAATCCTGACTCCTGACGAATAAGGCAATTGATAGTAGGTACCTAGGTACTAAGTTGGTACTGATGTGAATTGATGATGATTGATTGAACACGAGACAAAGCGGACGCAGTTGAATCGATTCGATACAGAATGACGTCAAATGAACTTAAAAACAGTCAAAATGCATCGAAAAATACGTAGGTAAATACCTATAATAATGCTTTACTTGAAGCCAAAACTAATGTTAAATTCGCTTTCTCTATTACTACCTCTATCTATTACTAAAGAAAGATGGATATATGGGTACATACTTAATTACTTATCTACTACTAACAAGGATTACGTTTCGTATCGCACACGGATATACATAAGAAACTAAGCAATATTGGTATTTAAGTTAACCATTGCAGTATTTAGCAAGTGGAGATCCATAATGTCTGCCTACCCCCAAGGGAAACTGGCGTAAAAAAAAATTGTATGTATGTAGGGATGTATTGCAGTATTAGCTAATTCATTGAACAGAACAATCATGTCATACAATTTTTATTTTATATATGGACCGCCACTAGCTACAATAATGACAGACCTCTTTTGCAAAACAAAAAGCCCTAAAATATCAACTGAATGTAAACAAGATAGATTGAAGTCCACATACCTACTTCGTTTGAAATGTAGAGCTTGACGGCCTAGTTAGCCTAAGCAATATTAGTGCTTTGACATGTCAAGCAACCACGAGCGTGGTTGTCACTTGGGTTAATGACAACCAGAAGTGTTGTGCACTAACGCATACAAAAAACAAAACAACAGTACAAAACGTTCCGATAAAAATTATTTGGTAATAGAAATTGCCATAAGTGTATTATAATAATATAAGTTGTTCCAATCTGTTACACAATCTGGTAAACAGAGGAAGAGATAAAAACGCATAAGTCAAGAGAAACAATACGGCACTTATATTAGAAGTCACAATACATCTGTAAAGGATAATGGCTACAGTAGGTAACTAACCCAAACTGATGTACGAGTATTAGTACCTACTATAACTTTAAATATCTACGTATTTACAGTACAATATGTGCTTAAGAAATTCATAAATAAAACTAATCGCGGAGATTAGTTAATAACTACTAATAGCATTATTAAAGCTAAAGGTAAAAGTGATTCGCATCGTCGAAATGTTTTCGAATTTTACATATTGAAGCTTCGATCGTTAGTAATCGAAAATGTAGTATCCATTTGATGTTGAAATCGACTAGGATGACGTTGCAAGAGGAAATAGTAGTGGGAAAACACCTTGGGTTTTATTTGTCTTGATTATAAATCACCCGGGTCCGACACCAAGCACAAGTTCATTTATAACGTAGACATTTTGGGTCAACTAAATATTAATTTAGAAGTGTTTGGTGGGAGCCATGCCCTTTGTCACGTGCACCAGCATTCCAAACAACGGGGACGAGATAACGATGACAAAACGAGATTCTTAACAGCCGAAACTATTAACAGAACCTGTCTTTGATGTATAGCTGCATGTTTAAATTGTTAAATGAATATTCGTTTTGCCGGAAAACTAATAAATTCTATTACTATTTAAGTATTTTGCCTATGGAATGGATTTTCTGGACTGGATAGATTTGGTAGAGCATAGAGCATCCGAAAGAATAGTTTACGAAGAGATTTATATTGATGTTCGTTGTGCAGCATATTAATAAGATACATCTTAGGAAAAGGCACGAATTGGCTTTCTAAAGCTTTGTTACAGCATCGAGCATCATTTGTTAACGTTAACTTAGTATTCATTAACATTATAGCATTGGCGATACATATCAGGAAAAAAATAGATGCCCAAAATTGCAGCAAGAAATTTATTCAAACTACCTACGCAGCATGTGAAAAGCACAGGTGTTACTCTGTTACATGTGTACCCTGAATGGTATTTGAAAGAATACAATCAATTTCGTAATTGCTGTGTTTGTTTGCACGTGTACTGTTTTATTTAGCAAGATAACTTTATACGGCGCCATTATAGTCTATTGAATTGTTGAAATTGGTAAGATGAAATTGACACTGACTGAAGAGTTATGATGATTTAATTCGTAGACGTGTTTCAAGTAACAATAAGCATTAAGTACTTAGAAGTACCTGGTTTATTACTTTGATATATTGTAGTATTGTATTGATTGAATCTGTTAACAAGTATTTAGGAAGGCAGCCAACAAATCAAATTATAATAGGTAATTGTGTTTCTCATTCGATCACGCCTAGACGAAAACATAAACTAAACTATCAGCCGACTCGGGACCGACCGCTTACATCTATTGGTGTGAGGAAAACACTGCAAAAATATCTATAGAAATTGAAAATGGGACAAACTATAAATGGATCAAACAGTTTGTATTCTGCTTTCTAACAGCTAAATACAAACAAGAAGCAAACAGAGGCTATGAACTGACAATAGGTATAAGGTAGAGGTAGGGTAATAAAGAGTACAATAAACGTCAGTACATAATTACTACACCTCGAGTCCACGGCACCGAAGTAGGTCATTGGCCGAATACTGAGGCGACGTGACTCACCGCCTGCGTTTGTATGGACTTTCTAACACCTGAGTGTATCGATTTCGATCGTACGAATAACATCTCTGTTCTGATCGAATGCACATTGCACTTAGTGTGATGAATAATCGATTTCTTTTCTTAGTTTTTTTTTTTATTAGGGTATTTCATAATGCTTACAAACGATTTCCACCGTTTTTAATACTGCAAGTCATGCGTTTTATCCAAAAAGTACTGTTTAAGTACTTAGCTAGTTGTTCATATCCTACATGAAGCAAGAAGAAAATTTTAGGGTAAATGTAAAAGCAATTCTTGTTAAAAGTAATGATAAATTAGGCTTTTGCTGTCAGAGCTCTATGAGCCAAACCCTAGGGTTAGAAATAGAGATGGATCGACTGTGTGACTGAGCAGAAAAGTATTCAAGTTAGTGATATAGCAAAAAGGTAAGCTTAAAATGTCGACCCCAAATGCAATAAAGCGCTAAAGAAAGTTTTAGATGATGTAAGAGGTAATGGAATACCCTATGAGAGATGAATGAAGATGGTCTAATAAAATACGTCGCTTCGGTGAATGAATGCGCTAAATAACAAAATGGACGCCCTCGGCCTTCGCTGTCGTATAGACCGCGTGTTCCATATGTTGATTGAACGACATAGTTCAAAGTAGGTAGGTAAGTAAAACAAACGTCATATCGGTATGTGGTCACCGACACACACATTATACCCATTCCTAACACATTTACTATAACAATATTTTTATTTATTAACTGTTCCACAATATTATTATTAAATAGCAGCTATGAACGTTAATTACCGTGCGATTGGTTCACATCACATTAAAAATGGTTTCGTCACATTGCAAGCAGTTAAAAAGCGTACCGTAAATAAGTACAGTCTGTATTACTTAAGTTCTGGGTATAATTTAATGCAATGTCTTGGTAATCCTGTTTGTCCACATTTCGTATTGGGTAACCGATATCAAGTACCCTGGCTATTAAGTTCGCTGTGGTTCATCATTTATCATGTTCCTCAACTTACGAAAGTGAGAAAGAAATAAAGAGGTAGGTGAGTATTGTATACAAACTGCATATGGCAGGCGTGGGCCTGGAAAACAAAATGCAGACTAAGTTGTTCGGACCACATTAAAACAAGCAAAAGTAAAATATAAGCCTAATGAATCATCACACTCTGGTGTTGGTTGCTTTGCAATTAGAATATCCAAAGTTAACATAGCGTTTGGTGCGTCTTATGTTTTTCTTTTTCCTTACATAATACCACTCTACGTAGGGTCGGGATTTGGGACAGCATGTGAGTCTACCATTTACATATCTCTATAATGTATTTAACAAATCTTTTGTCATTGTATTTGTTAGGTACATTTTTGCTACTCGTATCTTTATTTATTTATTTAACTTTATTACAAATATAATATTTGGACTTAAAGCCATAGGCTTTATCTACTAGTCAACCTATTGGTGATGCCGAGAATATAAATCCTTCTTTATGCACTCCATCCACCTTTTCCTTAGCTTTTCTTTCAGAGTAAGTACTCTCTTAGTAACATGGCTCTCCTCTCTCCTATCACATGTCCATACCATCCCAGTCTATTGCTTCTGAGATTTTCCGATAACGGGGCTACTTTTATACTTCCTCGTAGATACAATTTTTTTATGCATCTACTCTAGCAGCAAAAACTTTTGTTTTCACTCTGTACAACATGTAAATGAGCCAATGGCCGGCTTTAGATATGAATGGCGCCTGTGAGACGTCGCAGCGATCGTTCAACAATTCGGCATGGATGCTTGAGGTCGAGTCGCTGCCGCGTACAGAAATACCTCGCCGACCTTGCCTCGGGATGCACGCGTCTTGTTTTTATTGCCTCACATTTTTCCCGGCGAACCGTTAACACCAAGGTGATGGCCAGTCATTTTCCCTAAATCGTTCTTTAAAAAGTGCAGCGAAAGGTAAAGGTCACTTGATTCTTTTATCTTTCTCGCGATTATGATATAATTTTTTTATAGTAAGTAGATAAGTAAATTATGAAAGCAACAATGTCAATTTACTAGTTTGTCAATCAATGTCTAAAATTACTGCTAAGTAGCAGTAAGGTAGGTATTCTTTATTTTTGGAAAGTAACACCGAATGAATGACGTAAGAGACGTAGGTATTTCAGGAATGTAATGTTTCCCTGTCATGAAGTCGTAAATCTGGCTTCATTGATCATCGCGTATCGCGACATTCCAATCTCTATGTAGACATCTAGATAGGTTGGTTAGGTGTTCCGAAAGTATTTGCGCTAAAAAAAGAAAGCCGGCCGCAGATGCGTGATTGGCATAGACACTTACAGAAAGGTTAACAAAAAAAAATTGAAATTTAGTAAACCTACGACCGTACCAAAGCTAATTCAAAAAACTTAATTTCTAAATACAAGTTGACTTATCAACTGAACCAAGATTTATACGATTGTTTTTAAAAAATTGACCATCCAACGAGGCAAAGTCTCTGAGGCACTTTGCCCTGTGACCGTAGCGATCTGGGGTAAATTTGTATATAATATAATGTTTTATTTTTAATTAGATTTATTTTAGTTTATAGCTTTCTTTTATTTAGATTATAAGTTTGTTTGTTTGTTTGTAATAACTTTATTGTACTACGAAAACACACAATTATATAAAATAACAACATAAAGAGTAAATTGACAAGGGCGGATTTATCCCATAATGGAATCTCTTCCAGTCAACCGGCGAATAAGAAGATAGGACAATTCACGAGAAGGGTAATAGAAGTTCGTACTTACATAGGATAAATGAAACTTACATTAAATCTAACTAAAATAACTACACATGTTTCTTTCTCATTTCACCATATTACCTGTTCTTCTTCTTCTTTGCGTTTCGGTTTGTTTGTTTTTTATATTCTATCAGCCCAATATTGAGTTACTCTGACGGCCTTGTTAGTAGCCATATATAAGTTATTATTTAATTTATTTATTTATAACGTTGTCTCTTCATATCTAGTTTTGTGTTAAGTAAAGTTTTTGCATTTTAAAATATCTTTTTAAAAAGGTATACTCCTCGGGGAAAGTTGTTCCTCGGAGAAAGGTAGAAGTTCATGCAAATTCCGTACATTTTATTAGACTGTATATAAGTGTAGCAAATTTGCCAGGAAGCCATTTCGTATGGCACGCGCTCCGTTTACTCTGGGCAAGCTTGAAAAATCTACGTTTGACGCCATCTTGACGCAAATGCGTTATCTATTTTGGAGCTCTGCGTCAGAGTATCGTTATCTGCGCTTTGCAGTCTGGCGGTCACTCTCATTGCCTTTTTTGGTTTTCTTTCTCATTTCATCATATTACCTGTTCTTCTTCTTCTTTGTGTGTCGGTTTGTTTGTTTTTATATTCTATCAGCCCAATATTGAGCTACTCTGACGGCCTTGTTAGTAGCCACATATAAGTTGTCCAGGTTGCAAGTGTAGGACACCCGGGCAAGAAAGCAGGTGCGCCATAGTTTGTGGGTTTTAGACTAACCACTTACCATTAGATAGACCTGTTAGTCTATCTTATGGTAAGTGGTTATTGTAGCCTAGCAGTGCTCACCTACAAAACCAGAGAATCCACGTGCGCTATGCCAATCGTAATTTTTTTTCACGCCCTTAAAGAATGTCATGCTTAGCCTCTTAAGTAAATAATAGCCAAGCTTGGGAACACTTGGTCTTGTCTGTGAACAAGGGTCTCTCTACTAATAAATGTCATTAAATGTTTTTCAGTTTCAGTTCGAAATGGGCTAGTTAACCTACCTAATTTCCTATTTTTTATAGATGTACATAAGCATTCACTAGAGGTTAGTTTATACAGAAAGAATACCCACAGGTGCTAGCATAGATTAACCGGAACGACCGAAAGTACAGCGTTGATTCTACATTTCTTAACGTCTGTGACAAAATTAAAAAATATATTTCACTATAATAAACTGACATAACAACTACCTACCTACTATAACTATTAAACTTTGTATACTTTACCGTTTGTATCTGCTTCTAACCTGTAATAACTGAAACATTTTTATCTTAAGATCGCGCGCTCTTTCTCTTTGTTTGATAAAAAAGAAACGGATAATTCTGTCAGGTTGTCGCCAGACATGACGTCAATCCTTTTTTTGTCAATTAGTTAACACAAATAAAATACACATTCACTCGTTCATTGTGATGGTAAGGTATAATAAGTAGGTATTTCTAGGAAACAGATTTCGTCTCTGTTCCGTAATGTGAAGACAGAGTCGTGCTCTCGTGCCACTTATAATCTAATGCTTAGCGAATGGCAGGCAATGAAGATTTTTGAGGTAGTAAAAAAGTATATGAGGTTGCTAGGCTATAGAGCTAGGTTCATTATATGCTTTATTATATTTATACTAGTATAAACATAAAACACATTTTTAAAAATGAAAGAAGTTTGACTGTCTGTAATAAAATAAAAGAATCTTTCAGATCTATTTTCACAAACAATGTCAACTTTACATGTTTTGGGCTGAATTTTCGTTGAAAGGGCTGCGAGAACTATAGCCCTAGGCCGCAGACAGAAAAAGGTTTAGGTTACATGTTTGGAGCGAAATAATTACTATATTTTTTTAAACTGTGAAGGCAACAACCTCTGAGAATAGTGACCTACGATTGCGTAAGGTTAGGTTAGGACGTCTTTTATTCGTAAATAGTATCCTCGCGGTCTGTAGCCAGTTGTGTGCGTCATGTTTTATTATAATTTCGTATGCTTTAGTTTTTAAATAGCCTGCGTCATAGTACCTGTATTACCTGCCGTCTACAAAGATAATTAGTGTCAAATAGTTTCTATACACTTTACGATTTACGTTTACAAACAAAACAGAACTTTGTGACTTAACGTCTTATTACACCTGCGTAAATACTTGTATGCTTACTTACTTTGTTCGGTATCAGTGATGAATATGAGGTCAAACAAAATATAGCAAAATTGTTGATGATGAATAGGCAATTTGACTATATTAAAAATATATTACAAATTTATGTCATCCTATTCAAACGCAGCTTAATAAAGCGTATTTTATTCAAAAACACAATAAATAATGTTTATTTTCTATGAAAAACGCAAATGAAAAATTTTTTTTGAGGTATAGTCACATGATAATAAACACTCTGTAATTGGTTGTTCCCCTTGTGACGTCACAACAAAGTAAACAAATGTGTGGTGTGACGGTTGTGTGAATGTTCTGTTTGGTTTTTTTTTACGAGATTAAAATTATAATTGAGTATTTTTGGCATTAAAAAGACTGTTTACTAGCATATTTATTTAGAATAGTGTTAAGTATCAAAATGGAAAAGAAATTTGTGCAAGCCGTCAGCGGAAACCTACCCAAAGTAGATGCATTAATGATCGCCTTTTTCTTTAAAAATAATCCTGACTTGTATGCAGCAGAACTGAAAAATGTTAAAACCGCAATGTAAGTAGGGTGAACGCTCCATAAGTCGGCACTTTAAGGCTTGTGTCATGTTTGAAAATTCATACAGGGGTCATACAAAGGAATTTCAGTGTGATGTTGATTTTTTCGAACACGTTATATATTATACTTTTTAATCGTACTCTAAGGAATTGATTTTTGCGAGAAAAAGTATTTTATTTTATTTTTTATTCAAAATAACACGATTTTGCCTAAGGTCGGCACTCATGTTCCTATTTACGTCATTTGTGTTCCTGAAGTCGGTCCTCCATTTTTTAAATGGCGTTTGAAGGAAACCATGTTTTTCAACCCGACTCTTCTTGTGTCTTTGCAAATGTGATTGATTTATGGATTTTATCATAGTAGTTTATAATATTTTCTTTATAATTGTCATCTTATATAATAGGCATTTTGTTAATATCGAAAGTATCTTGTTGCTTCAGAGTCCTAAGTATTTAAGGTCATATCTCGTAAAATTCTGGAATTTTTTGTATACTATTATTTTCTGTATGAATTTCAGCAGGACTGATTATCTTCAGCAGGAGTGACTATCTTGTCATTTCCTTCTGGCTTTTCTTGGATCCGCGAATTTTTGTAGAATTACTTTCAACAAATTTTTTAATTTCTGTCATTACTTTTTGTTTTTTTTTTGTATTTATAAATACAAATTTTTTTTTTGTATTTATAAATACTGTATCTGAAGACATTAAAGAAGCCAACGCTATAGCGTTGGTTTCTTTAATGTCTTCAGACGATATTTCATCATCATGCTAAATTACAGCTTTCTAGTACCTACTTATAGTCTCTGAGTAGAACCGCGGATAGACGGACAGACAGACCGACATACAGACAGACAGACATTGCGAAACTATAAGGGTTCCTTGTTTACTACGGAACCCAAAAAACTTAAAACCCACAAATATACACAAAATAGGTATATATTATTAAACTGTTTGACACAAAACTTCATACAGATTTTTTATATAGTTAATACCGATTTTATTTAATGGTACCGACCTTAGGATTACGCCTAAGAAAGTCGGCACCCCCTGCCGACTTTCGGTACTCCATACTACTGATTTTCCTAAATCCGGCACAACTGTTTTTTCTTCAAATATATTAAAAAAACATTTAAAGCCACTATGAAACAATGGCAAATCTTATGCTAAACCAATTAAATGACATCAACATCTCATTACTGTTATAATACGTAATTTATTGCTTACTATTAGTATTCTTAGTGAAATTACATTTTCTGTTTTACTTTCACAGGTCTGGGAGAGAATCTTATGGCGATGATACCATAAGATTCTCTCCCAGACGTCCCAGAGGTTGGATATGTCCAATTGCACAGAAACTCTGGCATTTGTACAATAAAATGTAAAATGTTCCCTGAACATAAAGTTAGGAACAAAGCCTATAATTTACTATGGTTTTGAACGAGAGAAGCTCCATCCGCTAGAAGCATTTTTGAGCAAAATCCATTTGATACATCATGTAGTTTGCTACATCCTTTTCTATCTGAAATACATGATTATTAACATAAGTCAAGGAAATTAGAGGTGCCTTGGAACAATGCCTTTCGTGATGACTTTATAAGATGAATATTGTTGTTGTTGGAGATTATGGAGAGGTTATGTTTTGACTTTAAATTAAAATCTAGGTAATAAGGAGAGCTATAAAAACTTAGTGATGAATAATATTACGTATGACTTACATCAATGTGGTCTTTACACTTAAATACAAAGGAGTTAGAGACAATGCTGTCAGGGTCCCTACGGGCTAATATTGACCACTTTTTGCGTTTTTTTGGATCCGTTGGAACGGGTAAAAACATTTTTCCGGGGTCTTTATGGAATTACTTTTACATTGCGGCACTACACACTATTTATAGGTAATTTTTTTTGGCAAATAAATTAACTTATAATTGCGAAAAATACAATTAGGCTATGAAATTTACTTCGTTGTGACGTCACAGAATCCGCATGACCGCCGCCATGACACAAATTGCGTTTTGGTGCGTATTTTTAAATTTGAAACTTTAATATTGATTTTTACAGAGAATACAAAAGATATCCCGCAAATGGTACAGGTGCACCCAAATATACTAAGGAATAGTATAAAACAGTTTCTAAAAATAGTCCAATACTACACATACACACATACATATTCCGTATAAAATGACGTTTCGAGGAGTGTCATAAATATAAGTCAATTGTATCCAGGACCATAATTAATGTGCTAGTAACTTTTACTTACACATAAACATATGTAAGTAAAAGTTACTAGCACATTGATTGACCTTAATTGACTTAAGTGGTACATAAGAATCAACGTCAAAGAAATTCCGTAAAAAGTGATTGTTATGAATAGTACAATATTATGAACTTAATTATTAGAGTGCTTTGTAACATTAGAGAAGTGCTGTGGTACCTCAATCAACGCTGAAAAATTGTATTTTGTTTGTTTTTCGCAGGTTATAATTCTAACGGTTTTTCGCGCGGTATACCTGCTTAAGCAAATATTATTATTACACATAATTATGACTTATTCTATCAATGCCAAAATCACTCTATAGATAATAGTTTGTGTATTTTTTATAAGTTGATTTACAAGGTACTATCAAATGGGATAAATTATTGATGTAATCTTGAATGAGTGAACAGGTCATCGGGCGAGGATAATTTGAATAAATGTAGTAATCTTAAGTTGAAGAGCTCTCTTTGTTAAATAATAACATAACATCTTTTTGTGTTATTAAATGAGTATTTTTCATTTCTTTATGCATGTTGATTGATATCTTAAATCCAGTCATGAATTTTAATATTCTTAATAAAGAAAGTATTTTTAAATATAGAAAGTATTCGTTCTATTGAACTGAACCAAATAGGTGTTTAACAAAGATTGTTGAATCTTGTGCGTATAAATAACTTGATGAAACCACAAGTAACAACTATATGCAAACAATTCTCACAAAGTAGAATCACTTGCAATATAAAAGATGCAACATACAGCCATAGAGTAAATTGTGTACAGCCATGATATCCTGCTTTTATCCTTGAAAGTCTGAAGTAGGGTGGGCAAGAGGAAGAGGGGGTGCTAGAATGGAGGGTACTACGTGGCTTCGTGACACTTTACCGGGAACCGAGAAGGGGATCACCAACTCTAAACTGCACTCCCCATGCGCTTGTTAAAAGCATCATGTACATTGTACAAGTAGGTACAATGTGAAGGGAAAATTATTTTGAAGATTTAGTCACGTATCAAAATTGTATGTCACTTAAATAAAGTACATTTCTGTACATATTTATTTATATTATTTTTCCTATCTTTGACTATGCTGATGTGTTTTTTCCTGACCTCAATGTTGATCTTCATAATAAACTTGATCGACTCCTCTTCTGTCTTTTTCTTTTCATTCTGGACTTAATTGGCTTCCTATCCGCTAACGCAGGGAACTTCGGCTACAGTGTACTCTTTTTTGTAATCTTACAAATCCTGACTACCCTGAATATCTAAAATTTAAATTCAATAATTTTTCAGACACTCATGATCGACAACTTCGTTCTAATGAAACTCGTCAGCTCTTTATCCCCCTTTTTTGAACAAATTTGATGTCTAACTCCTTTTCTTTTCAAGCCACAAGGCTCTGGAATGCTTACTCATTGACATCAGAGAAAGTTCTACCAAATTCTCTTTTTTAAAAGAAAAGTTCACGCCCACCTTTTCAACTCCCTTTCCTCATAAAGTCATCATTATTTAGTTTTTCTCTTCATAGCTACTTATATGTTAGTATATGTAGATGTATATGTAAGTATTTTATAAGTATATACTTATTCTGAAATTTATATATAATAGGTATATAATGTAATTTTATATTATATAGTAGTATTTTATATTGTAATTATGTAATGTATTGCTTTTTTTGTGCCCCATAATTTTCTCTGTTTATCCCTATGGTTGACTGGGAGAAAATGCTCTTAGCATTAACAAATGGCGTGTGTGGCGTAACAAATGTTTGAAAAAATTAAAAAAAATATAAACAAATCAAATGCATATTTCCTAAATACTACTTTCAGTGTGGTAGGCAAAAGAAATGAGAAAGGTTGCCAGCTGCGTCGTCTATTGAAACGATTACCGTAGATGCCTATTCCTTTGATCGGCTTGAAAATATATGTTTTTGGTTTATAAACAAAAATCATGAGTTCTATTGAATTGATTTTTAGAGGTTGTAATAAAACATAATCTCAGTGGCACGTAAAAGTTCTGCGTCTTAAAATGGGCTACAGTAGGCCTACTTTTGAAATGTGTAGTCAACTAAACGAACGAATTTTTTCAACAAAAACCGACGTTTTCCAAAAATAGAGCTACAGGCCAGTTAACACGGAGAAATAGCAACTGTACGAAAAACGTGTACAGCTGTCTCTGTCACACTCACGCTGTCCCGCTTCACCCACTATATTGATCGTCGTCTAGACTTGTTGATCGTCACCGACTCACCCGAGTGCCCGAGGGCCCTGTGCCCCTGAATCCGGTCGAGGATACCCGCTTATCAGCTAAGAGATTGATTTTTTATATCAATTATTATTTCTCTTTGTGCCAACAAAGATAATATTGTAGTGATTCACTACTTGTAACAAGAAATAAAATAAAAACTTCACGTAAACCCCGACACAATTGTATCAAGAGCCATCTGGATCACGTCAGTATTTAAACAAAAAAAATAAAAACTAAGAGATGCGAGTATCATAATCAGTCCATTCGTTTAGAAGCTATGATGCTACAGACACACAGATACTTTAAACTTATGTCATCTCTCTTTTTGAGTCGTGGTTAAAAAGAAAGATTAACTTAAGCAAAAGTAAGTATAAACTTCTTTGAAGATAAAAATGTGTGTTCACTTACGATAGTGTTCCTGAAAACTACGACCTCTCTACGCGTGTCTACGGCGTAGACGTAGCGTGCTACAATTGCTACAAACTTTTTAGGCTACGAAGTCTTCGTAGACTTGCACAATTTTTATTATGAAGAAAGTCTATATTAAAATTACTACTGTTTTTTTATTACTCCTTAATTTCACGTTGCTTAGTAATTTTATTTTATTAGTTAGCTTTGTTAATAAATAAGTCTGAAACTTAATCAGATAAAGCTTATATCTTCCATTTTGACGAATCACAATTGTATAACATACAAGTAGTATTAGTTATCATTAGAGAAAAGCTTTACATTATTTCAAACTAGAGGCGCCTCGCGGTGTTTCCCGCGGAAAAAGTAGCCTAAGTGTTAATCCGGGGTATCAGCTTCCTGCATACCAAATTTTATTAAAATTGGTTCAGCCGTTTGCGCGTAAAGAAGAAACAAACATACACACACACTCATTTATAATATTAGTGTGACTACCAACGGGTTAGTTACCCCACGGGAACTTCAAATATTCCTGGAATAAAAAGTACCTATGTGTTAATTCAAGTAAAAAGCAATTTATGTGCCAAGTTTCATTGCAATCCGTTTAGCCATTTTGGCGTGAAAGGACAACAAACATCCAAACATTCACACAAACTTTTACGCCATTATTTTTTAGAGGTGATTTAATATGCAAGGTTACCTTACGCACGTCTTCTCATATTAACGCACTCGATTCTTTACATAAGTGTTAACGTTATCATAATTATATGATAAGAATTGACGCAAATGAACAAATGTACAACGTTCATATGCATAAATACCTATACTTTACCTATTCTAAATTCCTATTAAAACTGAGCTCTTCTTCAAAACAAATATTGAAATACATACTAGTTGAAATTTATTTAAGTTTTCAAAATAAGTGGATTATTTTTTTTGATTCTATACACAAATATATAAATAAGAGATATTATACAATTTGAATTAGAATATTGTGTCACCGGTTTAGGGTTGTTAATAAACGATTTTTAGAAAAGCGACAAATGATATTTTTTATTTACCTGTGTATCTAAATAATAAATAGCGTGATCTTCTTTTTAAGTTAATTAAATTGTTGCGTTGACGCACGGAAGGCGGTTGACGTCTTTCGGTATTTAGCAGGTAGGTGCGACGGGTCATTGGATTAGTACAATACTATTGATATAACACCATCACGAACTCGGGTCTCGTGAAAATTAGCATGGATGTGGGAATTAAAACATTTTTGCTTGAAAAGCGTAAGTTTCAATTCTGAATGGAATATATATATATATATATATATATATATATATATATATATATATATATTTGTTAATCACACTATTTATTTAATGTTATACATGCGTATAATATCATATTATAATATAGGCATATAATATATAATATTTTGATAAAATTTGGTTCGCACCCTGGATTAACTATCAGTCAGGTAGGTATAAATATTTCTAAACTTAGTCTATATTACTTAAAACTATACAAATTTGTTAAATAACTTATTTCATCCCACCGCTGGGCTCCCATTTCATATACCTACAGAAATATATGAAACAAATCTGCTTATGAAAATATTGATCAGCGTATAAATGGCTATTTTTGTATTTTTCTAAACTTCCTTTGAAAGCGGTTAAGTTAGAAGCATCGACCGAATGATCGTTTAAAATCGTACCTTTACTTTGTCATGCACCATATGTGCGTCACAAGACTAACAAGTTAAGGGGATACCTGAATTTTCCAGGGTCCAGTGCTGTCCCCATTTGAAATAAATCATTTAGAAGTAACGGAGACACCAAATTTAAAATTTTGTTTTGACCAGGCACTAGATAACCCTTCAAACTATGAACTACTGTTTATAGTTCAAAGTGAGAACGTAACGCTTTTCTACGCACATACGCCAAAAGTGGCCGTTTTTGCAATTGTGCGTAGAAAAGCTTTACGTTCTCACTTTAAACTGTAAACAGTAGGTCATAAATATTATGAGAGGTTATCTACTGCCTGGTCAAGACACAATTAAATGATGTCTCCGTTTCCTATCAAATTATTTATTTCAAATGGGCAGCACTCGATCCGGAAAATTCTGGTATCCCCTTAAGTCGTTAGTACCTAAGGTAAAAAAACCTAACCTAACCTATTTGACGAAGCACACTGCTTAACGGAGACGTAATCATTGTTCGATGTCAAGATGATGTCAAGTCATTGTTTATGTTATGTCATTGCATTAATTTACATTATGCAAATGATGTGCGAAACCTTTGGAATTGCTGTTCATAATACGTAAGTCAAAAAGGGTATTATACAATACATATCAAGATTAAAAGAACTTTAACAATAAATCTGAGTTTTGTAATATTTGCATACACTACATCATACAGAGTTAGGTCTTGCTACATACCCACATACTAGATCGCTACGCAGATCCCATGACCAAAGCAGATAGCTGGATAATGGTGCACAAGGACCACCTTTGATAGGGAATTTTGTAAATCGTTGTAAGACCTAGCAATATAGTTAAGTATGTACTCGTAATGCCACTAAAAAGATATAATGGCTTGTACGTGTAAGTATATCCAAATATGATTCTGAGTTAAGATAATACATTTGTTGGATGTTAATATTTCGAACATATAGGTACATTGTATTTCAATTGAAAAATGACATATTTATCTCTAACTAAAATAACAGTTATGTACATAGATACTTATATTATGTACTAGTACCGCTTCCGCTAATTAAGCGTTGAGACCACGACACGCGCGTCTGGCGACCAATTTAATTCACTAATCGTATATAACATCCGCTCAGGCTGGGTCTTGAGGCCTGAGAGTAACGGAACGTATGTTATCGGATCGATTCCGCAGCCGGCCGTGAAATTAATGCCATTAATATGATATTAGCGGAATCGGAACGACGCTCTCAACAAACTGCCTCAGGATTTCCTCATTTGTCTGATAACTAGCGCTCCGTTCGTGGTTTCCGCGAGATTAGATCATCTCAAATGTGGCTTATAATTATCGGCCATATTGGTTTCAAAAAATCGAAACATTGACTGTGATAGTATACTTAATCAATCGAATTTATTTCACTAATTCTAATTCAAATAAAATTGAATCCAATCTGTAAAATTAATACAATTCTTCACATAACATTTTTGGTTTTTCGACATAGAAAGTCTTTTA
Organism: Acrobasis suavella; assembly: GCA_943193695.1. Classification (NCBI taxonomy): domain Eukaryota; kingdom Metazoa; phylum Arthropoda; class Insecta; order Lepidoptera; family Pyralidae; genus Acrobasis; species Acrobasis suavella. The sequence goes on from OW971943.1 coordinate 7,088,362, forward strand.
TCTTTTGTATCTTTTGGATATCTCACTTCTGTCATAAATATTATACAATATGTAACAAATACCCTGTTCGATCCTTGTAGGAGCCACTTAGACGTCAATTTAAACAAATTTTCCTATGGGAACAATGCTTGAAACTCGAAAAAAATCGTCATTTTCATACAAATTTCCAGGCACACTTTTGTATGAAAATGTCGATTTTTTAACATTATACATGTTAATTACATCTCCTGTTAAGTACTTTTCGAAGTGAAACGAAATTTCTATGACCAACCTTCTTCTTGAAGAATAAAGAAGATGGGAGAGACCTTTGCCCAACAATGGGAAAAAATAGGTTTATGGAAAAAATAAAAAAAATCTACATTTTTCGCATAACACTCCAAACTAATGTTGAATAATTATTGTCAATCTAGGTCGTTCTGATTTAAAAACCACAGCTAAGACTTTTGTTTAAAACCGAGCAGAGGAATTTCTCGCCTATGCACCCTACTTATAATGTTAACACGAGTTTTTATTGCATTTTCATATTAGATTAGATAACGGGATCAAACTGTTTATCAGGGATTGTTAGCACCGTCCAACGTCAGTTGGCTTTAATAATTTTATCGACATCGATAAGTAATCATGACAGGTGGTAAAGACTTAATGATTTAGTAGTTATCTCTTTACTTACCTTACTCAAAGACGACTAACAAAAATATTTGCTACTTGTGAGAATACTCAAAACCCAACAGATAACTTTTATCACTTGTGTAAGTAAGGAACTTAAGCTGATTTAGATTCTTACTTTGCAGCGGTGAAACATTTTTCAAAAACAGTATATTTACGCAGCTATTGGGTTACGTCACTATATCAATGAAAAAAAGTTGAAGTAAGAAGTACCTATAACCCGAGAGCATGTATGAAAAGAGTGTCGACGAAGCAAAAGAGGTTTGCAAGGATCGTAGCAAGTGGAAATGTATAGTCTCTGCCTACCCCCATGGGAAACAGGCGTGGAAATATGTATGTATCTACGAGCATTATTAGTAAACTTGAAAAACTGATTTTAAAATTAGATTTTAAATTCTTTAGAAATAGTTTTTATTTAGGCTCTATTTTATATATAATATAAGGCGCTTGTTAACATCGTAAATTTAGACGTACTTAAGTACTTATATGAATATAATATGTTAATGTACCGCTAATAGAACTGTATATTAAGTGTGGACTCATATGTATCGTAGAATACTGAATGACCCCACGTCGACGATAAACATTTACTTCGGGCAATGTGGTTCACAAAAACACAGATAATTAAATTACGTCGTTTTACGACACTTTTAGGTATTTTTATACTTACAATAACAAAGATATATAACACGTGAATATTGAAGTGGATAGAATCCGTATAACAAAGTTATTTATATCTCCTACGAAGTAGACAGCGACAGAATGCTACATCTACATGGCCTATCTATTTAACATAAATAAAACTATGTACATTAACACATCTACTATTCCCCCTATTATGGCAGACAACTTCTAGGGTTTCGAGGCACAAAAAGTAATGGCCTTCAACATATTTGGTAAATGAATCAGTCGCTTTACAAAGTAATGACCTTATACATACGTGGTAAATGAATCGGAAACAGGCACAGGTTTGCCCGTCGCCCATTTAATAGGACCCACAGATTGTTTGTTTGTAAGTAACACACAATCTCGTCTACCAAAAGGCATACAAATAACCCAACTTTGAACGTATAACCAGGACATAAACAAGCATATCATATATCACTCCGTCTGGGAATGACTGCACTGATAGCAGGCCTACATACGAATCCACGTTAGACAAAGCCCAGTGACCTCCCAGCCTAGCAACCGAGGTTATCATAAATCGTATATATCGAACGATCCTATTTAATATTTGTTTATATGTTTCTAAATAAAGGATTCCACCATTGAGCCCTTGATTTAGCACAATCTCACTATCAATGCGTTCTGGGTTTATAACCTGGGGTTTACTCCATAATACGTTATTCGTACGATAGTGACGTCAAATCAAATTAGACTTTATTATCGTACATTAGTGCTTAATGTAGCTTGATACTGAAAAGCGGACCCCCACACCTAAAGACAAAAAAAAACATGGAAATTTTTTTTTATTCGACATGATCAAAAGTACAACAAACCTTAGCTTGTTTTTATAATTTTCTTATGAATATTGTATGTTAACTACATTCGAAGTAATAAAGTAAACGGCTATGTAATTAACTTGTGTTATGTATGACTTATGAGCTAAGATCGGATAATCGGATACATATTTACCTAAGGTTGAGAATTGAGATGAAACAAAATCATGGATCACGGAATACTTTTTCTTAAATCATACATACCTAAACACATTGGGAAATTAAAAATACACCCGATTAGTTGGCAATTACATCTGATTACTTATGAAACGAAATACGCGGCTTTATTTTTAATAAAAATATCCTAAGAAGCCGCTTTCAAAATTTGTTTAGGTAAATATATATATCCGATTATCCGATCTCTGGTTATGAGTACGATTGACACTAGGTATGTCAGACAATGCTGCCCAGTGACCCTCAGCTTAGCAACCGTAAAGGTTATCGTCGAATGGACGGACGTTGTTTGTATACAGTGTTTGTCTGCGTAACAGGCCGTCCCTTCCGGAGCAGCCAGAGCCAAGCCAGACCAAATCCTTTTAGGTCTAGAAACCTAGATCACAAAAATTTTTTGTTAGGTGATTTTTTCTGTCTGTATTTCTTCGATAGTAGATCTTTATGTTGGTTGCCTTTGGTTGGCTTTCGTTTTTTGATATATTTTAATGTGTATCTTTTAATAAAGTGTATAAAACTGCTTATATATACATTTTATATTTTTTTTGTTGTCCTTATGTACTTTTGACTATTTAAATTCTTTCAGTACTTTAGTAAACACGTACTTAAATGATTCTAGCATGCAAATTATCTTTCTTGGGGATTCCAAGTGTTCCACTTGTGTCGGTTTAGGAAAACCCAAAGAAAATCCGGTTGTTGCAACATGACGAGTTAAAACTTACCTATCTTTATGTTAGTAGCATTTTCTAAAACTCTATCCTGTATTGATGCGCGATTTTTGTTGAAAACACTGTGGGTCCAACAAAATGATAAAAGTTAGATGGTTAAAATCAAAGTTTTATTCCTAGTAAATGAAAAAGACACTTCTACTATTTGTGTATGCATTAAAAAAATGTGTTTCAAAGGTGTGTTTCACATCAGTCATTTAATTACAATCTCCATCACATGAGTATGAGCGTGCTCCTGCTACTATATCATAATTGGTAATCAAGGTTTCTCATTGACCTACTTTTGTTAAGAGTGAGGATCACATGATTGAAGATCGTTAATGGCATAAGCACTCACATTATTCATTTTTAATACACTTCGAGTTTGTTTACTTATGATGTCGCTGTGATACATTGAGGTGACGCGCGCAGCCAGCATACTGCACTTTATGCAAATTTTATAATAAAGAATGATTTCACGAACTCCCAAATGGATTTACAGGAAATAAACTAGGAGACAAACCTAAATTCACATATCGGTGCCAGACTAGGTATACTTATAAATGCGCATTTAGGTTAGTCGTCTAGTTCCTTTCCTTTAAATCCATTTGGGTATTCGTGAAATCATTTTTTATTAAAAAAATTCCATAAGTACATAAGGAGTCAGATTATGATTTTTTCAAGATTTTTATAAATTTATTCTGTTGTATAAATAGCTTCTTTTCAATTTGGTTTATATATTTTAGGGTATTATTTATATGCGCCCTGTAAATATAAATACCTTATAATATGTTAGCTACGGTAATAAAATAGTTGCATAAATAATTTATACGTGAGTAACAACATCATCGTTTTTTTAAATAGTGTTTTTAGAGAGATATTTATTTATAATTTATTTCGCTATCTTAAAGTAAGTAGGTGTTTGAAATAGACCTGCTTTATATAAATTATTATTGCTAGCTAAATATCTGACGTAAAGAAATCACAAAAGGTAGTATTCCAACGCGAGGAGGAATAAATAGCTATTGAAAACATCAACTTTATAGTGATTTACTATGACAGCTACACGATACACATGGTTTGACATGTGTTATTGTAAAATATTCACGATTATGCCTCGTGTTGAGCACGTGCTTTCATTCGTCTTAGTCACGTTATGGCAAACAAAAATATTTGTATAATATTCAAAAAATTAAAAATACATTGTTTTCCTTAATCTCAGGCACGAGTATGTAAAGTAATATCAAATTATTATTTGAAGGCTTTTATAAATCTACACTTGCTCGTGGTCTGACTCTCTTCTATCATTATTTTTAAAGATTTTGTAATATTGTTATTCATGAAATATGTACTTAAAAATAGCTTTAGAAACAGACAATCATATAACAAATAGTTAACGAACCGAATTATAATTACATAATTATTCTAAGCCTGCTAAATCTTGTAACTAAATTAAAACAGCATTCTTCAATCGATAAATTTGGGACTTACGGTGCCTCCTGTAGCTAATCTAGCGTGCACTCGTCCATACCCAAAAGCGAAAACGTTTTTCAACTCCTACATGTTATCTGATCTCAATGATTTTTAGTATGTTATTTACACAATAAAAGACTAGGTAAAAGGTTTCCTTTTTCAAAATTTGGTACATTAAAATATACATATTTGCAAATTTTGAAAAAAAAAAGGTCACTTATAATCCTTTTTTTTATTGTGTCAACAACATACTAAAAATCATTGAGATCAGATAACATTTTGGAGTGGAACAACATTTTCTCCATCTGGTTTTTTTGGTATCTCAACATTTTATGATCCGTGGTTCACATTTTTGAGCAAGAAGCATGTTGTAGAACAGAATGCTGCACGTGCTACTATGTTGAAATAATAATGACATATGCAGAATGACATAAACAATAGCTACGATTCCATCAACAGACACACTTACAAAAAAACGTTTAGACCTTTTAATCATTAGAATAGTATTTTGTGAACTTTTTGAGCCGGGAGCATACAAAAACACTTAGCGTTATAGCCATGTTGAAATGAAATGATAACAATCGAGGGTCTGCGCGCGCGTCTGTGACGTAAAAGACGTGCGTAATTCTGATATCGCCACAATGGGTCAATGTCGCCGGCTGACCGCGGTTCACATATTGCGATACTCTATGTGTATCCTGTTCCTATCTCATACAAAACATCGTGAGCAACGACCGCAGATATCTTTCACACGTGAATTGTGCGCTTTCGTCAACCGGTTCTCACTATTGTCTTTTAATTGGTGTTGCAACTTTCTTAATAATCTGGCAATCATTTATACTTCGTTAATGTAATCGTACTTAGAATTTTACTTTGTGTGTTGGTTTAAAGACTAAAACGGATATTGCTTTGCAGATTACTTTTTACATTTTATTAGGATGCCATGACAATACACACAGGGTGCGTGTAGAGTTGAGACGAACAGAATGTTGAAAATCAGGGGCCATGACAAAACAACTGGAACTCGCTAAACAGTTGACTACTCTGAGGCCTAATGGACAATTCTGCCCTGAGTGCAACAACGCAATGACGCACGAAATGGACTCGCGAGTAAAAGCTGAAATAAACAAAACAATGCACACACTACGAATGAGTACCGAATAACGAGTACCCTCGTTACGGCAATGGACGTCGAAGTAAAATTTTAACAAGTTCACGCTTCGCGTGTTTCACGAGCTGCTCTGGCTGAAGTTGCTCTATAGCCGTGGGACATGAAATCCTGTGTCAATTTAAATCGGGTTTCGCTAATTCAAATGAAAATGAGAGAATCTGCTAACTTGTGCAGCTCATCAAACTTGCTCTTATCTTTTTTGTTTTGTATAGTTACCTAGACAGATTCTTACTTTACTGACACTAGGCATTGCTCTCAAATATAGATGATGATAATACCTAAGTACTTGTGCGGCTTGTTATTGACGTTAGATCGTATGTCGCACATTCACAATACTATGTTAATATGTGCTCTTTAAATCGAAACTTAAGATAAAAATATATAATAAAAGTAATACTTATAGTTTGGACAGTTTGGACCGTAGGTTTTAAAAATGTAAGTTGTTCTACTTAAGTATATAAAAAATCAAAGCGATATTTATTCATAAAAGCTTTTATCCACGCAGTATTGTCGTTTTGGTTGGACCTTTCCACGGAGTCGGGACAGCGTAGCGACGGGTGACCGAACCAGACCGAACCAATCACGTCAATTGGCTCAATCGCCCAGAAATGACGCTCGGTTTGACGTCATTGCCTTTTGTCTGTCTGGAAATCTAACGGCATTGTTCCGTTATGACTGAGTGCTGAAAAAATACACATAAATTGTAATGACATATGTACTGGGGGTCATGTGATACACTTAGGTACTCTTTGTGTGATTTAATCTCAATGGTTGTATACGCAGGAAGTGTGGTCTGCTAGAGCAGACCTAGTGGCACTTATAGTCTCAGTAAATTTATTTATTTCATCAAAAACAACATACCTATTAGGTGCATTTAAAGTTGAAAAGATACATCGGAAGGTACCAGTATCTATAAATTACCTTTAAAGTTGACTTAGGTATTTTAGCGTTGCTAGAGATAAAGGTACGCTGGAAGATACTTGGTCTCTAGATTACCTTTAAAGTTGACTTGGGAATGTAAGCGTTACTAAAGATAAAGATACACCGGAAGATACACAGTCTCTAGATTACCTTAAAAGTTGACTTAGGCATTTAAGCGTTGCTAAAGATACAGGTACGCTGAAAAATACTCAGTGTTTAACTTCTCTAAGTATGCCATGGTATTTATGCTCGGTGCAGGCCTTGTTGGACAATGTCATACTGATCTGGTCTGAGGCTAAGCATATCCAACAAGTGAAATTCTGTTGTGAAGTGTGACCTTTTCTGAATGAAATGGCGATTTTGTGTATGTGGATGCCCTCCGCTTTATATGACAAGTCATCACTTGCCTTTTCGCCTGAGGTCCAAGGCCATTATAATATATGCCTCTCTGAGGCATAATATAAAAGGGGAGCGTTTAACGGCCAGTGACAAAAATGCTAAACCTGAAGTATTTCGGCCTAAAAACGCCGTAGTTTTTTTTCAATAGTAGTTACGCTTACCCATATACACATACGACAGGGGCAGACATCAAAGATTCAAGATTCAAAGATTCAAATGTTTATTCAGTAATTAGACCTTTACAGGCACTTTTACACGTCAATAAGTATAATTTATGTTACGTGTAAAGTATATTAAAATTTAATTTATTTTAAAGAAAAGCTACCGATACCAGCGCTTCGTAACGACCACTGCTGAGAAGAAACGCCGAAAGAAACTCATTTTCACAGTATTGGTCGCCTACTCGCCAGAAGGGCTTTGTCATATTATTATAATTGTCTTTTAATTAATAAATACTTATAATATAATACAATGTTGACACATTATAACATGTAATGCTTGCGAACCAGTAAACAAACATAAATTGCGTAATACAAAATATTAAGTAGTCAAAAAAGCGAAGCCGAGCTGACCAGTCCCTCCCGGCAGCACCCGTTCACGAGTGCGGATCATCACGGAATATGTGATGCGGACGAGTGCGCCGCAAAGGGTGAATGAATAGTTCTTTACACTATAAAGAAAACTCTATAGAATAGTATTTTGTGATATTCTAATAAGTTCCTTTGGAGAAAGGCAGGTACACTGTAACCTTTACATCATACGCTTTTTGACTCCTCAATTCTGTTGTAATGAAAAGATGTTTTGGATTTTTGGCTGACTCGGTAGATACGTAGTATATAAGTAGGTATGTACATGAACAGTAAATGAACAGTTGTAACATTAAATAGACATATTTCCTTACAAGTAGGTACGTCAGCAGAGGCTTTTCGTAATGTTGTTGGAATTTGTATTGAGAATTCACAGCATCGAAGTTGAGCTTCACTAACGGAGTATACATAATTATAGTTTACTAGTATAGTAGTTTACAGTTTACTAGTTTTTACCCGCGACTTTATCTGCGTTTTAGTTCTTGATGTAAAGTGTTTCTTTACTTTTTTCTTTAGTACGGCAAAATAGGATTCCCCATCCAAATTTACACTCTCTTTTTCAGTTCTTTTTATGGATAATTTTTCCTTTCCCGAGTCTCAAACTAAATTTATACCTCATCTAAATAGGTTCAGTGGTTGAAGTGTGAAGAGCGAACATGCATGCACATATACAAACTCACTTTCGCATTTTTAATATTAGACTATTAGTAGGGATGTGGTACATATTATAATATTCTAAGTGAATCAAAATTTGTGTACTTAAACAGACATAAATTATCGAATAGGCAATCCTTTAAAGTTTTTAGTTTACTTCGGAATAGTTTTACTGACTGGCATAATTTTAATAAATTTTTAATGCTTTTAAAAATGAAGTTTGTTAAACTTGTATGTTACATTTATTGTAAATGTTAGCACGACAAACTAAATCAATAAAAAAACCAGCTAAGTGCGAGTCAGATTCGCGTCCGAAGAGTTCCATACCATCACTTATAAAAAATCACGTATGTTGTATGGGAACCCCCTTAAATATTTATTTTATTATGTTTTTAGTATTTATTGTTATAGCGGCAATAGAAAAATATCATATGTGAAAATTTCAACGGTCTAGCTATCACAGCCTGGTGACAGACAGACGGACAGCGGAGTCTTCGCAATAGGGTCCCGATTTAGCCTTTGGGTATGGAACCCTAAGAGTTATTGATACAGTATCATTACTAAAAAAATCACCTAGGTACTATGACTCCCTCAGAACATAAAATAATAAACACCTTTATATGATCTGAGGACTCTACTAACTTAGCTCTCGAAATGTATCATCGAAATGAGAGAATGCCATACTTTTTATGTAAAACGTCACTATTTTTCATTATGCTTATGTGTGCCTACATGTACTTACTTGTCTTCATCTGGTTGTTACAGGTAGCAATTAAGATAATAGATAAATCACAATTAGACGCCAGCAACCTTCAGAAGGTCTACAGGGAGGTGGACATTATGAAGAGGCTGGATCACCCTCACATAATTAAGCTTTATCAGGTGAGTAACAACACATTTTTGTTAACAAAAATCGTATTTTTTTATTATACTCAGAAAATGTAAAAAAAAATTAAGTTTCTTTACTTTCAAATTTTTGATATTACGCATATACATCGTAAAATTTAAGTCTCTGTTTATGTTACATACATCTTGTCTCTGGTTTTTTGTGTCTTCTCTTTCACGGTTACCATGAAACTATTGATTGTTATTTATTTGAATTCTTCTGAAATTCCATCAAATTCATGAAAAAAATATTAGGCTCTCTCCTTACTCAGTAAACTTAAAACACAATAAATAATAAACGATTTATTTACATTTTCCTGCGTTATACATGCCATGACGTAAAAATCACATCGTGAGTAGGTACATTTTCCAAAACATTACATTTTCTTACATAGACAGACGTTCAAATATTAATAAAGCAATCAAGTAAAGAACGTGAGTGTCGTGGATCACTCGGTTGGAACAAAATTACTTTCGAATTAAATTATTAATTCGTGACGGAAAAATCTTATACTTTTTTTTTATTAATAAATTATACAAATAATATTAGGTAATAAATTGAACAATCAAATTTAAAAAAAACATTGGTGTGTGCTGGCTTTGAACCGGGAACTACTCTACTCTATACTACTCTCCTAATTGTGCCATCGACGAGATAGTCAAACTTGTGAAATTACCTTTGACTTTAATTTGTGACGGAAAAATCTTACACTTTTTCGCATAGCGTACTGCTAGTACTTATTCTGTGGCCTAGCCCATTTGATGTACTTAAAATAAATAACAACAAAAATCTAAAATACAAAATATATGTGGCGCATTTTTATCTTTCTCCATTAGGTAGGTATAATAAACACCTGCACCTTGGATGACTTATATATGCCGCTTCCGACAATGCAATAGAGGTGACCCGATTCCTGTGCAATAAAATATAAACATCAAACCATCGACACGAAAAAAGAAGGTATCAGTAATAAAACTTTATCTATTCGCCATTTTGTTCCATAATTATGATGCCAGAATCAATGGATATGTTTTATTGATATTTTTGATTTGTTTTGTGCTCAAGTTCATACAGTAAGTTTCTTCAGTTGAGGTAATATTTGTTAGTTAATCTAATAGCTATTGTAAAGGCGCACATGTATGAAACAATTGCTTAAATCTTATTTACATACATGAAATTTGGTTTCACTAACCGCCGAAATTTCTGTATGTGTAACGTATGGAATTCAAAACCTATCAGCTTGCAATTATTATGAAATAAAATGTTATGAACAATATTTGCCTCTGAAAATATTATGTTACATTCGTAGGTCTTGAATACGTGGGGCGCACTATAAGTTTCCGGAATGAATATGAAAAAATACTATTAAAGGTACAAAATTAATTTATTGTTTTTCAAAATAATCTCCCTTGGCGTCTATGCACTTTTTCATTCGATGAAACCAGTTTTGAAAACTTTTGTGCCACTCCTCTGTGGTGACCTCTGAAACGTGTTTTTCATACTCTTCGACAGCCTCTTCTGGTGATGAAAATCGTTGACCGCGTAATTGGTTCTTAATTTTTGGGAACAGAAAAAAGTCACAAGGTGCCAGATCGGGACTGTATGCAGGATGACTCATGAGTTCTACATTTTTCGCCTTCAAAAAGTCGTTTGTCTGTCTGGCCGTGTGAGAACTAGCATTGTCGTGGTGCAGGATGATACGGCGTTTACGGTTATTTTTACGGAGTTCGTCAATAACTTCCGGCAAACAAATGGTCGTGTACCAGTCACTATTCCCTGTACGACGATTCTATAAAGCAACAGTAGCCACGTGTCCAGTTTTATTAAAAAAAGAAGCGGATGATTGCTTCTTTGCTGCTTAGATGCACTTTTCACGCGCGCCACTTTGGTTGGTTTCGGCTCATCTTGAAAGACCCATACGCTCGATTGCTTTGGGATCTGCTTTGAGATTTTGTTTTGGGATCGTAGCAATAAATCCATGTTTCGTCACCTGTTACTATGTCCCACACCAAATTAGACGCACCTTTGTTGAATCTGGTAAGCATGGCACTGCACCAAGTGACGCGGTCCGTTTTTTGAGCCTCGGTCAAGTTGTGTGGGATCCACCGCGAGCACAGCTTTCTCACACCCAAATGTTTGTGTAGGATTAATTGTATTTGACTCATGCCTATTTCTAAGGATGCGCGAAGTTCATGGTAGGTCACATGCCTGTCTGTTTCAATCATACGGCGCACAGCATCGATGTTTTTGTTGGTCACAGCGGTGGACGGCCGACCATCGCGAGATTCGTCACTGGGATTGATACGACCACGCTTGAATTCTGCAAACCAGCTATAAACAGTTGTCTTGCATGGTGCTTCATTGCCAAAAGCTGTTTCAAGCCGAGCGATGCTCTGTTGAGCTGTCAAATTACACTTAAAATCGTAGAAAATCATACTACGAAAATTTTCCCGAGTTAAATCCATGTTGATGCAGACACACAATTTTTTTAATGGCGCCACAAAGTAAAAACAAAAGACAGTCACATGAAACAAACTGCATTCTACAGCCAAAGAGTTCTATTTTCAAATGTTGCAATAAATTTTTAAATATTGTTTATGTAAGTGGCTAGTTCCGGAAACTTATAGTGCGCCCTATGTATTAATTCGAGCAGTAACGTGAAATTAATGATATATTGATGTAAGGTAACTGACTTCTGTCGTAATTTAACGGTGAATTAAAAGTATTATTTTCCGATGAGTTCATTATTGATAATTTCCGAAGCGTTATATACTCGTATAACATCGAAGTATGTTCTATAATTAATTCTTCTGAATTTTTGTGAGTAAATTATACAGGGTGTTTTTAAAATCATTGGCATCCTTTCTACTGGTGAAAGTACTCATGAATATTTTGGGATTCTAAGTATTGTAAAAAAGATATGGAACAGCTGATTGATTGCTATGCATGCGATTTTTTTTATCGGTTGGATTGAGTTGGTCCCATACAAAATGTTGCTCATATTCATGAGTACTTTCACCAGTAGAAAGGATGCCAGTGATTTAAAAAACACCCTGTATTACACACACACATGAAAGATAAAATAGTTGTATTTTCTGTTACCATAATAAGCTTACTGTAAAAACATGTAAATGCTCTGCGGTCAATAGGTGACCAACATATAACTAATATTTCCTCTTGACAAGGTCTGCGAGTTCAGGTTTTTCATGCTTACTAAAATGTCCAATCCGGTGGTGGCGTCGCTGGTCGGGTCGTTGGATTCCCTCTAATATGGTTGAATTTAATGATGGCTGATCCGTGCGTCAACTCGTGAACGGGTGCTGCCGGGAGGGACTGGTCAGCTCGACTTCGCTTTTTTGACTACTTACTATTTTTTATTTATGTTTGTTTACTTGTTCGCAAGCATTACATGTTATAATGTGTCAACATTGTATTATATTATAAGTATTTATCAATTAAAAGACAATAATAAAAATGTGACAAAGCCCTTCTGGCGAGTAGGCGACCAATACTGTGAAAATGAGTTTCTTTCGGCGTTTCTTCTCAGCAGTGGTCTTTACGAAGCGCTGGTATCGGTAGCTTTTCTTTAAAAATAAATTAGATTTTAATATACTGTACACGTAACATAAATTATAGTAAGTGCCTGTAAAGGTCTAATTACTGAATAAACATTTGAATCTTTGAATCTATTAAAGTGAAATCATTTCCGGACTTTTGTTATATGAAATAAAAAATCTTATAACTAGACTAAAAGTTACATTCGCTTTCTGCATGGGAACGTACATACGCAAGTATTAAATATATACATAAGCTAGCAAGCTCTAAGACCGATTGCTTACATATTTCTGAAGCAATCTTTTTGTGTAGAAATATTTTTAAAATGGCTTTTTGGTGTAATAGGGATGGCTTAGTAATAACAAGTATGGTATACGTATTTTTCCCTTTATCAGCGCATTTAAATTTCGCGTGTCATCACGATCACCTACTATTTTTAACCAAAGGTGAGGTACTCGTAAATAACCCCCACTCCGAAACTTCGAGCTGAGGTATCTTTGTTAATTTTTACTACATTGCTAAACGAAGAAATATGGGTCTTTTTTAGATAATCTAGTTGATCGACTAAATAAAACAATATATTTTTACCTAGTCCATATCCCTATTGTATCATGAAATATAAAACAAAAAGTTTCAATAAAATTAATCCATTAGGTCTGGCATCTCTTTTTTTGGAAATAGTACAGTCCTGACGGTTTTCCATTTTCCGATAATTTATACATAATAACGAGTTTAGTAAGAATCTTGTTTACTTCACGTGATTTAAACGCGTTAACGATAGATTATTCACGCAAATGTGATTATGTGGCTTGCGTGTCTCTTCTATCAAGCGTCACTCGCTGCTCGCATCGTGAGCTCGTGGGTTCGCTGACATCGTCACCACCTGTCAATCACACGGAAAAAGGTGTCTTTCAAAAATTATGAAATTAGTCGGGTGATTGAGAGATGATAAATTGGTGACAGTTGACGCCATTCGGAGCCCGGTATTCGTTTCATGAATAACCGTTTCAAGAAGCTTTACGTTTTACATTAGCGTCAACAAAGACGGATGTACTCGCGCGCATTAGTTGTTATTGCGTCAATTGGCTCGTAAATCCTAACTTAATGGTGGTGGTTTAAAAAATTACTTTACTCTTCAGGAATCTGGTCACACATTTTAATATTTCAAGTTTTTTTTTTAATTTCCAATAAAGTATTGTGAAGTAATAGTACCTAAATAGTACCGTGTGGTGTCGTCGGCAGAGAAGAATACTTCAATTTTTCACCACCCCTTTCTTCTCCCACCGGTGTCGTAAGAGGCGAATAAAAGAGTGTAGGTAACAGAAAATGGTCAGCAGCGTCAGAAGACACCATTTAGGCTGGAGTTCACCGACTTTGTCGTTGTTGTATAAAGAGTTGATTACTTAAACGGGCAGTCAAAATGTAACGCTGTTTAAACGGCCTTTAAGAAAACGAGTGTTCACCACTCAAAATAAAACATCGATTACGTATGTAACGTAAGAAAGAATGTGTAACGTAAGAATGAACTTTGTATAGGTATTTTTGTCATATTGAGAAAGCGGGTAAACGCAAACACGTTACAGTATAGTGTAAAACAAAGTTAATGACATGGTCGGTTAATACTATGATGACACCAAATTAGAAATCGCTGCTTTGCTGCGATCACCGTACCGTCTGGCCAACGTGGTGATTTTGAGCAATTCGTTCCCTTTTACAGGCCTTTGGTCGAGCAGTGAATTGATATAATTTGCAAGTACATAAAGCATCGTCCCATAACTAAACAACATTTTAATTCATTGAATATAGGTCTAAGTTAAAATTATAAACAAATTTTTTATTTATTTAAATACTAGTAACTCGACCACTGTAATAAATGTAAAGTGAACACTACGTTTCTCGATAAAAAATAGAGGTAAATAAATTTGCAAGTATTTAGATTCAGTTAATTGAATAATGTAGTATCAATATAGTTTTGGAAATGACGCTTCCGTACACTGATATTTTTGTAATATAACTGTAACTAGTAGAATCTTCACCGTACGAGTAATTATTTTTTCGTTAGTAAAATAAAACGGTATGTTATTTTAGACTAAGCCAATGAATGATACAGCACCTAACAGTACTCCAACTACATTTGGGGGCACCAAAACATGGTTTGCAAATACTTGAAGCATAACGGGTATGAAACAGAACAAACAAAGGCAATGACTCGATCAGAAGGTCACCGGTAGAAACCGCAGCCCGTTACGGTGGAACAAATTGTAGGAATTAGCAAGCACCTGGTTGATGGAGCGTGCTGAGCGCTCAGCCATTGCAGCATGCGACTCTGATGACAATAATGTTGTTATACCGTTAACGTAGCCGTATCTACGTTATGACAAGAAGCCATGACTCGGGACATAACTTGTAGTCTGTCATATTCATAAAATAATAATGATTCCTGCTTTCTATCGTCATATTTAAAGAAATATCTTATATCATACACTACATAATAGGGTCAAAAAGGCAGGTTTCGTAAATCCATATTATTAATTAATCATTTAATAAGAATAATAATAAATATAGGATTGCTAAATAGTCCTCTTACCCTGGACAGCAACAGACTTTCCCATACAAACGTAGTCTACGTTTTATTTTGAAACGACATGTCGAATATGGAAAAAATTAAGTCATTTGAAAGAAATTGCAATAATCTAGGGTTATAATTGGTTTCCGACATAAAATTATTAACTTAAAAGAGAATATAGTGTATTATATTATATTTGACCATCAGTATGGAAAACTTCTTCACCCTTATATTTTCTTTCCAGTTCATAATTTTAGGAAACCAATTATAACCCTAAATAATTGCAATTTCTTTAAAATAACAAATTTTTACCGAAATCTGACATGTCGTTTCGAAATAAATCGTAGACTATGTTTGTACGGTTGTTGTTGTGTGTGCGGAAAAATACCTTGAAAAACAAACTATATACTATGTTTATTGGATGAAGTCTAAATTTGATGCAAAACAGCCTTAATTTGAAAAAACTCATTTGAGACAAATAAACATCTTGCCAGTCCTAAAATTTTGCAACTTCTAGCTAGACGATCTCTAACAAACAGACCTACGCAACAGTTAACCCTGTGTAATGAATGAGCCACTGGGACAGAAAGCACCGTTAACAGGCTTTGATGTTCATACGGTACGGTTATGTTGACTCTGACAATAACGATTAAGTGTCCTTCAATGGCTAAACGAGGTTACTTTTACGGAGGAAGTATTTGTAATCTGTTTCCTGAACATGCATAGACGCATTTGTATTTCATTGGATGATATGTTTTTTTAGCTAATACTAGTACCGGCATGGCCAGTACCATGACTGGTACGACTCATTAAGTAGGCATTTCATTCAAGTATGTATTAGTAGTAAGATTCAAAGAAAAATCGAAGAGTTTTTTAGGGATCACAGAATAGTGGCATATAGTTTCAGGTTAAGTACATTTAAATCTAGTCAGAATACTTTTTGGTTGAGATGTTGGGCTTTTCGGACCTCGGTTCGAATCGCCCAAGAGTTCTGTTAGAATGAGTCTTTTCGCATCGCGGTCCGAATCGCCCAAGAACTATTTTGTAATAGGTCTACTTGGGCCATTCGCACCGCTTCAACCCCTGCGCTGCGAATGACCCCCTTCAGAAACAATACAATTCGCACCGCAGTCAGAACCGCTCGTGGTGCGAAATGCCCAATGACCCTTTTTGTTTATTGATTATAGGGATGGAGATAATATTTTTATAAATTTTACATTACCATCCCATGGAAACACTTATTAAGTGACGCGGCATGGTACGCGTGTATTATTCACCACAATGGCAAAGTGTTGTGAAATATTCGGTACTAAGTTATATTTACCTACAAACGTACATGAAATGGGTTGAATAAAAGGCTCATTCATGACTTCGATTGTTTAGCACGGACATAATAAGTACAATTGGACCATGTTTTGCAATAACGTTCCATTCCACTCTGAACCCGTTTCGAGAAATAACGCTTTAAAATAAAATACAATATTTCTTCCATGTGGCTTGTAATGGCATAGTTTTTGCTGCATGTATGAGTACCTAATTATTATTTATATAATAAACTAAGACAAAAAAAATGTTAATCATAAGGATTTCGTAGTTATTAAAGAAAAACTGAGGAGGATCGTTTCAGCAAAATGTATTTTTATATAACAGTAGCAAATTTTCCTTTTTGCAAAAATGATCCTATAAGAAAAAACTTTGATAGGGACAGTAAAAACTACATTCATTAATATTTTAAAACTCTGTTTTATATTTATTACACCATACTTGTATAGTTGCATTAAAATATTTAAAAACATAACTTCAAAAGTAATTAAAACTTTAACAAAACAATCATCTTCTTTCACTAACTAAAACTAAAACGTAATTCACTAGCAAAAAATAGCATAAAATATTATAATAATAATAAATTGACCACTTCACTTCTTGTTTGAATTATCTCAAACTTAAATCAACAAATTTATAGCCATCCAATTAAGTTACATTAAAATATTTTAAAACATATCTTCAAAAGTAATTGAAACTTTTTCGAAACCAACAATTAACAAAACAATAATCTACTTTCACTAACCAAAACTAAAACGTAATTCACTAGAAAAAATAGCATAAAATTTTGTAATATTAATAAACTGACCACTTTACTTCTCGTTTTAATATCTCAAACTTTAATCAACAAATTTATATCCATCCAATTAAAAACAAAAAATATTACTTAGTCATCTTCATGTTCCACCTCAAAATCTGGTTCCCCAAATCCTTCCAAATCGTCGATTATTGAGTCTGTACCTTTTAAATGTTTGTAAAAGTCAATGCAGTCCGAAGGGATTAAATGAAAAATAGATTTTAAATCATTAAGCTTATTCTGATTTACTTCTTTGCCAAATGGCCACAATAGATTAAGATCTTTGTGTGATATGTCATATGCAATACCTTTGATTTTCTTTTGCAAAAATAATTCTTTAAAAGGTTCTTCCAAAGAAGTTCTCATGAAAATGCTATAACTCTGTTCTTTTTTTAAAAGAATTTCTTTTGTTATCAACCAGTTTACTTTTGTTTTATCTGTAAAAATTTTTCTATTAACTATTTTTTTCTCTAAGTCTTTGCATCCAACAAACTCATTATTTTCCAATCTGTGTACCTGTAGAGGATTATTTTTTTTGCAATTTTTCATTACATCTATGTATTCTTCAACTGTATAAATACGTTGGTGTTGTTTTAAACGGGTTTCTATTTTCGCAAAATCATTATCATTCGGTAAAAATGTGTGACCTGATTCAAGGAATCTGAAGGAAATGGTCTTTAAAGTTGGATGATCGTTAAGCAGAGCCTTAAGCATCAAAACTACTTTAATATTCCTGTTTTGACCACCAGCACAGTCACTCCATAAAATTAATTGTGTGACATCTTCTGTCAACCGATTTTTGATGTAACTGATGAGGCAAGACCCCACTTCTTGTGCCCCACGACCAGCCTCTCCTTCTGCCCATACATAACAATGCCCTACATCATTCGAAGCTGAATGAATTCCAAAATTATAAACCCACAGCTGACGTTTATAAAATATAACATTTGTGGGTATCCTAGGTAAAGGTAATGTTTTTTCTAGATCAAAAGTCAGGCATTCAATTTCTTTACAGGTTTTCGCCTTTTCAAAGTCTTGCTTCATTTGGTTTCTCAGACTCTGAGCTTTGTCTAAATGTTTATCTCTTTCTGATTGTATTTCCTCTTTCTTTGCCGAATTAATGGCATTATTTAACTTTATTGCGAACGAATCACACTTGTTACACGTATCTTTTTTAAGACTTTTACATCTTAAATTAAACTCTTTCGTGAAAATCTTTTGAACAGTATTGTATGAAACACACTTTGCCTCTTCTCCATATTTTTCTTTATGTTCTTTTACATATAAATTGTAAATTTTCCTCACAGTCATTCCCGGTTGCAAATATCTTACATCATCATTATTATTACGTCCATAGTGTGATATATATTTTGGTAATTTTTGGATAATTTCAACTATAAAATCGAAATGTTCTTTATCTAGTTTATTCCATCCACCTGCTTTTCCTCTTTTATCTTCTATGTTGGTCTTGTCTCGCATTTTTTTAAGAGCAATCGTAATTTTCTGCGGAGTTACCTGTAAAGTCTTACAAAACATGTCGCGACATACACTTATTCCCTTTATTTTATAATCACGATTGAATTCCCTCGGCTTAGATTTAGATGGTGATGCTATTGTAGTATAACTTCTTTTCTTTTTAGATTCACTTACATTTGCTGCTATGAATAAAACTTGAGCCACGTATGATCCGAGATGATGAAATTTTAAAAATTCTTGCTCTCTTATTTCTCTTAGAATCAAATCACTACATTTCTTTTTGCAAGAACACCGATAATCTATGAACTCTTTAGGCTTCACCAACTTATCTTTAGTATGATAGGGTAAATTTTGGTACTTTCTCTTTTTTTGTTCTGTACGATTGTATTTATATTTTAATTTTCTCCCTTTTTTTGGTCTGCCTTTCTCATTATTTCCTGTTTCTTCATCTGAACCTAGCACATCATCATCATTATTACTATATTCATTTTCAACACTTTCATCTATGTAGTCAGGATCTTTAACGCTGTCGTCACTATTATTTAAAAAGTTTAACGTGTCACCTTCATCAACTGTAGTCTTCTCATTTTCATCTAGAAATAAAATTGAGTTTAACTAAACAAAGTGAAGTTGAAATACATATCACATAGCTTATGTATTTAAGTTTGCAAATACATATAATCACAGATATAGATAGGCTAGATGAAACAATTGTCACGATTTGTATTGAAGCTAAGCGTGCCAACTTTTTAACACCTCCTGTGACGTCACAGCTGGGATTTAGTGATGTTATACCCAAACCGATCCAAAATTTTGGGTTATTGCTATTATTTATCACGCAACCAGGCATTTTAATTTTTTGCGGCCGACCGGCTATAACAACTGACGCGGTCGGACTGTGAATAGCAGCAGCCAAATCTCGACGTTTGGTCGGGGTTCGAACAAGCAAAGTACATGCACTTGCGTAATATAGCCTATCTATATCTGTGCATATAATAAATTTCAACGTCTCATTGTTGAATCAAAATGCGAAGTACCTTGTTGGTAATGATTTATATCAGAGGTGGTTGGTTTCTCAAAATTTTTTCTTACAAGTGGCGTCAATGGTGAAAATGATGGCGGCGGAATCGATATATTTGAAGGCAAATTGATCGGACTGTCAAAGCACGTGTTGTCTGAAAAATTGTTAAAAATACTTTATTTCTAGGAAATGAAATTTTCGCATTCGCTACAGCTTTGTCATGGTAATAAACTAGTTTAGGCTAGTTTTTATTCCAAAAAAAACATACTAATTCCGTGGGATTTATGATATTATTAAATTCATAACCAAGACCTAGGTAAACTGGAACAAGCTCATTTTTCAACTTGACCTGTCTGGGAATCGAACCCGAGTGACTCCGCGTCGCACTCCAGCTCGAATAAAACAAGTCTTGTCAGGGCAGCATTTATGTAAGAATTGAAAAACAAAAACTTGAAAAATACCTTCTTGTATATCTGGCGATTGTGGAACTACAACCGGGGCTGGATGGCAGGTCTCAATTTCACGATTACCCAAACACATATTTAATTCTGCCACTTGAGTTGTCAGTGTAGATGGTGAGGTAGAAACATTAAATACTTTATCATCGTCATCATCCAAAGTTTTAGACAGCATTTCGTATAATTTTTCAGTTTCAGGAGACATCATTCGAAGTGGTGAAGATTGAGGCGTTGCACGTTGTGCGTTTGTTGATATATTGAGATAATTATCAGTTTGACGTTGAGAATTCAATAAATCATTTTTTTGAAGATTTTCCTCATTTGATCCTACAAAAAAATGCGTTCATACAATTATTTGATTATGATAGAAGGTTATTAAAGTTTATGCGAAGAAATGCGAAACAAATATTTTTTTACCTGTTGAAAATGTATTAAAGACGGAACATTCTTTTTGAAGATCTTCAGAGCCTTTTGCAATGTATTGTTTATCTTCTTCATCTAAATGAACAACAACAAATTAATTAATTAATTAAGTATGAAAACAAAACAAACTGCAGCAAATAATAATAAGTTACAAATAAATAACACTTACTATTAGCAGCCCTTTGGTTATTGTTAAGTTTTTTCATAATAATGTCAATTCGCTTCATATTTTCCTTCTAACAAACACTTTTATCACGTAAACATAAAACCGTAGTTAATAGAAACAAGTAAACATCGTATGTATTACTCTACAAAGCGATCGCACGCAACTGACAATTTGCCACTGACAGTCAACGACCACTAGAGGGGCACGGGACGCCGCTCCCCCGCCGCGCCCCTTTGCCCGCTCCTATATTACTATCTTATTATTTTATCTAGCTTCTTAGTCAATAAAGTAGTTAAATTTTTACTGCCGTATTGATTCACAATGCCTGGAACATATTTGACGAAACTGTGTTAAATAGTTTTGATTGTCCATAAATAATTGAAAACGCGTGAATCATTTAAAGAATACCTTTATTAATATTATTTTTATTGCTGTTTAGATTCACAATGCCTGGATCGTGTTTGACGAAACTGTGTTATACAGTTTTGATTTTCAATTAATGATTCAAACCACATGAATCATTTTTAGAATACTCTAATTAATATTTTTATAACGCAATAATGTTCCAGGCCACTTTGAATCATTTTAAACCTTGGCTTTTAGTAATTTTAACCATCGTAAAAACGATCCAGGTTACACGAATCACTATTGCAAGATCAGTTCTTTTCAAAAATTAATATAAACAAACAATCAAAGCATTATGAATCATTTTTGCAGTTTATGTATTAGAATTATAGAAGTTATGAAAAGATTCAAGTATAATGAATCGTTATTGCAATTAAAAATTATAGCAATTCGTAAGATTTGTCTAAACGATTCACAATTTTGACAACATTTTTTTTAAATTATCTGTCATAGGATTTTGATCTCACGCACTGTATATATAAAGTTTCTTTTTCTGTGCATAAATTGCATATTTATCTCAAAAAAAATAAATATGTGGGTTGGAACGTTTTTGCAAAACACGGTCCAATTGAAGGCTCGTGGAAAACAAAAGGTTGATAAGCGTATGAGTTTTTCAAACAAGAAGCTTGTACTGTACAATGTTGTCTTACAATAGTTTCAATAATGGTTTGCAACAAAAAAATCTACAAATATCTCACCTAATTTTCTTAACTACGTTTTGTCTACTTATTGATATTACAATTAAGAAAAAAATATATTAATATTTTTTTCTCGTTGGTTGTCATTGGATCTTATGGAAACGGGCTCTGTCTAACCTATAAGACATAAAGACATAATCAGTATGTATGTTATTTTAGTTTAAGTGGGATTTGTTTGCAAACTGTACTACTACAGTTTGCAAACAATGGTTAGGTACATTACTTGCTTTAGTCTTATTCGGTGATGCAACGTTACTGAAAAACAAGTTATAATCCATTTTCCTGTTTGTTTCTTTTTACACATAATATACCTGTTTAGATTATGCATGAACAGGGTTTGTAATATTTCTAAGAAAGATTTTTGTGATGAAAATCGTGGGTATTGCGAGTCTTTGTATTATTTAATTGAATATAGGACTAGTATTCGGCTAATAGGATTTAAAATATTACTCTAAATTTTTATTCATTTCAAAAAGTAGTTATAATAAATACGACACCAGGTTGTAAATTTTGTCTAATTAAAGTTGCAACAAGCAAATGACAGCTTTACAGCTCTATGTTTCACTTCGCAGTTATTTTCACACTGTTTCATCTAACTATACAAACAACTTTCAAATAATTACTCATCTCTGTGCAACGAGCCCAATTTAACTAGAGCAAATACCCATTCATGTTTGTTTTTCAAATGGAAAATTTATTATCGTTCACCTCAAATGAAGTATTTCAAGTTTTACTTGCTCTCTTATAACTTATAATATGTATGTATACGTTTAAACTTTTGTAAATACCTATCTGATTAAATACCGATTATATGTATAATTATGTAGAAATAAACAAAGTTTATTTCTACATAATTATACATATAATTATATTATATTTTTTAAGGGATTTTTTATTTTATATTTTGAATCGATTATTTGATATACGAGAATCAAACTTCCGTTGCATAGATATTTTTTTAACATTTTTTTTTGGTGTACAATAAAGAGTTATCTATCTATCTATCTATCTATCTATCTATTGATCTACTCCTAATAATCCTAATATACATACATATGTATTATTATACACTTCGCAAACGTAACATAAATGTCTTTGTTCTAGTAGGTACTTTGTGATTACATACTGCTAGCCCTAAAAAAAACTTAAAAAAAACTTTAAAATAATTTAATTTTTATTGATTAAATTTAAATTGAAAGAAACAAGGGAATTTATTGTTGTACTTCTTTGAATTCCATCCCGCCCACCTTTCGTACGTTCAACGTAAACGAGACGATAACATTCACCCTCCACGTGCTAAGTCTATATTTAAACCACCCCTGGACTGAATTTTCCGTCTGTTTTTCCCTTTTCTTAAGTCCGTAAATAGCCAAAGTTGTATTTTAATCCGTACGCAATTTTTTAAGGTGGTTTTTATTTTTTAAATCTAAATATACATTTTGTAAGTTTTAAAATTTAATAACGCAAATTTAACAATGACAGCGAGAAGATTACAAAACGCATTTTCCTCTTTTACGGGTGTCGTGAAAGGTAACTAACGGTGTGAAAGGTGGCATATTACAGAAAACTGCAATATTTTGTGCTACGAGTAACTGCTAACACTAACCAGCCTACCCAGTATGGTGATTATGGGAGAGGCTGTGCATTTTATTACAAAACGTAGACTATCCTTAGGACCATTATTCACCCAAATAAAGTTTGAGGACTTGGTTTAAGCCATTATTCACCTAACTGAAGTTGACAGCGACAAAACAGAAGGTGACATATTGGGGGAGGTCTTCTTGTTTTGGACGGGTAATGGTTTAAACCAAGTATCTTCTAAAGTTACTCCGAGTTTAAAAATAACACTGCTTTAGTCTAGGAGTAGACTGATATAGAAAAAGAAAAAAGTAAAGAAAAAACAATAACAATCTTTGACATTGTTCTGTCTAGACCTGCTGAAATGGGTATTTTCCATTATATCAATTTTAACGTGATATTAGATTTATTATTGCAGAAAAACTGATAATAAGAGCGCTACTTGACTTCAAGAAAGTAAGAAGTCATCTGCCTGTATTTCATTCAAGTCCCATAGAAAAGGTTTGTTTTGACGTTTAGAAAAAAGTATCTGATTTGACTTGTTTAAAAATAGCGGAGTCCGCTATTTTCCAACAAGTCAAAAATAGAAGAAGACAGAAATGTCAATTAAATTAGAAATTGGTTTAAAAGACAGCTGTCAGCGGAGGTCATTTATTACCATGGATTATTACTTATTGAAACTTTGAAGAAGTTTTCCCATTTAACTTAAAACCATGATTTTTTATGTTTTAAAATGTAGACTTTTTATAATATAGTGTTAATAATATAAAGACAAGTTGTTAGCTACTTTAACAAAACGAACGATGTGAGGAATTTAGTCATGTTACATAAATAAACAAAATAAGTACTATTTAATTTATACAATAAATAAAGACGGGTTATGTAAATGTGTTATGTGGGTTGTTTTTCGGCGATAAATTTGTCATGTGGATAGGTAGCTCGCATGTTTTTTTTTTTTTTTTGTGTAAGCAGAAGTATCTACAACGTGGGATTTGTAATTTATCCTCAAATCATGCCACATTTATAGTGTATTCAGCCGCCAAAAATGTAGATTTTTTTATCACATAGTTCAGCAGTAGTAATCGCCACATCGAAACGCGCATTTACAGCACTTTTCATACAAAAAAACAAATACCTAGCTGTAAAGCTTTTTTGTAGATTTTTGTCAAAAATGTTGACAGATAAGTAAATGACGAAAGCTGGGCTGAATCCGCTATTTTCCAACAAGTCAAATCCTTTTTTCTAAACGTCAAAACAAACATTTTCTCAATGGGATTTGTATGAAATACAGGCAGTTGACGTCATAGTTTCTTGAAGTCAAATAGCGCTCTTATTATCAGTTTTTCTGCAATAATAATTCTACAATCACGTTTTAATCGATATGTTTAAAGCTAAGTGACATTATTTGGCAACGTTTATTTTCTAATCACTACAAAATAAACCATCCCATCCCAATAAACCAACCCATATCTAGTCCTTATAAATATCTGCTGCCTCGTGAGACGTGAAAACGTAAAAGCATCACTTACGTTCATGTTTTTACTAGCTTTAACCCGCGACTTCGTCCGCGTAGAAGTCATAAAGGTATGAATTATTATTAAAAAATTAAAATGTTTGAATTGCTTGTGCCCGCTCCCGCTCCCGTTCCCATTAACATTTTTGGCTAGAGCAAAAGAGAGCGATGGATCTATTTATCACAATTAATTTGTCTCTTACTCAAAAAATTACGAAGTTTTATAATAATATAAATTTGCAACCCCTAATGCACCCCGGAGATGCATTTTATAATCCAATTAATGGATTTATTATTTTTTACTAACCACTAATTCAAAAATGTCATGTGTCTCGCTTCAAAAATGACGAAGATTCATACAAACTTGCAACCCCTATTTCACCCCTATAGGGATGTCATTTTCAAAATCTAATAAATGCATTATTATTTTCTACTAACTACTAAAATAAACTAAAAATTTCATGTGTCTCACTTTAAAAATTACAAAGATTCATACAAACTGGCAACCCCTATTTCACCCCTTTAGGGATAGAATTTCTTAGCGGACGTCTCCTAGTCACAATCTACCTTCCTGCCAAATTTTACCTTTATTGGTTAAGTAGTTTTCGAGATTTCGTGATGAGTGAGTGAGTGACTTTTGCTTTTATATATATAGAAGATAGATAGATTTTGCACAAAATGCTTGCAGGTGCTTCTATTCAGACACACGCTATTTATTACTCCACTATCCCCATGGTCACGTGACGAAATGTACACATACTTGCATAGAAATGTACACATGTGCATTGTAGATAAAATGTTCATAAATATACCTGTGGAAATGGTCAGTCAGACTCAGACGATAGAATGTAATGTTACTGACGTACTTGAAATATATCCTTGATTCGCGATGAGTTTGCGAAGTGTATAAATGTAATTTGCAAACCAGAGTTATTTAAGATCTTTGATTTATGTGAAGAGAGTGTAATGTTGCATTCAACTTGGTTCGGAAACTCTGTAATTTAGTTAACAAAGAACACGAAGTACATCTGAACAAAATAATTGGCTCAGGAACAATGATTACAAGTAGTATATACAAGTAATTTGGGAATCCTTTACAAAGTTAGGGCAAAAATTTATAACGCATGTATTTCGTTTTACACTATGCAGTTGTCATGACGAAAATTTTACACAACAAATTTTATTTCATACATCTAATTTCGATTGTCATAGGTATATCATCATAGACAGCCCTCCACATTCCAATATTGGAAATAGCCTTGTATATATGCCAGACTGTTATAGTCAGTGGCCCTACGAAACCAAAAATAATAATTGAGTAGTTATGTAAGTACTTACATGGAGTTACAGAGTGAATTGAAGGCGCCCCTAATTGCAAAATGTTCCACGTTCTATCGCATGAATGGATTGGATACTATTAAAAGCTTGCATGGACCAACTCTAGCTCTGTATACAAACACTTCTGTCATCTTGAATGGACTCTGTTTTGACCTCACGCCACGGGAAAGGAACGTTTCCGGTCATTCAAAACAAAACTAAACATCCATATCCGTTGTTGCTAGCTTTATAATTAAAACGTTAACTAGCCCACTTAGTCTTGTATTATACTCACGCTATTTTAGAGTAAGAATTGAAGTGTATGTAACAAAATTTTCTGTCAAAATGGAAATTATTTCAACTCAAGCTAAAATTCTATTAAAATTGTAAACAAAGTTTTAAATAATTTTTTTAAATAATCATTTTTTCCTACAATTTTTTATGGTGAGGCCTAATTATCAAGACAAAATATATGAAAAGCTCAAACCCGATAGAGTTGCGTCGTTTTATCACAGAGTTCCTATGGCATCCTTCCTACTCCGTCATTAGATTATCTTCTTGTCACAATAATATTATTGCGTTGTCACCTGATTAACATTAGCATACAAAATTTTATCTCAA
Organism: Acrobasis suavella; assembly: GCA_943193695.1. Lineage (NCBI taxonomy): Eukaryota > Metazoa > Arthropoda > Insecta > Lepidoptera > Pyralidae > Acrobasis > Acrobasis suavella. Next base: position 7,115,412 of record OW971943.1, read on the forward strand.
GATTGTCCCAAAAAACAACAACAACAAACAGGCCAGTTCTGAGCTATGAAAGTTCTAGAATCCAGTTTCAGTGACATTGTCCTGAATATTGGGTAACTCCAATGCTTACATAATGAACCGTAACCATGAATGACAAACAATATCAAACAAGCGCGATTCAATAGAAAACAACGGCAGACTTGGCACGTAACCTAATGTCGGGTTGCGAAACAACAAATACAAGTAAAAGAATCCGTTTTCTTCCGCGATGCGGAATGTTTTGTTGTAGCGTCGGACAGACAGACAGAACGTGAGTCACGAACATTGGGAGATATTTATAGTGATGGTTTACATTTTTACATCGGCCGAGGTCGGTTCACGGGCACGGGAACACACGCTACGAATGTGCTTTATTTCGGAAAAATAACAGACATTAATGCGTTTTGTATACTTCCAAAATTTTACATCAAAACGTTTATGAAAACATATTTTTTTAAACGTTTTGAGGTTTATCAGGATCTTAGCAAGTAGAGGTTCATCTCTGTCTGCCCCTGTGGGAAATAGGCGTGGTATAATGCATGTATGTTTTGATGTATACTATTTTTGTATATTTTTTTTTACTTATTGTATATTCGTTTTATATAAATAAATTAACAAATTTTTTAATTAAAATGTACATGTTCGACAAAGTGTATATATTACAATATTTTTTTGTTATCGAGTCTTGAAGTATTTTCGTAAGTTAATTTTTATACATTATAATGTAAGAAGATGGTGACAAATGGTCAGTAGTGGACTTGCTGCAGCTAGAATGGTGATGACTGATCATTATCATATAAATTCATTTGTTTATTGGAAATATTGACAATAATTATATGGCACTTCTAATACAGAGTGGGTATTATCCAATAACCACCCACATAAAAACAACATTCAAGAATGCCAAGCTAGCAGAAGTAGCTTTATGTTACTTCTATTCTATCTATGTACTTTCAGTAGCCAAAAATATGAATTTTGCGAAGTCCCACGACACTACTTGACTTAATTAAAATGCCTGTTTACAAAGGTGCTTGGAATATAAAATTTACGGCCGCCGAGCCTAGCTCCTTAGGGCATGAATATTTAACTAGGTAAGTCTAGACGTCACTTGAAGGCTATGTAATTTAGGCTCAGATATAAACTAAACATGCTTATTATGTTAGAAAATATGCTGTTATTCGTTGCTTCTTATTCATTGGTCTTTTTAATGATCTTATCTCCTTTAATTTCACGGGTTTTTTTCACGCCGGTTCATGCGTGGGGATACAGATACAACACGTAGAGGCCATTTGGAGAAGTAGATGTAATGTGGCGCTCCCGCCAAAACCCACTCCTGAATATACCTATGAAAGGTGTACCCTTAAATAGGTTTCAGCAGGAGAAAGATCTATTGCAAGAAAAAGGGAAAATCTATGGGATATGGAATGAGATTGGAATGGACTGATGCTGGGATATTGCAAATAATGCAATTGCTCTTGTTTTTATTATAAATACATTTTAAAAAAGTTGATTTGAGCCTGTCATCTTATCAAAAGAAATTAATCGCAAATAGGTATGAACAAAAAAAAAGATTTCTATTTATTAAAAACGACTTTTGTTTCATTACTTAAGTCAAGTTTAAGTATAGGGTTCAAATATTCTTCACGGAGCAATAAATACTTTAAGAACTTGGAACGGCTTTGTTCAAGTTCAAATACCTCCATTGTTTAATGTCTACTCAAAACTTTTTCATTACAGTCATCACCGAATAACTCTTAGCAATTATAACAAAATCTTAAGTATCAAAGCGTGTATTTGGGAATTGATTAATGAATACAAATGATTGAGAAAGATTTATTCATAAATCTGGTTTTTTTATTGCTGATCATGGAGCTGATAAAGAATTTGATGTAACGTAACGGCTAATATATCTTGTTGCTTTTTTATTTAAACCACCCACTTAAGCCAAACGTTATCACAAATAATTTTTCTAAACTAAAATCCGGCTTCGCCCCCAAAGTATACATGGTTGTATATTTTGATAAATTTCTATAGAACACCAGATTTTTTTTCAAATAGTTGAATAATCGGTAAACATATATAAAATACAGATCGGTAAGAATTAACAACCTCCTCCGATTTGCAAGTCGGTTAAAAAACGCGGTACGCTTGGATTATAAGTATTTTAAAAGAGGAAGTTATTATTTACAAAGTATATTCCGGTATGTTATATACGTATGTTGGTGAGGTATATAATATGTATATGGAAATAAACAAACCTATATTTATGACTTCCGTATTAATATTTTAAAGTTAAACCATTTTAAGCCTCAAAAACAGGATTAAAAGGACGATGTAAGCGAAATATTTAAATGCCCATGTCGGTAAAAATTAAGCAACACATAATTCAATAGGTTACTTGGGATTTTTTAAATTTTAATTTTAATAAGAGCAAAAAGTATGTATACTTTTAATTTTGGAAAAAGAATACATTTAATTTGGTTATTGTTTTAAGTGTTTCTTAAAATAATGCATTTTGCACCATCGTTGAATTTCAAACAAGTGTGTTACATCACTTAAGAAGCATTTTTTTTTAATATTAAATCCAAATTTTGTTTCTTTTCAGGTCATGGAGACGAAGAATATGATTTACATAGTTTCTGAATATGCTAGTAAAGGAGAAATTTTTGGTGAGTTTATCACATAAGTATTTTTTTATTTCTTTAAAAACCTTTAAGCAGTACCAGCCTCGGCTAATTTACAAGAAGTAACGCATTTAATGTGCGAATGTTATATTTTTTCTTTTATTTTTCAAAATTAGGTTGTAGTAATAAATGCAAGATTTCTCTATACTTACTAATGTAAAAAGTAATATTCTAAGTTTGTTTAATTTTTAAAATTAATATAACATTGCTACTGCTCTACATCGTACTTACTCTACATTCTATACTGAACTAGGTACACAGCTTACGTGAATTTTGTTAAATCGTAACGCCAAAAACGCATTTAACTTCCCAGAGATCGATTAAGGGCAGTAAGTTCGGGGCCGTTTTGTCTATGACGTCAGCAAACTGGCAATGACGTCATGAGCTGGGTAACGCTGGGCAGCTGAGAGGGGCGGGGAAAGCAATTTCGCGCACAGCTGACTACATTCGCCTAAAGATGGCATTTTCATGAATTTATATTGTTAGAAATGATTACAATCTGATTACTTTTGCTTTCTGGGCTACAAAGTATAGGTGTAAACAATATTATTTAATTATAAAACCTGATAAATTAGTTAATGAACAGGTTTAAAAACTAATTTGCTAAATTTGCATATAATATAAACATCCATGTTATTATTAATCAAAATAGGTACCTACGTATTAACCTTTTTCGAACTACAAGTATTTAATTTCCTTATATACGCGTATTATTTAAATCAGAAAGATAAGTAGTTTTTCTAGTTTTACCTAAAGATTGATTTGTGACCAAAACGATTAAAATAAATATATAAGTAGTTGTCGTAAAAAATATAAATAAACATTAAAAATCTTTGGTACATTCCACAAGCTACCCAAAACATTGATTAAATTCGAATATACGTAGCATCACCATTTCAGGTTTTAAACCGACCTTCGGATTTCCTACAAGTAGCTAAACAATAACGAGTAGGAAATGCCTTTGAGTATCGTTCTACCGAGTCACCTCTTTCAATATTTGATTATAACTTGCCTTTTGAGCTAACCCGAAACTTTGCACGGCTTCTGTGAAGTCTTTTGTCGTCCTTTCTCTGAATTATAATATGTATGTATAATATATTTAATATAGGTATAATAACTGGACCTACAAATAACATTTTTATGGTCTGCGTAATGCGAAATTTCTTCAGAAATATATAGCACCTATGTACTTTGTTTACTTTTATAAATGTTTTATTTATAAATATTCAAGTGTACATGTACCATTAAAATAAAAAACATAAAAAAATACATACTTACATAGATCCCAATTTTCAGAGACCCAATTCTTAGACTAATGCATAACTTCCTACCTTTTTAGGTACACGGTAGGATTTTTTTTAATGTAGGTCAACAAAAGTGGACCTGAAATGATGTCGCAAATGTTTTGTAATCTGTCCCACATGGGTGCCACGGTAACTTTTTTTCCAGATTTTTCCGTAATATTCCGCATATATTATAACCTTTATCAGGCTGTATAAAATTTTTACTAATCTATCAAAAAGTACATTGATATACTTTACACGATTAAGTAGATAATTTTCCCATTGTCGACTAACTTGGATGGATAATGGTAAAACCAAGTTGTTAACGTTAGATTCACGTTTTTTAAAAAGACGACAATTGTTTTGGTTCAAAGTCCGACCAAGTGACTATTATTCGGTGAAATTCCAGTTTGTGCTGCTATGTTTACATAAGCAGTTGTCGCAAACGGATGACGTGAACTGCAGGACTGCAGTTGCACCTGTGGCAGGTGATCTCATCATCGCATGCGTAGGCGCACATTCGTTGAAAATGTTTAATTGTCCTGACGTTAATTTCGAGTAAATTATAACATTCCTTGTGTCTCCAATGTTGCAGGTGTATTGTATGTATGCTATAAAAATGAGACATATGAGTTGTTGGTGATTTATTTTGTGCATTTTTACAGTAAAATTTTTAGTTATCGCAGTTAGATGAGTGATGAAAAAAAAATTGGAAAAAAAAAGATGGAATACGAGTATGATCAATATTGATGAGCAATAAATAACCATGCTGAATTTTATTGTATACCCATCCAGAAGAAATCTGCAAATAAGTTTGCCTTCTTACTGAGTAATAATAAATATTATACCTAGATGAGTCATTAAGCTATGCCAGAAGCAGCTCTAAAAATCTATTACCACGTTGTAAACACCACGTTAGGTATTAACACGTTCAATAGGAATAAGAAGAAACTGACTTTCATGGTTTGGTCGGTCCGTGCTTGTTGTAACGGCTAGTCTTTTGAATTAATTTTTAAAATAATCATAATTGAAAGAAGAAAAAAGCCCTTTAAAAATACATTATTGATCCTAATATATTACATAAAAGACGAGTGGAGAGGATGGAGGCAGTTCCTAACTTCACGGACAAGAACAAGCTCTTAGAAGAATAAACGATTCAGGCCATTTGTATTATATTTTTTAGGGTTCCGTACAATAAATGAAAGAACGGAACCCTTATAGGATCATCCGTTATCAAACTACGACACTCATTAAAATATTAAAGAAAATCAGGCTATGGAACAGAAATGAATGATAACAGCAAATTATTTCCGTCTTATTATAAAAACAGGACTAACTTTGTCACTAGATTTAAACTATTATCCGCCCAAAATGAAGTTGACATTGACAGCTGAGATAGTGTGATATTACCAGATGTCAAGTTGATTTGGTCGGATAATGGTTTATACCTAGTAACAAAGTTAGTCTGGGTTTTATAATAAGACAGTTACCGTCTTATTATAAAACCAAGACAAACTTTGTTACAAGGTTTAAACCATTATCCACCCAAAATGAAGTTGACATTAACAGGTGAGATAGTGTGATATTAGTAAATGTCAACTTGATTTAGTCGGATAATGGTTTAAACCTAGTAACAAAGTTAGTCTGGGTTTTATAATAAGACGGTTTATGTTTATGTCGACGTACCTAAATATTTTTTTTTTCACAAAGCAAAGTTGACTGAGATAAATAGCTGTTGAATTTGAAGAAAATGTTGATTCTATGCTAATATTATTTTTTATAGTCGACGTCGTTTGCTTGATTCACGCAATGCCTTTTTAATTTAAGAGATCAACGCTGTTTCAGCTGGAGATTATATTTTCAATTTTACTTTCGGTAATTTTACTTTAATTTCTGGCTACTTACCACTTGTAATCCAAAAAAAAAAACATTGATTTAAACCCACATGAAGCTATGGTAATAAAAGCAATATTTTTGTTCATGCAGATTACATCGCTCGGTACGGCCGGATGGCAGAGCAGGCTGCCCGGAGAAAGTTCTGGCAGATCCTGTCTGCTGTGGAGTATTGCCACGAGAGGCGGATCGTGCATAGGGACCTCAAGGTACGTAATTTTTATTGCAAGTTCCAAGTGTCATAGATTGGTGACCATAATAGGCATAAAAAAATTCTCGAGGTCCGTCGTACGTACAGCTGGAGCCGAGTTCGAAAGGCATGTAAAGCCGTTGTTCCCGGCTGACATTGTTATATGGCAGTTGTCAAGCTACGTCAGGTGTCTTTAGGCAAAGCTGCCTAAAGACACCTGACGTAGCTTAGCACTTAGCACTAGTGTTGGCCACTTACGCACACATAAATCAAACAATAATGTAATTTAAAACGTATAAAACTAACACTAATCTTAGATTCTTTTCACTGTCAAAATTGTACGACTGCCGTTAGTGACAACAAAATTAGTAACGTTATATTTAAACGAGCTTTTATCACATTTTTGCACTTCCCATATTCTCAGCATCATTCGGTTAGTTGACTGGCTGAAAAACTTTCAAGCTACAAATCAGTTATCACATTAATATTAGGCGAAAGTTTGTGAGTGTGTGTGTGTGTATGTTTGTTACTTCTTCATGCGCCAACGGCTGGAACAATTTTGATAAAATTTGGTGTGCAGGAAGCTGACGCTCTGAATTAACACATAGGCTAACACCGCGGGTGTTACTAACTTTTTTCGCGGGTAACACCGCGGAGCGCAGCTAATAAATGTATAAATGACAACTACAATGTTGTTATTGAAGATATTGTTTTGATGACATTCGTGGCGTAGTGGTCACCATGCTATTCCGCCACCCAAAAATACCGGGTTCGATCCCCGGTCAGGGCAAGTTGGAAAATGGACTTTTACAAATTGTCCTGGGTCTTGGATGTTTATCTATAACTATATGTGTTTATTATAAAATATAGTATCGTTGAGTTAGTATTCCATAACACAAGTCTCGAAGTTTCTTTGGGGCTAGCTCCATCAGCGTTATTTGTCCCTACACATTTATTTATTTACATTTATATTATCATAATGGAACCGGTCAAGTGATAACCACAAGAATTTCTTAACTACCTATAGGTACGCAATTCTGTGGTTCACAGTGTTAGGACAATCAAAGCTTTTCACTAATACCTACATACATTATGGCTATTTGTAGATATCAACTGTAGTGTAGTAACACACACTACACAGCAGTACCCCATGAAGCTCATATCGTGGTAGAGTTTATAAATATCATCATTTAAATACTTATTATTTACATTCGTTATTTTCATTTATATAAGATTCTAGTAATTTCATTTCTTGTATAAATTGTATATTTGCTCTTTGAAATTCGTGACGGAAAATTCGCCAAGTCCGGATCATCCGAAAAGGAACTTCTTTCGAAAAATAAGGTCACAATAAGACAAGTCATGTGATAAGTATTACGTGGAAGATATTTATGTTCTCGTATTATTAGTTATGACTTTGAAAAGCCTTTAGATAAGATACAGTTGTTAGTATTTAATATGGATTGTTTTATTTTGCCTTGTTGCTATGAAATTGATTATTTTATATTAAATACCTGAACTGGATTCCTTAAACATAGTTTCGTCAAATCTGTTTGTTTAATTGTTAAATCATGATGTTGAAACACACTGACCAACTTGTAGAACGAATTTTCTTAACATGAAACCTAATATGTACTTTTATCGAAATATGTACTTAGATGTTTTGAGTTGAGTAATGATAGCAAATTCTTTTTCTCAATACATGCCCAAATCTAAAGATAATAAACAGATTAAGACACGTGCTTTAAATTAATTGTATGTGAAACATTATTGTATGTGAAACATGATAAGACAATTCAGCGCAGAAAGACAGTTATATAAAATAGATAACATAAAATACAATCTATGAAAAGCACATATTCCAACAAAAGTAGGTTTCAATCTAAAACCTATTCTCGCAAATCGCAATAAAATCATACGCCGCGCTATACAGCGGGTGGGAGAGAACGAAGCACACTCGGGATTCGGGATTTGACAAATCCGCGAATACGGCAATTTCATTATATTTCACGGCACAACAATTTGGCGCTTGAGCACTCATTCGATTGCAAGCCGATCACATCTTGAACCGAATTACGTATTTGTGCTTGATTTTGAAAGAAAGTGGTCTTAATTCCCCACAAAATATGATGCTACATTTTTTTTTAATATATTCTCTGTGAGAACTCAAGTATTATAGTTGTTTTTATTTTTTTTTTCTTTTTTTTATTTTGCTTCAATTACAATTTTCTTTTTTAGATTACCCAATGTAATAACAATAATTTTTTAAAACTAAATAGTGATTTCGTCCCTAAACTACACAACTGATTTTGAAAGAAATTCAATGAGACCACCTGACAAGTATACCCCTTCAAACATAAATAAAATTCCAAATTGGTCCAGGCATCTCGGAATAATCGGTGAACCGTGTTACTCTAAGGTAAGTTCTAATGCTCTAAGGTGTTGCATACACAAAAGAAAAGATCGCCACGAATTGGTAACCTCCTCATTTTTTGAAAGTCGGTTAATAACTGTCAACAATAAGCCTGCATTTGTCAATCTATTTTTGAAAAATCGAAACCATTTAATTATCTCTAATCTCGATTGTTAAGCCAAAGTTACGAGTACTCAGGGCAAACTAGTTTGTCTAGACTTTTGTGCGAGTTTGCTAGAGTTTAACTAACCCCAAACAAGGATTTTGTGCGAGTTTGATAGAGTTTAACTAATCCCAAACTTTATCATAGTTTAGTTAGTACACAGTTTAAAGCAAGCTTTTAGGCGCATTAATCTAAGAGGCAGAAGTGCATTTCGACCTAATGGTCGTCATGCTAGTTCAAGCTAATGCATGCATATGCTCTAATTTAAAAATAATACTATTAGAAACGACTTTGAAATAATAGCATCAGAAAACACAGTAGTGTAGTTGGTATAGCAAATAATGCCTATATTTGCTATACCAACCTGATAATTTCTTCTCGGTTGTAGTTACTTTGTAACAGATTTTCTTGTTACCTAAGTATCAATATCGAATAAGTTTCTCGTCGGCAAGTCATCGAGTTTCTATAAAAGCAAACTTTTTCCATTTAGGCGGAGAACTTGTTACTGGACGCGAACATGAATATCAAGATCGCCGACTTCGGGTTCAGCAACTACTACGCGGCCGGCGAGCTCCTGGCCACCTGGTGCGGGTCCCCGCCCTACGCCGCCCCGGAGGTCTTTGAGGGAAAGCGCTACACCGGCCCAGAAATTGACATATGGGTACGATATTACATTTTTGCTTTCCACTCCCCCTCCGATATTAGACAGCTCAGAATAGCAGCGCTATTATATAAGCCAATATAAATATCAGAAGTAATTCAACGTCTCTATATAAACTAGTGACGTAATAGAGTTGAATGGGACTGATATAATTGACTAAAATATTGGCATTCGTTGCTTGAAAATCTCCGCGTGATCTCTGCGTTTTGTGGGTGTAAGTATGTGTAATAAATGTAAACGTTTTTCGTGTTCACAGAGCCTCGGGGTGGTACTATATGTGTTGGTGTGCGGAGCACTGCCCTTCGACGGCTCCACCCTCCAGTCATTAAGGGATCGAGTGCTATCAGGAAGATTTAGGATACCTTATTTTATGAGCGAAGGTAAGTAGGTTAGTTAAATGGAAGATAAAATGATTCAATACATAGAGGGCAGAGGTAACGGCCTCTTCGAGGAAGTAAAGTACTTCTCTACCAATTCAGTAGGATTCATTCATTAAAAATAATTGCGTAATTATTTACAGCTGAAAATACTTGGTACTGTGCCAAGTCTACATAATTGTACAGTTTTCAACATCAGACCGTAGCCACTAGCCAGTCCATCTGGCGAAAACATTTATTTTTACCATTACTTTCATTCCTACTGTTGCGAGTTCACCAGATCTGAAAATACTGAAAATTTAGTATATTTGAGGCTTAATTATATTAATAGAGTTTGAAATTGCCAGTCTTTCCGAATCGGCGTCGGGCTGAAAGAAAAGTGGGTTCAGAATAGCTTTGGGAGATTACACGGGGTCAGAGTTCCGAACATTCCCTCAACTTCACTCATTTTCCTTCTAATTAGGATTCTCGAAGATTGGCTATATCCTTTAATTGGTTCTAGCGCAAAAGGATGCCAAGTTTGAGAAAAATGGCTTACAAGTTTCACGACCTCTAAAAGCACTTAATTTCTTTTCGAAGTTGTTATCTGTCCTTCAAATAACTTGCAAAAGGGTAGTAAGTTGTAAGTATGTATTTCTTTATCGATTAAGCTACAAATGAGGAAGAGTTCTCAATTTGGATAAAACGATAAAATACCTACGCTATAATTTTTCAAAACTGGAAACCAACTTTTCCCCCAAATTACACTATATGGGACCACCTGGAAAGAATGGACAAAAAAATAATTTTCCATATCGGTCCAGGCGTCTTCGGATAAATAATCAGTGATCATACATTAAAAAAAGATAGCAACGAATTGATAACCTCCTCCTTTTGGAAGTCGGTTAAAATACGTATACGTATACGTAAGTCGGTTTAGCTTAGGAAAACAATAGGTAATACGTTTTTAACAATATCATTTTCAAAGCGCTCGGTACGGTAAAAGTAAATCAAAAAATATGAAAAGAGGAGTAAGTGCCTCAAAGAAAACCAACTTTTATGTGTTTTAAGTTAGTTTGAAATTATAGGAAAAGTTATTTACCTCGACTTTTTATAAATGTAGAATAGCAACTGCTTTCAGAGATAAGATAGTAGTTGTGTTACTTATAATACACATAATAAGATAAACATACAGCGTAACTCGCTTTACAAAATGACATAACAAATATTTATATCCGTGACAACACGTTTTTTCGCAAGCCTGGGAATGCCTGACGGAGAGGCACAGAGACATGGTTAGCACAAAAATACAAACGCACAAATATCATGACTCAACATGATGATTACGTTAGGTCACAGATAATATAATTACTAACGTAACAGATACCCAATGCCATAGAAACTATTGGAGGGCCCGAAAGTAGGCAAAACTAAGTTGCAGGTAGGCACACAGAAATGGCAGCACACAAGACTAGCAAAAAAGTGACAAAGACAGTGTTGAATATGCTTCAAAAATATTTATTGCAATTCTTAAGAGTTATATTTAATTAATTATAGTACTACTTTATTTAAATAACAGTAATAAACGATTTTAATGTTTTGATTAATAGCTATGGCGCCATCTAGTGATAAGGAAAATAAATAATTATGTTTATAAGGCGACGGGTAGGCATGGTTAGGTATATACAGTTCATTATATACAGTCCCTAGAGCATCGTCGCAAAGTAGCCTGCTTATCGGTTTTTTATAGGATACATTTTGGAGAGTGTTCGAAGGCTCTTTTTGATCTTGTGAAACCCTCACCATTTCTCTATCGGACTACGAGGCGCGGACAGGGGGTTTCACCCCTTCGTCGTTGAAATACCTAAGTCTCGAACTAAACGCTTCGAAAATTCGTTTTTGGTTCGAGTAGCTAAGGTGTGGAATGAACTGCCTGCGTCTATATTCCCTGAGAAATACAGTCCCGGGACATTCAAATGTAGATTGAATGGGTATCTTTTGGATAGGCATGCTTCATCCTAGTCTTCATCGTCGCTTACCATCAGGTGAGATTGAGGACAAATGCCTAAACCAATATATTGTAAAAAAAAAAATATATTCTTATCTATGAAACATATTCCATAATCTATCTTCAACCATCATCTATTTAAAATCCATAAACTTCATAATTCGCTACTCTCCAACAACTCAAATCAGATACTTTTTACTAAACGTCAAAACAACATTTTCTTTGGGATTTATATGAAATATAGACTAATGACGTCATAGTATCTGGAAGTCAAATAGCGATCTTAATATCAGTTTTTTTGCAATAATACATCTAAAATCACGTTAGATATTGGTATGATTATGACAAGTGACATTATTTTTTGAGTTATATTTTTCAGTATGTACATTTTGACCCAGGAAGGTACACAATTTCAACCTTTTTCTTTATCTCGGCAAACTTACCTCCTCCACGATAAACTTTAAGTCTTTTTAGTCTCCACTGCAGGAGCAGGAGCGCGATCCTCTCTGTACTTCTAGAGCCATAATTGGCCAGAGCAGCCAGAGGATACCAACACCTGAGGTGCAAGTCAATAATATTATATACACTTGCTACACATTTTTCACGTATGCTCATGACAGTATTCGCAATGCCGCTGCTTATAGTCAACCGATGATGATCTTTAGCTCCTTCTGCAGAGCTCACCTCTCACGGCACTCTTATCTGCAATGGAACTCTGCATGCAGCGTCACGCTTAAGGTCTTACCATATTTTTCCAAATTAGCAACATCGTCAGCTCTTTTGAGCCTCAACTGCAGAGTGCACGACCCTCTCTGCTGTACTACTAGATAGAGCCATACTTGGCCAGAGCAGCCAGAGGATTTAGCCTACATTCTCCATGCTGACCAGACGAGTTGGATAGTTCTTGATGTTTTATAAGCTTGTATTTCCTAAGTCGCCGTCTATGACGTCCACGGGAATTGGAGTGGTCCTAGTCTACTCTGCCGAAAACCACACGGCGGATCCACTCCACGATAATAAGCATTGTTAAAAATTGTGTCGCATTATATAATTTAAAAATATTTTAACTCGTACTCTATACCTATATAAAGTAAATTGAAACAATAAGTTAAAGCTTTAAAAAAAGGATTATCACCAAAAAACCTTTTAGTTTTATAATAATAGACAACTCTTTGAGGGATCTGGTTAACATTTTGTTTTAGGGAAAAGTTTTTTGCGTCGTTTGTTAGGTTTTATGTCAACAAGTTGGAAATTCTGGAAACACTTCATTCCTACTGAATAAACATTGAGAGCCGCATTCAAAGTAGCTCTAGGGAGAACGGCTTGCTTATGAAAAGTTGTCTTGTGTCAAACACGTCGCCTGCAGAAAATACGTCTTATAAAATAACTTAAACGTGACTCAGTTTTCCAGTAATAGAATTTGCACATTTAGCTCAATGTTCTGGGTCAAAAGTAATTAGTTCATGTTCTTTTTATAGTTCTTACGTAATATAGCGTCACAAAATAATGTCATTTGGTAGTGGTAATTCAGTTTTGTGGTTTCCTACATTTAATATTTAATTGCTAAGTATTCGTAGATGCTCAACGATTAATTAAATAAAATATTAAATTATGGAAAACCATGATAACTTCGATAAAAATCTTAAAAAAATATATATGTATTTACGACTATGTATGTGTATTTGTATTTATGTATGTTAATGTATATTTATGAATGTTTATGTAAGTAAATGTCTTGTTAAAAGTATATGTACATGTGTAGTTATTTTAGTTAGATTGAATGTAAGTTTCATTTATCCAATGTAAGTAAGAACTTCTATTACCCTTCTCGTGAGTAATTGTTCTATCTTCTAATTCGCCTGTTGACTGGAAGAGATTGCATTATGGGATAAGTCCGCCGTTGTCAATTTACTCTTTATGTTGTTATTTTATGTAATTGGGTATTTTCATAGTACAATAAAGTTATTACAAACAAACAAAAAAACAAAATGAAATCAAATAGGTACCCAAGTACGATTAAATATAGCTCTATCTAAAAATTAATAATAAGGACAAAAGTCATGGAATGTACAACAATGATGCAGTTACACAGTTTTTAAACAGATACTTATAGATAGTGATACAAAATCTACTCTTGATTTTAAAACCCCTACTTAAATAATTGCCTGTTACAAATATACTTACATTATGCTTTGTTCTAAAATTGAGGTCAATGCGCTTTACTTTATTATGCAATGTGCAATTACTATATACGTGTCGGGGAAAGTATAAGTAAAGTATATTAGTGTAGTTTTGTCAAATATTAAAATAAAATCAAATTAGGTGCTTATAAGTATAAATAAGACGAATGCGTGAATTTTTAATGTGCGGCCTGCCACTAAGAATTTTGGACCTAAGTGGTATGTGTATATTTGGGTGTATACTTGCCTGTGTATATTTTTATGAAGTCTATGCATACAACGTTGCAATGTGCGTTGTGCTCTTTTTGTCCACACGCCTATGGGGCCGGTACGTAGTTAAATTTCAAACTCCATCATCATTATCATTCGAGCGTATTCCCCAGTTGCATCCTCAGCGGTAACGCTTCAGAGCCTGGGGTCCGCTACCTAACCAAAGAGATTTGATGAGGTTACTGGTTTTTACACAGAGCGACTGCCGTCTGACCTCCACAACCCAAAGGTAGACCAGAAACAACCCTTGAATAGATTTGAGCAAACGTATATACATTATTATTATATTAAAGTTCAAAACCCATATTCGATATGTTCTCAGTATGATTCTAGTGTAATTATTTTCTTATCTGTACGTCAACTTAGTTATATAAGTGCCTATCTATACGCCTCTTTATGGCCTTATATTGAAGGCTATGGCCTTGGTAATAATTATATTAGATAACTTTATTAAATTGGGCCGTGGGGATCGGAATTTGCTTGTCAGGTATTAGTTTTCTGGGTATTATAGAAGATATTCAACTTAACTATCATACACTTCAACTTACTTATAACCTTTTTAATCCTGTTTGCGTGTCCCACTGTTGGGCAAACGCCTCCTCTTTCTGCTTCCAAAACATATTAAACTAAGAGGATACATTTTATTAACCTATTCTTGTTTGTTTTTTGTTTATAAAATCTTTATTGTACATAAACACAGGACAAAAATATAGGTTAGGACTAGAGAACAGTATACTTATGTATTTACAGAATGTAGATTGATTTAAATAGTCTCAATAATTTGAAACATAACTACTTACTAATGGATACGTCTAGCACGCAGAGTATAAAACATATTCTCTAAAAATAAAATGCTTTCTTAAATTTTACCATAAACGGTTGATTTTGTCAACTCATAATTGCGTCAAAAATGCTCTTTGCGTCAATTTAGTATGCATTTGACGTAAATATGAGCTGTCTATTGATTTTATTGATTAATCTACACCTAGGCTAAAAAGGCGGACGAGGAAGATAAAAATTAATGAATTCGATAAGGGGACGGCCGCTTGCGTCACTGCTCAATCATGCATCCCGCCCGCTGTAGCCACAATTTTCTTTGCTACACTGACTTGATAATCGCCATTATAAAGCATATTCTTCGGTAACTTTCGCATGTTTTCACATCATGTAATATGTATGTACTTTACAAAAGTTTTGAAAACTCTCACCACGTGAACACTTCATGAGATTAGAACGTACCTTAACTTCATCGTTTGCTAGTGAAAGACCCCTACGAAAAATTTTATTTAACGTAAAATTATTTCAGTGAAATCAAAATAGAGCTCCAAGTATTTATATACTAGCAAAATGTTAAATTCGCCAACATTTTCATACAGTACTAGTATTCTTTATCTTTCTTTTCTTATCCCACTCTAGGTGGGGTCGGCACAGCATAAATATACTAGTAGTATGACACGTTTCGATGAGAATCGTAGTGTGGTCACGGTTGCTTCGAGACCCGGAGTTCGCTAGCATACAAGTAATTGTATAACATAAATGATTTTTATCTTAATAAGCTTAAATCCTTTACCAACACATATTGTACCTAAGTGTTATAAAACTGTAGACGTCAACTAACATAATAAATCATTTGAATGACTGTGTATAAAAAATGTTATTATTATTGACGCAAATGAGATTACAAAGATTAAGAAATTAAAGCGATAATTTATTTGACATCCCAGTTATTAATTTTGTTGTTCATATTATTTCGCAGGCAATTAATCATATTGTTTTATATTCAATACGTAACAACTTAATTTTTGTTTATTTATTATGTATATGTTACATATATTTTTACAGAGTATGAATTGATAATACTGGCAACTGTTTCTATAGGTATAGAATACTATTTCATTTTATGAATACAAATATTCTATTTATTAACCGCAACGTAGCAAGTATATGGTATATGTCACTAAGAGATCCTAATTTCGTTATGAAGTTCATGTTAATTCTTGTATGGCACTAATTTAAGCACGTGTTTTAGGAACAGAGATAATGTCATAACTTCTTTGAAATTAGTTTTTAACAAATGTCATTATTACTGCTTTTCTTTTACTCCTAAGTTTAATAAAACACGGCGCGCACTTAATAAAAATAGAGCGCGAACGCGGATTGCTCTTAGATATGTTAAGTTTGACGAAAAAAAAAGATACGTTATTGAACGATATCATGTCTCTCATCCCTGATGAAATAGAAAAAAGCCAACGGCCGCAAGAACACAAAGCCACATGTATACATGTAAAACGAGAAACTAAAAAGAAACAGTTGTCAGCCCTTCGTCTATTTACCTAGATGACACCTCTGAAGTACCTACGCTTGTCTTGATCGAATTGTGTAATTACCTGCTGTGGAGAAAGTGCTAGAAAATTCTACTTTTTTCTTTCTTCCTAGGATGGCATAAAGAAAAAAGTAAACAATAATTTGAAGTCCATGTACAAAGTCAAAGTCAAAAAAATTTATTCAATGTAGGATAAATTTATCTCTTATTGAAGGTCATTTTTTTAAATATTATTTTAGTGCTTAAGCTAAAAACTACTAGCGTTTCGGAACGACCACTGCTGGGAAGATTACGCCGAAAGAAACTTAGTTCAGTATTGGTCCCTACCCAGCCTGATGGGCTATATTACAGTTACAATACAGATTTACACTTTAGCTAGGTATACATTATACTATATATTTAAACAGTACAATTAAAATTTGCAGTCATCCATTTCCAAGAATTGTGATCAGACGTTGATAAATAGTCATTTACATGATAATACGCATTTTTGATTAAATGATTTTTAATGGCAGTCTTAAACTTAGATAATGGTAACGCTACTACATTATCTGGAATCTTATTATAGAGGCGTAAGCCAAGACCCACAAAAGATTTTTTGTTTCTTGCAACCGAAAAGCTGAGATAGCTAATTTATTTTTATTTCTAGTATTCATACTATGAATATCACTATTTTTCGTATATAAATGTATATTTTGACGCACGTACATAATGTTCGCATAGATGAATTGCGAAGGGAGAGTCAAAATATTAATGTCTTTAAAAAGTTCCCTTAGAGACTCTCTAGCACCTAATTTATATATGGATCTAACAGCGCGTTTTTGTAAAACAAATATGGTATTTATGTCTGCTGCATTACCCCATAGGAATATTCCATAGGACATAACACTATGGAAGTAACTAAAATATACCAAACGCGCTGTATCAACGTCCGTCATCTGCCTAATTCTCCTAACCGCGTAGGCTGCAGAGCTAAGCCTTCCAGCTAATTTTTTTATATGGGCACCCCATTGCAACCCGGAATCAAGCGTTATTCCCAGAAACGTTGTGTTATCTACCATTTCAACTGCTTCCTTATTAATAAGTAATCGTGTTGGAACTTTTGTAACATTCGGTAAGCAGAACTTTACACATTTAGTTTTGTTTGTTTTAATACTAAATTATTTGCCTGTACATTGTACTCGTAACGTTAGTCTTAAAATAATAACCCTCATAAATACTTCTAATCTTGAAAGTTTAATGTAATCTTTATGAGAACTCATATTTAAACTTTCGGCATCTACGTCACGTTTGACCTACAACCCTTGGTTTGAGTAGTAGTGACGTAGGTTAGCCACCTCTACGATTTTGTTGCTCGATAAGCACCATGCGATGACTGTAAAGCCAGAAATAAACTAGGTACAGTCGGTTATAACATTTCTACGTCGGTACAATTCTACTTTGACGCAACGAAAATTAATGTCCATTGTGAACACACGTGAATTAATGATATAAATTAACAAAGATGCATTGGTCGCGTGTATTGTTGCCAATAGAAGATTTGTCAAAAATTCATGCAGTTAACGGTAGTGGTTTGCGGTTGGCATTTCTATACTTTAATGTCACTGCCAATGTAATAATGATAAGTGTGAGAAACGTTCGCCACGCAAACTCGTATGCAAGGTATTATTAAGGCTAATGTTTTGCTCTAAACTTTGTGTTCTGTTTTATATTTTTAATTAAAGATTTTCTTAAACATATATGTCAAATCAGGTGCAAGCGAAGCATTTCACTTACCAGTAGTACTTAGGTATTTCATGTAATACCTAAGTTAGTTTTTGTAACAACATAATAAGTTTTAAAGTTTGGTTTTTCACGAGGGATTTGAAGGTCTGTAATATTTTTCTCGAAGTCTTTTAACTTTAGAAGGAAAAGGAGAAAAATAAAAACAAAATCTCTGAACGACAGCCATCATTCAGATATAAGAAAAATAATACGTGTAGTATTGTATACACGTATAAGCTATTTTTTATAAACTCATAGCAAAATAAAAATAAAACTTAAAATCACAGTCATGAAACAGAAGCGAGGACAAACTTTACCAGACCTACTGAGAGCTGTTAAAACTTTTGCTTTGGATAAACTACCTACAATTTTCAAGTAGGCTAGCAAACGACTGTCACAATAAAACCTGGCACTTGAATAAAAAATGCTTTTTCTGTTTGAAAATGATTACTTAGTTCGCAGAAGCTACTCTAGTTTCATGTTCCCTTGGTTATTGTAACGTTTTTTATTTGACTTAGTTTTTCTCATAATTAGCTTAGAAGTTGATTGTGGAAGCTCTGAATGAAGGCTGTAGCTCTAAATTTATACAGTGCTAGTTTAATTGAATCAATACAATAATTGATTTTAACGGTTGACAGTTTGTTTATACCATGCAAGTTATCTATTGCTTCAATTTGTTGCTTGCACCGTGTAAATGAGCCTTTAAATTCGCAATTTTAAATTCGCTGCGAAACTTTTTTGCCCTGCGACCTTATGCGCAACTCGTAACAGTTCTTATTTTATTCAAGAAGGCTAGACATTACCGGGCCCTTACCGTTCTCTCATTTGGGTAATAGCGTGAACCGTGTTCCACGTGATGTGGGTAGAAAATGGTATAATTGAACCAATGTAAATATAAAACTAGGTAGGTGGTAAAGTATGTATTGACTTTAATACGGTTAATAGGTACTTACGTAATGGCGTAAGTACCTATTAACCGTAGATTGGTTACATTAGAAACATTGATGTTCAGAGTAGACACTAAAATGATATAAAGATTCGAAATTTGTCATAAAAAGTGAATGTAACGATGATGGTAACAATTCATTTGTGTCAAAGTTAGATAACTTAGCAAAATTCGTGGTTTTCCAATTGAGAAGTTCGTTCCTTTTATGAAATTTTTCTCAAGCGACCATTCTGTAGCATTACTTTTACTGTAACATTATTATTACTTTTTTCTCACAAATTTGTTATTGCTGTAACTGAAAAAGGTGAATTGAAATGTATGTACTTACTTATCGGAGTAACAATTTCTTGAGAAAACATAGACTGTATTGTTTAAAGAACACATATATGACTATTGTCATCAAGATCTAATTAACTGATAATACTTATGTTTGTGAGCGTTTGTGTGATAAAATAACCGAGTCGTAATTTTGAGTTACGCAAAGGCTTTGTAACAATGCGCTCAATGAGTTTTTAAAAGGTGGTGACGTAGTCAAGGCGGCTACATCCTCACACGTCCGTGAAATATTCTATACCCTTCATGTACCTCATAAAGACTAGGTAGGCAGAATTTTTGAGTCTTTAAAACCATCTGAGACATAGAAAATAGTGTTTTAAAATCTAAAAAAAGACATGTCTTGGTTAAGGATCTCGTCTAGTCAAAGACGCATTCAATTCAGTGATCTAACAAATTTTACTGGAGAAATAAAAATCCCAAGGCAACTCGTTTTTGTAATATTTTTTCAAGACCATGACTAAACTCCTGATATTTTATATTTAATTCTTGTGTTTAATAAAATTCATTAAATATTTAAAGACAGATTTGCAGGGTTCACTTTTATCCCTTCTAAGTTCCGCGTCATTCCGCATTCAATTCCCGCCTCCCGTTCCCCAGTCAGACGTTGTATGTAGAAGTCTGCGGGGTACCTCGCGCGGTCACGGGGTAGTTATGCTGAAAACTGACTCTGCATTTGAATTATGAGCTTTGGCTATTGCTGTTTATGTCAATTTTGAATTTCTCGCAAAATTATATCTATTATTAGTTTATCGCCTTTTCCATAATTGTAAAGATATTAATCATCTTATGATTCTTTCATCACCCTCTTTAAATGAACTTTATTATTTATCATCAATTCTCACTTATTAACTATACTTTACCATTGCAAAATAGGGCTAAATATTTGAATAACGCTTTCAAAAGTTACCGAATTCGTACCTATTAACGTTAGATATGTAACTAACGAAGGGATTATTCCGACTCGATCCTCTGCTCAACCCGAGGCATGTATGTAGGGATTAAGGTCGGCAAAGGACGTCGCTTATCCCAGACAAGCCCAGTCCTAGATATATTTTGTTGACTGCTTGTATAACGTCGGCCGTTCAAGATTTATGAGATTCGTGACCATAAAATTTTCACACAATAACGAGCTTAATTCAGCTTATATTTATGTATCATGTGGCGCGGTTTATGAATAATTCAGAATTCTAATAGAAATTTCGTGTCGTATAAAATTTGTAGATTTCTTGGAAGTTCAGGGTGTCGATTGTAAAATTCAAACAAGTTTCTAGAACTCGATCTTCGGAGTTCGTTTAAACTTGTTACGGATTAAACACCTGTGGGTATGTCACTCTTTGCTTGAATTTCAGTTTAAATATGGATAAAAAAAGAAAAACAAAATAAAGAGAAGACAAATCCATCAAAGATAATGATATCACAAAAACTTTCGTTTGAAAGTCTGAGATTTACAAACAGGCACATTTCTCAAGACTTGTGATATATGGTGATTGCTAAAAGACATTTCATGTTCACAGTGGATACTGATCCAAGCACGCAACCAATTTAACAGACCGAGATCCCGCCGCGTGATTATTACACTCATCTGTCAATTGATCAGACCTGCAACGTTAAAAATTGATTGGTATATTCAAAAAATTTAAGTAAGAAGAAATGCTCTAAAACTTGTTTATGAGTAGAAGTTAATTTGGCAATGTAATTATTATCCATTTTATAATTACATTTAAAAAAAGTGTAAGAGTCAAGTTAAAAAAAAGAACATATCATATATTAAATGGCTTAATTAAGTAAAGATAATGAATATACTAGTATAAAGGAACTTTATTTTAAATCTAATAACAAAATGGATTATTATTCATTTTGTTAGTAGATTTAAAACTAAGTTCCTATATACTAGTAATTCAATATGTGTATATCAGGAAATATATTTTTATTGAAGTAAAAAGAAAAAAGACAGCCCGTCGTACGTAATAACGTAGCATTATTTAATAAAGGTATATCATATATTTATTCCAACATACTAACAGCTTAAAGGCATTTCTGATCAAATAATAAATGAACGTAAAAATAATGCTGCCACATCTTGGATTATAATTATGCCAGAGAGCTATAAAAAATTGTCTGGGGCGAAATTGCGCACCTGCGCCTTTGAGTAGGCATCTTTTTTTAAACATACTTATTTACGAGTAAGTATACATTATACGTATTTTTCATTCTAAATCTTGTATTTTTTGTAATTTTTTAAATGTCTCTATTGTCTTCAAAGATTTACCCTCATAAAGAGAAACTAACATTTGCTAAACCTATTTTAGTTAAAACATGATTTATCCCTCTCCCTCTTTTCAATATTTGATATTGCAAGAAAAAGAAAAAACAAAAAGTAATTTTTATTATATTTTAATTTGTAAAAATGTACAACGATTGAATAAAGACAAAACATATTTAAACTAAAATAGGTTTAGCCAACGTTTGTAATTTTTATACAACTGACTAATGCCAGTAATTAGAAAAAATACTACTGTCTAATTCAGTAAGTAGCATAAGAAATCGTCAAGGAAAGTTGTTACACTCAGCACTGCCAGCACTACGAGTATATTGTGCTGTCAGTATAACACAGCGATGCACTTTAAACAGTCTCACTGACTTCGTTTCCTGTAGGTCAAGTAAGCATCAGGCAGGATATAAGTTTTCTTTTTCAAGGGACAGACGAAGACTTACTTAATTTCGCATTTTCCATAAAAATACTCTTCTTTAATTTCTAAACGGGAAATTCATATATGTAATCTATAACCACTCTAATAAGCCTTTTTAGCTGTAATGATCTTAGACGTAATTTTTTTATGCCTGTGCCGTTTCCTAGGTGGACTAGCAAAAAAGTAGCCACAAGGTTATGTATTTTCATCGCATAATAAATAGTGTATTTAGTAAGTTAAGTACATTGCTTATAATTTGAATATGAGAGCAATGTGGATAATGATACATTTGACTGCGCTACTAGGATTAAAACCTTGCGTATACAACCTACATTGCGTGTTAATATTTACGCCTGAAAGTAATGTAAGGTGCGTTGATTTATTTTCCGCTTTGCTCATGCACGGTGACTATTTCCTTTCCGTTTGCGAAATTAATTGGCCCGCTCGCATGTTCTGGCGATGCGGATTAACACGAACATTCATCAGCTACACAAAAATATATACTTACTTACATTAGTTACGTTAAGAAACCAGTTTGTTAATTATGTAAACGAGTAGAACCATATATCTATAGGTACAAGATACAATTATCCTAACGAAGAATGTGACCGGTAATGATTTTTTTTTATGTGACTTTAAGGGCGGCCGCATATAATCCGAATTTTTCTGTCCGAAAATTTCGGGCGCCCGCCGGACGGTACTCTGTCCATACATTTTGTTCTAGACTCCGCATACTGTAAGAATTCGGACGTGTCTGACGTCCGAATCTGATAGCGGCGGATGCAGACCATCTGACGTCAGATTTTTTTCTGATCCGAATGCCGGGCGCACAATATAGGAAATTTTCTGTCAGAAAATTTCGGACGGCCACTGGTTTCACTCCGCACACTATCAGAAATTTCGATCCGGCGAATCTGACCTTAGTCCTAGGCTGGCCGTCATGCAGCGTGGTCGTCAAGAGTAATATAAAAAACAAAATGGACGGCGATCAAATTATTTTTGTGATTGTTATAGATTTAGAGATACTAAAACGCATTATTTTCATAAAAATTAGTATCATATCTCTATGTCTAACGGGACATTTTGGCCCCTGCAGCTCTTAGTAGACAGCGTCCAGGACCTTTAGATCCAAGGGCTACATTTAGTGTAATTTATGGGCAAAAGATATTATTTTGTATTATTTTCAAAATTGTAGGATCAGTAGTTTCTGAGATCAGGGGGAATGGTTGACGAAGACGATTTTTTTTCTCTCATGAATAAAATCAAAACTATTTATCACACTATTATTATAAAAGCGAAAGTTTGTGAGTGTGTGTGTGTGTATGTTTATTACTTCTTGACACGAAAACGGCTGGATCCATTTTGATGAAATTTGGCACATAGGCTACTTTTTCCGCCAGTACCACCGCGGGGCGCAGTTATTTTTACAATAATAACAAAAATATATTTGAGATCCTCATAACGAGCCCTTTCAATTGATACACGACACAGTAAGGTTTGCAAATCTTTTTTTTTTTTAATTTCCTAATTGTCCCTTGAAAATTATCATAATTTGAAATAAAATATTTTTTTTGCACATTTGTGTTTGGGTCATAGGATTACACCATCTTACCTAATTTCACCTGATTTGGTCCAGTAGATTCGGAGCAAATCGGCTGTGACAGACGGATGGACAGACAGACGCACGAGTGATCCTATAAGGGTTCCGTTTTTAATTTTTTGTACGGAATCCTAAAAACTGCATCGAAATCGATCAATCCGTTCGAGCGCTATACGATGCCATAGACAAACATACAAGCAGACAGGCAGACAGACAGATATTAGCGCCAAACTTATAAACTCCTTTTTTTGTCGGAGTTAAAAATAGATTTATTTATTTATTCATTTATTTTTTATTTACCAATTTATTTTATTATATTATTGAGTAATTTACTAGATTGATGAAATAATTTGCATCCGCAATTTAATATTCCATAAACATTCGTATTTTTTCTCTCATTACATCCATATCCGCCATATTGTGCGCTGCACATAGTGAATGCGTGCCGAATGTACGACATTCTCTTGACAACTGAGGAGCGAATTTCTGATATGTGTGCGTGGTGTAGCAAAGTGTATGGTAAGCGCGCCGTCCGAAATTAGGTACGATTCAGACCGACCGGCTCGCATCGGCCTGGCCCGGAAGGCATTTCACAATGTGGTAAAGGAAATTGAAACTTGTAACAAGAAATTAAAGTCATATTTCTGCCACATATATTCCTTGTCTGCCGTACGGCTCCGGTCGGCGCTGGTTGGCTCCGGTTGGCTCCGAACGGTACGGCTGTCGAAACGCGAACGGCGGTGCAGCGAGACGAGTCATTTGAAGTTGTGTACACTAAAGGATAAGGACGTAATAACATTTAATACACAAGAAATACTACGTCCCATTCCACCATTTTTTTATTTAACTAGCACTTCTAGGCTCTCGGGGCGTTCACGCATGCCGCGGGCGCTGTCGGCTGCCGCAGCACGTATACGGCTCTCACGGCACGCGTACGGCTTACACGACACGTTACGGCTCTAACGCACGTAGCCGGCTGCCGCGGCGTGCGTCCGCATCCGTTCCGGCCCGAATCGATGCGGGCCGGTCAGTCTGAATCGTAGCTAAACAGAAAAATTCGGCGGTGCATTTCGTCAGACGTCAGACACGTCAGAATTCTGATAGTTTGCGGGGTCTAGAACAAAATGAGGGACAGAGTGCCTTCCGGCGGGCATCCCAAATATTCTGACAGAAAAAGATCTTGCAATGTGCGGCCGGTTATATTTCGGATGGGGTGCGGGGCTGAGGGGGGGCACACATTTTGTACTAGACCCCGCCCACCATGTCAAACATAAATAATAGGCATGATGACTGGAAAATTTTTTTGTTCTTTTTTCGAAGATACAAAAAATTACGAAGCAACGACGCATTTAAATTTTGCATAGAGTCACGGTAAAGTACGATTTTTAGAAAGCGGTGACCTCACAACGTCTGATTAGGTACCGAATATTACAAAAGTTGCAACACATATATTTATTTATTAATAAGGAAGCAGTAGACATAGTAGATAATGCAACGTTCCTGTGACTAACGATTGATTTCGAGTTGCAACGGGGTGCCCATATAAAAAAAATGCTGGTAAGCTTAGCTCTATTGCCTACGCGATTAAGAGAATTAAACAGATAGCTGACATTGATACAGTGCGTTTGGTATATTTTAGTTACTTCTATAGTGATATTTCCTATGGAATATTGCTATGAGGTAACGCTGCAGAGATAAATACCATATTTATTTTACAAAAATGGGCTATTTGATTTATCGAGACTCAGGGATAATTTCATTTAAAAATAAAAAAATAATGCTTGCAAGAATTACTCATCAATCTTACATTAGTGCAATGCTGGACTTAAGGCCTCTCCCAATTTGGGCAGGATTTGAAAATACCCACCACACTGAGCAGATGAGTTGGTGATTGCATTAGATAATATAAAGAGATTTTGCACAGATGCTGTTGTATGCTGCTGCCCGTGTATTTTCTAATAATTTAACGATTGTCTATTTTTATTTTTCTGTCATCATGCCCATTAAATAGATGAACCCAGTTCCGTCTACGTTGACGGCCAACCGCGTACTAAATTCAAAATCGCCGGATCGAAATTTCTGATAGGTGTGCGGGGTGGTATGGCAGTATGGTGGTATGGCAGCAGCCATCAGAAATTTTCGGACAGAAAAATTCTGATAATATGCGGCCGGCCTAAAAAGGTTGTATTTGTGCATACTATATGCACAATACAGCACTATACCATCTTTTCAAGGCAAGATAGTTTACATTTTGGAAAAGGACTGACACGTCTTGTTCTTAAACTTGTTACATTGTCACTTTGATCGCTAATCTTTTGCTCTTGTGAAAATGAAAGTGATCGTATCAGTTGTCGCACTCGGCTATGGTTGTGTTTTTACACAGAAAAAATATTCTAGGCTTATGAGTTTAGAACACTACTATTCTGTTTTTGCAGATTCTTAAAAAGTAGAGGAAATAGTATAACGTCGGCGAATAAGCAAAATAAGGGTTATATGCTCTTTCAATTATATTGCACCAACCGACATTGAATGAGAAAGCGTTCGCGTTGAGCGTTCAAGGGCAATGAAATCCGTTATGATAGAATATAAAATGTCAGAAACATTTTTATGAGTTTAGGTATATGACACACGCAAATCCTAAAATAAGTCTATACCAAAATGACTCTACCAAACGGCAAAGTTTCACGCTTGCTGTACCGTGTAATTTTGTTTATATTCGTGATTTTCTCTCATTAACTTTGCTTTTTTACATTACCTACAAAATACTTAACGCCCATTTAGACGGTGCAAGTTTCTTGCTTGTTGCATACCATTTTATTGAAGCAATAGATAACTTGGCATGGTCTAAACCAAACGTCAGCCATACAAATCATTTAATTCTTTAATAAAATGGTTAGCAATGGACCATCTAAATGGACCTTTAGTAAGCACATTCTTGATTGTATTTGGATCTATTTCTTTATCAAAAGTAAATCGAAGGCAATCTCTACAAAATTCTTACCTCTTGCTATTTTGTCAAGTTGCATCTACGAGTATATTATGTATAAGTGATAAAAAATGTATTTTCCTTCAGATTCAGCGGCGATCGGTCGCATGACGTCAGAAATTCTCGGCGTCGAGCATTAGCGTTTCATATCAATGCTAAGCAGAATCTTAACTCGCCTGCTGAATGTTTATTGCTCTTATAAAGGTCACAATGACTTTATAACGACACTGTACTCTTGCTGAATATGTAAGAGAATCGATAAGTTTTAACTAACATAACGTTACTCAAGCGCTTACTTGTTTTAAAACTACAAATTAGAAGCGAATACAAGCAGAATAAAAAAGAAAAACATAAAAAATTTGTAGACTTATATTAAAAATTTGTATAACATCGAAGTAATAGGTACTTATTTTTAGTGTAAGAGCTCCTTAATGTTTTATTAGTAAATGTTTATTGATGCCTTTAATACACTGTCACGAAACTTGATGAGATAAAGTTGGGCGGAGAGCGGAAACGCCGCCTTATCGATATATATCAATGACAGATTTGTTATTGTTGCTATAAATTCGATGTCGCCCTCTTAAAGACGTCGCAAACGCGTCAACTATAGTTCATGGCGTATTTACACGAATTTTATGGCTGTAATTAGCTGTTGGCAGCGGCTGGCAGGCGGCGGGCGCAGCAGTGACGCCGCGCCGTGAACCAAGTTCACGGAACGCGCCTGACCGCCGTCAGGGCGCCCACCCGACTTTCCAGCGTTTTATAATAACACCCGCACATTTTTTCGCGCGATTGCGTCAATGGTCAAGTGAAACGTGCGATATTTGCGTCAGAGAAATTTTATTTATAGAATCCTGGCAGAAAATCTACTCATTGACTTTATTTTAGAAAGAAGTGACGGAAGGTAAATAACATAGTATTCGCAGAACTACTCGGGATATAGCGCTTTGTTTTGTTTGAGCGAAGTACCGATCGAATGCGCATCGACTATTTCCAGCATTCAGCGCACTGAGGTTAAACGAATATTTATAATCTGATTCGTCACTCGAATTGAAGTCGAATGTTTTGTTAAAGGTAAGTAAAGATCGAGCGCTGCGATTGAAATATTTACTTAAGATTATTTTTGGTATACCCAGCGGGCGTCAGTCTTCTTCAGCACATGAAAGCAATTACTCATATTTTCGATGAAATGACGCATGACCCCGATGTTTTCTCATGAGAGACAAATTGGGAAAGACCGAAAGCTATTAATATCCCATGAATAGCAGGAAAATCGGATATTGATTATGAAGTCGTCGCGCTAAATAAATTAAGAGACGATGCCAACTACACTTCAGGTTAATCATTTTGCAGTTATGTATTACGGAATTGGGAAGATGACTGGGTCAAAAATAAATTATTCGGTACAGTCAATAAAATAAAACGTCACAAAAAAAGTGGCACTTTTCATCGATCATTTCATTTTCATACTCACGTATTCATATTCATATGATTGTAGATTTATTAATGCAGAAAAACTGATAATTAGAACGCTATTTGACTGCAAAAAGCATGAGGTGACGACACAGTTGTGTAAGTGTATTCCATACAAATCACATAGAACATTTTCTTTTAACGTTTAGAAAAAGTGTCCGATTTGGCTTGTTATCATTTATTAGATTGTCCAATCAGGCGATATTGACATTATGATGATGAATTGAAAGAATATCGTGAATATTTGTGAAAATTTGCTACTATTAAAAAGAAAAAACAAATTATGACAGTGTTTATGCTAAAAATTCCATCAAGAACACGATAAGTAACTTACAAAGGAAGAAAGATTTTATTTTAAATCAATTGTTTCTTTATAAAAAGTCCATTTGGTACTATTTATATTTACTAAATTTGCAACATAGAATACTACTTATATATAAGATTCATTACCGAGTACGTACTACATTGACTTACTTGACGTAAGGTCCTAAAGGCCTCCATGTGAGAGGCAAAGGTCTTCAACAGTGCTTCGCCATCGCGATCGGTCTTTGGCTACGCGCTTTACTTTGGGTCAGGTTTGCCTGATCGTCTTCATCTCAACCGCGACTGTGCGCCGCCAGGTCTGCTTGGGGCGGACAACTTTTCGCTTGCTCAGGGGGGTCCATTCCAGGGCTTGCCTGAGGATGTGTGTGGACTCCTGAGAGTATGGCCTATCCACATCTATTTGCGGCGCAAAATCTGCTTCTCTATTGGTATTTCCCGACAAGCCACCTACAGGCGTTCATTGGAGTTCTTTTCGGGTCAGAAAATGCCAATATACTAAATATACTACATAATAGGTAGATACTATTGAGAAGCTTAGGTAGATCTAGTAATACTTAGACGTAGGCAACGTGGCCTGTGGTTTTATCAGCTGTTCCCTAGTGCGCTACTCGGGGCTAGCGGTCTGTTGGTCTGAACGGGATTTAAAACTTTCTTGTTAGTTTCCAGAACTTTTATTTGTTCATAATGTATTATTCGATTTTTATCATCTTTTAAATTGGTCAGTCCTAATTGACGAACGGTTGGTGCATTTTTCTAAAAAAATATGCAAGCATGAAAGTAAGATCATTGAAAGCATTGTAAAGAGTATCGAGTATACCCTAAAATGGGAAAGGAGGTTGCGAAGTAATATATAAAACTCTTAACTTGTATATATAGAAAACTCTTAACTATTACCGAGAAAAGAAAAAAACTTTCTTCTTTTGTAACATCGCAGCGGTTACAAAAACTGATTACAAAGGCGACTAAAAAGAGTTTAGTTTGTGGCGGGTAACAATTAAAGAGATAGAAGGAGCGGAGGAGATTAAAGAGATTTTGTAACCAGTTACTAAATATGTTACATAGGCGGCCGAAAGGAAACTTTTAACGTATGTAGAGTAGGCGGTCATATGAGTAGAAAATACCCACAACTGCTTGATCCATCTAGATTTATGCAACCTAAATATTGATATGTGCCTATCCAATTTACTTTCGTAATACTGGAAAATTTGGATTTATTTTTGGACTGTATTGCCGATATTTATACCTAGAAGTTATTACGCCACGACTATTTTCGAGTTCTTATGTTAATCTTCAAGTAAATTAATTGCGTTGTTTATTATACTTATACATGATATTTGATACTTAAAAAGATAACTAATAAACAAAAATACTTAAACACTAGTTTTTTTTCTTGTTTTAATAAATAAATATATAAATATAAAATAATTAATTTATATATAAATATATAAATTAATTGGCTAGAGAATCCGAATAACTTAGCAATATGTGACCTTTGTTATCCTTGATGAGTTTTTAATGACATTGCTTTTATCATGAAGATAGAGGGAAGCTTTTATTTTAAAGTAAAAAAACAATTAAGTACTCATTTAGTATATGTATCCCTTTATAATAAGTACTTATAATCAAGCCAAAACCAAAACTAACAACGAACTCAGTTCGGAAGATATTATTGACAGTTTTAGAAAATTAATTTTGTAATTTTTCTAGTTATTTTAAAGCTGTTTTTGAAAATTCTAGGGTAATGGTTTTTATTTATTTTCATTTGTAATGGTAAAATCAAACTGAGTCATTACCCTGTGTTTATTATACCAAACGATGTATTATATCAACCGATGTAGAGACGCGAAATAATAAATATAAAAAACTACCTAATACGCAAGCTTAGCGCGTTTGTGCCTCTCTTTCCCTTTTGTGATAATACCGTTTGTGCCTCCTCGCCTTCTGTGACTCCACCGTTTTATAACATCCTATATAACATAAAATTTGGCCTTCATGTAAGTACGCAGAGATAATGACGTAAGTGATCCTCTTTTGGAATTCGCACAAACAAGGTAATTCTCCACCTACGGCATCATTAACAGCAGGTATCTTAGTATTTTCGGCTACTAATAATACCAATTTTATTTCTTTAGGTAATTCTATACATTATTTTAGGTTTTTTTAAGCTAGAGGGTTTATAAAGACTTACGCAATGGGAAGGTAGGTAGTGTTACAATTTTATGTAATGAACAAGGAATATATGAAATCGGTTCATTATTTCAAGTATACTATTAAACTATTTTAATGGTGAGTTTAGTCCATGATATAGATCAACTTTTCCTAAGGAACATATCGAAAAATTTATAATAAATTTTGGCTTTCCATACAAAGTTGGATCAGCGAATCTTTTTACTTGTATGGGAGGCCAAAAATTATTTTTCATATTTTAATATATAAGTAGTTTCCTTTGGGGGAAAGTTTTTCAGTATACATAGACTGAATCCACCTTTAAAATAGTTTAAGTATATTTTGTTACACCCTTAACAGGCGCCAATTAAATGTAACCTACCCGTCATCTCACGTTACTTTTAATAATATTATAGTAAGACTTGATTGATAAATCTTCTTTACGTACACGTATTTCAAAAATCTGCTCACTAGATACACTTAGGTCTCCCCACCCCATTCTATGCGTCATTATAAGAAAGAATTTAATCATTGAAACACGATTTAACCATAGCCCATGTCTTTCGGGATGGTGTAAGAAATGTAACAAACTCAGGAGTCAGGAATCCAAATCCGTTAAGGCACGACATACATGTACACTAAAAACTTTACCCTTCTTTATCGAAGCAGTCGTGTAATTAGTTGAAGTATTTACTCAGGTCAACACCAAAACCGTGACGGCGTATCATTATACCGCTTTACGTCAAACATGCATTCGCGGCCCATGACCTTTCAGCACTTTCTAGCTCGCGAAGCCTCCGTGCGTCACGTATATACCTACCTAAGTAACCCGATACTAAGTACGTCACATGTCACGCGGTGGCCGAAGCACAAGCTGTAGAGTTACTAATACGTACATTAGACATTGATCCCTGCCAAAGTTTGCCTTTTTTAAAAGTTATAAGTATATTTACTTTGAAAAATTATACAAGATCCTTAAACATTTATAATTGAGCACTTTAAAATACATAAT
Source organism: Acrobasis suavella (assembly GCA_943193695.1). Taxonomy (NCBI): domain Eukaryota; kingdom Metazoa; phylum Arthropoda; class Insecta; order Lepidoptera; family Pyralidae; genus Acrobasis; species Acrobasis suavella. The sequence goes on from OW971943.1 coordinate 7,147,151, forward strand.
TCATTTACATCTATTGGCTCTACTCGCCTAAGCTTAGAGATATGACACTTGCAATTAACAAGTTAGGTTTAAATCAGTCAAATTGGTAATTTAAAAAAAAATTGTCTCATAGTCATTTGTGCTTGATTATCCCACAAGTAACATGAATTATGCGTGCATATCTAATGAATAAGGTAAGCAGCTGAACAAAAAATAAAAAATATTGAAAGAATATGCGCGGTCAATAACTTTAGCTGTCATTGTCATTACTCATAAAATTAAATACATATACGAGAACTAACCGAGTGCGAGCGTAGAGTTCAGTTCAATCATTTAATTATTGTCGTATAGATACGGAATTCTAAATTTTATTTATGTGCCTAATACTTTCTAGTTTACTGTTGCGACAAATAGTATACATTCTTTCCGAATCAATTACTTTATAAGTATAATTTAGATATGGCTTTAAAGAAATTCTTTTGACAGAAGAATGTCAGAGAAACATCTTGTATATTCTGAATCATTCAGTCAGAGAAAGACCAAAAAAATATATGCTTCTTGGACTGTAACTTCGTTATTTAAATCAGAGGGTTATAATTCTATGATTTAAATTATTTAATACTTCTATCAAAATTTGACATACCTATTGTCTACACATTGCCAGTGACATGTTACTGTGGCTTCCTCTGTCAAACTTATTGGGATTACCTTTTGAACTATCCTCTTTGCTACCACATGCTCGAAGTAGAATCCAATGATGAAGTAAGCGTAGCTTAATTTTACAATAATATTTTGTAAGTAAGTATCTAGTATTAGCTTAGTATTGAATAATTGAACCAAAAGGAAGAAGAATAAGCGGCTTAAAAGATTAGAGCCATAAAGCCTCCTCAGAAACGAAACATTCTTCTCGTATAGGAACTCTAAAAGCACATTCGATTGGGGTTAATGACCACAACGATTAAATGCTGGCCTCTGCACTGCTAATCGGTCAATTGACCTCGAATACATATTGATGCATCATTCGATAAAAATCGAACTATAAAAAATTATGAGTATCATAGTTAGCTGATGACTATGCGTCAAGCAACAAAGGGTCAATGATTGCATGACGTCATTATTTACTTAAACTAACATAATACACACGCATTTATTTTCACATACATTCAAGTTTTTATGTATGGATTACGAACGAAAATTTTCCTTACAAATGTATTTATACGCATCGAACGAAATAATCGAAGCGTAATGCGAAATAAGAAAGTAGCACACCGTTGTGGCATTCGGTCGACCACAAATGTATGAAGTGAAAATTATTTTCACAATTCAGGTGTCGACTGAATCATTTGATTTGTTAGCACTCTTACACACGTCATCGTCTTTTAACGCTATAAATCTCTTCCCTTTCTTTACGCTATAGTCTAATAACATCTCCTTACTTGTAATTATGTATTCTTACTTATATAAACTGATTTAGAGGCAACACTGGTGGAATAGATTCATGTTATCGGAATTTCAAACGGACTAACGTACGTTCCATCGAAATTCTTGTGCCATGCATGTGCATAAATGTGAACGCTGAAATGAAACAAATGTAGGTACATATATATTCGTTCTCCATGGTCGTAAACAGAGGGTCGTAGCCGTTGGAACACTGGGAAAAAGAAATAGCTGAACCAGTTTTGCTATTTGCGATTTGATTAGTAGACACCAAACTTTTGTTTTTATTTACAGAACATCTCCCAAACTACAACTATTATTAAAAACATATTTAAACCCTGAGTTCAGCACTCACTCGATTTTCGTAACAAAAATTGTTGCTAAGTAGCTCGCCTTATTATTTAGTTATTTATTTACGAATATATGTACACGGAAATATTATACAGAAAATACATCAAATAGAGATTCACATATAAGCACTACTTATCTCAAAATCTCTTTTAGTAGGCCTTCGAGAGGAGATGTTTTGTAAAAGAGGCATACAGGCGTGTTCATACATAGGACAAAGGAAGAAGAAAATCCGCTTGTGTCCAAAAGTTTTTCTTAACGTCAAAACAAACATTGTCTATGGAATGTATGAAATAGCATGGCATGACATCATAGTTTCTTGGAGACAAATAGCGCTCCTATTATCGGTTTTTCTGCAATAGTAAATCTAAAATCACGTTGAAAATGGATAGGTATGATCAATGACAAGTGACATTATTTTGTGACGTTTACTATCCTATTAAATTACATAAAATTACACAAACTACAAATAAACATATTTAAACATATACTTATCTCCACAAATAAATACATATTTCTATTTAGAAGGAAAAATAATACTTAATATTAACAATATAAATTATAATTAAGATGATTCCAATAAATAATTATAATTATTTTTTACTCGTCTTTTAAATACGGAAATCGTCTTAGACTCATGCATCATTGAGTTTCAAAGTCTGATTGCATGTACCGAGAAGGGAATTTAAGGACAGTTCTTTCTCTTAATGATGGCTTCCCAGGAGTAAGAGCTTGTGTCTTTGTACTAATTTTTGTTTGCTAGCCTTTAGCTTTTACACCCCAGAACTACGCAAAGGAGTTACTATATTCACAGTTTCTAAAGTTTTAAAGAAATTATATAATTTCATGTCTGTAAATACTTCAAAATATAGATTTCGAAATCAATATTAAGCATAATGACGAAACAATTGAGAAGAAAATAATAATTTCTGGAAATCTCCAACTTTGATAGAAATTTAAATTGCGTTACACAACAGAGCCGACCTTCGTTGGCTTTACTACAGTGACATTGTTTACGAGTTCCCCACAGGATACACAAAAGTTTGTTGATGATTTATGTAAACCTTGAAATATTATGGTAGGCGGTTTCGAGGAACACTGAAAACAAATATTAGTTCATGAGGTTTACGCACTAAAACCTTTAAAATTATAATTTTAATCCAATGATAAAAATGACAAACTATAATGGTTATAATGGTATGTAATGCAAAGTACTACATGCAAGGGACTAAGTTCAGTATTTTTGATTAAAAATATAATCATAGAAATATAAGTTTGTACGAGTACAAGTAAGCAAAAAATAGACGCGTAAGTATATTCTGTGCGGGCCTAGGTAACTAAATATTCACGTCTGTGTATGTAATGTATCTAATTAACGTTAATTTCATTAATTATCGGCGTCATATAAATATTCAAACAAAACGGTGTTAGAACCAAACCAAATAATAAAGATTGGGGCGCTTGCCCTTTACTGTAATAGTTGATAGCGCGGTCACGAACAATCTAAAAAAATATAAAACAGCTAAAGAAATACTGCAGGCCACTTTATTTTTGCATTGTAAATATAACCGCCTTTTATAAGAGTGGATACGGTCCGACGATTTTTTTCTGAATCAATAGAAAAAAAAAGGTTAATAAATGAATAACGAGTTATTGTCTACAAATCTTGGAACATGGCTCTGTCTCTACGTGTACAGTAGCAACAGCATAGGTATATTATATTACTCAATACTTCGAATGTTTAACCTTTGTGACCATTCTAGTTACCTATGGGTAACTAGAATCGATATCGGTGGTATTGTCTTTGAACAGAACATCTCTCAGCTCTTTTACTTCATGGGGAATGATAACTTATATTTTTAATGAGCTTTATTATATGGTAGTCTGCCAAATCTTATGTAATGTTTATTTTATTTCAGACTGTGAATCGTTAATCCGTAAGATGTTGGTACTAGAGCCAATGAAGCGATACACGATTGAGCAAATTAAGAAGCACAGATGGATGGCAGCGGAGCCCTACGTGGTGCCGTCTGTGGCTGCGGACCCGGCCAGGAGCCCCGCGCATGCGCCGTCGCACCTGGAGCCCAACGAACAAGTCTTAAGGCTCATGCAGAGTTTGGGAATAGACCCTGTGAAGACCAAAGAGGTAATATCTTCAAGATACCAAAAAATAGTATTACTATTTTAATGATTAATAAAATGAAGGACTCTAGAGGGAAGGAAGCAAAAGAAAAAAACTTATGTCGTGGCGCTATGATTTACTGTGAAATAAAATAAGTACGCTAATATTTTTTTTATTTTATTTTCAGAGCCTAAGATCTAATAGTTACGACCACCATGCAGCTATCTACCTTTTACTACTGGAACGTCTCCGAGCACGGGCGGCCAGTGGAGCCAATGTGACTAGCACTGAAGCTCGAAGGCCCTCTCGGCGGCCCTCGTCGGTGGCGGACCAGGCACTGTCTAGGGAACTCCATGATAATAGAAGAGAGCATCACACGAGGTGAGCAATCTAATGTCAAATTATAGATACTTAACGAAGATTCACAATGATATTTATACCATCGAGCAAGCTTTATTTATATGCTACTTACATGCTTCGTTAGAATGGTAATAAGAACCCTTTCCATTTCAGATTGCTGCATTCCGGTGACTCTCAATCAAGGGAATACAGTAGGGCAACACCTACTATATCAACTGCGCCAGCTGATTCCTCGTCTGCTGAAACGCAGCGGTTACTCTCCCTTGCGGGTGTGAACATGACTGAACAAAGACTTCTCCAGCGAAATTCCGACCCCTCGGACACGCATCGGAGCTTTCTCGTCGGAAACCTTGATGTTGCATCCAGAAACCATGAAGCAGAATCAACTAGGCTGTTATCAATGAGAAATATTGATGTATCACAATCAACCCAAAGGCTAGGCGCAAAGCTAAACGAAGGCATTATCCCCACTCACAGACTCCTTACCTCAACTTACGAACAGCAACAAAACATTTTAAAACAATCTAGCGAGGACTGCAGGCGACTGCTCCAACAATCGACTACAGTTGGCCCTGAAACGAATAAAAGTACGAATGATGGAACCAGACTGTTGACGTCTTCTAGCTTCGATTCAAAATGTGCTATCGACGGTGGAAGAAGTTCTTCGGCTAACGACCACAACGTCATTGCAAATTTTCTGCAAAATTCTGCTTCAGCAACAAATTTCAACGTGGAAACCGTTAAATTGCCGAACTCAACAACATTCACGATGTGTTCTGAAGCAGCTAAATTAATGAATACTTTGCAGCAGTCACCTCTGCCATTGAAGGGTACTGTAAATTTAAGCACTAGTCCGATACCGTCGCAGTTAACCGATACCAAACTTAGTAGTGTTTTAGAGCAACCAAAGCCACTAGAGTCAACTAGATTAGTTTCGCAAGCACAGCAACAGGATTTAAGCCGTCTGCAAACCAGCACACCTCCTTTCAAAGACTACATGAACCATCATCTTCCAGCATATTCTTATTTACAAAACACGGTTTTACCGCCCATTACAAATACGAATGAAACAAATTTTTCTACAACGTCTACAGCCACCGGTGATTTATTTCCGAATTCATTATACAGGCCTGACAGTAAATTTTCGTTGAATAGATATACTACAGGGCAAACTTTTACGCAAGGCCTTCAGGGAAACACAGCTGAAGCGACAAAATTTCAACAACAGTATTCATCGTCGACCGACGAAGGTTGCGAGACCGATATGGAGGACGTGGCGAGCGTGCCCAGCGGGGTCCAAAACAGACTAAGCTCTTGCGCCAGTTCTAGTTCTAGTAGCGGAGTCATCACATTTTTTAACAACAAAAGTCTCAGTCAAAACCTAAGCTGTGATTCATCGCAAAGTAATTTTTCAACGTTTGAAAGTTTGGATTACCAACTATCTGACTGCTCTAGTGAATTGGCAAGCAGTCTGCCAAGCTGCACGTCCAATGATGACAAACTGGCTTATGAAAATAGCTCTTTAGTAAATACCAGCCCAATGCATCCTTGCGTTTATATATCGTCGTACAATAGCAAAACTTCAGGAACTGGGTTTATAGCTCGACATAACCCACTTAACTATCAAACAGTTAATAAAAACTGTCCCCGAGCAATCAATCGCAGCCCGGTCGACTTCAGAGAAGGTCGGCGAGCGAGCGACGGGCTCGTAGCGCAGCAGGCCGCACAGTCCAATGAATCGCAAAAAAATAATCTTGCATTCAACAGCCAACGACTGAATGAAAATTGTAAAGCAAAAGGAGTGTTGGAACTTCATTTGGTTCAGAAAGAAGCGCAAAAGCTAAAAACCCAGTATCAGTCCACTATTCCTGTTGAAGAAATGACGCAGAGGCAAATGCAACATAATCAATTTGCAGCTAGCTTTAGTCCTCATTATTTGGATGCGAAGAATCCTACTAAACGCATAAGTCTTCCGGAAACCTTCACTTATTCAAGTACGTCACCGCCTATGCCTGCTAGTCCAAAAATGGTCGCTCAGTTACAAGAGCCAACAGATTTACCTCACGGAGCTACGGTTTCGCAAGTCAGCAAGCCACCCTTGCAGCAGCAGTTAATGCAACATAGACTATTTCAACAAAAGCGACAACTGCTGCAAAAGCAGATGACACCACCTAATATGCCAGCTCACGATATGGGCCCTCTTCACAATCTTGCAGTCTCAGGCCTGAGTAGAAGGCAAATGCTCCGTCAACAGAGTTATAAAATAGCGCAACAACAACAAATTCTACCCCCGCTGCCTCTGACTGAAACTGAAAACAGAGATCTCCTCGCGTTCCAAGCTATAGTAGAAGGACCTCACCGTTCTCCGAAACCGAAAGAGGAAAGCCAAGAAGACGTTTCAAAATTTGCTTATCAAGGGTCGATGGAAATAAGCATAATGAATAAAGATAGACTGGGTAACGAGAATTGGTCCAACTTGCCGTCCAGCTTGCAGAGTGCTTGTCAGATTTCGGAGCTGGCGGGGCGCCGGGAGGGCCGCGAGGTCGAGGCCGAAGTGGCTGCGCACGCTGCCGTTGACGCGCCGCTGTGGCCCGCGCAGTGGAACGCCGGCCTGTTCCAGCCGCAGCCCTGTTTTCAGGTATTCCAACAGATCAACTAGTAGATCTCCACGTTATGCGTAGATCCGTAGATTTGGTAGTGTCAGTTGTGTGCACGCAGCGTGAGGTCGTGACGTACCTAGCTTTAAAGATTTAAATCGTCCCGAAGCGTTCGCTAGATCAATGATTGGTCTCATGTAGTTTGTATTCGTTAGGCATCGTATTATAAGCATAATGTTGACGTTGCTTAATATTTCACCAGTATGAATTTTAGAGTGCATGACAATAAATAATTAGTGCTTTAAAATTATGTATTACATGACACAGTAATATTTCGTGTTTTATATTATATTGATTAAAACTATAACGATAACTGCCACTATAAATTTATTCACGAAATTATCACAAAAAAAGTAAGAATTTTATAATAGTCTATTGTAAGTTGTAAGACTTGTAAGGCAGCAATCTATACGTCAATAATATAAAATGACTAATAATTATTATAATAGCACTGAACATTATAATATACTAAATGGACTAAACATAATTTTAGATAGTTCATTTCTAATAATGACTAGTTCAGTTCATCTTTTTACTCTATTCCATTTGTATACTTGCCAATATATTTCTTTGTAGAGACTTTGCATACGAAACTGCATTTTATGTTTTGAAAACACGACTTCAATGTTCCTAAGTACGTAATTCTACTCCATGGTACATTAATTTTCTAGTTATATATTTATTATAATCATATTAAATTATTTTGTAATTTCTTTATGAAAGTCTGTATAGATTTTTGTTATTATTTGCTAATTTTAAATTTATAAATATTATGTAAGATGTGATAGCTTTACTTAGAAGCAAGTTTTATTTAAAATACAAGTAAATGTATAATAGTCCTTTGTTTTATTTACACACAAACACACCTTATAATTTTGAAATCGTATTATTAGATGACACAAAGTGCATGCTCACTAAATTTAGAACTACACTAGTGTAAAACACAGTAAATAATTATATAAGGCCATCCAATCGAGTTCATTCCTGTAAAATGCATCGTACCACACTGGAAAAAAATTAGTTTAAGTATACATATCTACTACTACCACATACAGATACGTAGATGCTAAGCTACTCATTACAAAGAATATTATACAGTAAAACACGAGAGGACTGGGTACAATGCTTCCTGTGCTATCCGGTACATAATGATTAATCGAGTTTTGAAACTCTACCATTGTGCGTCAAATTTGTAAATGAATAGCGGTCCCTTTATTCCTGCCATACATGAGCAGTTTCATTCAACCCAGATTACATTATAAAGTCCTATGTATGCGAGGATTTGTATAAATATTATAAATAAATATATGTGTGCTGGATTGTACAGATGATATATCTACTTGTATGATCCGCTCGACTCAACAGGATAAGAAGAAGACTCAAGTAGGCTATGGGGAAGACAATACACTTTAGACTTGTAATGTGTTTAATGTATCGTAAAATAAAATGCTGATGTATGCTCCCTTCGATACTGCTGCATCCGCTGCGGCTGCAGAACATCGGAAACCGCATACGCGACACGTGTTTCGCCTCTCCACGAGTTATCTTCAGGCACCAAACAAGTTGTTGATCGTTTGGTGGTCAATTTGTTGGTGGCAGATATGCTGGGACTAACAGTAGTGGGTGGGCGTAGGCCGGCAATAGATTGCATGAACTAACTTGTGACGGAATTGCACAAAGTAATTCAAATCTATCTTTGACTTCCGCAAAATAACACCTGAATCTATTAACAACCAAAATTACCGATATTACGACTTTTTTGTTTTTTACGGTTTTTACTATGAACAGTATAATTACAATCCAAAAAAAATCAAATATATATATAAAATCTTTTCAGTACGAAAGAAAGTAGTTCGTCATCTCCTCAACGGCGCGCAAGATAAGTATATAGAAGCTGTGATTATGACATCATATCAAGGACCTTAACTGTATTTTTCAGCAAAACTGGCAAGGACACAGTCTACCACCAACAGCTGCCATGCTGCCGCTCAGCGAGAGTCCTATTTTGGAGCTAACTGAACAGATGGAGTCCATTTAACAAGCAGTTTCCCACCCATTATAAATCATTTTACATTGTTAAAACTAAATAGGTATGTTTTGTGAAGAAATGAAATTCAAGATAGCACATAGCGCGGGCAACAAAATATTTTGTTAAAGTTTTATTAATATTATACTTATTTAATTTAATCCCTTAAATACTAGATTCTACGGCCATATATTACAAACGCAATTTACAGTGATATAAAAACATTAAGCTGCCATAGTGAACATTCCACATGTACTAAGTTCATTTTGTAGCATTTTTAAAAGGAAGATTTTAGTAACACATTCCATTAGTAAATTCGTAACTGCAATGTTGAACAATAAGGTAGACATTTAGAAAGTTTGTAATTTAGCGTAGATGCACTATGTCAATATTTAATTAGGAACAAATGAAATAAGGTAGTGATAAATGATGTGACAATATCAACGTAGGTTAAGTGTGTATGTAATGAAGAGCATTTTAATACAATATATCAGTAAACTACTGCTGTTAGTACCCTCGATTAAATAACAACAAATATTTAACTAACAAAGGCAATTGGATTATAAAAAATGACCAGTCCCTTTTTACCGACAAAGCAGCAAACCGACGGAAGTTTTCGACATCGTCGCGGCTGCTTTTGCACATAGGGACTGCTGTTTGGAATTTTTTACATACAAGTTGAGATAAAAATTTACTCGATAATGATTGCTATCACGGTTGATTGGTACTTGCAGAAGAGAGAGAGAAATATAACATGTATCTATTTTAATATGAAATAAGAAAGGTAATTCAATAAGTACTAGAAGTTTATTATTTCCTATGCCGACGACTGATGAGGACGTCCTTAGTTTAAATAAATAAGTCAATAAAAACTGCTCGATCAATGTATAGTACCTGCCTGCAACTGTGTAACCTTCAGAAAGTTTGATAAATCAAAATGAGCTTTGAAAATAAACCAAGTTTTAGTGGCAAATGTATGTAAACATTGAGTTCCCTGTTAATAAACTACCTCCTAATTATCGGTGAACACAAGACTGAATTCAGTGTCAATTCAGAGTAATACAGTTATGTTCAATGTTTGGATGTTCCCCATGGTTGTGTGTACCTTAAGAGGCAACCAGTAAGTACTTTTAGGGACCTAAAATCATTGTGACACCGACCTTTTCTTAATCTAAATATATATAACTCAAAGGTGACTGACTGACTGACATAGTGATCTATCAACGCACACACAGCCCAAACCACTGAACGGATCGGGCTGAAATTTGGCATGCAGGTAGATGTTATGACGTAGGCATCCGCTAAGAAAGGATTTTGATCAATTCTACCCCCAAAGGGATAAAATAGGGGATGAAAGTTTTTTTTAAAACTTAGTCAATTTCAAACCGGTCGGGCTGAGACTTTGCATGCATAAAGCTACTATGACGTAGGCATCCCCTAAGAAAGGATTTTGATAAATTACACCCCTACGCGAGCGAAGCTGCGGGCAAAAGCTAGTTTCTAATATGCTGTTTAATATTTTTTTTTACAAATATGAAGATAAGAAACAAATTGGTGGTTAGCTTTTGCATAGGTACGAGTATATTATATAGTATCAACAAATTGAAGTGTAATAGTCAATTTAAGTAAATTATTTTTATTTAGGAAACACACAACACTAAGAAAACTTGATTGTTAAAAATTTTTAGGTACTTTTAGTAACTTTAACTATATATTTTAGTGATTTTTCTATACATAGGTACCTAATGAAAACTTCAGTAAAGTAAAAAGGTATACACAACCAACTGGAAAATAGAAGGCAAGGTTCGGAGGAGAATTGTTGTTGAAAAGGTTAATTTATCGATGAAATGATTAGACATATCAGAATGTAAAAGTGTTCGTGAGTTGTTAGGACTTTGAATGTGAATGTTGACATTGTGTAATGTACTTGCAAGTTTTTAAACAATTTTAAAATACTACGTAATTTTAAGTTTGCCGGTCGATATAATCTGTTATTACTATTTATTACAATACCTTTTTTTAAACCTATTTTAATAGTGGAATTATGATATAATAAGAAATAAAAATTAAGTTTATAAGCAACATACCCACAGACTTTTGGGATGTTACCTAAAGCACTATTGTGAAACTTTTGAATATTACAATCACCAGTGTGGCAGGTTTGTTAATATTCCGGTCACACTTTAATCATTAAAGTTGTGTGCCGTTATGTCTTTTCGTAGCACTTGCTACGCCGTAGAACGTCTACAAACCATACTATGACATGATAGGCTTCAGTGCTACAACGTAGCGAAGTCCTTTAAACAAATTGCAATTGGAAATCACATACATATAACAAAACATGCGATATAAATAATAGCCCGTATGCATAGTACATTTAGGCAACAATACATTCTGCGATATCTTAGGATTGCAGATGGTGTCTCCGTGTTGTCGTTTTCCTTCAGGACCAGTTTAATTTTTGACATTTCAAAAATAGCATACTGGCAAGAATTATTAAGCAAAAACTAGTTATTGTTCTTTGGCGATAACAACCATATTACACTGATGATGTCATGAGCTGACAACTTAACAGGCATATGGCCCCCTTAATGGTGGTTTCCGTAGCTTATGGATGCAATGCAACAAAACTGTCGACCTTAAGAAGTCTCTAGAAACCCTTGGATAGTTACGGGATAAAACGTGGCGGCACCGTCTACACTCCTACATTTTTTTGGTACACACGAAAGTATGTTATGTTAATTGTAGGTATAACTTGTTAAAGATCAATGCGCTGATCACTAAAAGCTTTACCAAACAGTCACAATAACATACGTAAGAATATAATGTTAGATACCATACGACGTAACTATAAACATGTAGCATAGGTGTTTTGAGGCTTTTACACTTTTAGTAATATTGTCAAATCATTGTATTATACCCGATATTTTAGCATCATTAACCGCAATGTACTCTTACAATTAGACAATTATTGTAGTCAATTTTATATAAAAGACAAATTAGGTACGTAGAAGTGTCCGTTTATAAAGATCGGCTAGAAGCATTTTTTTTATTATCACATATGGAGAAGCATCATCCTACCTTTTATAAGGTCATTATTATGGACTGCTATAAGCAGTAAAGAGGAAATAGCAGAAGAATTTTAAGTCTCATTTTAACATGTTACATCCTTGTATCTTACGTTTTTTAGATTGCAGAAGAATCGTTATTGATGCAATTTAAAATGAACTTTATGCTCCTTTGATATTACTTATTTTTAAAAACTTAAAGAAATCTAGCATCCAGCAGGTCTGTATGAACGGTTGAACCAGCAATACCATGTATTTAACATGTTACACGGCTTTCAATCGGCTTTACTAATTATAAGTAGGATTGAAACATTTTTTTACGTTATTAAAAAGTTGGTTTTGGTTGTGACGATGGCTGATTGTTAATCAATGTATAGGACAGTCAATACAAAACTTAAAACACACTGTTTTTAATTTATTGTCCCTTTGTTAATTTAACGAGCGAGCGAAGTTCTCTGACTTCTTGCACCGTCCGGCGCCAGCGTTTGTAAATATGTTTGTTCAACAATAACTCAGATGATTTTGATCGGAGCTTCATGAATATATATAGATTTTTTAAGTTCGAATGTGAGTCAAATTTGTTAAGGAGGGGTTGCTGAAGTATTATGGGGTTCGTGAGTTCACAGTTCGGCGCGAACAACAAGTTTATTGGAGCCATTGGAGGTAGGTAGAATTAAGGCTCAAAGTTTCTTTACTAACATCGACTTTAATGAGAAAACCTGCATGTAGCCCAAAAGATTCGCTCATTTAGCGCTTAAAACCGTAAAATGGGGCAGAAATGACCCACCTTTATGACCTAATCAGAAGAAGCAGTGTTCATTCTACTAATTTGACAGATCACAGATCAGCAACAGAACTGTCGGAATTTTAGTTTAATTTATCTTTCGTCAGAAGACTGAAACTAGTTGACCTGACTGATATAAATAGCTACAGAGAGGAGATGGTATGTCTTAAAATTATCAGGTTATGAGTGCATTGTTTGACAGTTTTATTGATGGCTATTTGATGGATAACAGGATACAGTAATACCCGGCCAAGTGCGTGTCCACGCGCAGTGTAGGGTTCCGTATAGTTGCGAAAGCCGACCGTTCACGGGACTAAAACACTAATTTTCTATCGAATTTGTATTAAATTTTACTCGTACTTTTCCCAGTACATTTTATAAGTTGGTCGCCTATCCTCTTTTCTAAACTCTTTAGTTTGTGAACCATACTTAGCTCTGGTTCACAAACATAGCATCTAGGTAAGTATTTATAAAGATATTTACTAATACTTAAATGAGCTGTAAGTTGAATTCTTATCACTCGAGCCCGAGACGGCAAATAGCAACCACGTTGTTTTTGTGATTAGATAACGTAAACAAAGTGAGGTGAGTTTGTGTTTACGCCATATTATATTTATTACTCTTTTTGTGAAGAGGTTTAGGTTTTTTCTTGGCATTTTAAGGTTCACTGAACTTCTTCAATGACTTTCAACTAATCATATTATCTTGGCATTTGCTTTTCAAATCTCAAATTGTTGTAAGTGGTATTCAGATACATTTTATTGATAGCGTCCTTTATACCACATATTGGTAGGTTCCTAATTTATACTAATATCTAAAGGAGGTACACTATAACTTATGTTAAGTACTAGGGGTAGTTTTATTTTGCTCCTAAAATAAAGCTGAGTACATACATACATGCAAATTTATTATTATTATAGCTTTTTATTTCCACATGTTCGACATTCTAATTACATTTATTTTAGTTATTTGTTTTTAGTTTCTTAGACATGCAGTCCCTTGAGGGTAAAAGCCTCCTCAATTTTTTTCCACTTTTCTATATTCTTGGCCGTTACCATCCACTTTTTTCCTGCCACTTCTAGGATGTCATCCACCCATCTTTTCCTTGGTTTTCCTGCCCTTCTTTTGCCCATTAGACCCAGTCATTTTGTGACTAGATATGTCTATCACTTGTCTTTACATCTTGCTTTATGTCCGGCCCATTTCCATTTATGTTTTAAGCAGTGCTCGAGGGAATCTGTTACTTTAGTTTTATTGCGAATATCCACATTTATTCCTTTTTGTATTTTCTTTAGTTTTAGTATGGACCTTTCCATTGCATGTTGACAGGACAATATTTTGTTTTTTACTTTTTTGGTGTATACCCATGTCTGACTAGCGTAAGTTAGGCTTAGAAGGATACACGAATCCAGTATTATCTTTTTTGTTTTCAAGTCGTATTCACCTTTTAGAATTTCTTTGTGGGCCCAAAAATTCTTCCATGCTATGTTTCTTCTTCTGTCTACTTTATTTTCATTGCTGATTGCATCGAAGGAGACCAATTTTCCCATGCAAATTATCACGCCTGTTTCCCACGGGGGAGAGGCAGAGACTATAGAGCTCCACTTGCTGCGAAGTCAAAGTCAAAGTCAATTCTTCTCCACTCATCACTCTCTTCATGCATGCCGCCGGGGATGTATTTCTCTCTCGTTTTTTAAGCACGTCTGCAATCTGATCGCGGTACGTTCGTCGAGAACGACCCTGACCCACTCTTCCACTCACATTCGCTTTGTAGACCCTTTTAGTAAATCTTCTTTCATCCAAAGCTAAGTAGGTATATATAAACCTACCTATTATAAAACCTCTGAAGTGCCATTTTTCAAATGCGGAGTCACCCAAACGAATGGTTTTTCCATACAAAAAACCATTCCTTTAGTGACTCCGCGTTTGAAAAATCGCACCACTGAACGTTTTCGGTGTGTATGTAATATACACCTACATAATATTAGGTGTAGATATTGCGTCTGTATAAAAACGTGAATAATCTCAGATATTTAGTTTTTTTTTTCTTTTTCTAAAAATGTCTACTTAGTGCAATGTAAATTATACTTTTTTTCTTGTGCCTATCTGATGTATCTGATGAGTGATGTGATGACTGACATTTTCTGCTCCACTGACTATTAAATAAAATTATAAGTTGCCTAATTTATTAATTACAGATGGCTAAAATAATAGACCTCATCAAAAACAGGAAAGAATTTTCATTTTCATACGAAGTAACTCCTGAAGTATCAGAAGACGCTATAGACCGTCTCACCGTAGAGCCACTGTTTTACTCTATCACGTGGCATGCCAAAACACACCAGAACAAAGACCTGGACATAGCTCCTTTGGCTTTGGCACGGAATCTAAGGAGAAAGGGAAAGAATGTGCTGTTACATTTGTCCTGTGATATGCTGAGGAAAGAGTTCTTAGAGAAACTGCTGACGATGCTACAAGAACACAATATTTTCAACCTATTCCTAGTTTTGGGAGGTACTAGATACTAAGTACTTATCGGTAAACTGCTTTAAGGTTTATCAATAAACTAGGTAGTCATAACATACTACCTACATACCTAAACCTTCTTAGCTAACTAAAAATATTAAAGTTTATTACTAAGATATTTAGTGTCGATATCACTTCTGTAATTTTTGACTACAATATAAATATAAGTTAGTGGGTACCTCAGAATACACTAGAAGAATTATGAATCTACCTACTTACTTTATAAAATAATCAAAGTAGGGATGCTATTAGGTCGCAGGTTTGCAGTCACAGTTATGTAATTATTTACCTATTCAATTAATTATTAAACTATTTTGCTCTTTTACAGAACAATATGATCCCGACACATCCGATTTTCGATCTGCTTTGGAGCTCTTAGAGTACATAAAAGGAAAGACAGGTGACACATTCTGCATCGCCGTAGCTGGAATGCTGGACTGTACTGACCAAAAACTCCAGGATTTGAAGGAAAAAATTGCAGCAGGAGCGGAGTTTGTGCTTACTCAAGCATTTTTTGAGCCAATATTATTTAAAACATTTTTAAAAAGATGCAAAGAATTTGGAGTCAGTGTGCCTATTGTGCCAGGAGTATTTTATTTCGAAACTACTAAACAGTTGACTAGTTTCGTAAATCTTTGTAAAATTAAGCTTTCAGAGGAATTGCTTCAACGTGTTAAAGACGAAGAACATTCAGAACATTTTGGTAAACAAGTTACAAAAGATCTGATTGAGTTTGTAAACAATGGCCTGTGTCATCATTTCCACTTCTTTACATTAAATAAGTTGGAAAGCATTAGTTACTTTGTAGGAGAGATCACTTTAAAATAGTACCCTATCACAAATTACCTATAACTCTGATCTTTTATTTATCCTTGGCGACCTTTTATCAAAATAAAAGTCACAAAAGTAGTGCTGTATGTTGTAACTTGTATCTAATTACCTACGTGTCTTTTGGAGCAATCGGAACACGGAGGAGCTCAAGACAAAACATTTCTGAGAAAAATATTTTTACACTTTACAGGACAGAAGCCTGAACTTAAACTTCAAAGGATGGCACTAGGATTTTCCATACAAAAAATCATCACATCTATAGCCGTACTTATTATAATAAAGAATAACATACCAAACTACGTCAGTAGCCACGACGAATATAGATAGCCGCTGTACGGATACAACCGTACTGTTATTCTATATACATAGTCAACCCATCAAGATTGTCAGTACGGGCTTTACCGTACATCAGGCAACACCGTACTGTCAAGATCAATGACAAAGTCAGAACGGTCCACAGAGAACAATCTTTACCCGTACCGTTGAAGTAGGTACCTATAAAGATGAACTCAGAAAGAAGGTAATTAATAAAAACTGTACTGGAATGAAAACAAATCAACTTTACTGACATACCTAAAGTTTACGCACTCAAAAAATACTTCAAACTCAAAATTATATTTTTAAACATTGCATTTTACACTTCGATCAGTATTGTTGTTCGAAGATTTTACAGCTTACAGCTAGGCACTTTATTTAGATTTTTTTAACATAGCTATTACCTAAACTACTTAATAAATATACCTACTACTTATTAACTTTACAAGATTCAACTATCAGAAGATGCCAATATAAAATTGTCTCCGCAACAAGGTTTTTTTGATTTAATATACTGCCGAAAGTTATCTGCCTCGAAACAGAACCAGGTACTCATAAATTAATAAACTCACACTGGGACTGTGAATTTGCCAAGATTTTCTGCAAGCTCTTCTGGATTTTGGTCCATAGGAATCTCTGGACTTGCACAGCCTGTTATTTCAGACGATGCAGTTCTGGAACTTTGAGCTGAAGTCAATGAAAAAGGATGATTCGAATAGGCTAGATAATCCCATAGAAGAACTTCTTTCTGATCTCACGCTCAT
The DNA here is from genome assembly GCA_943193695.1 of Acrobasis suavella. Lineage (NCBI taxonomy): Eukaryota > Metazoa > Arthropoda > Insecta > Lepidoptera > Pyralidae > Acrobasis > Acrobasis suavella. The sequence continues at coordinate 7,164,368 of OW971943.1, forward strand.
GGTGTCTGATGGTTCGACAAAATCTTGAAGCTTATGGAAAGTAATGGTACCTACCACCAAGAGGTATTGTAGGACTTCCAGATGCAGTTTTCATGTGCATGCTCGCGGCTGTACATAAAGGTAGTATCGGGCTTATTGCATTTTGATCAAAGTCGGTGATACTGCCAGGTGAAACAAATGAAAAGTCTTGTGACCAGAAGTTGATGGTGCAGAATCGGTACATTGAATCTCTGGGTAGTTCATTCCTGGACCGAGAACTAGAATCGGAATCTTTTTTTTATTCACTCTTGTCTATAAGTGTGACACTAACTTCTATGAATTCTCTAGGGAATCTGAGCTGTTATAGCCGTAGTGTCACTTTATCACCCACTTTTTTGTGTTTCTATATGATGTAGAAATGTATGTATTTTAGCTCCTAAATTTGACGGTACAGATATTTGATAAACTTGAAGGTTGACAGTAGTGCATTATACACTAGCTTTTGTAATCACTGCACTGTCAAACTAGAGTACTTTTAGAGCACTGGTATGGCCGTACTGTCCTATAAAGTGTTAAAAAGGATAGGTAGGTGCCATGCATGTACCTAATTAAGTACCTTATGATATTCCTTCACAATCACTAAAGTGTAAAGTACCTAGCTAGTCACATCATGATAAGTCTTATGGGATCATAACATAAATACATAATTATGAGCTATGCTGGTCTAGGAGAAAAGACGTGACAATGTATAGATATTAAATAGGTATCCCATATGAGGTACATACATAGAGCTTAGGGAACTATGGGTTGACTTGACCTGTGCTGTGGATCACAGAGTAACAGCCACACCACATAGCCATAGCTTCTGTGCTTTTTTACTAAGTTCTTGTAAATATGGTGATCACTCAACTAGTATCGAGTGACAAGAAACTAGTATTTATAACAGTGACCAATTCTATTTAGTCTGTGGTCAGCCATTTTGGATCGCGAGAATTGAATTTGATCGAGTTTGAAATAATTATGTTTTCGATCTACCTGTAATTAATTTATAAAATTCGTGCTCATGCAACGCGGTGTTATTTCCCGCATTTTACCGGAGCTACCGTTGTAAGTGCTGTTTTGCCACAACCAGGCCAAATTAAGCCTGTAAGATCAGCTGTCAGGGACCTTTGACGTGTAGAATACAAACAAATTATTTTATCGGTCTGCTATGCTGTTGGCGCGATGAACGGAACCTTTTATGAGCAGCTATCGAGCGTTGCTGGGTTGTTTGAGCAATGGGGTCCTTGCGAGAGGACTGTGGTGGCGTGCGCGTTGGCAAGGCGTGTGCCCTGGCCGGGCCTGAAGTTAGTGCAGCGGGCGGTGGAGGCTGCCCTGCAGAACCATGTCGACGACGAGAGGATGGAACACGAAGCCAATGATGAGACGATGCTTGCTAGTCTACTTGGAGCAAGAAATGACGATGACGATAATGAGGGTAAGACACACATAATTTTGCAGCGTTTTCCGATTGGTTTTCCACTCAATTAATTCTGTTTTTTGTATTTATAACATGAGAAAATGTGTAATTATTGTATATTGGTTTTTATTTTGACTGATGACTACCAAATAAAAGCTAAATAATCTTTTTGTTGTCTACCTACTTACTTAAATTTTACTTTTAAAATCACATTAAGAAAAATTGTGTTAGCTAAAAGGTAAATAATTATACTTACCAAAGTGTGTATAAGATTGTAAAATGTTTTCTATTTGTAGAATGAAATACTTAATGAAATACCTATATGTAGAAAGCGTTATATATTAGCACACAGCACCTACGTAAGTACCATTACAGCAGCTACCAAAAATTTGTTATTTACAAAAGGAAACATAATATTTTCAACCTTCCCAGTAAGCAACAACTACAAACCATATTTTTTTATGTCTTTTCATGTTTAATTTAAGGGGCTCCCTGAGGTCCAGTGCTGCCCCCATTTGAAATAAATCATTTGAAAAGAAACGGAGATATCATTTAAAATTTGGCTTTGATATAATCCTAGATAACCCTACAAACTATTTTATGAACTACTGTTCATATTTTAAAGTGAGAATGTGTAGCTTTTTATAGCATTTTTGCTAAAAGTGGCTGTTTTTCGCAAAAATGCTATAAAAAGCTACATGTTCTCACTTTAATATTTAAACAGTAGGTCATAAAATAGTTTGAAGGGTTATCTAGGATTATATCAAAGCCAAATTTTAAATAATATCTCCGTTTCTTTTCAAATGATTAATTTCAAATGGGGGCAGCACTAGACCTCAGGTAGCCCTATAACAACATTATTTGATTTAGGTATAGCCAAAAGTAGTCACTTTTGGAAAAAAAAAAACAAATGTTCTAAAGTAATTGTAGGTACTTAATAAAAACGAATAATTAATTGTAAAAATGACAAACTTGTCTCTGAAAAATTAAACATTTTTAGTGAGTATAATCTCTGTCTCTGACTGTAGGTATAGAGTTTCCAAGAAACATAGGCTTGATAAATGGCTTACTATACAATATGTAACAAAAACCCTGATCCTTTTAGGGGCAACTCAGACATAGGAATAGGAAAAGTTGTTTATATTGACGGTCTGAATTGCTCCTACAAGGATTGGACAGGGTTTTTGTTACATATTGTATAATCTGTGATTATAGCTTTAAGTCTAAAACTTAATAAATATAATAAATAAAGATGAGATGTTATATGGTTTAATAAGATAAAATATAAAGATGAGGCTTCATCCCATCATACCCACAAATGTGGGTGGTGCAGACATTAAGTAAATGTTGCAAAAAATTCTTGTATATTTCACTAACAGGAGCTGAGCAAATTAGAAGATTGGTGACATTACTGCCAATGTTGAGAACAGACAATGAGCGAGCAAAAGATGTTTACGTGACTGCGGCTCAAGCTCTTGTGCAGAGATGTGTGGACGCCCCGCGGCGGTCCTCCGCGGCGCCCGACCTTTGCAGGCAGCTGCTGTCCTACCTCCTCGTGCATCCTGCACTTACACATCATGACCAAAAGTAAGTCAATGTTACTAAACAGTAATTTAAGTTTAACTCTTTGTTGTTTGTAAGTCGCTGCCAATTACTGACAGCTTGCTGTTTTCTATGTATTCCCTTAATCTATAAGTTCTCTAAGAACTGAAGAGTGAGGTACATTGAATATAGGGAATGCAATTCCCGGTACTAAGGAGTGTTACTAAATTACCTGTACCAGCTCTAAGCCAGTACCGGAAAAACCGAGAAATTCGGGAATTTCGGTACCCAAGTTAAATACTTATTTAAAAAAGAAAAATATTACCAATTTGTACTTAGTTTTACTAAAAATGTGAATAAGTTAACAAAAATATTAATCGTTTTCTCTTTAGTTCAATTGTTCTTTCTTAATAATAAATCAACTAAAACAATTACACAACAAAACAGGTATTAAATTCGTTTAAAGAATGTAAAGTAATAAAAATCAGAAGCACACAAATCTTTAAATTTTTACGATACTCTACTTAGATTTTTGCACTAATTCTTAACATATTGATGAGTATACAGATACTCGTCAAGAATTAAGATGTTTAGAATTAGATGTGATGTATACAGTCTAATTTTGAACACCCTAAAGTTGGTATTATCAAAAGTAAGGTAACAAAACACACAAACACACACACACACACGAAATAATAACTGTACCACTGTAAGCACCAGGGCCATAACATCAGTCTTAAAATAAAATGAAATAGACATTAATTAGGAAATAGGATCAAAAAATAGTTATAAAAAATAAATTATTGAAATAATAGTCCCGAAAGTACCGAAAGTCTAGGGAACTACATTGTCAGTACCGGCACTAGGTAAAGGAATAGAATATCGGTAATTCCCGGAAAAAATGAGTACCGGGAATTCCCGGGAGCAAACCCTAATTGAATATGAATATGCTATAAGAATAAATTTTGCCATCTTTTTTAGGGTTCTGTAGTAAACAAGGAACCCTTATAGTTTCACCATGTCTGTCTGTCTGTCCGTCTGCGGTTTTACTCAGCGACTATTAGTACTAGAAAGCTGTTGTTTAGCATGGATATGTATATTAATTAGGCAGAAAAAGTAAAATAAAATAAGGAAAAAAAAAGGCAATTTTTTTTCTCGACTAACCAGTCATATTAGGTATCGTTGAATGGGTCTTTTAAATGTGGTCAAACACTGTTTTTCGATTTAGGGATCTGTCTCTGAAATATTTGGTATTAAAGTGAAAATTTTTGTTTGAGTTGTCCCCCCCCCCCCCCTTCTATCTGCTAAATGGTTATATATAAACAGTAAAAAAATTTACAGCTATAGTGTTTATAACGAAATTTGAAGGAAAACTATCAGAGCTAAGTAGGGTTTACAAATTAAAAACTTATAGGCGATCAACTTATAAAATGTACTCAAATTTCACACAAATTCAATAGAAAATTAGTTTTTGGACGTTTTTAGTGGTATGAACTCTACTCGTGGGCATTTGTAACTACAGAACCCTACACTGCCCGTGGCCCGATACGCATTTGGCCATTTATTGATGTACATTTACATTTTAGGTACATTTTAGGTAAACTCTCCTCATTTAAATATTTAAGACGGATACATATACTTCATAAAATTACAATATAAACGCTATTACAGTTGATAACACAATGTCTTGGTATCAAATAATGAAATAACATAATAAAAAACTTTTTGGCTTTGTTTCAGTAATTTTGATATAATTGCTTTTTACTATGTACCTAATCATGTACATTGTTTTTATTACAATGTAAGTGAGTTGTTTTGTTTCTTACTGCTTACATAATTTTCATCATTATTATACATTCCTGTATAACTAAATCTAAGAGATATTTTTCGCAAAACAAGTAATAGCTATGTCATAGAATTAAATAAAAACAGTACCTCATCACACCGTTCTTCTTCTTCTTCTTTTCTTAGATTATGGCTCCATCGTTTTCAAAACGATGATTTTGCCAATGTCAAGGTTGAAGATGACACGATAATGTCATCACACTGTTATTTATTTCTGATTTCAGAACATTGACACAATGGCTACGTCATCTAGAAAATCATATGTCGGGAAACAGAAATACAGAAACTGTATGGCAACAACGGATAGACCCTTGCTTATTATCAGACAGCAACATTTGGGGAGTAAATAATACTTTTAGACGGACAATCGGCAAGAACGTTGAATTTAGAGGAATAGTTGAACCAATAGAAACATGTTACACAGATTTACTTCAGGAATCCTTTTCAAAAAATGGACGAGACGTCGATATTAGTTTAGAAGGCGAAAAGCTAAATTTTGACGCAGCGATAGCACAGCCAAAGTCACAGAGGTCGAATAGTTTAACACCGCCTTCAACGAACTTTATGCACATGTCGTCATCGGCAGAAAATTTGAGCGATGAGCCCTTCGTTCAGAAGCCACGTAGTTTCTCGCTGTCCAGTGAACACAGTCTAAGTCAGTTACGGCCAATTAGCATAATGTATGGGACGACGGGGAGCGAGACGCGGTTAGACGATTTACGGTCGCATAATAGCGAGCACCCTGGAATGTCTACAGTGACGCAGTGGCTCAAGAGCTTAAGACTGCACAAATACGTGTGGCTGTTCACAAATATTAGTTATGACCAAATGATGTCTATGGACGACAAGTATTTAGAGAAATTAGGTACGTATTCCTGTCTGTTTCCAAATACAAGTTTATATTCTAACAAAAATATAGTTACTTTAGATGTTTGTATCTTGACTTCAATATGAGCCATATTATAAAAAATCATAACTTTCACTAGTATTTTTTATTGGACCACTAGTCAAGACTTCAAGTAGAAAACTATTAAAGGAAGAATAACAATAAAACTAAATTTCTTTATTTTTCAGGTGTAACAAAAGGTGCTCGTCACAAACTGCTCCTGTCCATAAAGAAGCTAAGCGAGCGAGTGTCCATAGTGGAGAGTGTAGAGGCTGAGCTAGCGGCGTGTGTGTCAGCTGTGACGTGTGCGCGAGCGCTGGAAAGACTGCGCTCTGTGCTGCTGAGCCCCATGCCACCTACCTCTGAGTTGCCAGCCCAGATCGTGAGGGCATTGACTTGTGGTGAGTGTGGGTCATACTATATTGCCATCGTGAACAGCATAGATGCTGAGTTGAGTGAGTATCAGCTGTGACGCGTGCCCGAGCGCTGGAGACTACGCACTGTGCTGCTGAGCCCTATGCCACCTACCTCTGAGTTGCCAGTGCAGATAATGAGGGCATTGACATGTGGTGAGTGTGGGTCATACTGTATTGCCATCGTGAACAGTATAGATGCTGAGTTGAATGAGTGTCAGCAGAGACTTGTGAGCGAAGTTAAGGAGACTGTGTACGGTATTGCTGAGCCCTACACCATCTACATCTGAGTTGCCTGTGCAAATCGTGAGCATTTAAATGCGGTGAGCTCTTTGTACTGCTCATCCTTTCGTCGTCCTTAATATCCTTTAAATTTCAGCAACATAATTCAAAGCAACCGGCTACTTGCTTGACGTTTCCTGAGAATGCTGGCGTTGTTCATGTTTGTGTTTTTTTCTTCTATTCCTACGACATCCAGGGGAACGGTAACCATCGGCAAGTCCAATTTGATAGTATGCAAAATATGAAATTGTCACTTCTTATCGAAAGTAGTAGCACACAGGTGTCAAATTTTTCGAGCTGCCTAAAGGCATCTGACATAGCTAAATATTTTTCTTTTCTTTATTTATTTCTTTCTTTCTAAACCTTGCCGCTATCGCTAATAAAATATTCTCGGTTTTAGCATCGAACACACTGAACAACGGGTGCGGCATGGGCGGCCGTGTGCCGGTACACGCGCCGCACGAGGACGGGGAGCACGAACCGCCCGTCGACCCACTGTCACTGCACTGTTGGCTCGTAGAAAAGGTAGGGAGCGAATCTTGTGTTCATCTTCATTAATGCTGCTTGGAACTGAGGTTATTCCGAAAAGTCGCATATACACCGTGGAATGAACATACCCGTAGTACATTGAACTACTTCAAAAAATAAAAATATAAAAATCGGCATTTCTTTACGATAGTGTGCAGCCGCCCGGGCAATTTGTATGGGAATGTCTGTTTTTTTTTTAATGTTATTTTATTAAATTAACCTAGGAATAAAGTAGAATGTTTTTATATCAATATCCTTCCACGCTCCAAACAACTAAACCCCAACTGAAACAGATCAACTATATTTTTTTGTCAAGGGTAACTACAATGTTTTGGTTGGTCGATATTTTATGAATTTAAATTCTATGTTGATTTGCTTTGGGCACATTTAAGAGTCCCCTTACCCTGGACAGAATCAGATTTTCCCATACAAACGTATGGGAAAATCTGATTCGGTCTTTATTTATTTTGAAAAATTATTTTGGAAAGACATGTGAGTTATGGGCAAAATTATGTAATTTTAAAGAAATTGCAATTACGAGTATTAATAATTATGACCCTAGCATAATTGGTTTCCTATCGTAAAATTATGAACTTAAAAGAGATTATAGTGTATAATATCATATTTGACCATCAGTATGGAAAACTTCTACACCCTTATAATTATTTTCTTCCCAGGGGGGTTACTCCAAAAGCGCTACGCAAAACGTACGTTACAGCGTATCCGCGTTTCAGTGTCAAGCAACATTGATCTAGGGATCAATGTTGACTACATTACAACTACTACAATAGACTTTACTTAGGACGTACCATGATAAAGTCTAATTTGGTTTGAAATAGAAATAAGACGTCACTTTCGTACAAAAACGTATTATTTTATGAAGTAACCCCCCAGTTCATAATTTTACCGTAGGAAACCCATTATAACCCTAGATAATTGCAATTTCTTTAAAATAACAAATTTTTACTGATATCTGATATGGAAAAGGAATCCGTTTGTATGGAAAAGTCAGTAAGGGGATTCTAAAGTACACAGCACGAAAAAAGTTTAACACAAACCATTGTAACTTGCAGGCTTTGCACCACGAAGCATTCAACCGGCCCGATCTACTCGAGCAACTAAAGCAACTGCGCCACCGCTTGCCGCCGCGACAGTTCTTCCACCACGTCAGTGACATGCCGCTAAATAGGCGGTGTCCTAAACCCAGGTAAACTATACTCCACTTTATTAAAAAAAATATAAATACAAAACAGAAATAACAATTTAATTCAGTCCACAATGTAAATAAGTGTCCCAGAATGTATTAAAATAGTTATTGAGTAGGGGTTCATTCACACACAATGCAATCAAACTGCAATAAATAGCATCCATATCTGTGTAAATATACATTTACTAGGCTTACAAAGTATATATATCCTTCCTTGTTAGTAGACTTAGAAAATGAAGAAAGAAGAAAGTGGTAGAGGTACACCGTTAAAGCTTTTCTTCGTTATGCTCCGCTTCAGTAAAAACGCAGCCTTATACTCGTACCTGCTGGTGTCTGCTTTCTCTCTTTGTACCGGTATAGTACCGATTAGTGATGTACGTCTGGGAATATTGTCACTGCCGGAAATTTTCCACTCCCATTGTGCCCGGGCACAGTGGGAATATTGCCCAAAATTCCCAGCCGAATTTTTATATTTAATATTGATAATTACTGATTTTAAATCGCTATCCCGTCATGTAACAATCTCGACTTAGCTAGCATAACACTTACCATCACAAAAATTACACACTTGCCGCCTCTGCTCCCTGCGGTTTGCGCGCACACCACCCGCGCACTCTCACCCCCACGCGTGCTGTTTTGGTAGCTCCGTTTGTCGTTGCCTTGAAAATGTGTCGTTATTGCACAAGCTCATTATAATATTTAGTAAAAATGCATGAGAAGTCAAAAACAACTAAAGGTAAATTAAAGGTCGGTACACGACTACCAGGATTATCACAAGACGCACCAGATATCGAGACTCCACCAGATTTCGGCGTAACCAACCGCAAGGAACACGTGGCTGTGCTGTGTGTGCGTGTTCCGTGATATCGAAAAGGAATTCGATCGAGTATGGCATGAGAGGTTGCTATATAAAATGTCCGCAACGCATAATCCGATGCCCCGCAGACTGCTGAAAGAAAAGGGTCAAAAGCACCGAATCAACAGAACGCCCCGGACGGGCTGGTGTTCCCCAAGGAAGCTATCTGTCGCCTGCGTGCTACGCGTGTTACACCAACGACATCCCAGTGGCCGGTAAGGCTAACTGGCTCTGTTCGCTGACGACATCGCGTACTTTGCGGTTAGTATGAACGCAAAGCACGCCGCCAAGAAGGTCCAAGTAGCAACAGACGCCCTGCTTGACTGGCTCTCAAAATGGAGACTGTCAGTGAACGTCAGCAAGACACAGGTACATGTATCTGGGAACACCAATCTACCGCCACCCTTGAAGCTGTTCGGGGAAGACGTGCCATCGCGGCAACACTTCCAGTACCTGGGGTAAAGCTCGACAGACGCCTAAACCTGTGTGCCCAAGTCGACGGGACAGTGGCATAAGCGAAGATAGCCAGTAAAAGACTCCGCCCAGTGCTCTTCTCTCACCTTCCGCTAAGGACGCGGCTCGGGATCTACAAGACGTATGTAAAATACCGCCTCACCTACGCGGCCCCTGCGTGGGTGCGTGGTCTGCTCGGGGACTAACAAACGACGTCTCCGCGCTCAAGAGAACGAAGTCTCGTGGCTGCTGTCGGCGTTACGTGAGGAACGCCGTGATCCACCGGGACTTGAAGTGGGCGGGCCTGGACAACTTTGTCTCTCACCTAGCGAGACACATTTACTCCAAGGTGGACCGCTCGGCGTACCCCCATCTCAGGGGGATCGCGTCCCTGCACGCCCACCCACCAGACCACAAGTACAAACCCTCGCTCCGTGGTGCCATTATCTCGTCGACAACCGAACTTGGCGCTGCTTCAACAGCGACGACCGACCTGAACAGCCAGCACTATGAAGTTTTATGTGGCCGCCACGGCTACTACCCTGTGACCCGCCTGTAGTTGCAGAAATTCACTGTAGAGGGCCACAGCCAAAAGCGGAGGGTGAGACGACCACTTGATGAAAAGTACACAAATACTTTAAAGAAAACACTGACAATGCTGAGCGTAAAATGTATAAGTGTGGTTTATGTGGTGACAATTTTACGTTTTATTTCTTTCTCTCTTTCTTTATCTTATTAGTCATTTATTTCATAAGGCAATAAAGGTTAGAATTTTAAATAAAATCTGAGTGAAAATTGTACGACATAGTAAACGGGCAATCTCTTGGGAATATTGCCAGCAGTTTACTGGAAATTTTGCCAGGAATATTGCCAATGTACTGGGAGTTTTCGTAAATATGATATTATATGGATAACTTATATTTCCAGTATAAAGGCGATTATAAACTTAAGTTAATTCAATATATCTGACTCGAATAAAATGAAGAATTAATCAATTGTCCCAGTAAATTCCCACTTTGGGAACATTGCTGGCAACGATTCCAGCAAAATTTCCAGTCCCTGGCAATATTCCCGGGCACGGTACGTCACAAGTACCGATGCTGACGGAAAAGCAATACCGGTACAGATAGTCCAGGTATTATGTCTGGAACTGGTAATGCACCAAGGTCAATGGTACCTGTTCCCATAAATACCGGTATTTCAAGCCTTAGATAAGGCAGAAGAAGAAGAAAGACTTGATAGTATGTATGATCCGTAAGGGCCGACGCACATATGGCGAAGCGCAGCGCAGAGCACTTATCATTGTCAAACTATTACCGAAATTGTCCTCTAAAATAATATCTAAAATCAATGAACTTAATACATACGAACATATGGCGTATTTCGACTAGGCTATAAGTATTGTGTTAATTGATTTTGGATATTATTTCAAAGAGGACAATGTCGATAATAGTTTGACAATGAACAATTTTTCAAAACTAAAACCGACTTCACCCCCAAACTACACAATCGATTTTAATAAAATTTCAATGGGACCACCTTAAAAGTATATATCTTTTCAAACAAAAAAGAATTTTTCATATGGGTCCCGGCATCTTGGAATAATCGGTGAACATACATAAAAAACAAGTAATTATTACAAAAACAGTAAACCCGACTGCCTTTTTTTTGATGTACCCAGTGTCACTCTCACAGTAAATACGAATCTAACGACACCTCTCTAGCTAAAATCCATCGAGTCGTTCAGGCTGCAGAGGGTGCCAAACAATTATACTTACAAACATACAACCATACTAAAATACAAACATACATACTTCCGAAAAACATAATCCTCCTTCTGGCGCAGTCGGGTAAAAACCTAAAAGATCGCGACGAATTGATAACCTCCTCCTTTTTGGAAGTCGGTTAAAAATAGGTACTGTGCGCTGCGCTTTGCCATATTTGCTCCGGACCTAATAGTTAGTTGTTTGTTTGGGCAGATGGCGCATCGGCCCCGGCAACGGCTACGCCCCGCCGCAGCGGCGCGTGTGGGCGCCGGCGGCCGTGGGCCCGGGCGTGCCGCGCGGCAAGTCGCACTCGTACCCGCCCTTCCCCGCGCCGCGCCCGCCGCCCGCGCCCTCCGCCGCGCCCAGCGACGACTACAGCAGCCTCGACGCGCTGTGTCTGCAGATGACCGAGCAAGCCATCAACTGACTCCGCTTTAAGCATATACACGTGCTTGTTACGTGCACCCCTCCGCCGCGCCCAGCGACGACTACAGCAGCCTCGACGCGCTGTGTCTGCAGATGACCGAGCAAGCCATCAACTGACTCCGCTTTAAGCATATACACGTGCTTGTTACGTGCACCCCTCCGCCGCGCCCAGCGACGACTACAGCAGCCTCGACGCGCTGTGTCTGCAGATGACCGAGCAAGCCATCAACTGACTCCGCTTTAAGCATATACACGTGCTTGTTACGTGCACCCCTCCGCCGCGCCCAGCGACGACTACAGCAGCCTCGACGCGCTGTGTCTGCAGATGACCGAGCAAGCCATCAACTGACTCCGCTTTAAGCATATACACGTGCTTGTTACGTGCAACCCTCCGCCGCGCCCAGCGACGACTACAGCAGCCTCGACGCGCTGTGTCTGCAGATGACCGAGCAAGCCATCAACTGACTCTGCTTTAAGCATATACACGTGCTTGTTACGTGCACCCCTCCGCCGCGCCCAGCGACGACTACAGCAGTCTCGACGCGCTGTGTCTGCAGATGACCGAGCAAGCCATCAACTGACTCCGCTTTAAGCATATACACGTGCTTGTTACGTGCAACCCTCCGCCGCGCCCAGCGACGACTACAGCAGCCTCGACGCGCTGTGTCTGCAGATGACCGAGCAAGCCATCAACTGACTCCGCTTTAAGCATATACACGTGCTTGTTACGTGCACCCCTCCGCCGCGCCCAGCGACGACTACAGCAGCCTCGGCGCTGTGTCTGCAGATGACCGAGCAAGCTATCAACTGACTCCGCTTTAAGCATATACACGTGCTTGTTACGTGCACCCCTCCGCCGCGCCCAGCGACGACTACAGCAGCCTCGACGCGCTTTGTCTGCAGATGACCGAGCAAGCCATCAACTGACCCCGCTTTATCCACGGTAAACTGCAATTCCTATTAGGCTGGTTTTACAGGCACGCTTTTGGAGTGCGGAGCAGTGTATGAATCGCCTTATTCCTCTCGCCAGTCCTGCACTACATCTTTGTCCATAATTGAAATAATCATACTGAAACATCAAAGCGGAAACTTAACTTTTAACAAGGCATCGTAGGTATAATGTCTTCATTGGTATTGAACTTTATATCAAAGGCATAAAGTTCAATTAAATGTGGGGACTATTTTACGATTGCCTTATTAAGGATAAAGACTTGAATATTGTTAAGTTCTGGTATACAATATTGCATGCCTGAAAAGTAATATTTACTTTTGAATTCCCCAACGTAACTGGGTCCACGCCAATCCTACCCCAGTCTAACTTCTCTCCCTATCCTTCTTCCTTTTTCAACGCAAAGTTTTTATTCCGGAGAACAAGAAAATTGTTTTAGGTTACTCATACTTTATTTCTTGAAAGTTCAAAAGTGAGAGTTGCTGAAAGTAAAATCACATTATGGAGATTCTACATCTCGTTTCGTTGACAGCTACATCCACGGCAATATTTATTGCAATTTATTTTACTTTATGAATTATGACGCAATGTAAGCTTTATTTTGTATCTAAATATAATTCAAGCAATTGAATTTGACTGCCTCCGTGGTCCAGTGGTCAAGGCGTTCGCCTTGTGACCCGGAGGTCATGGGTTCGATTCCCACTGGGAAGCATACTTTGTGAAAAGTTGTTTCCAGTCTGGATAGGATATTGCAGGCTTGAATCACCTGATTATCCGAAAAGAAAGATGATTCCGTGTTTCGGAAGACACGTAAAACTGTGGGTCCCGAACGCCACCTAGCGTTTGATCATTAAACTATCCAAGGATTGGTTCCTGGTTTGCCCTTTGGGTTGTGGAGGTCAGACGGCAGTCGCTCTGTGTAAAAACCAGTAACCTCGTCAAATCTCCTTGGTTAGGTAGCGGACCCCGGGCTCTGAAGCGTTACTGCTGAGGATGCAACCGGGAATACGTGAGGATGATGAATTGAATTTGAGAATCTGACTCACAAATAGTAAAGCTCTTAAAAACAACAGATTGCGTAGTCTTAATTTTATACTAAATTGATTTTTTTTATACAAGTTCCATGCTTGCGCAATATTAGATTTTAGTTGACGTTGCAAATTGCATGTTTTTATTATGAATTTATTTATATTCATTTATCATTATTGCGATAATTTCAGAATAATGTGATTATTACAGAATGTTGGAATGTATCTGTATAATGGTATATTTATTTTTGACTGGGTTTGCATTGGGCAGAGCCCTGTTTATTTTAAGGTTTTTAATTATATTCTTGTTCATTTCGCAAACTTTTTGCGAAATAGATCTATTTATTGTGTATTGCGATTCGTAGGCACGCATCGGTCTCAAAATACGACTAGGTAAGGAACACAAATTCAAATGAATGAGTATAATAATAAGTAATAGTTAATCGTATTTATTTTTGTGTAATAATAAAATGAAGAGCTAGAGAAATGATGCCTTAATTTAACGAAGATACAAATAATATTCGATTTTAAGATGCATAAATTTTTGCGTGACCACCTAATTCCCAAAAGCTATACTTAATTATGAATGTTTACATGTTAAATAAATAGCTGCATTTTTTTATTTAATCTAATGACGATGTTGTAAATATAAAATTGTAAGTAATTCTTCAGAGTATAGTTAAATCGATGACATCGACGCGGCCGGCTCGCCGGTCGTCATACGTATACAAGTACAGACCTGAACTTCCTAAAATTCTCTGGTGCTAATTTAGCAACTTGATTCAGAGATAGTCAATAGTACGAATTTAGATAGGGCTAGAGAATATTACAGGTTAACCGCATAACTGAGAACATGTCTGAGAAATGCAGGGAAGCGGGGAGACAAGATAACTAACCCTTGCGGTACCCACATTTTGGTACTACTGAAACTTTTTTGGTATACTTCAAGCACGGTTTAAGTTAAGCGGTTTACCTATAGTTTTGTTGTGTACAAAACTTGTTATTAGCCAAATATTAGTTGTCCTGGGAGGGATGTTTCGGTTGTGATGCGGTACCGTTCGTCCAGCACTGCTTTTAGCTCCGGCCACGGCGCTGCCACACGGCCTAATGTAAACGGTAGATAGTCTTGTTATATGTCACTATGTGTAAAATAACGAACGATATATTTGTTGTGCTGTACATCGTGATCATTTTTGACTCGTTACACTTGCGCACGAATAGTGATGTGCCTAAATGTGTGATGTTCCATGTTCTCAAGAAGTTGAAATTTCGAGAATACTCCCCGATAGGAAATATTAAAATTAATTGCATGGATTACATAGATATAGTGGTGTATACCATTTCTCGCAGTTTCTCATGAAATACTGTGGTCGGCACATCACTACGCACGACGTCTCTGTATCGAACAATATAAAAGTTATTATATTATTATTAATTAGATGTAATCCGTTGACTGATGATTTAATTATTTATAATGTTTACGTCCTGTTTATTTATTTAGTGTAAATCTGTATCGATTTTGACTGGATCAAAAATGTTTGATTGTATGGACAGTGTTTTTATTTTTATTTACAAACCAGATACGTCTATGATAAATGTTATGAATTTGTGTAAATATCGGAATAGTTTGCAATGTAATTTAATATTTTAAAATATTAAGAAATTATTGTTTTGTACAAACCGAGGAGTGTGTTGGTGAAAATACATAATTATATTAGTGCAATGAAATTACTTTGATTGTTTGAGTAATTGTTTTAACTGTTAAATTATGTAATTAGGATCTACATTATTATGACACAGTTCACCAATGGTTCAATTAAATTAATATAAGTCAAAATTATTTCCGAAAAATAAACTTCCTGATGTAATCAATAGAAAATTATTGAGGAAAAATGAATTTGTTCTCTCTTTATCTTGTTTTGCACTTTCTTCTTTCACTTCTGTTTACTCTGGACTGTGATATGGTTTATTTTTGGATCACAATATTCATCAGCACCAAAAATAAAGAATATTGTATAGTGAACATGACTTTTTGTATCAATATCTCCTTATTCCCATTACCTAGAATAAGATCACTTATTTCTTCCTCTGGATGTAGTAAGAAAAATAAAAAAATATTGTGCAACAACTGCAATTGTTTGCAAGGACTGACATCAGGTACAAGCAGAGATAAGGGAGGTATCTATTATAGCATTTTGATGATTTCAGACATCATGACGCAAATGTCAAAACATTCATGTTAGCATGAAAGCCCGAGCTGCCTAGGGTCGAAATATACAAGTGTCACGTCACAGATTTCTAGTATGGCTGTGTTAAGTGTGGATGTGTGAAGATAGAAAATAGGAACCGATGGGTTGCTACAGATTTTCGCCTATGCCCTCGATCAGCTTTTACGATCTGCGCGGGAGAAGCAGCAAAAATTTTCGTCATTTTGGTTTTTCTGTTAGACCAGCATGGAAGAGTTAGTTCTAGAAATAAATTTAGTTAAGTAAAGTACTTTTTGTGCAAAGGTCACCACTTGCTGCATTCCTATTAACAGTTCCTATTAACGGATGCAACGAGCTGGATAAAAAAGCAAAATAACTCAGATCAGGACTAAATAGAAGAAGTAGATGGCAGCAGGACTCATGATGCCTCGAAACAATAAGCACTTTTTACCCGACTACGACAAAGCCAAGAGGAAGGGTAACGAGTTTAGCTTACGTTAGTAATTATATTATCTTTGGTTTAGCAGATATATATATGTGGGTATTTGTCTGTTCCACCGTAGCATCCGCACCGCTTGTCCAATTGTCAGAAATATGTCAATCGATTCGTCATTATTGTACGGGTAACATAGGCTACAATTTGTATGAAAAAAATGTATATAGCAAATGTTACATACAAAAAAGTGAGAGTAAGAAATTTTTTTTGTTTGTAATTCGAGTGGGGTATCAAATGAAAGGTCTTGATTAGCACATTTCCAAAAATATATCCATTGTAAGCCGTATATGCTTTCCGTAGTCGGGTATTCGTTTTTTAAACGTATATCTTGTTACCAAGGAGCTCGGTCGCCGGCGGGAGTGCGCAATGCTGGCGCTTTTGCAAGTTAAGAGACTCACGGACCGCACTTGGATGGGTGACCACAAGGGGCATAAAAAATTCTTAAGCTCCTCCGTGCTTCGGAAGGCACGTATAAGCCGTTGGTCCAGGCTGTCATCATTGTATGGCAGTCGTTAACCTATTTCAGATGCCTTAAGGCAGCTTGAATAATCTGTCAGCAGTGTTGGTCACTTACCCATATACGAAAAACAAACAAACAACCATAAATGAAAAACATGTTTGAATATAATAAATAATTTATTAGTGAAATACCTACTTGGTGAGTACTTATCCTAAAAGAATACAAAACAAGACTAGCACAAAAAAATCTTAGTAATTCAAATTAACTCAGTCTTTCCTTATGAGTTCCTAATTTATGTCTTGCGAGATCATTTTTTCTATAAAATCCCCTTGAGCACCTATCACAAGGGAAGGGAATATCAGTACTATGTAATTTGGCCGTGTGGAAGTCCAGCATTGGCTTGGATGGAAAAGCCATCAAACATCCTTCAACTACGCATTTGAATTTGTCCGTCTTGTTGTGACGGAAGTTCATATGATGACTCAAAGCTTTCAGCTCATAAAAACTGCTTGTACAAAGCTCACATTTCAATGGTCTATGCCCAGTATGTCTCCACATATGAACCTCAATGTTTGGTACACTTTTAGAACAAACATTGCAATAACCAGATTTCTCCGAGTGTTGACTGCCTATATGGAGTTTAAGGTTACCTTTATTGTTAAAGGTTTTTCCACAATAATTACAAACAAAACGATTTGGCTCCGAGTGCAGTCTCATGTGCTTCTTTAGATTGTTTCTGTATTTAAACATACCATTGCATTGTGTGCAGGAAAATGGTTTCTTGTTAGTGTGAACTTGCAGGTGGCATTTTAACTCTTCTTTAGTACAGAACTTTTTATTGCAAGTTGGGCAGGTGTAAGCTTTTTCACCAGTATGTCTCTTCTTGTGTCGTAGCAGAGCACTGATTTGAGTGAATCTTGCTGGACACTCCGCACATATGTAAGGAGTCTCTCCTGTGTGTACTCTCATATGTGTGGTGACATCACTTTTGGAGTAGAAACCTTTACCACATGATTCACATATAAAGTTTCTTTCTCTTTTCTCTGAATGGTGTCTATCAATATGCCTTTTTAGAGCTCCACCATCCTTATATTTCTTATCACAAGATAGGCAGGGAAAAGGTTTCTCATTTGTGTGTGACCTCATGTGAACCATCAATGACGATGGGTTGGCGCACTTGCGGCCACAGACAGTGCATTTGCATAACCCTGATTCCTTGTACTTTACTCTTTTCTTATACTTTCTTTTCTTCCTAATCAAAGCATCACATTTTGTCTGAAGTTGTATTTCATGGTTAAATTCTTTAATAGCAGGTTGAAAGTCATCATTGGCGTCGTCGTAGAGAAATTCGTTGTCACTGAGGGCTGCAGTATCTTCTGTTTTTACTTCAATCTTTTCTTTGCAGTCGAATTTTTGATCAATATTATTAGCATTGCAATGATAGCGAAGCGTTTTATCAGTGGTTTCACACTTTAGGATAAATTGATAAGTGGTGGTTAATTCTGCTTCACAAAGACTGCAGATATGCTCGGGAAGACCGTCGCCTTCCACAATACTCACGTTAGCACAACAAAACATAATTTTGGCGCTGAGAAGTAATTCATTGCTATTAGTGCCATTGCTACTGAAAATGTAAGAATCTCCTTTGTTTTCGCAACATATACGGCACACTTTTAAATCCATTATTTGTATACAAATGTTTATGGTATAATATGAACAATAGTTTCATTCAAGGCAATACAAAAAGTAATTTAATTACGGAGGTCTAAACTTTGTTATACCTATTTGTTTGTTGTTTTCTATAAATTACAGTGACTGAACTGACGGCTGGTTGTAAGTTTGAGTGATGTGAGTGAATGTGACAGTGACATTTTAAGTGTAACTTTTTTATGCTCCTTGACCACTACTTGTATATTCTAAATCTTTGTCCTCGACCAAAGATTTTGAATATACAAGTAGGTAGTGACCTCGACTGAACTCCGCTCAAAGAAAGAAAAAATCACAGCAATGCTGAATTAAAGATACTGATTTTATAAAAAAAAATTGCCTGTTTTGCAACAAATATATAAAATCCGCATCTGAATTTCAGCAAGGCTGGGCTTGTGTTCGGAACTTCCGGTATAGTTACTGCTCCGATGTGACATCCAACTTGATCAAACAACAATTATTTAGGGTTCCGTACCCAAAGTGTAAAAAGGGAGACTCCGCTGTCCGTTCGTTTGTCTATCTGTCTGTCTGTCACCAGGCTTTCACAGTTAAAGTTTTCAAAGATGATGTATTTCTGTTGCCGCTATAACAAACAAACAAATAACTAAAAACAGAATAAAAGAAATATTTAATCCCATACAACAAACGCGATTTTTTATAGATATACAAAACCCTTCGTGCGCTAGTCCGACTCGCACTTGGTCGATTATTTACATATAGGTGTTTCCTCCACACATCTGATAGGAGGCACGTAAAGCCGTTGGTCCGAGCTTACCGGAAATGCTTGCAGCTTAAACAATCTGACACCAGTGTTGGTCACTTTCACGCATGTAAAAAAAAAACATAGGAATTGTTGTTATTTTATAGTAAATTGCACTATCACGTCATTAGTTATCCCTTATTTCAAAATACCACAAAACAAAATACGGATAGCGTATTTTTAAAAAAAAGGACTTGCCTACTATTGCCCCCAAGTAGGAATTTAGGTAAGTACGAAAAAGTCGTAATTACGTAGTAAAGCTGTTAAGTGGATAATAAAAGGTGATTGATTTTATTACCCTTTTAGAGATGGTGCGATGCCTACTTACTACAAAAATATCTAAGGGTAAGAAAGAAGGAAATAAAGTCGCTATTGTCGGACATTTCTTAGCTAAATAAAGATACCGGATTAAGTCGATTCGTTTGTTACTTCTAATCTGTTTTGTTGTAAATTGATTGCCGTGAGTCAGTTCTACTTAGTAGTAATTACATTGGGACGGTTAATATACTTTTTATGGTATACCTACTTCGAGGCGAGCTTGCTTTGAGTTTTGAGGCACGCCGCTAAAATAAATGAAAGGAAACGATAAGTAATCCTTATAATAAGGTAAAATACACGGTTGTAGATAATTATATCTACAACAGTGTAGATGTAGATGAGTACTTTGGTCTAGACAAAATTAAAGAATAATAGCTCGCTCTTAAAAGCCGACCCACGGGTTGTAAAATACCTAAATTTTATATATATAATAAAACTTGAAATAAATTTTTAGAAGAGACGGCCCGAAGATAGAGCAGTTAGAGCAAGGTGAAAACTGCTATTCCCTGATATTATGAGGCTACGAACGGCTGCTATACTCAACCCCTGTGAGCCAATCAATTTTGCTAAAGGGAAGGGAAATCGAATAATGGGAAATGGTTCTAATTTTGCTTGCAAGATTTGATAGGTACGGCAAATATCGGGATAAGTGTAAAAAAAAAACTTCGCGGTCTATTAGTTTTTTTCCGCCTCATTACGAATGTTCTAGAGCTGTTGTGGTAGATGCATGTGTGGTACTTAAATATAAGTATTTAGTTGGTAAGTAAATAAAAAAAAATCCCTTAGAAATTTATATTTTCTATGGTCCTGGTGCGAGCGAAGCATCTCAGTTTTGATAGGCCGAAATTTCTTTTGTCCGTCTGTCTGTCTGTTCTCGCCTACAGGTCGCATTTCTAAACCGAGTCTCATTAAAATTTTGTGAGCAATTTCGGTATCTAGTTATATAGAATTGTTTAGTCGAACCAGTTTTGGAACAACATTGGAACCAAAAACGCAGTGTGTTTTGTTTTTCGACATGACCGCCATACACATCATTAACCCTTCGAGCCATTTCCGCAGCACTGGTGCCATGGTGGAACTCGTACTCGTAAAAACGCGATATTTCAAGTTTTCCTTTTTGTAAACTGAGCGCCGCAAACAGAAAAATATTAAAGAAAAAAACAAATGAATAACGATTTACGAAACATAAATACATGTGGAAATAGCTGTATAAATTTGAATTTGGAATTCCTAAACAAAAGGATAAATTTGTGATTAAAGTGCCTAATACGAAAAAACGCCAATTTCATATGTAGGACCTAATATAATATAACGAAATTTAAAGGAAATCTATAAGAGCTAAGTAAAGTTTACAAATTAAAAAGTTATTGACGATAACTTAAAAAACGTAATCGGAAAAGGAAAATTCAATACAAATTAAATTTTTAGACGTTTTTAGTGGCATGAACTCAAAGTTGGCTCGCGAGGTCTACTGTTCTCACAGAACCACTAGTGATATTTCACCTAATAAGTAGGTACAGTGCTCGAGGCGTATCTAAGCTTTGCATTAGTGTGAGTAAGCGCCAAAAATAGAGTCAGTCAAAAAATTACATAAAAATGAAATCAATATTTTTTAAAGAAAGTGATGAACCATTTAGACTATTTAAAAAAAGACGATATTTTGTTAACAAAGTTTATGACTATATGATTGATATGTTAGTTTATTTCACTAATAATTCAAACACAGTAACAAAGATGAAGGCCAAGTTGGAAAGTGAGCAATAGATCGTGCCGCGTCTCAAGCCGAGTTTCAAAAACCAGTATAAACCGGTGCGAGCCGTGCCGTGCTTCAGGCTGATGTTTCACCTACACTATCTTTGTGCACTCATACAAAAGTGAATCTGAGCTTTGGACGTTGTCCAGTCCACCACAGTGACCACAAGAAGGTTGTTGCAATTAGGTAAGACGTTGTCTTTTGTCAAAGAGAATATAATTATTAACGAAAAATTATATGTAATTAAAATATAATAATAAATAAAAAAATTATTCAATTATACAAGATAGTCACACACATTATATTAAGAAATACAAAAAATAAATGGTGCCTGAGCAAGGGTGAAAAGCACCCTGTGTTTCAGGCCTTTAGAAGCTAAACTAAACATACACAATAAATAATTGTGAAAGTAAAACAATGGTTTAAGAAATTGAAAAATGTAAAATATAACAAAAATAATAGTTAATTAAATAAATGTAAGTGTACTTATAATAAAACTGCTAGTAATTCCTCTGTATCTTTATACGACATACTCACGAGGGCTTTATGAGCACTTTCTTAGTTTTTCTTATAAGTTATGTTCTAACTTAAATAAGAACTTAATTAAGTAACCTAAGCAACTGGATTAAAAATATTGAAACATACGAAATTGGACTCTAAATATTATGTTGGAAGAAGGGATTAAGTGCCTACGTGTTTGTAAAAACGAGACAATACCAAATATTTGTCACCCTGGAAGAGTTTGCCAACACACAATGTTTGGGTATTTTATACAAAGGTGCTTATTGTATTAAGCTCCACGACAGTCACTAGGACTGTATTTAAACTGTACAATATGCAAAATGCGGGGTATTGTCTAATTTTGCAAGCTTTTAAACAAAAAAAGGATTGGAGAAGTTATTTTCTCGGAGGTAACGGCAAATATTTTGATCAAGAATGTTGGCGCATGGGCACATTTTAATATCCGTATTGTCGTATAAACTTTTACGTTTAGGTATATCCCGTATGGAAAAGATAGAGCTGTAGGACGTTAATCAAAAAGTCAAGAGACTTCTTAATATAGATAAAAAAAAATAGAAATTGTGATAAGTCGCTAACTTATCGACTATCTTAAAATAATCGGCCAAGTGCG
Source organism: Acrobasis suavella (assembly GCA_943193695.1). Taxonomy (NCBI): domain Eukaryota; kingdom Metazoa; phylum Arthropoda; class Insecta; order Lepidoptera; family Pyralidae; genus Acrobasis; species Acrobasis suavella. Next base: position 7,186,820 of record OW971943.1, read on the forward strand.
TGTAGTTACGATTGCCAACTTTGAATTCACGCGACTAATAACTAATTTTTTATTGAATTTGTATGAAATTATCTTTTCCCGAGTACATTTTCTAACTAGGTCGCCTATAACTTTTTAATTTGAAAACCTCTGCTCTGATAGTTTTCTTTTTAACCGACTTCCAAAAAAGGAGGAGGTTATCAATTCGTCGCGATCCTTTATTTTTTTTATGTATGTTCACCGATTATTCAAACACGCCTGGACCGATTTAAAAAATTCTTTTTTTTGTTTGAAAGGGTATACTTTCCAGGTACCATGGAAAATATATCAAAATCGATTGTGTAGTTTGGCGGTGAAGTCGGTTTTTAGTTTTGAAAAATTATAAACATCGTAATATATTATACGACTGTCGATATTTTTTTCACGTGTTCATATATAACCGTAAAGCAGATAGGACACACAGATATACACACACCCACACATACATACACTTGACGTGACAAAAATTACTCCAGTAGTAATTAGAAATACAGACAAACATGGCGAAACTCTAAGAGTCCCTTGTTTAGGTACTTCGGAATCCTAAAAAAATATATACCAAAAGTTGATTGTGCTTACGTTAATTTTTCTTGGTTATTCAGATTCAAAGTTAATTCTTTGCTCTAACTAAAGAATAAGGATATATTCAAAAACACTACGAATAATAAATAAAATAAAAATAAACTCTTATTTAATTATGAAATGAGATAAGTAAGCAACATATCTAAAGTTTGAATAACAAACGCATTACCGGGTGATTCAACGAGCTCACAAAAACAAATTGCGATTTTAATTGTAATACATTGTTTAGTAGTGAACTTTAGAAGTTACCTACCATTGACGATAAAATTATCTCTCGAAGTAACTCTAATTCATATAGGTAACAAACTAAATAATTTCAGAGAGTTTCACGTTCATTGATCGAAACTCTAAATTCCCGTTACAAAAGGGCAGGTTAATAGCGGACCCGTATACCGCAACCCTTCCTATAATCCGTTGCAAGGGGCAGTGTTCCCCTACCCCTCGGAGGCTCCGCCCCTTGTTGACAGAGGATCGCTTGGGCAACTTTTAGCGACATTTGTCAATTGCTATTTACGGACGTCGCGAAAGGTCTTCAAAGACAATTTTCTCCACTATGGCGCTTTGGACACCATATACGCAAGAAGCTGCGCTTGACTTGAGCCGGTCTACAGCTAAAGATCCTGAGTCACCAAGAAAAAAAAGTGTTCAAGTTGGTCATTCATCTCCAACATTTTTGGATTATGCCTACCAACGCTACAGTGTATCACCAGTGGAGCAAGCCTTACCAGCTAGCAAGCCGTATTTCGCGGGCTACTCTTACCCGCAATCAACGTTCAGTGCACCCTCAGCAATATCTCCAGATTCAGTCGGAAGTGCATGGTCTGGACCGTTCAGATCACCAAACACAATCAACACTGCACCGTCGCCTCCTGCCTCTCCTGAACTATACGATATAGAATCGTTATCGGATGATGTGGAATATCAAGCGTTCGAGAGAGATGCGCTTAGGGCTATGGCAGAGAAGAACGGAGGATCACTGCTGGGGAATAACCCTAGGATGCGGCGTGCTGTACAGACCAGCCAAGCAGCAGATGACTCGTACAGAAAACAAAGGGAGAGGAACAACTTCGCTGCGAAGCAGAGCAGGGACAGGAGAAAGTTGAGAGAGGTCCGTCTAGCTTTCCAAGTCACCTTTTTGAAAAAGAAGATGGCAGATCTTCGAGCGAGGTTAGCGGCTGGTGTTTGCATCCGTTGTCAGAAAGTGTGCGAGTGCTGAATATTTCAAATTTATTTTGAAATTGGACCTTTGTGAGGACAATATGAAAGTCTACCGAAAAATTATAGATAACTTTAAAGTAGGTACCTAACTATTCAAATTCTAAAATTGTATTAATTGTAACTTCATATTGTAAATAGTTAAGTGTGCGTAAATATTAATAATGTACTTACTTACTAACCTACTTACATATTGTCTCATTTAAGTAAGTAATTAGATTTAGTTATTTATTTTCTCTCGTGCAATTTTAATTTACGAAATCTTAGGATATGCTTCATTATAGGTATATTAAAATCATATGCTCGACATTTTGTTAATTTTATTGCTATTACCTTTCTTTAAATATAAAAAGTTAAAACATTGTTTTTCAATCCTAGAAAATGAATCTAAGTAAAAATTAAATAGTTTCTTGGTAAAGTTAAATAAATAAATGTTGGTGTTACCAACTAGGTAATACCAACATTTATTAATTTTTTTAAAAGATGAAAGTTTAAACTGTTAGTAGGTATTTAAATATTACATACCAAAAAAGTAGTCGGCGTTGGTACCCCGATTTCACACATCTCTATCATTCGTGTTTCGATACATTCTTATACCTAATAAAAACGTAATGGAAGCACGAATAAATTACGAAAATAAAGAAGGTTACACAAAATAACACATAGTAGAATACACTATAGCGCTTGCTAAAACATGTGTGCTATAAAAATAAACAGATGGATACAATGATACGATACGAGCTTATTCATTGCCGTCTGTAATATAAAGATGAGATAGCGACTGACCTCATCGACGATATAGATATCATTTTAACTAACACCGACTCCAGTGTCGGAATAGATATTTTGGAAATTACAATGATGTTCTAGCTTTTTTTGTATCGATAAGTACCGTCTAGCTTCACCATCAAACACTGGGTTCTTATTTTAAAGAAAAGAGTAAGTACTAATCTAGACAAATCAAACCATCGATGGAGTTGTGTTCTTTTATTCCAGCTCCATCATCGGACCAGCTCTATCGTTGGTTATACAACGTCTAAAAGGCAAATGCGTAATAAATCCAACCACGGGCTATATACCTCTAGATTACTATAGTATAATTAAATTAAAATAACAGTCAAATAACCAACAAAAAAAGAAAACGGCATTTCGATTCGTGAGTACTAGTATGTATTCTGTGATTTCGATTCAAAAGTGCGCAGCCGCCCGAGCAATTTTTATGGGAATGTCGTTTGTTTTTTGTATTTTGACTGTTACTACAACGATCTAGAATAGTAGAATATGGTTCGATTAAATTTCAGCTCAATTGAACACTGAGTGAAACTAAAGAGAGGATTGTAAAAATATTCTCGTAGCTACTACAAGTATGTTTACAACCTCTACGAAGAAATATTGTTATTACCACCAATAAAAGCTTTGGTGAGAGTAGGAATTGATGTTTGTAAGATAAGAGAAAATATAGAATGTGCTAAATATTTTTTGGTAGACGTTTGAAATGAAATGCAGCCCAATTTCATGTTCCTAAATAAACGCAATTTATTATGTAATATATAAAAAAAAAACTGATAAGTAAATGTTCTAAGTTGTAATTTAATTTCTCACCGATCAAAAACAAAAAAACGCGCTTATATGTGATGAGAGCAAAGGAAACAAGTCGTTTTTATTACAAAAAGCTTATATTTCTTACAAAAAACTTACTTTTACTTGCCTCTTACATCGTTATTGACCTCGTAGCAATCGCCCGTAGAGGTTGCTACGATATCCAAACAAAAGCATTATTAACCATATTTTTCGTAATACGTTCGAACAATTGTCTATTTACTTGACTTTACAGAATTGATAAAGTACTAATTATATAGTTAAGTCGTAATATACATAGATATATAAGGCGGGTGAACGGGATTTGATTAAAAATTTTGATTTAGGTATCCTGACGCCTATGCTAGCATTATACGCATTGGTTATTTAAGTAGTAAATATTTGTTGGTAGCGGCATATATGGTAAATTGTATTTTTCGCTGTGAATCAAATCTGTCTCGAAAATGCAATATCTTGCATCCAATCGCTAGTTCAAAAACATTTGGCACGCGCGTTACCAAAACACTGAAGATATTCGGTAACACTTTTAAATATCAGATTGACAATACCTGTCAAAGGTTTGTTTATTTTGCGCACACGCCGGCCATGTGACAGTCTCGATGGGTCGATATTATCGCGTTTGACAGCTGCCCTGTATTATCTTTCATAATCTGCCAAGTTCTTGGTAGAATTAAAGGATTATAAGAACTCGTGGCGTTCAAAAAAATATATACATCCACTGCTACTAAATATGAATAGCTGACAATAAATAACATTCTACCATTTTCACCCACCGAATTTTAGCCATAATAATAATAAAATATAAAAGAAAAATTCTTCGTACTCTTCCAAATAACTTAAGACGAAGTGGTAGCTAAAGTGGCGCCCTCATTTGAAATAAATTGTTTAAAACTAAATATGGTGATAATTAAAAATTTGATTTGTATAAATGTCTAGAAAGACCTTTAAACTATTTTATGAATAACCTTTGAAATTATTACTAATAGTCCGTCTAGTTTTAAAACTGTTTTTCGCCAAAAGTGGCCACTTTTGGCGAAGAACAGTTTTAAAACTAGATGGACTACCAATATTACTTTTAAAGGTTATTCATAAAATAGTTTAAAGGTTTTTCTAGACATTTATACAAATCAAATTTTTAATTATCACCATATATAGTTTTACACAATTTATTACAAATGAGGGCGCCACTTTAGCTACCACTTCGTCTTAAGTATATTAATTTTGTAATGAAAAAAATGCAGGGGATTTAAAAGCCTTGGAACCAAAATGAGAGAAGGACAAGTTCATTTGAAGAAGCCATACATCACTTTTACAAACGTTTTTCCTTGCGAGATCTCCAGTGACGTATTGGTACGCAAATATACTCATAAACTAATTCTTTTTACCCGACTACGGCGAAACCAAGAGAAAGGGTCTCGTGTCTGTCCACCATAGCATCTGAATCGCTTGTCTAATTTTCATAAATGATATGTCAATCGATTCTTTCATTATTGTCCGGGTGAAATCTAATAGGCTGGAATTGGTATGCAAAAAATGTAAATAACAAATGCTACGTATATAAGAAAGGGAGAGTCAAAAAGCTTTTTATGAAGTATAAACTTCTTTAGGCGCGTTGGGTGTTCTTTGAGATGGGAAAAAGGACTATTGAATTTGCGACACTATTACCATAACCGACACCAAGTTTTCACTTCTGACTGCACTTCCCGGAGTGCCACGGTTTTTTTGTTTCTTTTCCGAGTGGGATATCAAATGAAAGGTTTCGATTAGCACATTTTAAAAATATATAATTTTTAGCCGAATGTGGCTCCGGTGTCCGGTTTAAAAAACTAATACGGCAGGCATGTTGTATTAGTTTTTTAACGTACTTATATCTTGTTTCAAATCTCAACACGAAGGCAAAACGTAATTCGAATATATTATGTAGAACAAAATCTATCTCATAAATGTGATGATTTTCCTTTTCAAACATCGTTTTCATATAAAAGTATCGATCGGTATTACATAAGAGAATGTTAAGGGTTGCATGGGGCATTACGTGATAGGGGAGAACCCCTCACTGACTCAATTAGAGCTCAGCTCTGTGATGCTGGGAGGGTAATACAAAAACGGAGATTGTGTACGAGGGAACAAATTCTAACTTTATCGGAAATAATACTATTGAAGCTTTGACGAATCTTTTTACATAAAGAATTCTCAGTCGAGAGAAATTTCCAGGAACCTTCCTCAATTTTTTTCAAAAAATGTTCCGAAACGTTTTTTATGTTGCTTTTGCGGGAACCTTTTCGCACACAAAATAGTAATTTTCTGTCATATAAATTTAAAAAAAAATTATTACAAACTTGCTGACAAAATATCTGTAGAAAAGCACACTATAGAATGTGATCTGTTGCCCATTATATGATTTATAAGGTAGAACCCATAGCCAGATATACAGACATCCCATTGGCACTCCTTAGAGTTCGGATCCCTAAAAACACTAACCGCACCCGCCCACGCACGATACGATACGAGTATTTGGTGATAATTTATGATGATATCATATCATGAAGGCGCTCAAGCGAGTAGCTATTGTCAACAAAGCCACCCATACCTATATAAAAAGAGGGCGTAAAAGCATTACTTTTAAATAAAAGTGCACAACTACGGACGTGGACGATAACAGTTTAATTACTTAATCCAAAAAGCAGGCACCCATTGTAGTACCTTATGTCGGATCGGAACGCCGACTATTAATTAAAAGGTTGATGTTTCATTAATCTATTATAGTTACCCGTTCATACTATGTAGGTTGGTATATTGGTGTGGATCGTATGCAATTGCAACTTATTGTAGAGTTTGCTATAAAGCAAAAGGATAGGTTGCCAAACAGGCCATGCTTCATAATATCTAAGATCCAATCAGTTTCCGTCGCAAAAGAAACTTTGACTGAAAAGGCGTAGGTGTACTTACTCGTGCCTAGGGGAGGGGGCTAAATTCATCATAATTAATCTGGAATCATGCGCATTTATTGTTAACGTTATATAGATGAACATACAACAACTGCATGTAGTAAAAGTAATCATAAGTGTAAAGGTACCTTGACTTTTTGAAAAGTCTGTAAAGCAGGTGAACTGATATACATAGCCGTATTGTATTTACTTATAATTTTAAATTATTGACCTGAGTATTTATTATTTATCAGTGAATCGGGTCAAATAACAAACATCTGGCGATAAAAGTTAACTACCCGCCTCTATTTTTATTTCAAACAAGTAGAACTTTATTGAACACAAAACAAGGATGGAATAGAAAGGAAGATTTTTCAGGTAGAGTTATGTCAAAAATAAAAACTGACAAATTAACTGTTTGAAATCGTATATATTTAGAGAGGTATTTTTTGTTTTTATCTAATGCTTATCTAGGCTTAGTATCTATGGGTAAATATAGCGTGTAATACATTTAAACAGAGATTTCATTACAAAATATGTTTTAAAAGTACACATATTATACACTTACTAAGTATGAATACAGGAAAATTTACATCAAAAATCGTTCTAAAAATCTGTTAGGTCATTCAGAAAATTTTAAATATCTTGATGAGAAAAAAAACATTCCATAAAAACTCAGTCCTGCCTGCCTTATTATCGCTTCTTTTAAAAGAAGTTTTAAAGAAGCGATAATAAGTATGTAGTACATAGTTATTATCGCTTCTTTTATAACTTTTTTTCTTCTTTATGACACTTCAAGGTGTAAAATGTTCGAAGAAGTTATAAAATATTAGAACTTTATTATTTAGACGGAAAACTCTTATAACAAATGGCTTTAAAACTGAATAGGTAGTTAAAATAGTTAGGTATCATTACAAATCATTTACACTAGGCCTGATATTTTATTAAGGTATGTCATATTTTGGCATAATATATTTTTGGTCCTTAGGTAAAAACTAGCATATTTTTTAGTTTTTAACATTTTTTTACAGACATTTAATTTTAACATGAAAACGCTTTTTCTTATAAAAGATTCAAAGATTCAAATGTTTATTCAGTAATTAGACCTTTACAGGCACTTTTACACGTCAATAAGTATAATTTATGTTACGTGTAAAGTATTTTAAAATATAATTTATTTATAAAGAAAATCTACCGATACCAGCGCTTCGTAACAACCACTTCGTATCGTGTTTTCGGCTCATTACAAGGTTTTTGCACACACTTATCTACATCCAGTGCACTGCCACATATGACGAAAGCTATAAGTAGGTAAAAGTGACTAGGTAAGAACTTAATATGTTAAGTTTTATTTGAATTCGATTATTTATAAATCGGTTCGTTTGAGTACCGAATAACCCAGTTTTTACTACGCTAATTTTATAGTCATCCGCTCATTTGGTTAGGCAGCAGTTTGCACGTACGCATACTAAAACTTCACACTATTTTTAGGTCCTCATTTAATTACTATTAAAAATGTTTTTGCTTACTGACGCAACTCTTCAGTGGAAAGGTCACAAGTCACAACATAAAATATTGTGTCTAGCTACTAATTGGTAGCATCTTTTAAATTATTCATATAAACATCTACTAAATAACCTATTTTTTTTTACAACACACACTTAAATTTACTAGCAATAATTGTGTAGGCAAGTCTAATAGCAATTATTGAGATCTAATCGTGAGCCTGTAGTTTGAATTTCTAACCGTCACAATATTTTATTTTAATTCCACAAGTCCGGATCCGGATAGTCATACAAATAATATGCAAATATCAGACAAGTAACGTATTATCTTTTACTATTGAATATGCAAATTAATTTTTTAACAATGAGCATTTGCATTGTAAACACCTTTCTGAACAATTTTTATATATATCTACTAGATAAATACTAACATTGATTTTTGCACCATCAGAGTGCATAAGTGTACTTATGCACTTTGATGACTTTGATAAGTTATACAATTAGGACAGTTAAAGATAAAAGTGGCACATTTGCTTACATTATACGAATCAAAATGTTTATAAGCGTGTCAACTTTGTGGAAACCGTTCTAAAAACAGAGCCGCGAAGTTTGGCTCTCATCACCAATATAAATATTATCATTATAGGTATCACATGAAAAGAATTCAAAACGCTCGAAGACATTGTCAAGATTTTGTTTTCTCCACAAAACACTACAACCAAGTCTGTGCTTAGCACCTGAAGAACGTTAGTCAAGACCAAAATAAAGGCTGCCACGGTCGTCCTGATAAAGTCTGTTAAATTTCTACTAGAACTAATTTTCCCCCTACTTTTTGCCACATAAAATATTCTTACAAAAAATAACGCGTTTATCATAAGTATAATGAATTTGACACAGTAATAAGCGCCGTAGCAATACTTGAAATAAATTTTAAAATGCTTTATCATGACAAGAAACATAGTTCCTATCGGTAAACTCGCGCACCAAATGAGAACGGTCACTAGCATGAAGTTCCACTTGTCTAACACGAACACTGCCACTACTTTGTCGTACAAGTTCTTCGTAAACATGAACATCCAGGAGACTAGTATGAAGTCAGTACACATGCCGGTTACAAAACTGGCGTCTAAGAGATTCCTTTGCATCTGCGTGTAATGAGGTGGGTCATTGAGGAAGTAATACTCGCAAACGGTGTTCACAATCCTTGTGGCGGTCAACTGGACGAGGACCTTTTCGTCGAATTTTCTGCACCGTGGTATGATCAGCAGAAGAAGTAGTTGAGTTAGCAGGCTCAGGCAGGATATTGTGATCCCAATCAGCCAAAACACTTTCAAATAGAAGATCGCTGGATCTGGAACCACTGCTGGTGCGTGCGTTGTGTTTCTTTCCATCGTCGGCACGTCCATAAACTTTCTTTGTCAAAAGTCTTTTCTAGATATTCATTCGAGACGTCTGGTAATTGATTGATTGGAACGTAGGTGTATTTCACATGTTTGTGCACTAGCCGTGGACAAGCTGAAATAGATGAAATCACTAGTAAGTTACATACCGCTAATATTCGGCGTCTACATGTACTGTTTATTACTAACTTCAGTTTGTTAAACACACATGACACAACATACTTATGAAAATTCCCGTTGCGGTGGGTTAACGCATGGTCAATGAGTACGCAATAAAACTTCCGGGAAACTCCTACTCCTACTACCAAAGCTTTCATTGCAACACTTTATTTTTATTTGGCAAAGTTTCATAAACACCGCAGAGACACTCTCCACGGTCAATTAAAATATAAAATTCAAGAAATCGCGACGTATCTACTAGAGTCTGGAGACGTTTCGTTCTCATCACATAACACAGATAGTTGTAATAATTTCATATTTTTATCTTTAAAATTACGTGTAGTTAGGTCACATTAGGTCGAGTTACAGAGATTTGGCTGCATATCAATGTTTACTCTTATTTATAGAATTGATAGACATCGCAGGAAACGGCATGGGCTTGACGTGAGTGTAGAATTTTTTTTAACTAACACACAATAAATATGAATAATTTCTTCATAAGGCATATAGCAGGTAAAAAAAAAAATATATATTTATTTAATTATTTCGAGTTGAAGTTTATTTTAGTTAATTCATTTTAGTATACCTAGTTATTTTTTCTTTATACTAATTTCATTTAGTTGTTTCTTTATTTTCAATAATAAAAGTATATATATTCACCGTGAGATAAAATTTATCTAAATATAAAACTCACCTTATCGGCCTTCGAAGAGAACGGTTATGGACACACTGCGTGGCGTACCACCCAGAGATATAGGTATTTTAATTTTAGATCCGCACATAATAGCAGTTAAAGGTATTTGTTGTGAAGCGACGCAACCAAACCGAGAATATTGACAGAATGCGACCAGGCGACATGGCGCCAACATTGTCTGGTTTGCCTAGTGACGTCACAACAACATTGTGTGCGTGATGACGGAGAGATCACACGGAAAAGCATTTTACTATTATTTTAACAAAAAGAAAAATATTGGTACATAATTACTTACCGATCGGTGAAAATGTAAGAGTAAGTTGGGGCACATTATCAAAACTAAGTTGTGATTTTTAAAAATGTAACATATACTTACTACATCGTAAGATATCTGCGCATGAATTTTTGTAATTACCATCTCTCAAATATGTAGATTGAGTAATCATAGCAAACATGTACTTACATGTTTATGTACTTACAATGTAAGTACTTACTTACATTTCAAAAGCAATAACTTTATGACATCCGCAAGTTTTAATGATATTCGCTCAAGATTATTTAACAACAACTTTTTTTATTTAATTTAATTAAGATATTGTTCCGTGTAAAATAAATTTATTCATTCCATTTTATTTAGAAAGAGTTACACAATACAAGACGTATTTTTATATTATTATAATTTTGCAAACTAAATTCACAGACTCAACTTTAGACGTGATCTGTCAGGCACCACGCACACCAGAAATTGCCACCCGCTACTCCAATTTATGTTGATGGGGATTAATAACCCAACAACATCACCCGACAAAACAATTACCCAATAAAGCATTAATTAACGCGCATCAGTGAGCTTGAATGTCGTTTACCTGGTAATTTTTTAACACATTACTCGAGTAAACCGCGCTTAACAACTAAGTAACCTTAGATGTATTATAATTGAGCGTAATAAGTTAACGTTGTAGTATACTGATCCGACCAAAGGTATATTATAAAATTCCTAAGCAGATCGAAACTAGACGGCATTTTCCGACTACACTACGTGAGTAAAACCGTTTTTAAATATATAGTATAAAATTCCGTTGATAAGTGAACGATACATAAAAAAATCTAGGTCTGTGAGTGTTATGTGACGTTCACAGCATCTATGTCTTAGGTATTCAAATTCATACATACCCATGTAACCCACACGTCAGCAAGCGGGTCTACTGTTGCATCTAACATTTATTTTTTATTTTTATTGAGCGTGATTTGCTAGTTTATTAAGGGCTTAATTAAAATTACCACGGTAAATATCAAGATTTTTTTCAATCAGTGCTAGAAAATCTATTTATTCAGTGGCGTATTGTTATTATTTACGTAATTTTATAACTTACGTCACAGATAATCTCTAACGTATAATTTTATTATTTAACACGCACGCACTACTTAGGTATTTGATATAATTACGTAGACTGAAATTTGTTGAAAGGCTGAAAAATATATGAAGGTCAAATACAGCTGTTTTCATCTATTCGGATAAAGTATAAAAATATCAAAGACAAAGCTAAGAATATCTTCCATCTTGCGAACAACCGGCCTACGTTACTTATTTTAGGCTCTCTACCTTTACAATTAATGACGTGATCTCCGAGATCTTATATATATAAGATCTTGGAAACGGGTTTCGGTATTTAGGGAGAGACGAGACGAAAAATTGATTTTCATAAAAAAGTAATACCCAACGTCATTTACAAGAATTATTCGTTTAAAGTAAAGGATAATTCTTTCGAATATTTTTTTCCGTTTAGATTTCGTATAGTTCCGTCGTATAAAAATATCAAAAACATAGTCACATCTGAGAATTTCTTTCATTTTGCGAACAACCATTATAGTATTTCAAGCTTTCAGCCATTCATTATTTACATTTAATGATATTGGGTATATATTCGAATGACGTAACGGTTCCCTATTATGCATCAACAATTCTTTTGAATATTTTTCCCAAGACTCAAACTTGACCAGACGATTATTATCATATCCACTGGGACATGAGTTATGTCATAAATTGTAGGTGAAAAATGAAATTCAGAAGTATGACGGCAAGTGTTACTAAAAATAGGTAATGAAAATGTTTTTGCAGGTAATACTTGCGTAGTGTCTGACAAAATATTACCCACTTACTTAATAATTGGGCAGACTTACCTTAAGAGTTTAAAATAACCCTCTTTGAAACTTTTAAAATATATTAAAACATCAAGAAAAAATATAAAATAAGTACTGAAGTAAAATAACTTTCTGAAAGTATTTTCACAATGAATTCTTGTAATCAAAATTATTCGATTCGTAATATTTAGATCCCGCTTTCGACATAAATAGCTTTCGTCACATAGTTACAGTGCTATGATCTCAAATTATTAATATGCCTATAAAAACATCGCCGGTCTGCTCCCACTCACTGTTATACTACAAACAGAACACAAAACATTACATATTACATACAATTTAGATCAAATAACACGTAACCTTGATTTCTGCAAATGAATAAATAAATTTCAAAAGCTTTTATGTTTATGACTTGTACTACCTAGCATTGTACTGTAATACCTACCTACCTATTTATTTGTATGTGATGCAGCTCTGAAACATAAACATTGTATTGTTTTTTATTATCAATGCTTTCTTAGGGCCAGTTCAGACAGAAAGGAAAAATGCTAAACCAATTTACTAATTCAATTGAAAATAAGACCGTATTACCATATAATAAAGTGTATTATAAACGTTTAAACATGACAAAATTTTCGCGCATACTCACCCGCGTTTTGCAGTTTATACTAATAGTTTAAAGTTTATTTAATTTTTGAGTGTCGTAAACAATCCTCTCCGCTGCGCTCTTCTCTGACTGAGCTGACCTTTATGTATAGTTTACTTACAACTACTCGTATCTACTCGTACCTTTTTTTTACGTGTTTGTAAAAAAAAACTTGTGTCAGATTTTTTTAGTTTATACTCCCGACCTGGCTTTACGGCTGCCAATGCCATCTAATGATGGTAGCTGGGACCAACCGCTTAACGTTTCTTCCGAAACATACCTAAACTTACATTGAGAAGTTTACAAAAACCGAGATGCAGAAAATATTTTGTTTGGCTCTGTATATATTTGAAAAATGTATTCAGAAATTTCTAAACGAGAGCATGAGGACAAAGAAGATCAATGTATTCAGATTTGCACAATTTTCTGAATGGGCGAGGCCTACCGCAGCCCAATCGCCTCCCCTTACATATTGTGCAAAGAAACACGGTACAATGCCATTGGCGAACCCATTGCACAATAAACGTATTTATGTAAAAACCAACGAATAAACACTCTATTGAGCTGGAAAATTTGGGGTGCATTGCCATTATGTTAGAACTGAGGTCAATAGTGCAAGTGTTCAATTACATATTTGAAAAAAAAATGGAACAATGCCGAGATAAACTTACTGTCATTGCTATTTTTCTCTGGTTGATATTTTTGAATAAATAAAAACAAAAAAAATAGGAATCAATATTTCTCTTTCGGTATAAGTTTATTCAATTAGTTCTAAAAAATCTGGAAATACCACAGATACATTTAGTAAACTGAACAGGGAAAATAAACCTTTTAAAAACCAATATTGTATGATATTATATGTAAGTACCTATACTCCATTTATTATTATATTGTTATTAATACATAAACTTGATGTCGCAATAAAACATAGGCCATAACCATATCGATATTATCGATACTTTTCTTTGAATAAATATAGGATTTTTATAATATTATCAGTTCCGCTTCTTAAATTCTTACATTTCTATCTCGGTTTAGTTTTATCAATGCAAACACAAAACATAAATTATTTATTTCTAATATCTACTACAAGTAGTGTTTGGTTTTGGTTTCGGTTTTTGGGTTATTCTTTGATTTCTTGCGTATCATACATATGAACCATATTTTTCTTCAAAAGGGTCAAGTAAAGATCTTAAGTTACTGGAATTTTTTTATTTTTAATTAATTCATATAGACGCAAGAACGCTATCGTAGAACCTACGTTTTTGTCTTCCGATATCCTAAAATATACAAAATACCTAAGTACTTAAAGGGATTTTTATAAGTTAAATAACACGCCTCAGCTCAACAGCGAAGAAGTAAGCAACAGTACAAAACTAAACAATAGAAAAAATATGCGGGATTACTAATCGGATTACTTTATTAGCCTAGACCCTACAACTTTGCAAACTGGCGTACTGAAGAAACAAGAAACTCATTGTTTCGATGTCGTTCCACAAGTTGCATTAGATAAAATGCGTCCGAATCCTCCGATGCATTGTCCTGGTCCCGTTGCTTTGGAAATTTCGATTGCTTTGTTTAGAAGGCAACCCTTTGTGTTTTAATCCGTCACAAATGTTGCGAAGAATACTGCGAAAAGATTTGCATATTGCGTTTTGCACAGTTCTGAATGCGATATTTTACGGGACTTTGTCTCCGGGGACATTGATCGTTTATTTTGTTGAAGTTTAGTTTTAAAAATAGTGGTATTTTTGCTTTGTCTGCCTCACTTGGGATAAACACGTATATTATTTTATTTATTAAGTATGTGTGTATATATGTGGAACTTTTATCTTTTTTTATTTAAATTTTTATGTGTAATATCACATCAAAGTTCCATATTGTGGTAGTTATGACTTATGAAGTACGTAGTGACGAAAATAGGTCGCACGTTAATTTCTCGTTGATATTATGATAATATGTCTTACTAGATATGATGGGGTTATTATGTACCTACGTTATTATGTTGAAAGGCGATCAAATCAATGTTGCCACATATCTTCCTCACCGACTTCAAAAAAGGAAGGAGGTTAGAAATTCGTCGGCATCTTCTGTTTTTAGGGTTCCGTACCCAAAGGGTAAACTGACCCTATTCTTCAGACTTCGCTGTCCGTCCGTTCGTCTGTCTGTCACCAGCAGAGATCTAGATCGGTCACCAGGCTGTATCTCATAGCTATATAGTTGAAAATTTCACAGATGATGTATAGCTGTTGCCGCTATAACAACAAATACTAAAAACATAATAAGATAAATATTTAATGCTCCATACAACAAACGTGACTTTTTATAAATAATGGCATTAAACTCTGCGTACGCGAGTCCGACTCGCACTTGGCTGGTTATTTTTTATGTCCAATTATTCCTCGATGACGCGTGAAACAGTCTGGAAAAATTTTTTTTTGGTTTGAAAGGGCTTGTCTGGTGGTGCCATAGAAATTTTACCAAATTAGTTTGTGTTGGTTTTTAGTTTTGAAAAAATATTAGATTTATCATAAGAATTGATTCATTCAATAACAGCTTTTCACACGGGGCAATCAGACCACCGTAACATTGTAATAGTGTAAATATTTCAATTTTTTTTTTAAATCTTTTTCAAATTTTCTTTTGTA
This sequence comes from Acrobasis suavella, assembly GCA_943193695.1. NCBI lineage: Eukaryota > Metazoa > Arthropoda > Insecta > Lepidoptera > Pyralidae > Acrobasis > Acrobasis suavella. The sequence continues at coordinate 7,202,355 of OW971943.1, forward strand.
TCGGATAACAAGATTATTTTTTTAAATTTTAATGGAAGGACAAGATAGTTAGGTATAAAAATTATTTTATTAAAAATATATTGTTTAAAGAGTATTTCGAACTATATTATTGTCTTACAGGCCTGGGCTCTGCCTACCCCGTAAGTGATGAAAACGTGATATTGTATGTCTTACTTATGTACCCATTTAAGTAAAAAAAAATTGTAATACTTAGGTATAATAATTTTTTTCCACCACCGAGCCGTCAGGTGAATTTTATCAAAATATACACGAAATTTAAAAATCTAACATAGGTATATACTTTTTGAACTATAAAAATAACTACAAAACTAAATGCGGAAAAGGCGATCATATTATTATTTCTTCCAGACTACCTCTACATATGACATTTTACTATGACACTCTGTGCTACACAGCTACTTGATGCTACGAAAGAGCTACGCTCTGTGGCTACGCACGGCTACGAATTAAGGTCTACAAGACTACGAAACGAATATGGATTGAATTAATTGCTGTAGGTACTATTCTAGAAGTTCACTTCGATCTGTGAACTCGCAAACTCCTTTTTTCGGCAGCCCCACAACTACAAGCTACGGCTACATTTATACGCCTACCGAATCCGTTGGTTTCCAACAAGTCAAATCAGAAACTTTTTTCTAAACGTCAAAACAACCATCGTCTATGGGATTTGTATGAAATAGCACGGCGTGACGTCATAGTTTCTTGAAGTCAAATAGCGCTGCTATTTTCGGTTTTTCTGCAATAATAAATCTAAAATCACACTGAAAATGGATATGAGCAATGACCAGAGATATCATTGTGTGACGTTTTATTCTCTTATCAAAATAATTTATTTTTGACCCTGGATACTACCCTAATATATTTCCTCGTCTTTATCCCATAAAGGATAGTAAGAACCCAGAGCCATAAGACCCTAAGGTCACGTTTCGCTTAGCTCTGATCAAAGATTGTCTTTGACGCTTGTTCAATATTTGTAAAGGCTAAACCGTCATTAATCATTCATCAATCATTGTAGAAATTAATCATATTACATTTTTTTTTTCAATTTTGACGTTGAAGTTTTTAATCTAATCTATTTTATTTCTAACTATTGACATCAATTTAATTTACCTACTGTTTAATTTATATTAATTCTTTTTTCCTACTTTAATAATTATATTATTTAGATACTATTTTTATTATATAAACAGAAGACAAAGACATATAAGTTCACAACACACTGCCAGGTTTCATGTAAGTACTTACTTACCTACTAACCATCTTCTGTATGAGTGCATGTAAGCGATTAATAAACAAATAAAGAAAGAAATTACTGTAATTTAATTTTGGTATTAGATATTTTTGCACGAAATTTAAAAAGATAGTCCACAGATACACAATAAAACAGATAAATATACATCAAGTAATAGTAAAACTTAGTTATCTTTCCATGCTTCAAGGGATTAAATAAATATCTTTTCCATAGTACTACAAGGAATGCTAAACTCTGCCTAGATAAGTTTGAATAGAAAGCTTTTACTTAAGAGTATATTACAAAAACCTATTGTACTGGACCTGATTCTCAAAATAATGCGCAAGCTAAAACTAAAAATTAGCAATCATATTTATTACGAGCAATAAAATCATTGGCTACTCTTTTATCTTCGGGAAAAGTACGGGCTTGCTACTCTACTTCAAGCACGTGCCGCCTACCTGCGCGGCGTCGGTGGCCGATTTTGCCACAAGGACTTTTCTTTTGTCTATTGCCAAGTTGCCATTTTTAATCCGCGCTCTTTAACAATGCGCCCGCAGTCCCACACTGCTAAGAAGTCGGAAAGGGAATACCAATCAAGTTTTATAGCCTAGAAGATTTAATTCCTAAAATTTTCGGAATAGGATTAACATGTTATACAATGTGAAGTAAAGGAAGATGCTTTAAATTAAATATAAGAAAGCAATATGCAAAACCTTTAAATGGCTGGATAACTGTCACATGAACAACAAAATTATTAATTTTATATTTTTACTTAGACTTTCTTTACTTACCACTTTATTAATCTATTCGTGAATAGTGTAATATTTTTTAAATAACATATACATTTTAGTTTGTATGTTCTATTATTTCTAGTAAGTAGGTTCGTTGGAAGAACTTAATTTGATAGTGTGGTGTAGATTATTAAACCTCGTTTTCAAAAGCTGTTTATTTTTGTAAAAATAACAATAATTAATGCACATAAATTGTTAGGACGGTATTTGAAGTAGTTTTCTTAAAGATAAAGTATGCTCTACACTATACAGTAGGCGTAGTTTAGAAAATTAAAAAATAATACATATATATATAAATATAAATATATATATATATATATATATATATATATATATATATATATATATATATAATAATACAATAATGTAAGAATTGATTCCATTCTATAAGAATATAGTATATACCAACTTATAGAAGAATATTTACGCTCGAATGAATCTGTACAACTGGACTTCAGCAAACCATAACAAATTACGATTAGGTTATTCATAATAATATCTTTATTGTCAATATCTTCTTTAGAGTGTCCAACAGCCTGTCATAAGATGTGAATCAATTCGGGACAATTCAACCCGTAAACCTTTCATATGGGACAATCAGACCACCGTGACATCATTATACAAAGTAAAGAGTTGTCTGTTTGTCCGTCTGTCCGGAAGTATCGGACATAATGGCTGCGATGAATAGTCTGGCGACAGTTGCGTCGCAGTCGCCTCGCCGATTTCTTTGAAAGATGGTCCGACTGGACATTCGCTTCATTAATTATGCCTATGTTGAGTTTTTGTAAAAACGGAACGTTTTAGAATAATTTAAGGGAAGTAATAGTGCGCAGGAGATATTCTCGACTGAATTAGCAAAACCATAACTAACAAACCTTTATTTTTTTAGAATATTATTTCAATACCTTTTGAAATAATAGTTTATATGTTTCTAAATGTCCTAAATGTAAATAAAGTTATCGTCAAGAAAAAATAACAAACTTTTGAAAGTATAACCTATACAGGTATGTTTTAGATTTAATTAAACCTTTGCCCAGCAGTCGGACAAAATCGAGTTCACCATTCTAGAAGATACTCCTAACTATCTTGTCCTTCCATTAAAAATTATAACTTATTTCGTAATAAGTCTATACTACCAAACAACAGAATGTAAATTAACTGACTAAATGATGAAAATATAGCAATGTATTATGTAATATACTTAATAAGTATTAATACATTTTTAATCTTATAAAATACTTTTGTGTAGTACTCGTATGTAACAATCATACAGTTGTAAAAACAAAACTATTAGTTAATGGATGGAGAAGCCTATAATGACGGCTTCTATTCGTAAGTAGTCATTTCTAGGTCAAAACAAATCCGCTAGTTTCCAATGAGCCAAATCAGATACTTTTTTCTAAACGTCGAAACAAACATTGTCTACGGGATATGTAAGTACTTATGTATGAAATAGCACATCGTGACCTTATAGTTTCTGTCCTAATAACAGTTTTTCTGCATTAATAAATCTAAAATCAAGTTGAAAATGGATATGATCAATGAAAAGTGACATTATTTTGTGACGTTTTATTTTCTTAACAGTACAAAATAATAACTATATTTTTGAACCAGGATACCTCATACAATACCCTAGGTATAATAACTTCGATACTAAACCCAACACTAACTAACATTTCAATCAAATGGATTTATTCTTCCTACTTCTATACTTCTTCCTACTATTCTATTAAAACTCATTACTTTGAATTTTGACAGTTTAACAAACATAAATATAAAAAAAATAACTCAGCCAAACAAATTTACCTACATACAGATAATACTGACATAAAAAGATTGAAAATTATGATAATTCATGTGCAACTATAAAAGTCACGCAAATTGCAAATACTCAATATACAAACAGGATTTTGTTTCATATCAGTAACAATATAATAGCAGTTGTGCTATTGTTCTCATTTAATTAGGCCCGTTAAAGATAAGTGCAGGTAGCACATACATAACCCTTTTCTTATCTACTCCATAACAACCGGGGGTAAAAATGCACCCCTACCCTGCGCAAGCCCCGCCCCTTCCGAGCTTACAGGGACGCGTGAGCAAGCCACGGAGGCATCACTTGTGCTCTGCGCTCCTTGCGAAACACTTGTACTTACTTCTTTTACAACGTTGTTAACCGCCATGGCTCTTTGGACGCCGTACGCTGAGGAAGCTGCTTTGGATTTATCAAAGCCGACAGTGAAGGAAGAGCGAGTTTCTCCTGTCATGTTTCCAATTGGACATTCGGCACATCCAGTGTTCGAGTACCCATATCCTCAACAAAGTGTTCCAGTGCAAGACCCGCTACCCGTGGGACATCCAGCTTACTATGTGGGCTACCAGTACCCGCAAGCCGGCTACAGTGTGCCGTCCGCTCAAATATCTCCAGTGTCTGGAGGCAGTACGTGTTCCGGTTACGAGAGTGCCCCTGTTCCAGTAGCTCCGATAAGCCCTACCTACGTGACGAGGGCCGTGCCATTATCTCCGCCAGAATCTCCGATGTCACAATCACAAAACAGACCGTATATAGATGTGGACGAGTTGTCAGATGATCCTGATTTCCAAGCGTTCGAGAGAAACGCACTAAGAGCGATGGCAGAGAAGAACGGAGGTGCATTGCTGGGAAACAACCCACGAATGCGCCGCGCGGTGAAGTCAACCAACCAGGATGCGGCCAATGATTCATACAGAAAGCAGCGGGAACGCAACAATTTCGCGGCAAAACAAAGCCGGGACAGGAGGAAGCTGAGGGAAATCCACCTCGCGCTGAAGGTGTCGTATCTCAAGAACGAGGTGGCCAGTTTGAAGGCCAAGCTAGCCGCGAGGGTATGCGGACGATGCCAGCAACAATGCTTATGTTGATCTTAGAATAAGATACTTATAATTAAGAACTGTTAACAATTGTAAATAGTAATGTAATTTAGCGTGCAATTTACTATAACTGAGTCTTACTAAGAATTTTATAATTTTAGTTTTTTGTTGTGCAATGTACTTTTTAAAGACTGGTAGGTATAGATATTTATTGAGGCATTACTTATAAGAGGTAGTTGTAAATACCAACATGAAAAACGCAATAAATATTTTGTATTCAGCATATTTATTTTATTTAAAAACCCTATAAGAATAACAGTGAAACAAAATCCATAGGTACTTACCTACTTATTGTTATTGATGTTGAATATGTTTATTGTACATAAACAGTTACAATCATAGGAACATTTTATTAATTGAGTATTTAATTCAAATTTTTAGTTTATGAACTGCTTTAGCAAAAAATATAGTTTGGTGGCTGGAAAAGACGTTACTTTTTTAAATTCATAAGTACGAATATTAACATAAAAAATTTGAAGAACTCTCTCTCGATTGAATCTCGATTACGTCAGCTTCCCCAATATAATCAGCCCATTCGTTTAAGAGCTACGATGCTATAAACAGTTACACAGACATGTAAAACTTATAACCCTTCTTTTTGCGTCGGAGTTTAAAAGTACTTAACTTATCCAAACAGAATTCATTTAATATTTTGAATGTGTGTAATTTAAACTCGAGCCTAAAATAACCAGTTCGATGTTATATTGCTTCCATAATAGCACGGACGTTGGACATTAATAACGAGCAATACAAGATCACTTAAAGGCTAATAACGAAATAGACGGACAGCAATTAAATTTGACGCGACACGAAAGCCCAAGGGGAGTCTTATTGGTGACAGTATATGGATCACTGTCTAATCGTCACCTAACAACTATTAGTTATTTAAAAATTAAACAGTTTCTTTTTTTTGCTTTTTCGATTGTCTGCAAGAGATCGCTCTAAGCGATAAGACCGCCCATTACACTTACTTATTACTTACATTTTCAATTAGACTACTTTTTTAATTTTTGTATTGGTGCAATAAAGAGTTTTATGCATTCATTCATACATTTGCTACACGTACTGATGGGTACAGAAGTCTGTTAAAACAAAACGACCCAGCAAAATAGTATCGAGTCAATCAATACAGTTCAGTGAAAAATTTATGTGTTCAACGCTGGTTTTACGCCGTTTCCTGTAAGTTTGTACCTAAATTGCATATATTGATAGCGATTATGTACTCCGACATCAATATAAGACCTATTTGCCATAGTTATATACATGTGGATATCATATATACTTTAATCGAGCAACTCTTGTATACCTATAATGAAGATCTCGGAAACGGCTCCAACGATTTTGATGAAACTAATACTTTGGGGAGTGGAGGCTAAAAAAATATTTTCATAAGAAAAATACCGAGCAAAGCTCGGTCGCCCAGCTAGTTATCATCAAATATACCCGTGTTCATTAAATCCGATATTGTTCTTAGCACTAAACTCTAAAAACAAAGGAAGAGCACTGAAATTATTTTTTTACGGTTCGAGTAAGTTCGCATTTTTTGGAGCTTAATCGGAAAGGTGTCTGTCAAATAGGTTGTATGAGTTAGTATGAGTACCACATTACTGTAATTACATCAACGAAATTTCTTATCTCTTCCAGTGATTTGATCTAAACAGCCTGTTGAAATGGATGTAGAAGAGACATGATGAATAATTGGTTAAGTAGAATGTAGTGCGTGGTATTACTTTCTCGTAGGCGTCCGTAGGTTCGTAGCTTCGTAGCTAGTGTCCGTGGCGATTGCATCATCTACGGCCTATGTGCGTGCAGTTGTTAATTTAAATAAGTAGGTATATATAAGAATATCATCCCCATTCTTCCACAAGATATCTACTTACATATAATTAGATTGTGTATGAATAAACGATATCATCACTAAAAGACTAAAAGACTGACTTTTCATCTCTTATGTAGGTATGTTGATTTGACCTACTACTAAAAGCGGTATATGGGGCTTTAAAGGATTATATTTTTTTGTATTCCCTGCCCATTTTCGCGCTATGGTAGTCACCATAGCGCGAAAACGGGCGCCGTTGTTGGTTTTTGTTTGGTACAAAATAAATATAAATACATTCAAGTCGTTGTTCTTTGCCTTGTGTGGCTCACATAGGTAAGTACCCTATTTTCATAATTTTTAAACATTTTATTTTACTAAATAAAGTGGCTAAATCAACCCCTTGTATGCCGGAATAACAGACCAAATTTAAACAAAATATTTTCGCGTTGGTCTTCCTATTGGCAAACGAGCGATATTAGTAAATAGGTACTTAACAACACTCAACGGTTTTCACTTAACCCTTGGATCGCAAGTTCATTGGGCCACAGTCATCATTAACCTGCGAAAAGAAGTCTTTATATTTGCCCGCTTTGGGAATCAAACCCTGAGGACTTTCTGTATCAACCAAATGCCACAGGGGTCATCTTTTTAAGTTCATAACGTGCGGAAATCAATTTGTATTTATATAGAAATGTAGTTTTAATTGTTGTAGTTATCATAATTATTGTTTTTATCGCCTATTGTTTACCACCACAGCTTCCTGTTACATCCACAATATGCATCATGAAATAGGTGCGTGTGACAAAAATAGCAGGTGCTAGACGCCGTATTGTCACTTCAGGATTATCCACTGGCGAGCTGTAGACACTGCAGCTTTAGATAACCATCTACCGGGTTCTAAAACTTGCCAAAATGATCGTTATATCACTTATAATAAAGTGCAAAAAGATAGCAAGAAAGAATTGCGACTGAGAGGCTTGACGAATGGGTTTACCAAAGGGCTAAGAGAATACAGTTAGGCGTGGGTTTCTGTACATCAAATGTATAAAGGCGTTCCCGTAATGCATGGATTGTGTCAATTGTAGGGATTGTGAAGGGTTGCGATTAGATTCGCATAACCAGAGGCGTTTGTGTACGAGGATAGCGGGAAATGAAAGGTTGATTGACGTCGCCCGCTGCGAATGATTGAAGGGACTTTTTGGTGCGTTAAGTGTGGTCCGAACCTGAAGTTATTGGAGCATTCGAGTACTATTGCTGATTTTTCAAACGTGGAGATTTCTTACAGGAACCATGCATTTTAACAGTAACTGCATACGAAAAAAACATGCTACGATGTCGACTATGGTACCACTTTGGGCTTTCAATGGATTACGTTTATAACCAATAAGCAAGAATTATTTTCATAAACCTGTGATAAAAATCGGACAAACGTTTAAGGCCTAGAATGTAAGAACTATTAATTGTGCTTCGTAAACTATCAATACCCATCTATTTATATATGTTGTAACACATTAAAATGAAAACTAAAGGAAAGGCGGCGGTGGAATTTGAAAAAATTAAAAAAAACTTTACTAAACAGCACTTAGGAATGTACCGGTTACATGTTTGAGGAGCTCGGTGGCCCAGCGGGAGTGCGTATTACTAGCGCTTTCACAAGTAAAGCTACACCAGATTGGTTCGCACTTAGATGGGTGACCACAAACAAGTGACTAAAAAAATTCTCGAGATCTTCCTAGCTTCGGAAGACACATATAAGCCGTTGGTCCCGGCTGTCATCATTGTATGGCAGCCGTCAAGCTATGTCAGATGCCTTAAGGCAGCCTAAAAAATCTGACACCAGTGTTGGCCACTTACACACACAAATAACAAACAAACCGGTTACATAATTTGTTATTTAATAAATATAATGTTTACAAACAATAAGTATCTACTTACTTAGCTAATGATGCACACTGCGCAAAAGGACGTAAACAAATGAATTTAAATATACCTTTATAACAAAACAACATAAAAACATAATTCCTACTTGCATTTCGGGAAAACCTCAGTAAATGTTGCATTTACTGTCGTCAGCATGGCCCGATCACTTATTTTTGTCACGTCAATAAAAGGAAACGAAAATAAAGGAAAAAGATTTGCAATGAAACTATAGACGATGTGTCTGCTTCTCCTCCAGAATTTATATAAAAAATCGACCAAAAGTAATTGATGTAATCTTAAATATCTTTGAATCCTACTTAATAGGCAAAGCGATACCAATTATTTTTTGTCATGATATTTATCTTTCTATGTAAGTTTGTCCCACCCAAGATTTAGCTCATTGTGACTTTTTGGAGAATACACGTAAAAGCTGAAAAATAAATAAGTAGGTACCTAAGTTAGATACGTCTGTGCTTTGGGTGTGTTATAACGTTTTCACCCCAAGGGCAAAATATTTGTAATTAAGTATTGTTATTCGTTATTGGAAAAAAATTATAGGACGTCACGGAGACTGCTAATTAATTTTCTTCGAACGGCTGCTGTCAAAATATTCTCGGAAGCGACCATATTCCAGAAGTTATAACTAAAATAACAAACGCAACTCTGCCGATACTAACGTCACGTCCATGCGTTGTCCGAATGTTATTGTTTGGGATCGTCGTGGTCGCTGATGCTGAAGCGTCCCACGGGATGACCGACTTGCATCTGCTAGCGCAAGCAAATAACTTTGTGGTGCAAGTTGACGGTGAAAAGCGGATGCAAGTTAAATTACCAGGAAGCTTGAGATTTAGAATTACTAAATCACAAGAATTGTTTCCCAGGCTTCCTTAGGATTATGTTTTTCTAGATTATGTTATATTGACACTAAGGTATACTTGTATGTAAGGTCTGAAAGAATTAACTTACTACGAGTACGAGTAACTTACTATAAAGTATCATGTAATAAAAGTTTACTTTAAGTAACTTTGAGGGCTGGTTTAATATGTGTGGTTTAAATCTAATAATCTGTTTAACTTGTAAAGTAAGTAAAAATTCCAAATTCTTTCTATTTTTTTAAGTGCCCCATAAAGTTAAGCTTACTTTGTATCTTTTATGAGCTATAGTAAGTAGTATCTAGGTGCATAATAAAAATTTCTACGTAAAGGCAGTAGGTATGTAACAGGTAAATGCCGCCTTTACCTTTACTATTTCTAAACAAAAAGAATCTGGATTAGGCGCTAACTAATCCCTTCTTCGTTTTAATTGTCGCGTTTGATTCGCCGCCGTAGCTTATGGCCCGCATCGTCAGCCTGTGTTTTGGGACACCCGCGTTCGCAATATTCACAGTACCTGCTCTTTTTGCGGGTTATAATCCGCTAATAGTGGGCATTGTCCACAGATGACGGACTCACAGATTCAAAATCATTTTTTCTATGACGAGAATAAAAAAAATGGCACAGCTAAGCGACAATGGGCAAGAGTTGAGCCACGGGAGCATTGTGTGTTCCCAGAAACGTTGTAAATCATATTTGTGTAAGAATAACATAACTTTATCAGCGTTTTGATAATTCTGAGCGGTTGCCCATTGTGAGGACTATTCGTTTTCGCAATCGGCAATAGTCGATTCGGCTATTTACAATGCGTTGGTTATTGTAAATAACAAGAAGAATAAATAGGTAATCTTCAAAAATATTTTTGAGAATAATTGTGTTTAGATTAGAGCATTGCTTAAATGATTCCAAGAAAATGTCTTGCAATTTATTAGTGCTGTTTACGTGAAATATTGGTGCAATCGATTAAGTACTTACACCTAATGATTTTGTTTACTATTTTGTTAGATATAATTAAATTAAAATGCAACTTAGTCATGATATTCTTCGACCAACAAATTTTACTATTTTGGCACATATTATTATTTATAAGAATTAAGACGATAAGTATCATCATATTTAGCAGCTATAGGGATTCAATCCTAACACGAAAGTCGCTAAACAGCATTTATTATAGCTTGCGTACTTAAATTAATTAGGTTGGCAGAAAATAGAACAGAATTGAAGAAACTCCACCGCCAAAGCACCGCTCTTAAATTACGATGATGATGACTTAAATTAATAATGCCTAAAGGACCTCATACCTTAGCATTACCTTATACATGTCTCAATTAAAAAGTAAAGGGTCAATTACTTAATTTACTATCTAATCTAACTTGTATATGGTTACCCTTTTTTAAAGTCTCTTTGTGTCCGAAGGATGACGTATCGATTTGTAAATAGCTTTCTATGAGAAAGTTGCCAGCGAGGCGGTCACACACTGGCCAGCTCATGTGCGGAAACCGTTCTTGTTGTGTTTAATTGTGTTGAAACATTCTATTATAAAAAAAAAATAACCTTATGTAGTAGTAAGTATTTTAGTTCACAAAAAAAATATATATACTGCAAGTGCTGGCTGAAATAATTTATTGCAGTCATCTGGTAGAAGCAACTCATTAAAACAATAAAAAAACGGTGGTCTCCTTTACAATTATATTTCTGTGTATTTTGATACAAGTACTTTAACTAAATACTAAAACTAGACCGTAACATAGGTACATTTACACGTGTCTGCCTTGACGGCGAACTCTAGACTGCCCTCTGTCTAAACCAACCGCCTGTGTTTATCTTACGCTAATCACAAAATGTGATGTCATCTTTCTAGCGAAATAATTTTCATGAGCTTACAATTGGATGTCTAGTCATAATTATTATAACCTCTTTACTAGTAGGAATTGTAGAACCGGTCTCTAGTTGAGAAGCGTGTGTTGCTCTTTAAAAACGAAAAACTTGTGCTTGAAAATATGGTCAATGTTTTATTTCACCGCCATAAACAAAAAAAATCTTCACGCTACCAATTTTAGGAGCGTTCTTTCAAAAGGTGCAAATAACACAGCAGTTATATAATGTTAGAGAATTTAGCATTACATTTGTTGTTAAAACAAAAGTTATAAATTGTTAGTGATGTTATATAACTTCATACAACAGAATGTAATACAACTAATTGCAACATGACGAAACAATTGATAACATTTGTTGTATAACATCATCCGAGCCTCAGATGGACGTTAGCGGAAGGGCGCGGGAAGGTTGCTCGCTCGCTTCGTTTGCAGTATGCCTACTCTGTCACGTAAGTACTTACACAGCTCTAGTCGGTTCATTCTCTGTTCATGTTCATCGAGTCACTATATATCACTACCAGCTATCTCGAAAGACAGACCCAAACTGATTTTTGCAGAATGTTATATTATGTTATACAACGAGTTCCACCAGTGAGGGAGCGTTTATAACATATAACATTGTATAACATGTTGTAGTAAAATGTTACACATTGTTATAGAATGTTATCGTGTTATACAATGTTTTATAACGTTATATAACTGCTGTGTGGGAGCACCAAAACACAATTAAATTCTGCACTCCTTAAATTAGTAGATTTCTCACTAGTGATGTGTAAATAGCCGGATGGTTTGGATTATTATCGATCATAATCCATAAATAGCCATTAATAGCCGTCCACTGGCTAATAACCCCGCTATTAATGTATTGTAAAGAAATAAATGCTTTTTTTTTTGTTTTTGTAAAATCTTTGGGTGTGAATAAAAACTGGGTTCACGTACGCAGTAGGATTCTTTATTTGGTATTTTTTTTATTTATTTTATCTTTGTTTAAAGGGTTTTAAAAATAAAATAAATACACGTTTTTCAGGAAATTCAGTTTCGTTAAATATGCCATAAGCAATTATCCAAAGGATGAAGATCAGAATTAATCTAAAGTCAGAGGTGGTGAATTCCGTTAAATTCACATCTAACCAGCGCTGGGTTGATTTCGCTTTGAGCGCTGCTGTCTTGTTGAAATATTTTACTCTGTGTTTACCAGCAAACACAGAGTTTCTTCTCTAAAATATAGCTTTGGTAGTTAGTTGCTTTAGTTTTACCCCTTGTTTGCAAAAATGAAGCATTGTCACGCCTTCGTAGGACCCACCCCACCAAACCATCACAGATGCTGGGGGGTGGCCTCTTTTGGTCTTCGGGAAATGATTTGACTTTGACTTTGACATCTCAGTAGCTTCTAAAGAGCTGTGCGCATAAACTATCGTTTTGACAATTAAACTTCTGTTTGACGGTAAAAATGTTTTCATCCGTGAGGAGAATTTGGCCGGTGGCCATCATCTCCGTTTCTCTGCAACAACTTCATGGTTCGTTTGTGACGAAGAACTGCAGCCGACAGCTGACCTGTTTTTCTTCGATAAGCTCTTTTATGATACGAGACATAGACCTAGGGAATATTTGCATTTCCCTAGTCGTGAATTTCTGCTTATGGATTGGATTTCTTCGGATTCTCTCTATGGTGGTTTTGATAGCTGCTGGTGTCCTGGTTATTGGAGGTCGACCGACTCTTCGCCTTTCATCGACAAAACACATCTTATTGTAACGCTTGATGATCCGGAATAAAAATTTCTGCGTTAATTTTAATATTTTTTGACAAATTGAAAATCTGGACTGGTGTTTTGTTACACACGCGATCACTGCTATTCGATTCTCTGTAATACCCCACTCCATCTGAATACTGCTCTGTGTTATGTTGAAATGATTAGTATAAAACCTACTTAATATGATGATGTCAAATTATAATTCTACCTTCATATTATTTCTTTTAAAATACCCTCAGATAAGTTGGGACAGAGTTTATGGCAATGGATATAAGGCGATGGGTAGGCATGGCCTGGGGAACGACGGCTCTGACGGTGTATCGTAGTAGAGTGTATTTATGCGGCGAATTGGGAGAACTCTAAGATCGAGATATAGGATACTGCTGGCGCCATCTCGTATGCTTCTTGTTCCCAATTTCTCATACTAACTGTATGAGAAATTGAGCTTCCATTTTGAAGCTTACCATACCAAAATTAGAAAAGTAATTGGGCTGAAGAATATTTTTGATCAACAAACAAACAAAAAACAAAACTACTAAAACGAAAACAAATAAAAAAAAATACTCTCAAAAATCATTGTAAATGACTGATTAAGAATTTAAAAAATAAAACTAAGTACATTAAAATCTCACTACCAAAAATCAATGTAAACAGCTAATTGATTTGTAAATGGGCCAGATTAGTTATAATATAATTTGCACATAAATTTACTACTTTATTTAATAAGAAAGATGATGAAAATAAAATCTAATCTGACAGTCCCTAAGCCTGAATACCATGAAGAAAAAATTAAATACTAGAATAACATTAATAGCAGGGTTATCATCCATAATTGGCTATTAACGGCTATTAACTGCTATTAATCGATTATTAGCCAAATGATATTAACCGGGTTATAAGCATTACCCATCACTATTTCTCACTATAAGGTACCTACATAACATACGTAGTGTTTGTTTATTAGGTTATTAACTTGACCTTGCATGACTATTTAGGAATAGAGATGGGAACTGAGTAAAAAATACATTATTCATTTAGTCTGTCGACTAGATAAACTTCGGTGAAAGATAAATAAAATATGGAAAAAAATTCGGACCCATATTTTTTGCGTTTAGCAAATTAGTAAAAATTCATAAAAATACAGCGCACCGAAGTTTCGGAGTGGGGGCGATTTACGTACCTTCTGATGAAAATCGTACCTGATCGTGACGTCACACATTTAAATGCAATGTATCTTCGTAATTATTTGCTAATCAGAGATAGACATATACGATACAGGTATTTTTTTTAATGTAAATATTTTATGCGATATCTTCGCGATTTTGATGATTCTTTTTTTATGTGAAAGCTATTAGTAGGTACCAAGTTGGTCCCATATTAATTTGGTGAAGATATAATGAAGAACTTTGGAGATATGAAATTTTATATGGCTGAGTTTCCCGCACAGACATACAAAGGGAAGCAGACCAAACATACACAGAACGCGTGTATGTTTACATGTATATACTTATTACGAGTGGCAATTTTTAAAGCCAGTAGCTTATTTTTTAATTGTCTAAATTATATATTTATAAACAGTTATCGTGGGTATTTGTATTCTAAATACTCTCTCACATTCATAAAGTATACCTATTACTTTACTATTTTTATTTTAAATATTACCAATAATGATAAAGAAAAACCAAAACTAATGTAGCTTATGTGTAATAGGTACTATAATGTTTAGTCGTTCCTATTATAAGTCTGTAGTTTGCCGTTAAAACGGCATGATGTAGAAACGAAAACAGGAAGTTTATCTTATCATGTCATGACATTACTCTGTTTGCCCGTAAAAAGATGTGACAGCATTTACGTTCTCCTATGTACAGTCAAGTACCAAGATACCTGACCAGGCCCTCTTCTTATATCTTACATTTTCTCTTAAACAAAAAATAATATTAACATGAAAATTTATAGTAGAGGGCCTGGTCAGGTATCTTGGTACTTGACTGTAAGTACTTACATAATATTATAGGTGTCACGTTAAAGCCCGCATGTCCACATTGGGCCAGCTATTGGGCCAGCTAGTTGGACTAACATTATGAATTCTGTTCACACATTTGGTGAGTCAACCATTCTGCATTGGCTCTTTAATAAAGATGGACATGGAGTCTCTTGCAGCCGCGGCAATTTTTTTATACAGTGAGTTTAATTATTACATTAAAGTGCACCAAAGTAGCGTGACTAAAAGGAAATGGCGGAAAAGAAGATGGTGGATGTCGACTGTTCATCGGATTAGAACGAGGTTAACTCAGAACTGAATGCAACGCCAACGTGTGAACGCTGTTTATGGAGCGCGCCAAGATCCTTTGATGTGTGGACGAAAAACCGGCAATATTCGCTTGGCCGGCCAGTGTTGGCGCCAACCGAATTGCGCTACCAACATACCACCAAGTAGGCCTCTACACGTTGGCCCAATGTGTACTGCGGGCTTTAGACATACCTACTCGCACTATGCCATCGCACTATAATACACAGTTTTATTATTGTGTTTGCTACGATGAATCGTAAGCTGGTGTAGCTTCGTAGCGTTTCGTAGCCTTAGATTACTAACATGTCTTCTTGGCGCAAAGTATAGCAGAAGCTTTTAAAATCCACCATATAAGTTTATACACGAAAGTAATTCCCAAAATACTTATTATTCATGAATGAAACACAAATGGTCAATCTTTCATAGAAACCACTGTATTTACGATTCCTATTCTGTGCAACAATCGAGTCCGAAGTCAAATCTAAGCTGAAAGGGATGAAAGGCCCAAAATTGGTGGATGCAATCGCAAATGGAATCTCAAGTCATGCAGAATGCGACAATGTGCACAATGTTCGAGGTGTGAATGTCGTCCAGATTAGACGGCCGTGGTCAGTTACTGTTCTGCTGACTCATTCCACCCTCCTATGGCTCCCTTATTTAAGTGGGCTCTCTTAGTATGGTTAGCAGATAGGTTTTATTCTTATATATTTTGTTTGACTTTGTGATTTACTTATTGAACATTTTGGCGTGTAGGTATATTAATAATATAAAGCATTGTTCTACCTATTAAATAAGTAAATTAAGTTTTGCCAACAAATACAAGTTAGGAGTAAGGTCCGCTACTAGGAAATTAAAAGATATTTATTTTTTCAGATACTTGGTCGGCTGGAAGATATCCCTTTTTGGGATAAGCTCGCCTTTGTACAAATTAATTATATAATAACTGCTGTTCCCGTGGGTTTCGCTCCCCGTGGGAATTTCGGTATAAAAACTATGTCCTTCCCCGGATCTCAAACTATGTCCATACCAAATTTTATCTAAAAGGTTTAGTGGTTGAAGCGTAAAGTGGTCACAAACAAATAAACAATTACTTATACAAACTCACTTTCATATTTATTATATTACTCGCTGCGCCTCGCGGCGCTGCGCGCCAAATTTTATCAAAATTGGTCCGGCCGTTTGCGAGTGAAGTAACAAACATACACACACACACACAAACTTTCGCCTTTATAATATTAGTGTGATAGGATAGTTAAGATTAGTCAATATAAAGATTTTTTGCTTCTATGATATTATTTATAATAAAGAGTTTACAAACAATCAAACAAAGATGGCAGAGAGAAGAGAGGAATAAAGACTCCACTTATCTCCAGTGACAGAGCGAAGATTTTACAGGTAGCTGTTGTTGAACAAGCATGCGAAGTCTGGCGTTTATAAGTAGGAAAGCTGGAAAGATGTACCTATATTCGACGATAACTGAGTATCTTTGATCAAAGCTTCAGAGAAAGTAGATTGCAGGCGTGTCGATGCAAAATGATACAGAAAAATGTTTATTTTTAAGTTCGGATATAAGCCAAATCGGTTCGCGAGTTCACAGTTCGAGCTTTACTACTACTTAAAAAATGGAGTACTCTTGCGAATAGAGGCGGATTATTTATACCCAAACAACATGAGGCTAAGATTCTACTGCATCCACACCCAGTTTAGAACTAAGATGCAGACTTGTTTAATCTCCTTAAAAAAAAAATGAAACCACATATCTCAAAGACAATAAAATTAACGGTATTCCATAATAGTGGTATCATGTTTCTTTTTTTGCTGACAGTCCCAAATCCCGGAGGACTTAATCCGGGTCCATGCGGAAGGGTTCGCAAATGACAGGCGCGCGACGTAACAATCACTAACAAATATTATTATTGACCACAAGCCTTTCCACGACAGTTTATGTCTTAATATATATCGGAAAAGGGTTAAATTTGGTTGTGGAACGTGAGCAGCTGGCGTATCTGATGCAGATGTCGATGTGGAATTGCAAAACGATGTCCGCTATGTTGACAGTTATTGCAGTTTCCTATGTACTGGCTGGCGAAAGATGCATCGCCACGATTATATATATATACATACATATTATCATGCCTGTTTCCCACAGGGGTATAGGCAGAGACTATTGATATATACAAAAATACATATACATCTATTATAATGTAAGCGTAGAATAAAACTATAATATCTAGCTAGTCAAAAATGTGTTTATTCTACAAAGAAAAGAAAAATTGTGTACAGGTAAGGCAATTAAATATACGGAAGTAAGCCTTGAGTGGCAATTACACAGGACTTAGTATTAAGTATATTTTTTATGCGGGAGAATGGCCAATTCTGTCTTCTTTTATGAATAAAATCAGAACTATTTATTTTACAATAATAACAAAAATACATATGAGATCCTCGTAATAAGCCCTTTCATTTGATATATGACATAGTAATGTCTGCAAAACTTCTTTTTTAATTTGCTATTCTGTCCCCCAAAAATGACACTCATTAAAGAAAATATTTCTTTGCACATCTGTGTTCGGGTCATAGGATTACACCATTCTACCAAATTTCATCTGATTTGGTCCAGAAAATTCGAAGAAAATTGGCTGTGACAGACGGACGGACAGACAGACAGACGCACGAGTGGAAACCTAAGGGTTCCGTTTTTTCATTTTAGCACGGATCCCTAAAAGACAGCAATAAAGCAGGAAACGAGACCGGGGACGAGAACGGTGGAATGGTTGAAGGGGAACAGGAACGGAAGGAACAAAGTTCGCCGGGTCAGCTAGTACTTAAATTTAGAAATGTATAAACTTAAATAGGTAGGTATTCGAAAATTTAATATTGGTATGATGAGAGGATAAGTTCTAAAAGTTACCCTGAGACATGATAAGAGCATATAAGGTAGATAAATACTTTCATACTAGACTATACAATATGTAATTAAAACCATGTCAGATTCTTGTAGGAGCAACGCAGTCCGTCACATGAACAACTTTTTCCATGCGACCAAAGCTTGAAACTTGAAAAAAAAAATGGACAGTTTCAAACAAAAGTGTTCGAATGGCCTGGCACTTTGTATGAAGATGTCAATTTTTTCTTCTAGTTTCAAGCAGTGGTCCCATAGAAAAAGTTGTTCATATTGACGGTCTGAGTTACTCCGACAAGGATCCGACAGGGTTTCTGTTACATATTGTATACTACACATACTATATGGATGTATATTCGTATTTAGATATACATTTATTGGGAAAAGTTGTTCAAAATGATGGACTTAATCACCATTTAAAATATTTTTTTACTTAAAAAAACGAAGGACATTGTTATAGACTGAAACACATCCAAATTTATTCCTTTTGATATTCTTATCTAATTAAATTTGCACCCCATCTGCTACGTCTCAAAGGTGAACTGATAGGCAATGCTTAGCATTAAGTTGTACCTTTTTGTACCATTATCTATACTATATCGATTTTAAGTGCAATGAATAAAAATAAAGTTAAAACAAATAAATAAAATAAATAAATGTAGGAAAGAAAAGAACGAAAAGGAAAATTTGTTTATAAATCGATAAATAAAAAACGTAATACTTATACTACACTTATATAATTTGGCTAAAACAATTTCTAACAAAACAAGCTCTTATGCATACTGATTGTATTTACACCTTCTGTTTGACCACATGTGACAGGTCGTATTTACCGCGGACGCACTTTAGTTTCACACCCGGGCAGTCTTTCAATCTGAAAAAAATATATTATTGGTAATGTAGATTTTTTTAAATATACAGGGAAATTGAATATGAAAGATATAAATATACAGGGACAAATCACACTTATTAAGCTAGCCCCAAAGTAAGTTTGAGACTTGTGTTAAGGGATACTAACTCAACGATGATAGTCTTTTATAACAAATACATATATAGATAAACACCCAAGATCCAGGACTATTTGAAAAAGGTTATTTTGCAACTTGCCTAGATGGGGGATCGAACCCGGAACCTCTGGGTGGCAGACTAGCATAATGACCACTACGGCACGGAGGTCGTCTTTGATTACATAAGAGGAAATGCAATAAGATGAAAGTATATATACTTACATCTCATTCACAACGAGAAAGTATACTGAAATGAGTGTAAATAAGAGTTTTTAGATTTTCATAACACTAATCATAAAATAATCATCACCCTCAGGTCTTTTTTTTTGTCTCCACTGCAAGAGCATGACACTTTGTTCTACCAAAGCCATAGTACTTGGCCAGAGCAGTTGGAGGAAATAGTAATATCATAACTACCAATAATAATTATTCTGTTTTTAGTATTTGTAGTAATAGCAGCAACAGAAATTCATCAACTGTTAAAATTTCAACTGTCTAGCTATCATGGTTCATGAGACAGCCTGGTGACAAATAGACAGACATATGGACTGTGAAGTCTTAGTTAAAGGGTCATCTTTTTACCCCTTGGGTGCAGAACCCCAAAAATACATTAACATAGCATTGTTTTTCTAATATTTAATTAACCTTTGGTGTGTTGCAAAAAAAAAGACACAGTATTAGAACAATTGATTTATATCAGTATCCGGTATAGCCAAAAGTCTCACCTGCCAACCCTTACAAGCACAATGTTATGCTCCTGTAGATTGTGTCCGATGCCAGGGATGTAGGCCACCATTTCCTTGCCGTTGGACAGACGGACCAACACGCACTTTCTGTTCGCCGAGTTTGGCTTCTTGGGCTTCTTGATTAATGTCTTGAGTACAACACCCTGTAACAGGAAAGAATACGTTTACAGTATAACTACAAACGTCTGCCTCAAGCAGTCTAAAAACTCTGATAAACCTGTACTTAGGTCACTAACTCTCACTTATGTCACAAGCAGACAGTAGAATTAGTAATTAAAAAGTATTAATGCCTTTGAAAGCATATTTTAATCATATTTTTAAGCTTTGAGGTACCTATGCTTATATGCATAGTTAATGATGTCATAATTTATTGTTTTACTCATATTACTTGATTACTTTGGGCTAGCTCAATCTGAGTGATTTGCCCGTGTACCTATATTTGTTTATTAACTAATACCTTGGCAAAGGGGTTTCCATTCAGTGGATTTCTTGATTTCCTTTTCTTGATGTGAGGTCCAGTTCTGTGCATTTGAGCAAGAGAAGCCATGGCTCGGGCAAGCAGTCCCATAAGAGGCGCTGCTTGTATTGTTGGTGCAGGCATATTGGTAAAAGCTGGAACCATAGCTGGAACTGAATAAAGAAAACGCCAGTGTTAACTTCATGTTTTTATGACTTTTTTAAAATTGATAGTTCAGTCAGCCAATACATAGATCTATAATAATTCTGATTTATTCCTAATTACCTTAAGCTTTTTGATATAATGTTTCATCTATAGCTAGAATGTAGGTATACGTAGAATTTAAGAAGGTAATTTGATGAACGAACTGGCTACTAAAGCCATGGTACTATAGTGTTTTTATAAATGTACAAGAAATTGTTACCAGTTAGGATAGAGCAACTTACAAAGATGGAATCTGATGATACCTTTAAATTGTGTACATTGTGTCCGGATTCCCGTGGAAAGAAGTGATAACCCTTTCCTAAGAAAATTCATTCTGTAATAAAAACTTTGAATGAGAGATGGTTAAAGTTATCAATGCAACGTTTGTAGATGTTAGCTTATTTTCTACTGGTTACTCACATTGTTATAGATTAGACCAATTAATTATTAAAGAAAATAACTTATTCAAACAAAATAACCTAATTTTTGACAAAATCATATTATGTACTTTTTAATTTAGTTACCTACTTATTTTCAATAACTGACGTTTGACATAAGAATTTCTTTTGACGTTTATTTTCTCAAAAGCACATGTTCTATTTTATTCTGCCATAACTAATATCTTTAATTTTACTCAGTGCCATCTAGTAATGATGAGTTGAATCAAAAATAATGATAACAAAGCAATATTGCGACTTGCAGTTTTAATAATTCTTCTTACATACCATAGATGGCGCATCCGTGTTTCGGAAGGCACGTAAAATTGTGGGTCCCAAACGCCACCTAGCGTTAGAACATCAAACTATCCAAGGATTTGTTTCTGGTTTGCCCTTTGGGTTGTGGAGGTCAGACGGCAGTCGCTCTGTGTAAAAACCAGTAACCTCGTCAAATCTCTTTGGTTAGGTAGCGGACCCCGGGCTCTGAAGCGTTACTGCTGAGCGGGAATACGCTCGGATGATGATGATGACCATAGATGGCGCATAATAAAAATGGAAGTTATGGAACGTATTTCGCTGTCACAACAAAAAAAAATGTATACATACTTCTTACCAGCAGACTGTCTAGTCCAGTGGTACCATTTTTCAAACGCGGAGTCTTTAAACGAACGGTTTTTTTGTATGGATAAACCATTCGTTTAGATGACTCCGCGTTTCAGAAATGGTACTTCAGACACACGTAGGTACGATTTAGTAATAAGGTTAGGTAAGTACATCGTTACTGTTTATGATTTATGTAAGTACCTAGTAAGTAAGGTAAAAAGAAAGCCTGCCGCCTTGTGGTTTCTTGGCAGAGCAGATTATATAGACCACTCCAAGTCTTCCCATGGATGTCGTAGAAGGCGATTTAGGAAATGTAACAAGCAACAAAGAAAATGTCAGTGAGACCTTCCCGACCGACCCCGTCTGGCCAGCGAGGAGAGGGTAGGCCAAATCCTCTGACAAATCTGGCCAAGTTCGGCCCTGATAGTACAGAGGATATCGTGCTCCTGATGTGATACAAAATTTATGCACATCATGACTAGAAGAAACTCTTGAAAAGTACCTAGCACAATTTTACTTTGTAAGACGAACATTTGTAAGCAAATTGAGTTTGTATGCCGCATACCTCCTGCATCGTTTTATATTAAACTTTTTTGATTATGTTTATACGGCCCCCGGCCCAAGCAATTTTCGAGTTGCTATTCTCATGACAATCGAATGAATAAAAGAATAGGCACAGTTACTAAAGATTTTATTCCTCATACATTTGGGATTAAATTAAAAACTTTTGTCGTAATCTGCCCAAGTTTTATTGGCCGCTTGGCGAATATTTGACTTTTACATTTATATTGGAATTTTAACATAATCCCGGAGAAAGCCGCTCAAGTAATTCTAGCGTTTAGATGACTTAACAGTAGGTAGGTAACTTACTTAATATCGTTTTTATTACATTTTGTGGTTTCAAAAAAGTTTAAAGTTCGAAGTTCAATTGGATTATTCAAAGATCTTATACCAATAGTAGCTAAGCTACCCTTTGTCATTCTCACAAATAAATGGGTATAGGTACTACTTACTACCTAACTTTAATATCTCATAAGTAGGGCTCACAATTTTTTTTTATGATAATTAGGTACAACGGGTAAGGTACGTAGGTAAGGCTTTTCTTATATGCATATGCTATAATACGACCTATGAAAGTATTATATTTTATAAGTAATTTTTCTTAACCACTTTAAAAAAATTATACTTACTTAGGTCGTATTATAAGCATATGCACGTATACAAGTAGGTAAGTAGGTACCTACTCTTAATGTTATATATTATATACCTACTGAAAAAAAACCTATGGAACTATTGGGTAAAAAGTGGTTGATTAAGTCTGAACTTTTTCCAAACTGAACTATTACGTCATCAGAATTACCATCAGAGGTTAACTTAGAAATTATAAATAAAAACAAAAAACGTAATCTATTTGTTAATTAGCGAGTTTATGTACCTAGTCATACCTACCTAGTAAGTTTGATTACTGTCCATGCACCCATCAGCATTGCCTCCAGGTGGTTTTACTAGGATTTCTTTAGTGAAAACCAGTGGGAAAACTGTGTTTCGTAAACTAACTATAAGTAGAGTGCAGTAGAGTCTCAGAAAAGTGTAGGTTCGACGTAACGTAATCGAAATTGCCGTTACGTGCAGAAGATACACATGGGTGCAACAAGGATAGCAAGTGTTTGAGAATCTCGTTTAATTGCTTGGTTTTTTCGTTGTGCTAATTGTTGTTTCGTTGTCGGCATTCGGAGGGAATTCACAAATGTAGGGCTGGCCTCGGTGGCACCAGAAGTCCCGGATTCCGAAGTTATGCGAGTCCATTATGGCGCAGTGGGGCTCCGCGGGGTTGTTGCTGCGGAATGAAATACAATAAATAATTCAAGTACCTCATATTGTCCATGACCAACACCAACACAACAACACCTGGCCAACAGAATGGTCTATCTGTAAGTAAATGGCTGTAGAGGTAAAAGAAGGCAGAGAAAGACGTGGAGAGAATGTGTGAGGACAGATATGAAGGAAGCTAGTGCAAATATAAAAAGATTTGACACGGGTGCCCTGCGTAGTTGCGAGCGCCGCTGTTGCGATGCATGCTGTTGCCAATTTTTTTTCCACTGCCTCATAGGTTCGAAGGCTTGTGGACTCGAAGGATGTGGTCGCAAACGAAACTGTTTCGAAAAACATTTCCACATGAAAAACATTAGTACCTAAATGTACATTTTTAATGATTTTCTATGTGTACCTAACACAAAATATAAGACTGATTTTTATAAACAATTATCTGTTCAAGTGGTTTATGTATTCGAAATGAATCAATTGCACATGAGACAGTATTAGTTAGTTCACGAGCGTTCGAGCGTGTGAGGCAGTGGAAATGTTTTTTGAAACAGCGTTGTTCGCGACCACATCCTTCGAGCCCATAAGCCTTCGAACCTATGAGGCAGTGGAAAAAAAATCGCAACGGCGTGCGTCGCAACAGCGGCGCTCGCTTCGTAGGGAACCCAATTGACACACAGATCCCACCAAATAGGGAAAAAGTGAGGAAGATGATGATGATCATGGTGATGGTAGCGAGGTGAACATTCACAATGCTTAACATTATGCCTGTTCTGCTGGATAGTCATTGGATTCTTCAAATAAACAGTACAAGAAATTTAAATAAAATATTGACTCTCTCTTCTTTTTCCTCGTCTGAGAAAAGGGCACACGTTATATTAACCTGTCCGATGCTATGGTGTCATTCTTTTCCAAGCTAGTGGTTTCACTGGGCTAAAGTCTTCCCCTCATCATTCCATTAAAAAATTTAAACATTTAGAAGTAAAATAATATATAATATTTTCGAGATAAAAACTCTTAAGGTTAACCCACAAAGATTTATTCTAGAAAGGTGATCAACCTGTGTTAAACAAACTACAGGTTGATCAACGAGGGTCAAAGAGTTAAGGTTGATAAAACGTTATCATATATGTTATAGATGATCTAACCTTATAGTTTGTCCGTTATGACCAGCCCATTGATGAAATCCAGTGTCATTGATGTTTTCACCTGGAAAGGATACATGAATGTTTGAGAATACAGCACCTACTTTCCTTTAGTTACTTTACTTTCACAAATGTTATGTGTTTGTGAAAAAACAAAAAAGAATAATAGTTCGTGTCGGTGTTTTAAGAGCGGCCTTCCCGTCTTACTTTTCATACAAACGCTCGTATGTGATTATGACGTTGTAACTGTTCATTTATTTTAATAACATTTATTTCATACACTTGTAAGGCTTCCTTATAAACACGTATATCCTGGAACAAGTTTTATGAAATTTCCGCACCCTATGAATAATTAATATTCGTTCAATTGATAGTTAATAATAATACTAATTTCGCTCAATAGAATGCAAACCAAGCCCTCAAGCGCTATCTCTCTCTTTTTGGTTTGCCTCTTTTTCTAGCATTGCCCTGGATAAAATAACAAGCTTTTCAAACTATGCTCGCGTTGACGACAGAGCGGCCGGGAAGGGCCGCCTTAAGTAGTCTTGTTCATAAAAATATTTGAGTTCCGAGCATGTTCATGAAAGCCCTCCCTCCGTCTTTTTATATTTCCAACTGCGGTTTCCTTCCATCATTTTTTAAAAGCAGGTTTCTCGTCTATCCGTCCATCTCATTTTTGGTCTTCTCTTCATACGTTCCCATAAATAAATTTATTTTAGTTTGAATCTTTTAAGAATTTTAATTCATTTTGCTACTGGTTTATAAGGTAGGTAGATCTATTTACTATTCGACGATGGAGTGTTCTGTTCACCTTTTTACTTACCATCAACGTTTATCCACTTGGTGTAGTCATCCAAATTGTTGATTCCAATCCAAACTGCCAACTTGTAGTCGGTCCCGGTTATTTTCTTAAATTGCATCCTTCTCACTATATTCTCCTGCAAGAATGTGAACTCTTCCTAAAACAAAAAAGAAAACACGTATTTTTTACACGAGTTCCCTAAAAAGGAATGTATTGTTTTTATTTTAGTTTTTTCCCTGACTTTCTTTCTGACTTTTTTTTGACTATTTGTCTGAGATAGCGGACCCTGACAATAGGACAAACGCTAGGAGGGTGATGATGATGATGAACTAGCTGTTAGAGAGGTTAAAGGTAAAATTTCTCAACCAAATTATAGCACGATTTTCTAACACAGAGAGGATGTAAATTAAAAGTATTTATTTCTGCATTCTTAGCTGTGCTATGCGTCCACTTTTCTGTTCTTTTTTTCTCCACTTCGCAGTTTTCGGCATCATTGGTTGTTGACTTGAGAGACCATTGCCATGCACATCTTTCTGAGCATCTTAAATCAGCATTTTACTCGTACAAGCTTTTATATAAATATATATAGGTAAAACTTTACCTGTTCCGTTGTCAGTCTGTCTGTAATTAAATTTTGCAAGTTAAATTTGACCCACTACCCGGATTACGATTGAGCTGAACTTTTGCACATAAACTTATATCGCGAGACAATGCAATAATAAGATGACACGGAATTGATCTGATGAGCCGGAAAGTGGCCATAGGAACTCTGTAATAAAAGGATGCAACCCCATCAAGTGTGGGCTCGTTTGAGTTTAAGTTCGTTGTTTTAGTAACTATAGTTAATTGTTTTGATCTTGTTTGTTTTAAGATGTCCGGCGGAAGTGGCATGGCTAAATTCAAACATCAAAATTTCGCGGAATAACTAAGTTAAGTATATACTTTTAAATTATTAGCATTTCTTCAGCCACGCAGCAAGATGAACATGATATTTATATAGCTGGTAGGTATTTGGTATGGTTAGATAACGATAGGTAGTAGTGACTGACCTCTGTTTTAGGTACAGCTAATTTGCCGCCTTCTTCCATACACTTGAGTCTCGCTTGATCCCACGGGAGTCCATTATACATTAACTTGTATGCCTTTCCTGTTTCAATATCTTCGGTTAAGTCTGTAATCATCAAAATAAGTTGACAGTAGTATTCAGAGATTGGCAAAAAAAGACATTTAACATTAGATACCTATTCAAGTTTTGCACTACCCCTGACGTTCTCTACATCACCCGTTTGGTTTACTGGTAGATAAGGCCTTAGGTTTTAAGTCCGCCATTACACTTGTATTTATGTATGAAGTTAAAGAAATAAATAAATGACTTATTTACCTACTTACTTATTATTATTACATTACAAAAATACGGTATACCTACGTAATTATATAACATAGAAAGCTTACCGTTTCCGACGTAAAAAAACAATCCATATGGCCATTTATTATTTTTTAACGAATGTTATTACTGAAGTTGACAAAAGAAATCCCGTTTGTTCTATCAATTGTGACATGACGCAAGCTTTTGACTATGTGCATCATAAAATATTACTAGACAAACTTGAAGCATACGGAATTAGAGGTAATGTCTTACAATTAATTAAATCCTACTTATCAGATCGTCGTCAAGTAACAGAAGTATCTAAATTTGATTTAAAATCAAAAACAGAAATATATTACACATCAAATGAACGATGTGTATCATATGGAGTTCCGCAGAGTAGTGTTTTAGGGCCTCTCCTTTTCATTATCTATATTAACGATCTTCGTATTAATATTAAACAAAGTATAACATTATTCGCTGATGATAGTACAGTAACAGTTAAATGCACAGACAAAAAATCATATAAATTCGACGTTAACTCAACATTAGCCTCAATAATAACATGGCTTGATAATAATAATTTGAAAATAAACCTTGATAAAACTAACATTATTCATTTTACTCAAAGACCTAAAAAAGCGGATCATTTTAACATAGAATATCAGGGCAACATTGTATCGAATGTTCTATCTACTCGATTTCTTGGCATAATATTCGATTGTAAGTTATAATGGAAAGAACAAATTAAAAGTCTTTGTAAACGGATTAGTAGTTCATCTTATGCCCTGCATAGACTATCTAATAAAGTAAATACTGATGCACTAATAACTGCATACTATGGCCTAGTTGAATCAGTCCTTAGATACGGTATAATTTTTTGGGGAAATTCCACCGATAAAGATCTAGTATTTAAAATGCAAAAGCGCTGTATTCGAGCAATGTTTGGACTACAAAGTAGAGATAGTTGTGAACCGATATTTAAAAAATATAAGATTCTAACACTCCCGTCATTATATATATTAGAAACAGCTATATTTGTAAAGAGTAATCCTCACCTGTTTCCTAAATTGTCTGATACAGTAGAAAGAAACCGTCGTGAGGACAAATTGTGCATACATTCATCTAAAACTGCATTATTACATGATAGTGTATTAGGTATGGCACCAATAATATTTAATAAAATACCAAAACAATATAAAGAATTAAATTTGACTGTGTTTAAGAAGAAAATTAAGTTATTTTTGATAGATAAATGTTATTATAGTGTTAAGGATTTCTAATCTGATAAACTGTAAATTGACTTTGTTTCATAGTAAACCGTAAAATGTTTATAGATTAAGTAGGTATATTTTTTATAGTATTATTATGATAGATGATAGCTTTTCTGACAAAATTTGCACACCGGTGATGGTAAACATGATTGTACGAAACTGAATGTAATATATTGTAACACCTGTTTGGCAAATAAATTATCTTTATCTTTATCTTTAACATGACTGTATTTTCCAGAGGCAATGTGTTCATCTTAAACATATCATTGGTACATTTCTTTTAGTGCATTATAACGGGTACGATCTGTTATTGAAGGTACCTAAACTTAATCGTTTTCAAACTAACCTTTAGCTCCTTTCTACATTTGTTGATAAATAAATAATGACAATGACAAATTAACTAACCTGATATTATATCTAACACGAGTGGATAATTAATCGAAAATGATATTATCAGCAGCTTTAGCTTAGAGTTTTAGATAGTTCCTATCTACTTACAAGGTAGGTTATGTAATAAGAATGCCTACGGAATAAAACATTGAATTAAAATACAGTTTTATAATAGCGAGTATTATAAAGTTAAGTACTTATTAATTACAAATATTTAAGTACCTACTTAAGTAGTTACTCATTGTTTATTGCTTTATGTTTTACTTTGATTATGTACTTGTAAATAAATAAAACAAAACTCAAACATAGTTACCTAAAGATGGTGTAGCTTTGCATTTCACATGTGCGCTACACACGATGATTAATGCTATCACATATAGGAATCTGGAAATTACAAATTAAATTGTTTAGGTATAGGAGAGTTATCATAAAAAAATATTTCACTATATTCTGAAAAATAAGTAAAAAAAGAAGTCATTTCTATAAAAAAAAATCTCGCTCGAAATGAAATTGTAGCCCGTGTAACTCGAGATCATATTGTAAGGATTCTACTTAACATATATCCCAAATAATCTTGTTCCGGAATTTCAAAGTGATGTTGGAGTAAAGTAGGTAACTTACAAACATACTTACATCTTTTTTTTCAGGGCACACGTGTACAATTATCTCGTGTATGCTTAAAAGAGAAACGTCTATAGACATGAAACCCTTTTTCTTATAGAAATTACAGGAAGACCTTGGATTCTCTTAGCCAAAACCGAAATGAGCCCGAAAACGTTTGATGGATCAATCTGTCGTTCGTGGTTAAAGGTTAAGGTCTGGAAAAAGAAAGGAGCAATACGCGCGCGCGTAGCGTGCGTTTCTCAAACCCTGACCGTTAGCGTCGTCGACCCTTAGTCTAAAAGTAATACATACCCATAGTGTTGAATGTTAATCAATAGGAAAAAGTATCTTTATTTTTATACAAAACTGTTCTGCTGAAAATGTATGTAATAATCAAATTATTAAACAAAATCAAAATTCTCATATAGGTATATGAGAATATTGATTTTGTTTAATAGATTGACACCATAGAAAAGTATATGGATTGACCTGTTGAGTCATCCCTTCAACTAAGTATATCTCCTCTGGAAATTTAGTTTTAGATCAAAGTTGCAGAAGACTTACCTCATTTTCTAAAAAGTCCTTGGGGTGTTAGGACACTAGCGTCTTTCCTTCTCGGCACTAACTGCGGGACTGTGGTAGGTCATTCAGTAGATACCTATGAAATAGGTGTTGTTTGTTTACACACGTACAGTGAGATGCGGTTATCATTAAAAGTAGTCTACGAAAGTTACCTACAAAATTTCAAAAGCAGAAACATTTTTTTACAGTATATTACACCTGATTATTGAATATATAATTGATATTATATCTTATGCCTATCTATGTATATTTTGAATGTAAGTTTAATGGCGTAATGGTCAATACACTATTTCTCTAATCCGGAGGTTCTGCGTTCGATCCCCAGCCAGGGCAAGTTAAAAAATGGCCTTTTTCAAATTGACTTGGACCTTGGGGGTTTATCTATATGTGTATTTATTAAAAAACAATATGGTATCGTTGAGCTAATATCCCATAACACAAGTTTAAACTTACTTTTGGGCTAGCTCAATCAGTGTGATTTGTCCGTATATATTTATTATTTAAGTTTATTAATATAGGTATATTGTTATTTTAATTAATATATTCTTATATCTTATATTATTATACGTAATATATCTTTAGAAATTACATATTTTGCGCCCCCTTCAAAAGACTTCTTAATCTCGGCATCACCAGTAGGTTGACTGGTAGATAAAGCCTATGGCTTTAAGTCCGCCTATTACATTTGTTATATCTAAAGTTCAATAAATATTGAAATAAAGCAGTTGCTTAATTTTACTCAAAAAAGTAAAATCTAATATATAAAATTCTCGTGTCACAGTTTTCGTTGCCATACTCCTCCGAAACGGCTTGACCGATTTTGATGAAATTTTTTGTGCTTATCCGGTATCTATGAGAATCGGCCAACATCTATTTTTCATCCCCCTAAATGTAAGGGGTAGTCCACCCCTGAATTTTTTTTTATTTTTTAGACAAAATTTTTAATTTCTATTTTTTTATGATACAACATACAAAAATACATACAATCCTCAATTTTGGCAAAACAACGTTTGCCGGGTCAGCTAGTATTGTTATAAATTCGTTCGACGCTGTATAAAAATCATTATTATCAAAAAATTTGTAAAGAAACACTAACTAGGTAATTTTATTCTGTCTTCAGAGCTATATGACTAGACTAGTAAAGCACTTGAGACATATACTTATTTAGAACTAATTAAAAAAATATATATAAATATTGTTATTCCAAAAGCAATAAATGAATGATATTGTGGTACCTTACCTTAGAGCTCAAATTCTTGCTTACACTTCCAGCACTATAGAAACTTAATTGAATTTTTAAGGTGATGCCCGATCAGTCGTAGGTTATCTAGTATATGGGTATCAGTGCACAGACGACAACGCATTTGTAAACTGTCGACTGACTAATGACCTCACACGATAACGGTGAAAACGAGGTTTAAACGCATACATAAAATATTACCTACATTGGTTGTTTGTTTGTCAGAGTATATATTCCGACGTATTGAGTAACTGAGAAGGTCGACTTGTTATTCAAATAATCTAAATACTTTGGTACTTACAAAAAAGGGCATGGAAATAAAGAAAAATTAAACCACGTCAAAATAAAATTTAATGCTTCCAAAAATTGATTTCCTGTCGTGAAATATCACCTGTATTTGAAATTTGGTTCCTTTCCTTCTAAATTTTCACTTGAAACCCGAATATTAGTTGTTCTTATGCCAAATGTATCAATATAAAAATCAACAGTCAAATTTTATTCTGTTAACTCTTTTCGCGTGATTGAGTATCAAACATCCAAACATAACTTTTTAAGAAGGATAATCCAGAATTTAAAAATTTTAAGCTAGGAAGGTCAAGTTCAGATAAACCTGACTCCCTAACCTTAAAGACCATACGGGGGTCAGTCTTATTTGCCCCTGACTGTAAGTACTTATATTTTAACGATTAATGTGTAATGATATCTTATTCTGAAACCCTGTAATAAACAAAGTAGGTAAACAAAAACAATTAAAGGAATTAGGTACTTATATACCAACTTTAAGGCGTTGTACAAGCCAATAAGTACCCAGAGGACGTCCCGGAAAGGGATACTTGATAAATAATGCAAAGTGTTACTGAATTCCATTTGCCGGAACTTTATGAACCCGGAACATTCGTCGAACTTCCGGTAAAATCTGCTTGAACTTTGTATTGACACAAGAAATCCTCTTTCTATGAATTGAAATAGGTATAGTAAGCGTAAACCTGTTTTAGACACTAGACAAATACTAATTATCTGTAAGTTGCCAGAAGAAAATTTTATTCATACATAAATCCAGCACATCTTTAATAATTTCTAAATGCGAAAGTAACTCTGTCGGTCTGTCAGTCTGCTACCTCTTCTTCACGGTTTAACCACTGAACCGATTTAGATGAAGTTTGAGACCCATAGTATTTTTTTTATTTTATCCCATATTAGTTTCTTTTCCAAAAATGATCCATTAAGGGAATTAAAAAGGGAGTGGAACTTTTTATGGGGCTTGCTATTGCCATACAAAAGAGAAGACTATAGACTTTATTACAAAGTGCTAAATTGACGCAGATAAAGTCACCGTTAACAGCTAGTCTTTAACGTATTATAGAACGAAAAAATAGTTTTTGTGAAAAATATTTATTCTTTTTTTCTCTCACGGAACATGAGTGGTAGTCCTCCGTCAATGCTTTGAACGATATCCGCTCTGGACTCCACTGGTGGGTATCTCTTGGTTTCTGGAGCAGGTTCTACTGAGAAGCGGGACAGCACTGCAGCGAGGCCGGCCACCGACTGCATTAGGCCGAGACGTTCGCCTAAAATGAAAAAAAGAAAAAATGTTTGCATTTATATTAATATCCCACGAAGAACTGCTGAGGGAGTAGAAGGGCTCTCGAATGGCGCGGCTACGTACGAAAGTATGTAGCGTACGGACCCACTTATAAGGTGGTCGGACGACCTTTGCACGGAATCGCTGGATGCAGATCACTTAAAATCGGTCATTTTGAATCGGGCCTATGTCAAGCACAGTGGATTTACTGTGGCTGATAAAATGATTTTAGTACCTACGAGTATTAAAAGAGCCAAAGATCGGATGGCTAAAGACATCACATCACATCACCTTACAACGATAATTCCGTCAATTTAAGAAGTTTTTTTCAGATACGTAATTTATATTACATGAAAACTTAAGTAATTGCTTATTGTTTTATATCAGATTTTTAACCGACTTTCAATAAGGAGGAGGAATCTTTTTTTATGTGCGTTTAACGATTATCCAAAGACTCCCTGACCGATTTGAAAATGTATTATTTTGTTTGAAAGGGTATTTTTGTCAGGTGATCCCATAGAAATCTTATCAAAATCGGTTGTGTAGTTTGGGGGTGAAGCCGGTTTGTTAAAAAATTAAAACAGACATGTTTTTGCTTTGATTTTACGTGTGATAGGTATTGTTTATTTACCACAGAATATTTACTTAGGTACCTCTTCCTGCTGGTTTGGAAAAACATGTAGAACGTATCTGCTGCTTCTCTTTCCGCACAGATCATAAAAGCCGATGGAGGAAATGTATAAGAGTCAAGGGCAGATCCAGCTTGTATATGGTGGCGGTGGCGCGGTATAATTCAAATTCTCAATGCGTTCGTTCCCGAATGATGCGTTTGCCATTATACAAAATATTATATTAAATTAATTAAATATTGAAGGTACTTACATAAAATCTATATTGTCGGGCCCAGCCCAGGTCATGGCCCCTATGACCCCCCCCCCCTGGATCCGCCCTTGATAAGAGTATTAATCATAAAGCTAGCAACCCATAATTATTTTGATTCATTTCTATCTTTACACCCGCTATCACGCTTAAGGCAATACAAGTTTCTTGCCTGTTGCAAACCATTTTATTGAAGCAATAATAGATACTTGCATGGTCTAAAAACGTTAGCCACACAAATCATTTATTGCTTGCGTTTTCAAATAAATTTATGTTATATTTATCTTGAATAAAATAATAAATTAAATAATAAAGTTAAACGGAAAAATAACACAGATTGAGCTAGTAAGTTCTTGAGTTCTCTAGACTTGTGTTGGCTACTCACTCAACAACACTATATTTTATAACAAATACATGTATATATAAACATCCAAGACCCAAGTCAGCCTGAAAAGATCGTTTTCCATCTTGACCTCACCGGACCTCCGGTCTGACAGCCTGGCATGATGGCCACTGTGATCGTCAAATGTATAAAATAATGTTATGTTAAAGGCAAGAAACTTACCTACACCGTATGAATGGGCCTTCTTTTCCAACTTTGGGTCTTACGGCTCTAGGCTCTGTCTATCTCGTTACCGATAAAGACGTTACAATGAAATGTTTATTACTTACAAGGTGCATGCACTACATTTGTGTAATTACATGCAATGAGAGGTATTATCACTGAAACTTACCTATGCATGCTCGAGGGCCTTCTCCAAATGGAAAATAAACAGATTTCGTAACATCGTTGAACTCATCAGGTCCAAATCTTTCAGGTCTAAATTCTTCTGGTTTAATCCAATACTGTGGGTCGTTGTGAAGAGCTTGCACTGGAATTATCACTATAACATCCTTGTCTATTGGCACATTTAATTCGGGTATGGTATATGGTTTTACACATGTTCTGAATAAATATCCAAGCGATGGGAATATTCTTAGCGCCTCTTTAAATGTCCATTCTAGATACGTCATCTCCTTGACGGCATCGTAACTTAATTTATCATTATGTTTAGCTAATACACTATCAATTTCTTTTTGTACTTTCTTTTGGATTTCTGGATGGTATGCGAGCTGATGTAATGTGTAACTTGTGGCAGACGAAGATGTTTCAAATCCAGCAGCAAAGAATACAAACACCTGTGCTGCCATTATTACGTCGTCTAATTCTACTTGGGCTTCTTTAGGAGACCCATTTTTGTTGAAGTTTTCAATGGAATCTCCAACCATCTTTCCTTTTTTTCTACATTCCAACATTAAATCAATAAAATCATTTCTATTCGATGGTTGATAATTTCTTTGTTTTTGGATATCAATAACAAGATCAATAATTTGATTTTCAAGTCGACTGAAAAATTTTATATTGTCACCGAGAAATGGAAATATATCCTTTACAAGTATTAATAAAGCTTCTCTAATTCCAAAATGAAAGATGTCAACTCCAAGTTTTCTGAAGGCAGAGTCTTCGTCATTCAAAGAGTCAGCATCCAGACCAAATCCACAAGCTCCTATAAAATCTGTGGTGTATCTTGCCATGAGGTCTCGCGCATCAATGGCTTGGCCCCTGAGTGCAGCGTTCAAAGTGCGAGTCTGTAATTTTTCGGCTCTCTCTGTAATGAGTGGAAACATTGCCTTCAATTTACCGCTGGTAAAGGCAGGAGTTATTCTTTGTCTTAATAAACGCCATAAGTCACCTTCTGCGAAGAACAAATTACGAAGAAGTGGTTCCAAAGTTTTGCCGGGCAACAGACCCCGTTTATAGAAGTAGTAGAAATCAGTGATTAGAACCCGCTTTATAATTTCTGGATCTCTAATAATTAGTCCTGGATTTGTTGATCTAAACACCCCCACCACCTTTTCGTTTGGGTATTTGAAGTACATATCTGAGGCTAATTGTGTAAAGCTTTTTCTTTGTAAATACATATCAGCAAATGATCCTAAGAAAAGCTTGGGTTTCATATATGTCACCCCTCTTTTTTTCCAATAATCAAACGTTCTTACATTATATAAGTAAAGAAGCACAAGACCTAAAACCACAATGACCAAATAAATCATATTGTACAAATCACACAAGCGTAATTATATTACTGACTTACAGACTTTTAATGTGCGTATATATTCAGACAGATTCTTATCTGAGAGAATTATTTTAATATCTAATCGTAACAGTAGACAAACCTGGTGAATAATAATCTAAATGGATCAAAGTCTGCCATGATTTCTATAATGTTTATTTCGATAAATTTACACCCCAAAATCGGAGGAATTCGAGATGTAAAGGGGAGCATCACCACGTTTATTTACGTAGCCTATATATTTTGTGCATTTAATTTCGTAAATATTTCCTCACGCAATTTCCTTCACCGTAGTGCTCGATGACAATAAGTATACGAAGGTTGTTTTTCGAACTGACTTGTGTACTGTACGAGTCGGGCTGGGCGGGGATCGAATCCAAGACCATTCGGTTATAGACCTAATTTGTACAGATAAGTACGAGGTGTCTTATACAAAACTAAATATCTGTTCTTTTATTATCTTTACTTTGTAATTACAAACTTATGATGTCCCAATGTTGGGTAAATGCTTCTTCTGTCGGTATGATATCTTTGATCTCCACTCGTAGTCAAGGTGTTAAGGTTATCGTACCACCTTGTTCTTGGCCGGTCTCTGTTTGCCGACGGAACGACTCAGTCACAATCGTTCCCAGGTCATCGCATACGCATACGAGAAACGCATTCAGCCCAGATAATTTAACTATGAGTGACGGTCGGGAAGGGTAGTTGCATTATTGCAACTAGACTTCAAAATCAGATAAACTACGCTTCAAAATCAGACAAGATAATAATTTACAAGTAATTTATTGCTCTGAATTAAAATTTTCGGCCATCCATCAATTTCATTTTTAATAAATTATACAAGAACGTGTTTACAATTTTATCAATGTATATTTAAACCTATTACAGTGATTACAAACGGATAGGTATTTTGCACCATAGTAATCAATAGTTAACCTACAGTTATGGCAAAGTTGATAAAGTGAATTCATCCGTTCTGAGAAGTTAAATAAAATAAAAATAAAAATAAATCAACAACTTTTCACACAAAACAAATTCAATACACGGATATAATTCAGACGTTTTTGTAATATTATTACAAACCTTTTAATTGCTCGCTATTAGCAATACCAACTTCACTTTATTCAAATAAAATAAGAACATGTATAGGAACATACAAGTTTTTGTAATAAAAAAAAATAGACAAATAAATCATGAAAAACTAACAGAATTAATTAAAATAATCTCCATTGAAAGTGATGGCTTAAAACATATATTGTTGTAATTAGATTTTTAACCGACTTCCAAAAAAGGAGGAGGTTATCAATTCGTCGCGATCCTTTATTTTTTTTTAATTATGTTCACCGATTATTCAAAGACTACTGGACCGATTTAAAAAATTCTTTTTAATTCGGTCCAGGCGTTGTTTTTTGTTTGTAAGGGTATACTTTCCAAGAGGTACCATGGAAATTTTATCATAATCGGTTGTGTAGTTTGGGGGTGAAGTCGGTTTTTAGTTTGAAAAATTATTTTTGTTTAATTCTTAAAGATAAGAGAAGACATAACAAAAGAAAATGATATCCATAAAAAAGATAAACCATCGGTAATAAAATTGAGCTATTCTGATATTTTTCCAAAAGCAAACTATATTTTATCCAAGTGTATTTATGTTTTGTTAACACTAATGGCACACAAATCAGTCATTTAATAAAAATATAAACACTAGTACTAGGTACTTCTGAGATCAACAAAGTAATCATCCATAAGCATAAAACCCATGACCAGCTCCGTGGCCACCAAAAAACAGTCCCGTTCCAAAGCCGCCATAAAATGTTCGAAATCTGTCCATAGCATCTTCCTCATTCTCTTTTTTGTCCATCATTGAACGAAACTGTGCTCTATGTTCATTATGAGCATGTCCATGTCCATGCAATGGTATGACTGACAAATCCTGTATTGAAAATTGGTTGTGATACGGATACGGTATCAGAAATGGAACAAATTGGGCTTGATGAGTGACGTTCGTTGCGCCGTGCGTCTGAGTAATGAACGACATCCTCGTATTTTCCTGTTGAGTTACATGGTTCTGGTGGTGTATGCTTGAGTGGAGTGGAATTACATGTAGATGCGTCGGCACTAGGTACTGATGTGATAATAGTGCTACGGGCAGATTTATGCCCTTATTCTTTCTGGTAATAGTTGCTTTTGACGCTATTATTTGGATATTCTGTGCATGGAGATTTGAGGTGAAAATTGATGCCTCGGGTCCATGATCGGGAATGGCAACTGGTAGAGCGTTGACATGCGTCTTGATATCTTGACCGCTTTGAAGTATACTAAGGTGTCCCTGAAGGTGTGTGACTATCAACAGAATTGCCAATTTTGAAATCATCTGAAACATAAAAACAAAGAGTTCTTATCGGGATGTGGGTGGAAATTTGACGTTTTATTGATAAAAGGCAACCATGACCTA
Organism: Acrobasis suavella; assembly: GCA_943193695.1. Taxonomy (NCBI): domain Eukaryota; kingdom Metazoa; phylum Arthropoda; class Insecta; order Lepidoptera; family Pyralidae; genus Acrobasis; species Acrobasis suavella. The sequence goes on from OW971943.1 coordinate 7,240,443, forward strand.
CTTACATATCTACTTTGCACTCAGAGATCGAATGTGATATGATAAATTAAAAAAAACGAAAATTTAAAAAAACAAAACCCAATACGGGAGACTTTTTGCGAAAAATTTTGTTAATATTTTTTTGCATCCCTACACAAGTATGAAACTTGCTGCATTTGGCTTGGACTTAAGTATATGAAAAGTTTTGGGACACAAAATTTCACCACTAAAATATTTTTGAAATCACCCCTACATACTACGTAAGTTTAACACCGCTCATGTTTGGAAAAAAAATTGTGTGAAAAGTTAAAGGAATAATAAAATCAATTTTCTCTTTAAAATATTTATTCCTTTTTTCTTTCTCGGAATATGAGTGGCAGTCCTCCGTCGATGCTTTGAACAATATCTGCTCTGGACTCCACTGATGGGAATCTCTTGGTTTCCGGCGCCGGTTCCACAGTGAAGCGGGACAGCACTGCAGCGAGGCCGGCCAGGGACTGCATTAGACCGAGACGTTCCCCTGAAATAAAGAAAAAAAATGGAGCCAGTGTAAAGGAACCAAAATCGAAAATATCTCTGTTATCGAAAAGACAAAAGCAGACATATCTCTTAAACTAGATAACAACAACAGTCAGGTAAAAAGGTGCAATTTTATATGTTACTGTACTTTTTTGTTTAATTTCAATATTTTGAAAAGAACGTTATGTGAATGGCGTTATCATGTATTAACTTACCTATGCATGATCGAGGGCCATCTCCAAATGGTAGGTACACGGATTTAGCTATATCGTTGAACTCGTCAGGTCCAAATCTTTCAGGCCTAAATACTTCTGGATTGGTCCAATACTGGGGGTCAGTGTGAAGAGCTTGCACTGGAATTATCACTCTAACATCCTTGTCTATTGGCACATTCAATTCTGGTATGGTGTATGGCTTAACACACGTTCTAATTAAATATCCCAGAGAAGGAAATAGTCTTAATGCCTCTTTAAATGTCCACTCTAGATATGTCATATCTTTAATGGCATCGTAACTTAATTTGTTATTATGATTATCTAATACAGTGTCAATTTCTTTTTGTACTTTCTTTTGAACTTCTGGATGGTATGCGAGCTGGTGTAATGTGTAACTTGTGGCAGACGAAGATGTTTCAAATCCAGCAGCAAAGAATACAAATACCTGTGCTGCCATTATCACGTCATCTAAATCTACTTGGGCTTCTTTAGGAGACCCATTTTTGTTGAAGTTTTCTATAGAATCTCCAACCATTTTCCCTTTTTTCTTACATTCCAACATTAAATCAATAAAATCGTTTCTATTGGATGGTTGATAATTTCTTTGTTTTTGAATATCAATGACAAGATCAATAATTTTATCTTTAAGACGCCCAAAAAATGTTACATTATCAGTAAAGGATGGAAATATATCTTTCACAAGTAACTTCAAATTTTCTCTAAGCCCGAAGTGAAAAATATCAACCCCAAGTTTTCTGAAAGCAGAATCTTCATCGTTTAAGGAGTCAGCATCCAGACCAAATCCACAAGCTCCTATAAAATCCGTCGTGTATCTTGCCATGAGGTCTCGCGCATCAATGGCTTTGCCCCTGAGTGCAGCATTTAAAGTGCGAGTCTGTAATTTTTCGGCTCTTTCTGTGATTAGTGGAAACATAGCCTTCAATTTACCGCTTGTAAAGGCAGGAGTTATTCTTTGTCTCAATAAACGCCATAAGTCACCTTCTGCGAAGAATAAATTACGAAGTATGGGTTCCAATGTTTTGCCTGGCATCACACCGCGTTTATAAAAGTGGTAAAAATCAGTGATTAGAATACGCTTTATAATTTCTGGATCCCTAATAATTAGTCCTGGATTTGTGGACCGGAACATCCCCACCACCTTTTCGTTTGGGTATTGGAAGTATACATGAGAAGCTAATTGTGTAACACTTTTTTTCTGTAAATACACATCTGCAGACGACCCAAAGAAAAGCTTTGGTTTTATATACGTCACTCCTCTTTTTTTCCAATAATCAAAATTTCTAACATTGTAGAAGTAGAGAGCTATAAGACCTACAAGCACAATTGCCAAGAAAATCATGTTGTATGTTATCAATGCACGGTCACCAAATTATAACTAAAGAATAAAATACTATATTTGTATTCAATAAGTCAGTATGTGATATAATTAATATCTTATCTTAATGATAAGAATATAAAACTATGCTTCTTTATCGTGGTATGGTATATATTTACAGTAGGAACTCAGTATTCTTCTTGACCTTATTCTACGTTCTAATATTAATGTTATGTTTAACAACAAGATTTTAAAATATGATTGATATGTTATACACAGTAACATAAATTAATGTTTTCAAGTTTATTTTTTATATTTTTTGTATACTGAAATGTGACCCCAAATCAAAAGACTCTATAGATACTTAGGTATTTCATATTTAAAATTGAATAAAAACAACTGAAAAATCTGACCATCTCAAAATTTTCCTATCAATGCAATGAGTAAAATCAAAGTCTAGGATAGGAAGACTCACGTAATAAGACTGCGGAAGCCAAAGCAGCTCCGATGCCGTCTAATGAAACTTTTCTCTTTGACGTGCGCTTGCCAGATCAGCCACAGCTTCGTTAGATTTTAGAATTTGAGAATATCATTTCTTCGATTTCATTTGATAATCCATGAAATGAAATACTATTTATTAGTTGAATTTTAATGACATAAAACATAATTTTCTAAAATCTTCAAAAATCACCATATTCGTTACTCGGTGAAGAAAAATTTGTCCGGCTATTAAAGGAAAAACATTGCTCTCGGCCAACTATTACTCGTCGAAGTGTAATTTTTACAGTAAACGATATACCTAGTTTAATTTAGCTCGCGTCAGAACCCCGCACCTTACGTTTAGATACCTATCGACGATAAATCTAATGCAAGCCAATTTCATTCTTATTTCTCTGGACCAACGATTTATATTATTGCAATTTCCATTGCACAGTGGCTGCTGCGCGCCTAGTAATAATCTTAATCTATCTTCTATCTCTATCTAAATATATATAACTCAAAGGTGACTGACTGACTGACATAGTGATCTATCAACGCACAGCCTGAACCACTGGACGGATCGGGCTGAAATTTGGCATGCAGGTAGATGTTATGTCGTAGGCATCCGCTAAGAAAGGATTTTGATCAATTCTACCCCCAAGGGGATAAAATAGGGGATGAAAGTTTGTATGAAACTTTGTCAATTTTAAACCGATCGGGCTGAGACTTTGCATGCATAAAGCTACTATGACGTTGACATCCCCTAAGAAAGTATTTTGATAAATTATACCCCTACGCGAGCGAAGCCGCGGGCTAAAGATAGTGTAGGTATATAGGAAAATATATACCTACATTATTTCTACAAAAAATAAGGATGCAATCGCGAGTACGAAAGGATCATGATGCTCTTGTTGGTGTCATGGTATGCAACTACACACCGTTTTGCAGATGCGAGGGGTGGTTGGTAAAAATTACCATATTACTACAACTGAGACACAATAAAAAACATAATTAAATAATAAGAAATTTTTCAATTCTTGTTTACATTGGGTACTTGGACTTTTTTGATAAATTTTATCACGAAGGGCAAAGTCCGGAGTCGTTTATTATTAGGTGATGAAATATAAAAATATAAATTGATTAGTTATATGTATGCATTAAGTGCTTAGTTATCTGCTCACATTGAAAATGAATATGATCAGGACAAGGGATATTATTTTGTGACGTTTTATTATCTTAAGAATACCAAATTATTCACCTTGTACCCAAAGTTTATTTTTTTAAATATTTCTTCTAGCTATAATGTCACTTGGATGAGAGCAGTTTAGAACTTTGGTGGCGACGACGATTCTCAGCAGTGGGCAGAAGGGTTGGGATGATGATGATGATGAGCAATAATGAAATATTCTGATTTGTTCATTGCAAAAATAATAAAATGGAAATATAATGTGTTTTTAATTTATTTTTAACCGACTTCAAAAAAAGGAGGTTATTAATATGTCGGAATCTTTTTTTAATGTATGTGCCTTGATTACTCGAAAGCGCTTAGCTAGACCAATCTGGAAAATACATTTTTTCCAGATTGGTCTAGCTAATAAATCAAAATCAGTCGTGTAGTTTGGTGGTGAAGTCGGTTTTTAGTTTGAAAAAAATATACAGTAGCATTTTATTTGTTAATATTAGGCAGGCATATCAAAGTGATACCATAAAACACAAACAAGGGTTGACATCCTTCACGATTTGTAAGGCTAGATCCCACGGGAAGTGATTAGTGTGGCGTTTGTGTCACTTTGTCACATCAAGAGCCCTGATAAATGTTACGGCCAAAAAAGAGAAAAGAAAAAGATTTTACGACTACGATTACTTTTATGACATATTCCTTTAAAAGTATACTTAAATTATTATTTTATTATTATTATTATTATTTCCTCTTGTATTTTACCTCAGTTTTCCTACATAATATACCTAAAGTGCTTTTACCATAGCACAAAAATTAAAGTACAAATGTCCGTGGGTCCGTCAGACCCAAGCTTTGTCTAACGAGAGTGTCATGATGGAGGAAAAAGGAGAAAAAAAAATGTGGTGGATTGCTAGCCGCATTGCCTATTTATCTGATAAATATAAATAAGAGAATAATCTGGTGCATTTTAAGTCATAGACCAGCATAGAAGTAATCTAATCAATTCTACATTGAAACCAACGTTTGTACTTAAGCTATGATATAAGATAAAAGTAAGGTCATCGACATCTGTTACGATGATCGCAAGTGGCCCACATCGCTCATTATTTTGGTTACGAAAGCTAGCTCTTGCAGCATAAGTACGACCTACACGCGATTGTATTTAGAACTTTCATTCTGCATCAATACATATTACAATGCTCGTCCAATGCTTCTTTTATTGCTTTTTTTAGAGGCCTTTGGTAGACCAAGGGCCTTCTCCCAATATAAGGAGGGTAACAGGTGGGTGATCATAGTATAGTATGTAATTTTTCAACACTAAAAAAAGACTTCACCCCCAAACTGCAAAACCAATTTTTATAAAATTTCTATGGCCTTATACAATTACCTGACGAGTATGCCCTTTCAAACAAGAATTTTTCATATTGGTCTAGTTAAGCGCTTTCGAGTAATTAAGGAACGTACATATAAAAAAGATTCCGACGAATTGATAAACTCTTTTTTGAAGTCGGTTAAGAATGAGGAACACAGTATATTTCCACTTTATAATTTTTGCAATGAACAAATCAGAATAATTTATTATTGCTTATCATCATCAACATCATCCCAGCCCTTCTCCCGCCCACTGCTGAGAATCGTCTAGGCGTAATAAAAATTCCAAATCAAAATTAACAAAAAAAAAAAGAAAAAATCTAACAGATTCCGACGAATTGATAACTTCCTTTTCGTCAGTTAAAATTGTTGAAAAGAGGGACGTTGCTATCCGTTCCCTGTTATCTTTACTTTCCTTGACCGTCTCTTACGACACCCATAGGGGAAAGAAAATTCGTATTCGACTCTGCCGTCCACCACACGGCAATGACATAAGAAAAGGCGAAAGTAGTAACCCTAAATTATGCATGATCATTAAAATAAGGTCCTACGATACGAGTGTTAACCATAAAATATTAAAAAGATTTACATGTTGTGGATTTGAGTATAAAAAAAAAAACTTTTAGGGCGCCGTTTAATAATATACTAAATACTTACTAAAAGTTCATACTATTAATCGTATCGTATAACAGCATGTTTGTAAAATGTGTAGAAATCAGAAACTCACCTTAGTGATTTTAAAAGTTTCATAAGCTCTAAACACACACAATATTTCTCTTCTCAGCACATGTTAATTATTCTAATAACATTCTTACAGGCACTAGTGAGTGGTACCTTCAACCGTATATTTTAAACTGCACTCTGTCTTAAGCCAACAAGTGTTGGCACCATACTGCTTTGGAGGCCACGAAATTAGCGACTTATAAATTTGTGAAAGTTGGACATGTCACTAAATACATGTAAAATTAATCAAAATTTGAATTTATGTTAAAAATATTTCCAAAAAGATGAGCTAGATTATCTAGAACTATGTCAGTGTTATTTATTAGGTAGAAGAGAACGGCATGAACGCAAATTATTCTTGAGGCATTATTTGGTATGCATTTTAAAGCTTAGGGTAATCTTAGCATGTTTCTTTTGTGGATATTATTTAAATACATTTGTTACAATACGATTGCTTACAAAAAAAAAAAGTTTTGTTCGAAACGTTATTATTATTACGCTTGAAGAAATTTAATTTCTAAACCAACTCGAACCGCGGTCCCAGTCACCGGATCCAAAATTATTAACATTTTTTTTCCACCAAGTAATAGTTAAAAGTAAAGTAAAAAGTACAGTCAATTAAAATTTTGTTCAAAGTAATAATACAAAATACCAAAACTGTTTGATTCTAAAATATCATTTATTTATACATACATAATATCACGCCTATTTCCCACAGGTAGTAGTAGTAGGCAGAGACTATGTACCTCCACTTGCTACGATCCTGACAAACCTCTTTCACTTCATCTACACTCAACAGTTATTTATTAGTAAAATTAAAATATTCAACACTTTGATTTCCATTTTAGTTAATTAAATTTACGTAGGTAGTAAAAATTACAGATAAATCATGCTATTAATAATCAAGAATTTACACAAGAAGTAAAAATATAAGAAAAAACTGGCCAAGTGCGAGTTAAACTCGCGTGGAGAGGGTTCCGTACAATATCAAAGATTTTTCGTAAGTAAACGTATTATATTGAGTGTTCCACTTTATTTTCAAAACTTAACATTGGAGTTAAAAAATATGTTCTCCCACACATTCCACCTGCAAATGTAAGTTGGTACGCACAATATTGAGTGATTTACCATGTTATTTTAATATCATGGACTTCTTATAGGTTTTCCTATAATCTATAAGGAGAAAACTAATTTCTGTATTTTTTTTAAAAATTTTAGGTTCAGTAGTTTCGGAGATAAGGGGGGGGGAATGGTCAATTTTCGTCTATTTTCTTGAATAACTCGGAAACTATTTATTTTAAAATTACAAAAAAATACATTTAAGATCTTCTCGACAAGACCTTTCATTTGATATGCCACACGATGCAGTTTTCAGAATTTTTTTTTTAATTTTCCCCTTCCCCCCCAAAAATGACCCCCCATATACAGATTTCATCTGCTCACGTCACACCTCTGTGTTTGGGTCACAGGAATTGATATGTGTACCAAATTTCAACTTAATCGGTCTAATAGATTCGGAGATAATTGACTGTAAGCGACGGACGGACAGACACACGAGTGATCCTATAAGGGTTCCGTTTTTGTATTCAGACGTACGGAACCCTAAAAGTATGTGATTTTTAAAAATAATGAATTTAGAGGTATTGTACAACACAGTCAACAACTACTGCCATAGCTTCATAAAATCAGTCTGAATGATTTTGGTTATCACATCTTTTTATTAAAATATTATAAAAATATACACACAAATTATAATGACAAATAATCAACATAGAGACACAACAACAAAGAGATAGTTAACTTGCCTGCTCGGTTAAATTACGTAATAACGTGCTAGGTTTTTCTATTACTAACTACATGGAATAAATTCTATTTTAAATCTTGAATAAAGAATATTGTCCACCAAAGCAAGTTGACACTGTCGGATGAGACGGTGACATATTCAGTGGCGGATTTACACATTTGACGTCAGTAGGCTATTTCATTTTTGCCGCTCTTAAGCTGCGTTCTATGAAATATCATAATAAGAGCACTCTTCTACCCATAGATTTATGAAGTAACAAAAAATTCTTGGTCTGTGCTTCTACCTTCTCGATTGCCGCGATGTACGAAAGGGGGGTGCAATGTGCAATTCGCCTCAAATTTGCTGCCCTGCGAAATGTGCCGCCAGTAGGCTTTCATATTTTGCCGCCTCTAAGCTGTGTTCACTGAAATATCATATATAGTAGCACCTTTTTACCTTCTCGATCGGAGAGGGTGCAATTGGCCTCAAATTTGCCGGACCCCCAAATGTGCCGCCTTAGGCTTAAGCCAACTCAGCCTATTGGTAAATTCGCCACTGGACATATTGGTAGGTAACATACTTGTTTTGAGTGGAAAATAAATTAATACACGTATTACAGTTAAGTCATTCGTGGTTTAAAATGAGACGGATAAGGTTGTGTACTGGCTCCACAACACATATCGGGTACAATACATGCAAGAAACGTCTCGAGAAAGGCCAACATAGCGCATTGAATGCAGTCTCCTTGGACAATAAAATTTGTATTCGATTGTATTGACAACTCACTTAACTGTACATTCCCACGCCGCATATTTAAATTACATTAAGTTTATCCGTAGATCAAATAAATGCTTTTAACCTACTTAGGTCATAAAATAAGAAAGATTTCTAGTTTCGATGTTTGTAACTCAAATACACAAAAACGGCTGAACAAATTGTAATGAAATGTCCGCCACGTCTCATTGGTCTTAACAGCTTCTTATACCTAAACATACAACATATATAGAATATACTTTATATATAAAAAAAAATTGAGGTATTATCTGATAACTGCCACGATCTCTAGGCGTGCTACGTCGCAAATAACGCTAGGGCTAAAGACTAGTTAAAAATAAATAAATACAGATAAAAAAATACATAACTCAACTGTGATCTTTTTACCGACTTCCTAAAAAGGAGGCGGTTATCAATTCTTCACGATCTTTTTTTTATGAATATTCCGTCTAGACCTTAATAAGGTCAGGACCAATTTGAAAAAAATATTTTGTTTGAAAGGGTATACTTGTCAGGTGGTTCAATAGAAATTTTATCAAAATCGGTTGTTTAGTTTGGGGGTGAAGTCGGTTTTTAGTTTTGGAAAATTATTAATAGGTCATCTCTATCCCCAAGAGTATCGTGAAGAGTGCTAGGTGCGTAGTGCTAAATTAAAATGCTCCTAATACGGTAAGGCGTAAGGCTATACATGTGACTGATTTTATAGTAAATTTAAAAGAATTTACTCTCAAAGTTCAGTGATATATATCACTTCACATTTATTTTGTATAGGAAACATTCGTTTTCTATTCTGTTGATCCCTGTCCTTATTCCGCATGCAATGAAAGAGGAAATGCAAATCGGAAGTGGGAGCGTAGAGACAGGGCTGGCAGAATCAAACACTCTTGAGTCACAGTTTTGTTGTCGCAGCAAACTTATTAGTAATTTGTGGTTTTGATACCAATATTCAAATGAATATTTGACTATTCTTGGTCTCCATGGATAACCAGATCCAATTCTTGGATAGTTTGATGTTCAAACGCTAGATGGCGTTCGGGACCCACAGTTTATACGTGCCTCCCGAAACACGGAATCATCTTTCTTTTCGATAATCAGGTGAGTCAAGCCTGCAATATCCTAAACAGAGTGGAAACAACTTTTCGCAAATTATGCTTCCCAGTGGGATTCGATCCCATGACCTCCAGGTCACAAGAATGCCCTGGTCACCGGACCACGGAGGCAGTCAATACATTGTTTAATGTTTATAAATATTTTAATTATTGATTTATAGCTATTTCGAAGAAAACCTATCGATACGTCCAAACGTTAGTTCTTAAAACATCCACTCATGACATGAAACACCGAAAGAAACTCATTAACACACACAACATTACGTTGCCTGAAATAAAATGATTTGAATCGAATAGTGTGTGCTGAACCTATTAATTACATCCTGATCTGTGATTGATATCAAAACTTCATTAAAAGTAAGTAAGAACACGTGGCTAGGTTCTAGTCTAATGATACTTAATTTGAGTCATTTCGACTCGATGAGAAGAAGTAAAAACACATTTTATTTAATATTTTTCATTTGCAATGCCCGTTTTCTAATTCTGATTACTTCGGCAAACAAACCCAAAAATATGTAATTTTTGTTACTATGAAGGTACATTTAAAGATGAAACAAATAAAAACTATGTGAACTGCATCATATAAATATTTATTACTTTGGCCATTTTCTAACGTATTTTTCATAACTTTTGGTTTGGAACTCATGAACTCCTCTGATACAGCCCTAGCAAAAACGATGCAACGGTTATTGAAAATAATGCATTCAGTTTTTGGATTCATTCCGGCTCACGTCCGGCCATATTTCAAGTTTGGTCGTTAGGGAATTGTAAAATATAGTATATGAGGCAATAAAGTAGATTAACTGTTAAATGTGAAACTGATAACAATGTTTGAATCACCATTGTTTAATTTTGAAGGCACAAAACGCTGTTTTATTATTTTCCTTAATATTTTTTTTTATCGTCACGGGTTCACTTTCCTTGGCTTAATTTTTCATTTAAATAAATAAATATATAGGGACAAATTACACTGATTGAGCGAGCCCCAAAGTAAGTTCGAGACTTGTATTATGGGACACTCAACGATGCCATATTTTATAATAAATACATATACAGATAAACATCCAAGATCCAGGACAATTTGAAAAACGCCATTTCCCAACTAGCCCTGACCGGGGATCGAACCCGGGACCTCTGGGTGGCGGACTAGCATGGTGACCACTACGCCACTGAGGTCGTCCACGAATAATAAATAAATAGCTATACAACGTGTAACGGAAAGGGAGTACCAACCCGAAAGGGAGTAAACATACTGATCAAATACCTACCGTGCCAAAATGTATGGAGGTGCAGATTTTTATAACGATTTCAGGGATGGTCCCGTAGTAAAAGTTGTTCACATTGATTAGTATGTTTACTCCCTTTCGGGTTGATACCCCCTTCCCGTTACATGTTGTATAAGGACATATTACACATATTGAGCTAGGCCCAAAGTAAGTTTTAAACTTGTGTATCAATTTCATAAAAGCCATTTTCCAACTTGCCTTGGCTCGGGATATCATGCAGCTTGTGATGTAAAACCCCTTTTCTGTGATGTACGAGTAAGTTGGTAGCTTGTTTACAGGTAGTATTAGGATCGTCGTCAAAGCAACATTTTGATTTCTTGCGTGTGTAATAAATATGATAAGATTTAATCGCATTACGAACTTAGTAGACTTTCTTAACATATTATCTCAAGATTATTTTCTTACCAATGATTCTTATCAAGTACTTACCTACTTGATTTTATTATAATTTATAAGTCACTTTTGGAAATCAAATGTTTTTAGTGATTAAATTTAGAATTAATAACCAGCCAAGTGCGTGTCGGGCCACGCGCAGTGCAAGGTTCCCTAGTTGCGAATGCCGACTTTGAGTTCACGTGACTAAAAACGTTTTAAAAAAACTAGTTTACCATTGAATTTGTATGGAATTTTCCTTTACCGAGTAATATTTAATAATAATCATTTATTTCGGTCATTGTACAACCATATTATTGTTAGTAAAAAAAAAGCCTAGTGTTAGTAGTGCGTTCATTCAAAATACTTATTAAATATATAAATTAAATTAATCAAGATTACAAAAATATTTACAATTAGTACAATTACACACTAAATTAATTTAAGTATCTGGTGTGCACACCCCCGGGGATCCCCTTCACGTCACAGTGCATACGGGTCCAGTGCCACTGGATTGGACAATCCGGCTTATCAGTGATTACTTTCAGAATGCTGTTATGGCTCCCACGAATTCTGCGCCTGAAAGAAGCCGTTCTTTTGCGCAATATGCCAAAGAAATCGTCAGTACGCGCCCCAGCAAAGATCAATGGTGATCACAGCTCACAATATTTTTGAAAGACCTATTCAACTATATACTACACGGTGGGACAAAAAAAAAATAACTCCCACTTTACACTATAAATGAGCTACCCTAATTTTTTTTTATTATATACATAGGTACCTATTTTAAATAACAGTTTTCTAGTACTAATAGTCTCTGAGTAAACAGACAAAGAAACAGTCAGTCAGACAGCCATGGCGGAACTATAAGGGTTCCTTGTTTACTATGGAACCCTAAAAAGGTATGAAAATGGCAAAAGAGTTAGCCATTAAAGGATTCTGACCTACATAACTAGCCAAAATTTAATCGGCCCAAGAATGGCAAGGTCAGATAGGTTTGAAAGGAAGGCCTTCCGATTTACATACGCAGGGTTATTCACGAATTAAGACAATAAAGAGTCTTTTGTTTCACTAACTGGACATACATACAGTTGCTTACCTGTGTTATATTCCCAAAACAATGCCAGTTAGAAAATAAAAGCATGTAGAAGTAACGTAACTACAAAGTCTCTCTCAAACTTTGGACGAACAAAGAGGCTCTTTGAATAGCTACACAAGTTGTTGCTAAATATGTTTTACATATATGTTTTACATATTATATTAAATGTATAAGCCGAAATTGCATAATAGGGAAGTGGACTAGATAAAAAAATATATTATTTTATACAGTCCGTCAACTAGATTATCCAAAAATTAAGGAATCCTATTTTTTCGTTGAGCATAGTAGTAAAAATTCACAAAGATACATCACTTCGAAGTTTCGGAGTGGGGGTGATTTATTTACTTCACCTTTGGCTAAAAATTGTAGCTGATCGTGAAGTCATGCGAATAAAAATGCGTTGTATCTTCGTCGTTATTTGCTAATCAGAGAAAATAATAAATAATTATAATTTTTCATCATTTTAGGTCGCTATAACAACAAATACTGAAAACAGAATAAAATACATGTTTAAGGGTTCCCACACAATAAACCAAAACCAATATTTTTTTGGTCGTTTTTTGCTTGATATTAATAACGGCAACAGGTAGACACTTGAAATATTCACAGAATATTTGATTGTATATTCACTTTAATTTTTTTTTATTTAATTGTGCTCCCGTACAACAAATTTGATTTTTTTATAGATAATTGAACGGAACCCTTCGTGCGCGAGTCCGACTCAGACTTGGCCGGTTATTTAGAAATGATGTCACAATAATTGGACACAGATGTGACCAGATCTGAACGTCCGGTTACAGAATAGCCCTCTTAAGATTAACATTATGCTGACGACGGAACCATGTCTGCCCCAAACTGAACCCGGAACAAAGGGACGCTTAGGGTAGGTAATCGTTGTACCTTATATTTTATTTTGATGTTTACGCAGTAGGTTTGGGTGCTATTGGAAAAATATACATTATTTTATTTATCAAAGGTATAAATGAATATGTAAAGTGCTTTTGCTTCTTTGAACCAAAGAACAACAAAAAATATTTTGTATTCTGAGAGCGCTAAAGAAAGAAATAGCAGGAGCCATGTCGTACAGACCTTACCCAGTAAAAAAATTCTTGGTCTATGGTACAGACGGTATAAAGTGCTAACGAGTAAGATTGAAGACTGAGAAGTTTGCCGTATACTTCACCGACAAGAGCCAGCTCTTAAATAGAAGAGAGGGAGAAGAACAGAGAGAGAAACTTTTGCACATATAGTTTTGTACCTAGATACAAGTTTATTTGCCAAGCAAGTAAAAAAAAAAACCCCGACTTTCCATAGTACATATGATATAATTAGTATTATGTTATGATTTAGTAGGGTTTTTGTAGAGGTAGTGGCGCTATCTATTGTTTCTTAATATAATTAACTAGAATTGTATTGGAATGGAAACCTAGATAGCGCCATCTAGATATAAACCATGGTTTAGATTGTGATAAAGAGCTGATTTCTCTTCAAACTGCTGGATCGATTTTTACCAAACATAGCTAAGAACCAAGGAATCGTACTTTCACGTAAAAAAAACTGTATCGAAATCCATTCCTCCGTTCGAGAGCTACGATGCCACATACAGACAGAGGTCAGCGTTAAACTTATAACACCCCTCTATTTGTCCTCGGGGGTTAAAATGACAATGCAATACAAATGATGTCATAGAATTTCGAAATTTAGTAAAAATGACGAAAACTTTTTGTGTTAATTACTTTAAAATTATATCTTTTAAAACAAGCTTTTATCTAAAACAATGAACTTAAAACTTTGAAGGGCTCCTCTTGACCAATCAAACAAGTCCACACTCGTTTCATTGCAGGTTGCGTCGTTTTATTGCAGGGTTCCTATGGCCACCTTCCGACTCCATCAATTGTCACGCGATATATTATACGTATGCGTGCCAAATTTCAGCTCAGTCGGAAACCGGGACGTAGGTCAAATTTAACTTAAGCAAGATTTAATTGAAATGAAACTAAACAAAAGCTTGTAATAAAGGATAAAAGTTTGTACAAAATTGTTCCTTTTTTTAAAGTTTATATGTTTTTTAATTTTTAGACCAACCTAAACGTAAGTCATTGATACAACTTTCAACGTCTGATCGTGCTGTCCATTAATAAGTATAAATAAATTCTTTATCTATGCAAATTCAATGCGACTTATAAATCACGGTCGAAATTTTTCTCGATCAAGGTGAAAGTACGTGTGGCCAAGTTAGAATATGGCAAGGTCAACAAACAGAAATGTAAAGCGATCCTTTCTTGTGACTAGTGATAGACTTGCTACTTTTAGCATTTCTGACCATAAGTGGGGTGGCCAAAGCTTGTGTAAAAGTTTCTTCTTTTTTTTTTAAATAGCTGAAAAGAAAATTTTCGTCATTTTCTAGCTTTTACTTCGTAGCATCTATATGCTTCGCGTTTACTATTTAATATAAATGGGTAAGACCAAACCGCTTCCGATCGGTCATTTTGGCCATCCTTGGGGGAGGCCTGTGTCCAGCAGGGTACTTCGTGTGGTCGATATTATGATGATATTGATACGTAAAAACATCCCACAGGAAGTACCCCATTTTAAAATTTATTTAAGGATCTGCCATGGTTAGTATTTTACTACAAAATTGATTATCAAAGAAATCATGGTGAAAATAATCTAAAACAAATAGCATTCTTCTTACACGATGTAAATGCGAAAAAGGAATAACTACCTAATAAATCTCTTTACTCGAAATGTCGTCGAAAGCGACGAAGTTACCATAGTCTCTAACAGACTGAAGAACTGCAGTGGATGCTCAGCTGTCAAATTTCACCAATAAAAGTGTTTACACATTAGAAAATGCTTTTGCTTGGTGATATTTTTGCTGCTGACTGTACACACTTTTTTACAACTCACTTTATATAACTCAAAATCACTCGATATCCCATTTTGCTGGTCTAAAATATAATGTATATAAATGATGTAAAAATAGCAAGTCTACTAAATCTCTTAATTAACTTAAACATACTATATGTGACATGTGCCATAAAGCGGGCCACACATTGTCTTCGCACCATTGTTCTGGAGACACGGGTTGCGTACAATTAACATTAAAATTATATTATAATCACAAACCGAGCTTTTATAGGCCTGTTTATGTAACAGCTCCATTCCATAACAGATTATATTTTGAAATAGGTAAACATTCTCAGTACCTGCCTATATATAAATCTACTACCTAAAGAACAATTATGATTTATGACCTACTGAACACCTACGTAAATACTAAGCTAAAACATAATTGTTTAGGGTTCCGTAGTAAACAAGGAACCGTTATAGTTTCGCCATGTCTGTCTGTCTGTCTGTCCATCCGCGGTTTTACTTAGCGACTATAAGTACTAGAAAGCTATGATTTGGCATGGATATGTATATTAATTATGCGGAAAAAGTGGTAAAATAAAATACCGAAAAATTTTTTTTGGCGTCTCACCCATACAAGTAAAGTGAAAAGACATTTTTTTTTCTCGACTAACCAGGCATGTGTGGTATCGTTGAATAAGTCTTTCAAAAATGAGCTTGTTAACACCGTTGTTCAATTTAGGGATCCGTTTTTGAAATATTTGGTTTTAAAGTGAACATTTTTGTTAGAGTCAAGTGTCCCCCCAAATAGCTAAACGGTTATATATGGACACGTAAAAAAAATCACAGCTATAGTATATATAACGAACTTTAAAGGAAAACTATCAGAGCTAAGCAGGGTTTACAAATTAAAAAGTTATAGGCGATCATCCTATAAAATGTACTCGGAAAAGGAAAATTTCGTACAAATTCAATAGAAAATTAGTTTTAAGACGTTTTCAGTGGCATGAATTTAAAGTTCGCATTCGTAACTACGGAACTCTACACTGTGCGTGGCCCGACACGCACTTGGACAATTATTTTTAATAATATGTCATCATCATGTATATTTAAGAGCTATGCTCTTGTCGGTGGCGTATGAGTCTTCAGCCATTTGTCTCTCTCGTTCACCAGTTGTTTTATTTCTCTATTTGCCATATCTGTTTCATATGAGCTATGCCTCGGTCTAATAATATGTGTACGGAAATAGTATAAATGTATTGAATTCAGCCGCTGTTAGTTAGTTAAATAGTTATCTCTTTAGGTTACAAAAAAATAAATAAAAAATAAATAGGAACGGACTTAAGAAAAAATATTATAAATTAGTACAAGGGCGGGCTTTATAGCTGTTACCCGCGGCTTCCCTTGCGTGAATTTAGGTTTTACCGAATCCTATCTTCAATAACCGAGCAAAATGAAACCGATGATCTTCCTTTTTATAGTTTTTTGATTCCCACAATTCAGCTGGTAACTTTTATGTAAAGGTTATTGGGGGAAAAAATATACCTATGTAAATTTTTAACAGTTTATTACAAGCAAAGGAAGGGGTCTCTTCCAATATTGATATTAGCTGTTGTTATGCAGCTACGGCAGCGGTACCTAATAAGCACAAATAAACTATTACATTCATATAGATATCTTAAAATTTAATGTTGTATAGGTACCTTTTTAAGAACTAAAATAAAGATTTACGTGACACGACTGTCCTACTGAACTTCAAAACATCGATACACTTGAATGAAGTTACTGATCATCAATATTAAGACAGATATAGTTTTATCCCAAACCTACCGAACAGAGCCTAGAGTCGAGATTTCAATTGTGTTTCTGTTACGATTCAGAAGTTTCAGACATTTCCTAGAATCCATCGGATCTCAGCCTCAATTATAATGTTCACTTCTGCAAATAATGTTGAAAATATTTAATTATTTGAGTTATGGAGACTGGTGGGCCTAGGATGTTTTGGTTTGCTTATTATGTTCAGTCGATTTCCTCCTCATATGCTAATTCATTTAAAAGACTCCATGTTTCATTGTAAGAAAATTGGCGATATTCACTTATGCACTTTGTTACCGACGGAAACCAGTACGGTATTTTTTCCGAGTTCCTTTGCTCAGCTGGTAGCGGTGGACTGTAACTGCGTTCACAATAAAACACTTCTTCCTTAGTTGCTTCTTTATTCGAAAGCAATCACAATGATACTAAACTGCATCTTGCATACAACGCTAATTTTATTTATACATTTGGGTTGCTCTGTGTCAACCAACGCTACATACCGGGAAAAATACTTATACGCACAGTTCAAAACTCATTAACTCACTTGTACATAAATAACAGAAAGGCACCCTATTTACATCTGTCCCTATATCATATTACTTTATTTAAACTAAATATAAAAACAAAAAAAAATATATAAATAAATATATAGGGACAAATTACACTGATTATGCTAGCCTCAAAGTAAGTTCAAGACTTGTGTTATGGGATACTAACTCTACGATACTATATATTTCTCTATTTAAACTTATACATTTTACATAGGCTATATGCCATAACTTATAATATATACTAAGAAAATCAAATTTTTATTATAATTATGTATTTAAAAAATATACTGGCTAGCTATTTTGTCAGCAACAAACTTATTACAAATTGTTTTAAGTATTCCAAAATTTATAAAAGTTGAAGCTTTATTTACGATGATTTTTTTACTTTCGTGTAACATGTGTTCTTTTTTATCGTTCGTGTAAATAATTTTACCAATTACCACGCATCACCCTTACTAACTCGTTGGGGTAGCAGCGACCGGTGGTTGGAGAATCTGGCCAAGGAAAGCTGTCATTGAAAAACCACGACAAATTTAAAAGTACCCATATTTTATCAATACATATAATAAAATCGTAACTCGCACTTGGCCGGTAACTTTAAATCATCATTGCATAACAAAAGTTTTAGCCAATGCAACGGAATAGTTACATTATAGCAATTTTTCAAATAATTTTTTTGACTTGATTCTTAAAATTGATATAACTTTTTTTATTAATGAACGGATTTAAATGAAGCAAACACTAAATGAAATGAAGCTTATCTAAATACATTAGTTAAAACCGCAACTGAATCGGTGCAGCCGTTTCTGAGATTAGCATGCACAAACACACAGACAAACAGACAAAAATTCTAAAAATCATTGTTTTGTATTCTATTTTGTGGATAAAAGCCCCCAACAATATTTTTCTCATTTATCTTCCATGTACAGAAAGCGATCGGTTACGATTTTATTATATGTATTGATGATAAAATATGAGTTTTTTTAAATTTGTTGTGGTTTTTCAATGACAGCTTTCCTTGGCCAGACTCTATGGACATTTACTCGGACCGTCGGTCGCTGCTACCCCAACGAGTTAATAAGGGTGATACGTGGTACCGCAGTGGCAGTGATATGGTGACCCAGCCTCTGCGGCGCGTGCGGAAACGCTTAAAATGGTAAAATTATTTGAAAATATAAAATTATTGTCCTTTGCTAGGCGGGAGATGAAAGTCGATAAATAAGCGTTCCTACTTTAAATCCCGGCGGATGACGGCGTTTCACAAGTAACGTGGAGCCCCATCGGCCCCTAAAATATAGGTTTTCTTAAGTGCAATTTCATCCGTCCATAGCGGGAAGCTAGAGAAAATACTGGGTAGAGCTTCCACCGGGCCATCTTTGCTTTCGTCACCAAAGTAGTACCTATAGGCGGTGGCAGTACTCCGCTAAAGACAGCTAAAACTGGGCTGTGCGGGCTGCTGCCGAATGACGGAGGGTGAATTAAGTACTCACAAAGACACTGCCTATGCAGAAGCATTCAGTTTTTGAGCCGTACCGGATCTAGAATTAATTGAAGACGATAAGTCCCGTAATAATAGGTTGGGGAAAAAGACTTTTCGCATTTTATATGAAAATTCAAAGTATTTTTAAATATAGTGTATTTACATTTAACTAAAGTATGGAGGTACCATTTTGTTCGATAACTTTTTGCCATCTTATAGGTAGGGACATGATCCCATTGCTATAGAAATTTTGGTGCTTCTGATCAAAAAACTGCGTCAAATAGTTTTGGCAGTCCTCTCGTGATGTTAACCTGACACTGCCTAAAGAATTCTGAAGAGACCGAAACAGGTGGAAATTTGAAGGTGCCAGGTCAGGACTATACGGCGGATGCATTAAAACCTCCCAGCCAAACTCTCTTAATTTTTGCTGAGTGGTTAAAGATGTGTGAGGTCTAGCGTTATCATGATGAAAAACCAAACCCCTTCTGTTGATTAATTCCGGCCGATTTCTCTCAACTTCTTGGTTTAATCTTATCAGTTGTTCGCAGTAGAGTTCTGAATCGATGGTCCTGCCTGGTAATGATTGCTCATAATGAATAATGCCCTTCCAATCCCACCACACACACAGCATCACCTTGTTGCGAGTTAACCCGGGTTTCGCCACAGTCTGTGAAGCCTGACCGGCATTTGACCATGACCTTTTTCGCACGTTCTTGTCGTACGTGATCCACTTTTCATCACCAGTTATCAATTTCTTCAAAAATGGTTCGGTCTCATTACCTACGTCGTAATAAAGAATCACAAATGAGTACACGGTTCATTAGGTTTCTTTCAGAGAGCTCGTGAGGTACCCAAATATCGAGCTTTTTTGTGTACCCATTTTTTTTCAAATCGCCTAAACTGTTTTGTGGTCAATTTCCAGTTCTTCAGATACGTCGTAACTACTGATATGCCGATCTTGCTCCACTTTTTCAAAAATAGCATCCATTTTATCCGTAACAGGGCGACCAGAGCGACGTGCATCTTTGACATCAAAATTTCCGGATTGAAAACGCTTAAACCAAATTTGTGCTACTCTCACAGACACTGCACTAAGTCCATAAACATCGCAAATTTATTTCGCAGCTTGCGTTGCATTTTTACCTTTTTGGTAGTAAAATTTTAAAATGTATCTAATTTCTTCATTAGATTCACTCATCTTGACGGTAAGAAAAATAAATGAAAATCACGCATTTTCCTAATTTGAATTTGGAATTATCTTCTTTAAAATTTAAACTTTTAAATGATACCAAAACCAGCCAAGTACAAATAGTATAGCCAAAGTGGTTTTATTACAAGTTCATAAATACTATATGCGAAAAGACTTTTTTCCTAACCTAATACTTAGTAATAACAGTATGAAATCTGTTTAAGATGAAGTTTTCGGGGTCCAGTGCTGCCCTCATTTCAAATAAATCATTTGAAAGGTCACGGAGATATCATTTCAAATTTTGTTTTGATCAGACCCTAAATAACCCTTCAAACTATTTTATGAACTTCGGTATATAGTTTAAAGTGAGAACGTGAAGCTTTTCTACGCACATAAGAGAAAAACGGCCACTTTTGGCTAATGTGCAAAACAAACAAAAATGGGAAGTTTAGTGTGTACTTTCTTGTTGATAACCTACTTACGTCCAAATTATAGCATTATAAATACCATATTACCGTATTAGGCTTCTACAATACCTTTATAAATCATCACTATTCTACCTGTATGCTTTAAAAAAATCGAGCCCGCTATTGAAACATGTACAATACTACCGCAAATCATTGGTAAATATGTCACTTAAAGTAAGAGGACAAAATGTAGTGAGAACAGACTGGACAATAGGCATATAATGATTAAGTGATGTAAGAACCTATAAAGCGGAACTCAGTACAAACCTTTTTTGTTGTGCCTAATGTTTTGAATAGAAGTTAGATCCTTCCTGATCTTAGACACCAACAAACAAGATTTAAGTCCCATATATATATAATATTTATTAATATATTAGTCATGTGTTCAAGTCACATAATGCACTCATTCTTGACTTGCTTATAAGTCGATGTTTAATATGTTAGGCAATGTTATATGAAGTCAACATGGCGACTTTTTTCTTGTAATTATGTCATTTATTGAAGCATTGACTAATGAAGAAATCTTGATTTCGGCACTTGTGAGTACCTAATTAATTCTGTACCTATAGTTGTATAATGTTGACACCGTGACTTTTTTCTTGTAAACAATATGTTTTGCCATTTATATAATAAATGGCAAAACATATTGTTTGCATTTTGTCAGTTGTTTCAGTTTGCATTACCTATTAAAGAAATCTCAATTTCGGCGCTTTAGAGTAAATACCAAAATTTATTATTAATATAACATAGAAAAATAAATTTACTTATCAATTTATCTACGTTTTTATTATACTATTCCGTAGATGAATTATTTCGTAAAAAAGTGTCAATGGCGCACATTGGTTTCTTTAAACGTCCAACATTCAATAGAAGCAATTTCCGCTTTTTTGTACTGGGTTTATATCGAAGCCTGGAGACTTGTCTCGGGGGCTTTGTCTTCTCCTTAAATCATGTAACTCAATTACCATCTTATTGCTTTTGATAGACATTAATTCTTATCAATCATGTTTAAATAAAGTCATCTGTCAATTAATTCAATCTTCAGCGGATTAGTGTCAAAATATTTTAAAAGCAAACTTTACATGCAAAACTTCAGTTATTTCTTTGCTTAAGTTTTTATTATGTTTATATTATATAAACAGAATGTTTAAAATCTTACCTTGCATCTTTTTTTTATGCACCAAATGCTACAGCGTAGAAATTAATAGTATCAGTAAGCTTCAAGTCAAAAGATTAAGACTCTTAAATTGAGAGGCATTTCACATTTGGTTGGCTGTCTCGCTCGCACAATCAAAACCCTTTAAATATTATTAAAAAACGTGTCAATTGTGTAGATATTATGGAACAAGTGAAAAAAATGGTCATTTTTCATAATGTCCGGGCATTATGACAAGCTACTGCGGGGTAAGTAATAAATTGTAATTTGAACTTACTTTTTTATCACATTGCCGGGACCTGCACGGGAAGATCTGTCTATCGACCAAGTGACGAAAGCGACTAATTTGGCTACCCCGAATTATGAAGTGCAGGTCCTGTAGATAGGTTATGGTGCAGCACCATAATCTAAGTTACATAACCTGTGTGGTTCTGGAAGAACACTGTTGACGGCTAGGGGTTGAACCAAGGGCCACTCCCGCCATACCATAACCTATACTACATGATATGGGTGGTCTACATGAGTCTGCAATAACGAGTCTGCTTTGGCGGCTATTCTGCTCCATAAATGATAAGCATTATAATAATGCCCAGATGGTTTGATCAATTTGATCGTTGTTACACTGCCAACTCAATTTGGCCAGTTTTTCAAACTAACTTGATCGAAACTATAAAAGTTAGTGTAGTAACATTTTTAAAAAGACAGCTAACAAAATGTGAAATTCCTCTTAAGTTACAAGTAAAAATGTTTCTTGTATTGATATTTCAAGTTAAACCTTTGAAATTCTTTAACTATCTTAAAACTACAAAAGGCGAAGCCACTTTTAAAAACTTTAATGGGAATCGAACTTGTGAATTTCAGCAAAATCGATGAAGCGATTTTTCAGCATACAGTCCTTGCGATCGTGATAAACCTTATATTGTGTATTGTATTCGGGAAAGTTTCTTAATAAAATCTCACGGGAGAGTTTTAAAGCTTTGAATAAAAATTTAAAATGAAGCTTGTTGGACTTTTCCCTCTTGACATGTAGTTATTTTTAGATTTTTGTAAAACTGTAAGTACCTTTATTAAGTATCTACTAATCTGTATAAACTACAAGCTTTTGAAAGTACTTATTTTGATCATTAATTATTTTGTAATGAAAAAAAATCTGAACTTAAGTAGAAATTTATCACATCTTATATTTTACCAATCTGTGTGTCTTGTGTTTGTCTTGCTATTTCAAAAGCAGAATATCGCTTTTCTTTTTTTTTTCACTAGCTTATCATAAATTAATATTAATTATATAGGTATACCTACATAAATAGTGTAAAATAGGCAATAAGGGTTTTTAATGAGCACATATAAACATGTTTTAAGATAACTATTCCCTTTTGATAAAGGAAACGCCTACCTAGTTATAATAGCAAAGTTACATAGTAGTGCGTCTTCTTTCGTAAATTAAGCATAAAAGTATATAAAGGTAAAAATATATTATAGATAGGAAATCAATCTTATTTCCCAAAGTTAATTCCACGTAACCAAATATTCGGTTGATAGGTACTTAGTGCTTATGGCCATTACGAACAAAGACACCACCTTAAATTTATGAGCTCTGGATCCCACGGTAACGATTTCATTAGTGCCTGTTTATATTGCTTCACCAAAGCACTAAGTATTATCACTCGAGTTTATCTTGAAGAGTTTTTCCAGGGATCTTAATTAAGAGGATACCTGAATTTTCCGGGGTCCAGTGCTGCCCCCATTTGAATTAAATCATTTAAAAGGAAACGGAGATATAATATAAAATTTTGTCTTGACCAGGCTCTAGATAATCCT
Organism: Acrobasis suavella; assembly: GCA_943193695.1. Taxonomy (NCBI): domain Eukaryota; kingdom Metazoa; phylum Arthropoda; class Insecta; order Lepidoptera; family Pyralidae; genus Acrobasis; species Acrobasis suavella. Next base: position 7,263,998 of record OW971943.1, read on the forward strand.
TTAAACTATTTTATGAACTACTGCTTACAGTTTGAAGTGAGAACGTGAAGCCTTTCTACTCACAATTGCGAAAAACGGCCACTTTTGGCGCATGTGCGTAGATAAGCTTCACGTTCTCACTTTAAACTGTAAAGAGTAGTTCATAAAATATTTTGAAGGGTTATTTAGATAGGAAATCAATCTTATTATAGATAGGAAATCAATAGAGCCTGGTCAAGATAAAATTTTAAATTATGTCTCCGTTTCCTTTTAAATGATTTAATTCAAATGGGGGCAGCACTGAACCCCGGAAAATTCAGGTAGTCCCTTAAGCTAAGCTGCAAAGCGCGTACTTAGTTATGCTATATTAGGTACTTCATTGCAAAGATGTCTGGGTGCGAGCGAAATCTGTACGAGTTCGCTTGCTTAGTTTCTATAGCTTAATGCCTTACAAATACCTACAGTCTTATTTATAGACTAAAGGCCCATTGAGACAGTGCAAGTTTGTAGCTTGTTGCAAACCATATTATTGAAGTTATAGATAACTTGCACGGTTTTAATGAAGCGTCAGCCTTACAAATCATTTATTGCTTTAATAAATAGTATGCAACAGACAAGAAATTTGCACCGTCTAAATGAGCCTTAATGCATGGAAAAGATCTCTGTGCTTTGTCACCATCCATCTTTGTAATGAAAAGACGTTGATCGATATTGTTACTGCTGTTAAGGAATGACAGATCTTGAAAGAATCTATAACATCTGTGAGTTAAGTTTGTTATTCTTAAGACCATGTTTTATTTTAGTTTCCTCTTCTCATTTAAGAGCTAAGCGCGCTATTGTCAGTGGAGGTTTTATATTTCTCTTAACTAAAATAATATGTTTCTCTGTAGATTCCTGAACATTCGAGATACACTAGCACCTATTAAGGCCACTTTGAACAAAGACACCAGCTTAACTTTATGAGCGCCGGCTCCCCATGCGAGTGTAACGACTTCATTAGTGCCTGTTTATGATGCTGTACTTCTTATTAACGTTTTAGTTTATCCCGGAAAAATCTTTTCGAGTATTTCGATAGACTAACACAGATTAAAGCTTAATTAACACATGGTGAAAATCTTTCGGCCTATCTTTATGCGCATCTCCAGGATGTCATTTTCATTTAATTTATTTTACAAAACTGGCACCAAAGACTAATTTTCATTTATTTGTTCCGATATGGAAAGGTTGCAATTAAAACAAATTTTAAAACGTTTATTAGAAAAATTATTCCCCTATTTTCGACACCCTTTTCAAAACGCTACCTCTGTAATCTTAAATTTATTACAAGGATTAAATAAGAGGCAAAGTGTATATCTTATAATTTATTGGTAAAATTTCTTACAAAAATAAAGATTAATATGGCATCACAGTTAATTGTTACAGTACTCGCAGCACCTCAACATCTTTTATTATTTACAATGAATCAACTAGATACCTAAGCTAAAAAGTTTCTTAACATCAACTTTATTTTGACTAAAAAGTTCAATAATTTGAACACGTATGCCAAAAGCGCGCACTCGTCACATTACCATATTGCTGCAAACTTGTAAAAAAATCTGAAAATGTGGACAGCTGCCTAAAAAATAAATGGCGAGAACGGCACGTTCGACTCCATTCAATGTGATTCCTTATGAATACTTAATTTCTGTGAGACTCGCACAGAGAAATCCATCGTTGATGAAAAGAAACTGTTCAAATCATAGTACTTAACGTTGGGGACTGTATTTAGGACCAAAGATGCTCTGTGCTTGTTTACCAAAATACTGAACAGGGGGGAAAGTTGGTGACACAGCCAAAGGCTGTGCTACATATCCCGGGTTGGGAATTATAAGCTGTTGCTGGGGATAGACTTGCTGTTGTACTGGTTGTAACTGTAACGTAGCTCCAGGCCTGAAGTAAGAAATAGGTCTTGGAGATTTAGAAGACGCGGCTACGAGATTTTCATTACCCTCTGGTTTTACCTGCGTATTAAACGGCTGAGATCTGAACTGCAGCGTGATGCGAGGTTGTTGGTACTGCACTGGTTGGTAAGATTGTTGAGATTGCTGTTTCGGTTGGAAGGTGGGCGCAGGCTGGCTTTGAGAGAAACTCGCGTAGCTGACCGCTCCTTGAGGTTGGTTGTGAGATTGTAATTGTGTGCTAGGTTTCTGAAAAGGTTACAAAAACAACATTTAAATAATGAAAATTACTTAGTTTAATACGAGTAGATCATAATTCAGACATATGCGAGGAGGTCAAACATAAACCCGACTGGTTGTACGGGGTCATGCTAACACAAAAAGAAAACAAAAAAATTTATAGAGAAAATTCCGCGTAAATGAAACTTGTAAAAAAACGATAATTACCTGTTGCTGCTGCTGGAGTTCCTGCTCTTTCACTACAATTTGTTGCTGTTCTGGTTGTGGTTGTGGCTGCTGGGGCTGTTGGACGATTTGTTGGGGTTGTTGGACGATTTGTTGTGGCTTCTGAACAATCTGCAGATTCTGTTGGCCATGGTTTGCGGCCTGGGTATACACTATTCCAGGTTGTTGCTGTGTTATTTGCACTGGGACTGGGATCAGATGCTGTGGAGCTTGGAGGTAAGGTAACTGTATTTGATTCCTCAAATAAAGTCCTGGTGCAGGATGAGGTGGACTTTGGAGATACTGGATAGGTGTATACTGCACCGGTACTTGGAATTGTGGTTGATATGAATGTGGTTGATAGTTTTGAGAATAAATTTGGGGAATTGGCTGCTGAAGTGGTTGAGGTTGCGGTAGTTGTTGTGGGTAGAATGATAAAGGCTGTGGTTGGACCAATATTTGCTGTTGATACGGAGGTTGGTAGTTAGGTATTCTTGAGATTACTTCCTTCAGGGCTGGGGATGGTGATGCAATTGGTATAGCGTTTTGTTGCGGCTGGTATGAGATCTTGTGCTCCGAGTACGCTAGTTGAGATGGAACTGGTGCTGATATCTGGTACGTTGTAGGGTGGCCTGGCTGTGAAACAAAAATATTCAGATTCATTTAATAGCTAATTGGACAAGTCATACATATAAACTTTGCCAAGAAAAAAATTAAGGCAAAATAAAAAAAAAATTTTTCAATGCTCAAAATGTAGTTATCTTTAAATCCATTGACATGAAAAAATTACAGCCACATCCTTGTTTTTACCAGCAGAGGCTCTCTGTCCCAGACACGTCCAAATGAGCTCTTAAATTATGTTGAGCCCTTCAAAAAACGAGAATGTGAAGAAGCAAAGTGCCTTCCAGCAGCCTTTAGGACTATTCTGATAGAAATGATCTTAAAATATGGGGTCGGGCAATAAAATTAAAGAAAATCCAATTTCCATATCAAAATCAACTTATCACGGATCATGAAGCTGCATCTGCTATAAAAAGTAAGGGTTATTAAAAGAGTCAATTCGTCACAGTACATAACTCACCCTAGGCTGGTAGACCGATATTGGGGAGAAGAGGTGGCTGGCGATGGCGGCCGGGAACGAGGGACCCTGTCCAGTCAGCACATCCGAGATCTTGGCGATTTGGGGCACGGGCGTAGCGTACACTTGCTGTGGGAAAATAAACTCGATGAGTCGATGAGTCTGGCGCGCGTTGTGGTTTTAACTCTATTATTTATGTTTCGAAGATGAGAATAATCAGTTGTAAACGGTTTTAGACTTCTTTTATGTGGGCAACTATCTTGAACATTTATTTTTTCTTAATTCTCTATTGTGTGGAGTAGGTAAGCTTTGTTGTAATTATTTCAAAAGAAATGCATGCATTCATACTTAAATACTTATTTACTATTGAGCACTCCATTTGAGAAAATTAAATGTATTATTTATAGTAATATATATTTTCTTAATTTTCTATTGTGTAGAGTAGATAAGATTTGTTGTAATTATTTCAAAAGAAATACATGCAATCATACTTAAAAATAGCACAATACACAAAATAATTAAACTAAAAACTAAATAACCTTCCTATAAACTAAAATATAACTAATTAAAAATAAAATAATAATAAATCATACTTAAATACCTTACGAAATAGTGGAATAGTACTTAATTACTATTGACTACTCCATTTGAGAAAGTTAAATTTATTATTTGTAGTAATATTAAAATAATATGTTAAAGTATAATATCTTTAATACCTTGTCTTTTTTGCAATTAATGCAAATACCAAAGTAGGATATAGCTACTTAAGTGCTACAGAGGCAGAGTATATACTTACAGGCCTATGGGTTGTTACAGAAAGTCAAATCTTTTATATCAAAATGAATTCGTGTTTTTTAGACTCGCTAAAACTCGAGAACGGCTGGACAGATTAAGCTAATACGGTGTACTAAGTTTACACGGTGGAAAAATATGAAAAAAATAACGGGAACGGGCGAAACGAAGTTTGCCAGGATAGCTGGTAATCCTTAAAAGGAAATTCAGGTAACCCCTTAAAAGTTGCTCAGTCAAGTCTAGATTTTTTTCAAATAAGATTTTACAACTGTTTACATACGATTTTGATTATTATCTCATCTATTAATCTCCATACAAAATGAGTTAACTGAATCTCTTTTCTATGAAAAAAATGTTTTAAAAATCTTTAATTTTCCTATGGTAACCTGTTCAATATCACGGACTGTGATGACTTCGCAGATCTTGAAGGCTTATTTAAATCTCTTCCATAGATAAAATAACAAACGTAGAATGTACCAGCTGCTTTTTTCCCACGCACATTAAATTTAAATTAAAACCAATCAAGAAAATAGGCGAAAATCATAATCATGTCAATAGGCGTAGCGACTAGCAACCCATCATTATTTTGATTCTCTTTTTCCACCTTTACGCCCACCTTTATGCTTAATGTATCCTAACCTAAGTCTTGTGGTTCTAGATTCTGTTTAGCCCGTTAGGGATAAAGACGTGATAGTGTATCTGTATATATCGTAAATACGAACACAGAATTGCTTTTTACGAGCTTTGATTTAACTTGCAATGTATCTTGACTGTTATGTATGAATATTTGTTTAGGTCTTGCAATTCAATTTTCAACCAGTTGTCTTCAACCGATTGAGATGAAATTTTGCATACTAGTGTAAGTCGGATGATAATGCAATATTATGGAGTCAATGAGCTGTTCTGATGATGGAGCCGAGAGATATTCGACGGAAGTCACGGGACTTATTTATAAAACAACATAACTTCATTAGGTAGGATGTCAACCAATCGAGCTGATATTTTTCATGCTAGTGTAAGTTGGATGACAATATAATATTACGCAGTCTATGGGATGTTCTGATGATGGCACCAGGAGATATTCAACAGATTTTAGTATTCAAAGAACATAACCCTTTGATTTCATTCTTTTTAGAATATTTTAAATAAAAGCCTGTCTTTAAAAATGATTTTTTCCATTAATTTATTATTAAATTTGAAACAATTCGTCACAGCTAGATATGCACATACGTAATATTACAGACGAGATCCCTACTATCACAGGCCTGTATGTTAAAATTACATATTATATGAGCATACATATAATATGTATGCTCATATAATATGTATATCATGGCTTATTTCTGAGTATACATATTATATATAATACTCAGAAATAAGCCTAGTCTTGATGAATATTTCGTACACAGTACACGTGACTTATAAGGCACGTCGCGCTTCAATGGATTTCAAACAGCTTTTGTTCTTTGTAAGTTTCTTGAAGACCTATTATGGAATAATTTAATATGACGAAATATATTGTACGCTTGATATAGGTATCTATTCAATTACTTACATTTTAAAGAATTACTGCTGTAATTTATTAAGTAAATGTTGGAATATGTAAGGTTTAACAAAAAAAAGTAGGCGTAACATGAACTATATTTAGTTTGTGCCTACGCGTATAGCCTAAAACATTTTTCGTTTTTTCTATAAGAAAAAGTCTGTAAAAGTTTCAAACGTAGGCTTCCGCTTAATACATGATAGCAGTGCCGTCAAATAATAGTAAAAACTATTTTCTTTTACAAAATATGTGTGATAACACAAACGTACATACTAATCAAGTCTCTCACATACCTATTTGAATGGGTGTCTCAGTCCATCAATGTGAACGACTTAATGGAGACAGTGAATATGAACACTTTATTGTGAATTGAATCGAGAATTAGATAAACAAATAGTTGTTCATATTAAACATATAATATATATGTTTTCTTTTTCGGCACTTCTCTTAGTTGCTTCGGATAGGCGTCCTTCACGTCAGGCCCACAGCTGCGTTAATGTCACTTCACTTCGGACCTACAGCTACGACGCTCGAATGATATCAAATAAACAGGCCTTATTTGGACAAAAAGGGACACTTCACGCATTTGGTAAACGGAAGTTATTAGAGCGTTAAATGGTACGAAAATAATGACTCCTGTATTTATTTTTATTATGAGCTATGAATACAAATCATAAATGAAAAGTACAGAATAATGGAATGTGTCCATCTATATACAGATATAAATTTAAGAAAAAGGAAATTGGCAACATGATGTGTAGTGGCGGGCAGTGGCGGAATAGGTTGAAAAGCAAATCAATATATAAAAAAAAATACGAATCGCCTATTGACAATGTACGTTACTAAAAGAAGTCTTTCATTCACTCTCGAACTTCAACTCATTAACTCTTCACTGCATAGTTTAGAAAACCATTTGCAAATAACGAATTAGTAATAACATATACTCTTTTCGGAATTTTTGTCAGTTCTTTCGGATAGGCATCCTCAACGTCAACAGCACAGTTGTGTGAAGGCGTCCTCAACGTCAACAGCACAGTTGTGTGATTACTCGGCATCGGAACTGCCATGCACGAATAACATCAAATAAACGCATTATTTTTTTCACAAAGGGACTCTACGGAATTTCTTTTTTTTATTTATTTACTCTTCAGAAAAGAAAAAACCATTTACCAAAATGGTAGTTAATTATTAGAGCATTAAGTGGTACCAAAATAATGACTCCTGACTTTTTTTAGTAATGAGTACTTAGGTACTCGTAGACGTGAATTTATAATGAATGATGAATGTACTAGACGAGAATGTACTAGATTTTACCTGCGATTTCGATTGCGTAAATTTAGTACTTGGTAATAAAATCTTTTGTATGGCAAAATAGGTTTCAATCCCCGTTTAAATTTTAAGGATGAAAACGAAACTTCCCCGGGTCTTAAATAATATATTAATACTAATTTTCATTTAAATCGCTTCCGTGGTTGAAGCGTGAAGAGGTAACAGACAGACAGACAGGCAGAGTTACTTTCACGTTTATAATATTATAGTATGAATATCTTTACACTAAACAAAAAAGATTTATGTAAATGGTACATACTTATTTATTTTATCACTTATCTCTGCGGGGAAGACCAAAAACGATGGTCATAAGCAACGTAGTGCAGCAGAATCAAAAAAATTGACTATTCCAGGGTGAACCGAAGGCAAACATTCATTAACCCACGTTCGCGTTATGAGGGCTCAGGTTTATATGACTATGTAACTTGCAATTCTTGCTTGTTTACATCTACTATATTTTGGTCCAAATATAACGCCATGTGAACGCGATGTGGACGTGACCACTTATAAAGGGTTGCCGTATATGAGCTAAGATTATAGCCCGTAAAATTAGACACCGGCTGAGAATAGTGCGGTTTACCCTCGCCAGCTCGCATTTTCTACTTTTAAAGTAAGGTATAACAATAAAAATAAAACAGGACTAAAGGACACCAGATTGCTTCAAAAACTTTTGTTATCCGGCCTATACAAACATTTCCTCCTCAAACAAAAAGAAAAACTTTTTAAAATATGGGAAATTCCGTGTGGCTGGTGTTAGTTAATGTCGTAAAGAACGAGATGGTACCTTGAGGGGCCTAGGAGTCCATTTCCGAAGGTCGTGCGGGGGTGGCAGAGGGTGCCCGTTGACTACTCCGGGCGAAGATAAGGCGATTAGTGTCATAATATTATTCCCGGGACGAGAGAATGTGTCACGAAGCTTCCAGAAATTTACTGAGGGAAACTAATTTGCGGAACTCGTAGCCAAAAACCTAATAACAATCGGCTCCCTTTAATGGTGTTTAGCGGTGTTAAGACGCTCATCGCACATTAGAGATCCGGCGCTCTTAAATGACCCTTGTAAATCGATTAACTGCCGGTCGGGAAACTTTTGCTAGACTTAAAAGGATCGCTTCCTTTTCGAGGTGTACATATGTATTTTAAATAATATGTATGGTTATAAATAAATGTATTTTAAGGAACGTGGGCTAATATATGCAGTTATGTACGTACTTATATAAAATTTTATTGACGATTTCAATGTCACGGGACGTAAATAATTACTCAATGCAATGGAGTACATAATACGCATTTTTAAAGTTTACTTTGTTAGCCTGACTTGGCACATATTATATACCTATGAGTTGAAGGACTTTTAATAAAGAATGCCCAAAACCAGCCAATGCCAAAATGGACAAGCTAGAAAGCCAATTTTTGGCTCCGAAGGTGTATTAAAACATCTGAGGATGCAAAAGATAACAAGCTTAGAGGAATGAGTCTTACGGCATAATGACTCTTTTTTCTTTGAGCCGCAAGATCCAAAATGCTGTGTCTGTCCTATTCGGGTTGGATCTAACTTGTCAGCACGGAATAGCACTTTTCTATGCTGCTATCCTTTTCTGTCGCTTAGAACCGTCATTAGCTAGAGCGAGAGAGAGAGCGACGGAATGCTATAGCACGGCAGGTGAGATAGAGTACCGTCGCTTTCTCTCGTTCTGGCAAATAGCGGTTCTGAGCGACATCCAACCCTTAGGGATAAGGTCGTGATAGTGTTCAAGTACTTAAATGAGTGAGATATAACGCAGTACAAGTAGTCTGCCTTCTCCATGTCATACTATACTACTTAATCGTAACAGTGCGTATACTTCTAGGTCCTGTATTTAGTTTCACCTGTCTCGTTGTTTGTATGTCTGTCTGTAACAAATCTTGTAAGTTAAATTTGACCCACTTCCCGGTTTTCGATTAATGAAAATATGATATTACGATGACATGGAGCTGATCTGATAATGAAGCCGACAGGTGGACATAGGAACTTTGTAACGAAACGACGTAACCCCATCGAGTTTGGGCTCGTTTGATTCGGCGGAGTACTTGAGGAGTACTTAAAATTCTGTATGAGTTAATAGCTGGTTTTAAAATATATATATATTTTTAAATAACTTGTTTGTATTATTTTTTAATAAATTTATTTTATAAGAAAAAAATTAAATGCAGAGCAGCGAGGTTTTGAAACAAAATGTAATAGTTTAGATCTTAATAACCATCTTAATTGATTCGCAAAAATTAAGATTACAGCTTTTCTGCTTTAATGAATGTAATTTGCAAAATTTCCTTATCTATCCGAATGTAAATGGACAGAGCTTTTTACAGTTTCCGTATATTAAGTACGCCGTTTTTATTTTCAGCGGAAAATCTTTCTGCCGACATGGTTGTGGTAGGAGCCGTATGTATAGACTGGCGATGACTGATCATGGCTGGTAATTTTATGTTTTACTTTTAGGAATACGTATCTTCCAAATGAAAGAAGGAGTAAGTATGAATGGATTTTTTTTGTATTCAAACAATATTCTGACAAAATTTTTATACCTTGTTAAAAACGTAACTAAGGCAACCGAACCATAAAATCTTTTCTTTTTTAAATACAGCTGCTAAAAACGTTGAGTCACCTACATACTATAAAGTCGAAAAGTAGTGTGCCATTATTTTCAGCGATGCTGATGGAATGAATCTAAATTATGTGTAATTTTTTAATTTTCTTTTACATATTAATTATATTTTCATATGAAAAATATTTTACAAATGGTACTTACTTTTTTTTTACACTAACAATAGTGATTGGTTCTCTATCTTTTACCTACAGCGCAAAAATGCCGCCAGGGACCTTGCTTTCGGTAACCTGGATTCATTTTTTATATAAATTGATGTTTTTTTATTATTATTTAATTTTATTTAGTTCAATGACTTATGTATAACTGTTATAATTATTGTTATTTAATTTTTATGAAATAAAGGTTAGACATAGTTTCTTTAAACTGATTGATAGCTATTCATTTTAAAAAAAAGTATGTATCGTATGGTCGCAAACATAAAAAGTCTACAGTGGCAACTCAAATAAAAATGCAAATCGAAACTCGTGTAAATAGCAACTTAAGAAAATGTTATTTGACTAAAATTAGGTATTTTAGGGACTAAAATGTTAGGAGTATACCTAATGCACATGCACAACATTTCTCTTCGGTAGACCCAAAATTATTTTTTTCTGTGTTTAAAGTATGTATAGACTATAGATATTTCCCTCTCTCCGCCGTGATTTGTGTTCCAATTGCGCGAAAGTGACTTTCCACTTAGGGTAAGTCTTACAAAAAAAACCGTTTTCCCATATTAATCCGACGTGCTAATGCATAAAATTCGCAGGTAATTTCCAATTTGGAATAAGAAGAGACGTAATCTTGTAATGGAAGTTAACATCAGATATTGATTAGTAAGGTGTGCAAATGCAGTTAAGTATATAATAAATAGTTAACTAAATAGATAGGCGTTGAATTTCTAAATGAATTAAAATATGAAGATTGATGTTGAGGCTTCCTTTTATACTTATTTGTAGAAGGATAAAATGAATGAATCTTCTATGCTTTGGGAGAAAAGAAATAAAAACACGAGCCAGACTCACGCACGAAGAGTTCCTTACTATTTATTACCTATAAAAAAATCACGTTTATTGTATGGGAGCCCCGCTGAAATATTTATTTTATTCTTATAGAGTCTGACTCGCACTTAGCCCTTAGTTATTTACCAACATAAATAATTGATGTTTTCATATTTTATTGATGATTACTAACCATATTTTCTCGTAATGTTTTTACAGAGGCGAAATTATCACTTCTAGAAGTTTCGACCCGTTTATTAGCCAATGATTATGAAAATAATTACATAATGCCCTTATTACTGGCTTTGAATTACAAAAACAAGTTATTCAGAATGATTTGTAATAATGACTCGTGACATCTTTTACCAAGACCAGTTTAAATAAGCAATGAGTCTATTTATATCGCCAAAATAAAAATATATGGCAATTGGTGTAGAAATGGAAATTCACCTTGAATTACTAAGAGATTGCAGCTATTTGAACAGATACTTCAAACCACAAATTGCAGCTGCGGCTTCTAATGACGTTGTAATACAGCATATTAAGGAAATCTTAACCTCACATATTTATCTCACATACGTTGCACATCTTCACTGGTGTCAGATTTATTCGAGCTACCTAAAGGCATCCCACGTAGCTTGACGACTGCCATCTAATGATAATAGTCATCATTTTACACTAGTGAAAGTTCATCTTGAATCACTCTATCTATTAATGAAAAATTTCAAACAGTTATACTCACTTATTGAGCTAAAATTTTGCATGCTTGTGAAAGTTGGATGATAATACAATATTATGCAAATATGCACTCAATGAGCTGGGAGATATTCCATATTGGAATGGCCATACTGAATTAAAATTTTGGTGCAATAAAAAATAAGTTGCACTCAAGTAGAAAGAGTTTTTGTGGAAAAATACATGTATAATATTACGCATAACCAGGCTTTATCATGTTTTATTGATATGATTAATTTAGGTAAAATAATCTTATACTTGTGGCAAATGAACACATTTAAATAAAAAAAATATATATATGAGATTAATAAAAAGATTTAGGTACTTAAGATTACTGCCTACGCTTAAGATATAGGTAAACGCATCAACAACTACACTTCATTAAACTTAAAGCGTTTTAAAGCGTCATAAAGTTATAACACATTAGAGAACCGTTCAAACCTCTTATAAGTCCACAACGGAGGCCCAAATCGTGCTCTCAGTTGTAAAGTTGCCGCCTATTCGGGGCAAATTCGCGACGAAATGGGGGATTTCTTTCTATGGGCCGTAATAACCGGGACGGGTTTATGACCCGCGGGACGGGACGCCTAACGCGTGGGATTATAAGGTAATCTGGGAGAGGTTCACACGAGCGCGTGAGTGATATTTGACGTCCTGAAAATTGTGAATCTATAAAATGTAGACACAGATTTTAAAGATTATCAATTTTCAGGACGTCGTCTTTTATGAAGTCTGTGGTAGTGTTTTTTACCGAGGTTTAATATCTTGATGTTATAGCAGTCACACGCCCGTCTTTTTAAACAAAAAATTTGGAAAGAGAGACCAAAAAGCCTTTTTTAGATACATTTAGGATAAGATGTTTTTGAGAAGTTTAAATTAGCGATATATCAATTACTCGTAAAATTTTTGGTTAAAAACTAAATAAATATTTTTTGAAGGTACTTATACATTTTGTAACATAAGAGTTTTTAATTTTATAATGTCCTGTTTGACTTAGATACAGTAATCTGGCTCATAGATTAACTCAAAAGCTAGAGACAGAAATTAATTAAGAAGATTTTGCATACATAGATACGCAGAAACTGTGTAACCATTAAAAATAGTACAGAAGTGTGTACCTCTTATAGGCCTAGGTCAAGATGGTCGTATTCCTGTGTTCTTTTCTTAACGTAACTTTTAGGATGTGTTCTGCTTGTTATTCTATAGATAGAGTAAAGGGTCCTGGGCTCTGTCTACCCCGTCAGGAATAAAAACATGTTAATGTATCTGTAGTACCTATTCTTATTGAATAACAATACCAGATTGACTTATTTGTTGTCCTCTGTGGCGTATTGATTTCCACGTTTGTTTACAAACTAGGCGGTCTTGTGTTAGATTGCTATAAAAGTTAAAACCTGGGCAAGAGGAAAAGAGACAGGTGGTTTCTTTACTTTTTGTCCGCTCAGGACAATAGCACTGATTGCAGTTTTCGTTCTAAGGTATTTTTATTTTGTGTAGAAGGATAATTAGCGCGAAAATCTACGTCTGTTTAATGAATGTTGGGAGACATTTATTTGTAGTTAAGCCGAGAATGGAGATGTAGGGAAACAAACAAAATGTTTTATTGGATGTGTGCGGTGTAGAGAGAGAAATGGAAGGGGGTCTATCTAAAGCTACACAATATGAGCATACCATTCAGTTATGTGGGAAAAATGAAAAGTTTAGAAATTTTGTGATCCATTTTCTTGATTCAGATTGCCAAATTGAAGTGACACTAGGCTATGTGTATCACAGGCCAGACAATTCTGGGCAAAGGTCATATCATCCTGGATCCCTACAAATACTAGAAAGCCCGGTAAGACAAGGAGATGAGCTTAACAAATTTGATAAACACAGAACCGAGTGGAATGGAAAAATAAAAGCTTTGCCCAGCAATGGCACACGTGATGGCTAGAAATGAAAAAGTTCTTTTATTTTTGGGCTACTGAACTATTTTACACCCTTTAAATGATGAGTGGGAAAATAATGCCAAAACGTTTGGCGATTATTTCACTGAGTGAAACCATCATTCGGCCGCATAATTACTAATCTTGCATTATTCTAAAAGAAAAATGATGCGTAAGAACTGTACCATTAAGCCAAAAATATGTTGTGAAAACGTATGGAGATCATTTCACCGAGTACCATCATCATTGGACCGCATAATAGCTAGGTTTGCATCGTTGGACCGCTACCCTACCGCTCAAATGGCCCATTTATTTAAATGTTATGTTTTCCAAATACACTTTAAGATTGTTATCGCAGCTCGAGAGTCTAGTATTAACAGCTTTAAGTACCCTTTACTTTTCAAAATTAATTAAAACTTATGAATTTCCTTGTCTATATTGTTGTCAGTGTATCAGCGAATGTCCCTTCTTAATATTATTTTGTCTTTAAAAGATTCGGAATATTATTTTAATATTCTTTGTTTTTAGATATGTACCTAACTGTTATATGCTTGCAAGCTTGCAACAGACATGCCAATCTATTTCAATTTTACCTCGCTTAATCAATCTTCAGATTTTAACATATAGGTATATTCTCTTATGCCTTGCGGATTTGCACACTTCAGTGAAAAAAAAGGCCGTCCTCTATGGTCTCCTGTCTATGGTCTCGCTCGGACGCTGTCAATGACATGTGTCTATATTGTCATTCGTTTTTTTGTGGTTCGCACATTTTGCACACTTTTCCCACTAATATTTATAAACTAGTGTATGGGAAAATGGGAAATAAATAAGTATGTGAGAATGTTGTTGTAACCAACTAGCTGGACTGCTGAAACTCTTTTTATCTAGCATACGTGCTTTGCAGCTATCAGGGCCACTTCCGGGGTGGACCCGCAAGGCTTGACATTAACATACCATGCTCAAGAAGGTTTTTGGGACCTATCCGCTATGGTTTTGTTATACTTCATATGCTACGCAAAAGATTCTAAAACGATACGTTTGACATTAAAATCTCTGGACGATTTTTGGGATCGATCCGTTGTCTTATTTTATTGCTAAGCAAATGAAGATGAAAAAAAAAGCGCATCAATTACTTGACATAAACATGCCGGGCCGGCATGTTTATGTCAAGTAATTGATGCGTGATATAGTCCCAAAAACTATACTGAGTGCAATACATAGTACATAAGACATAACGTATTTTGTTTATACAATAAAGTATCCAAAGACTTTTGTAACATTTAAAAGTCTTCAGTTGCATAGCGTGTAAGTAAAGTACTTACCCCAAGAATACATCTAGCTTTTTTTTTCATCTTCATTTGCTTAGCAATAAAATAAGACAACGGATCGATCCCAAAAATCGTCCAGAGATTTTAATGTCAAACGTATCGTTTTAGAATCTTTTGCGTAGCATATGAAGTATAACAAAACCATAGCGGATAGGTCCCAAAAACCTTCTTGAGCATGGTATGTTAATATCAAGCCTTGCGGGTCCACCCCGGAAGTGGCCCTGATAGCTGCAAAGCACGTATGCTAGATAAAAAGAGTTTCAGCAGTCCAGCTAGTTGGTTACAACAACATTCTCACATACTTATTTATTTCCCATTTTCCCATACACTAGTTTATAAATATTTGTGGGAAAAGTGTGCAAAATGTGCGAACCACAAAAAAACGAATGACAATATAGACACATGTCATTGACAGCGTCCGAGCGAGACCATAGACAGGAGACCATAGAGGACGGCCTTTTTTTTCACTGAAGTGTGCAAATCCGCAAGGCATAAGAGAATATACCTATATGTTAAAATCTGAAGATTGATTAAGCGAGGTAAAATTGAAATAGATTGGCATGTCTGTTGCAAGCTTGCAAGCATATAACAGTTAGGTACATATCTAAAAACAAAGAATATTAAAATAATATTCCGAATCTTTTAAAGACAAAATAATATTAAGAAGGGACATTCGCTGATACACTGACAACAATATAGACAAGGAAATTCATAAGTTTTAATTAATTTTGAAAAGTAAAGGGTACTTAAAGCTGTTAATACTAGACTCTCGAGCTGCGATAACAATCTTAAAGTGTATTTGGAAAACATAACATTTAAATAAATGGGCCATTTGAGCGGTAGGGTAGCGGTCCAACGATGCAAACCTAGCTATTATGCGGTCCAATGATGATGGTACTCGGTGAAATGATCTCCATACGTTTTCACAACATATTTTTGGCTTAATGGTACAGTTCTTACGCATCATTTTTCTTTTAGAATAATGCAAGATTAGTAATTATGCGGCCGAATG
Source organism: Acrobasis suavella (assembly GCA_943193695.1). Taxonomy (NCBI): domain Eukaryota; kingdom Metazoa; phylum Arthropoda; class Insecta; order Lepidoptera; family Pyralidae; genus Acrobasis; species Acrobasis suavella. The sequence continues at coordinate 7,279,722 of OW971943.1, forward strand.
ATGGTTTCACTCAGTGAAATAATCGCCAAACGTTTTGGCATTATTTTCCCACTCATCATTTAAAGGGTGTAAAATAGTTCAGTAGCCCAAAAATAAAAGAACTTTTTCATTTCTAGCCATCACGTGTGCCATTGCTGGGCAAAGCTTTTATTTTTCCATTCCACTCGGTTCTGTGTTTATCAAATTTGTTAAGCTCATCTCCTTGTCTTACCGGGCTTTCTAGTATTTGTAGGGATCCAGGATGATATGACCTTTGCCCAGAATTGTCTGGCCTGTGATACACATAGCCTAGTGTCACTTCAATTTGGCAATCTGAATCAAGAAAATGGATCACAAAATTTCTAAACTTTTCATTTTTCCCACATAACTGAATGGTATGCTCATATTGTGTAGCTTTAGATAGACCCCCTTCCATTTCTCTCTCTACACCGCACACATCCAATAAAACATTTTGTTTGTTTCCCTACATCTCCATTCTCGGCTTAACTACAAATAAATGTCTCCCAACATTCATTAAACAGACGTAGATTTTCGCGCTAATTATCCTTCTACACAAAATAAAAATATCTTAGAACGAAAACTGTAATCAGTGCTATTGTCCTGAGCGGACAAAAAGTAAAGAAACCACCTGTCTCTTTTCCTCTTGCCCAGGTTTTAACTTTTATAGCAATCTAACACAAGACCGCCTAGTTTGTAAACAAACGTGGAAATCAATACGCCACAGAGGACAACAAATAAGTCAATCTGGTATTGTTATTCAATAAGAATAGGTACTACAGATACATTAACATGTTTTTATTCCTGACGGGGTAGACAGAGCCCAGGACCCTTTACTCTATCTATAGAATAACAAGCAGAACACATCCTAAAAGTTACGTTAAGAAAAGAACACAGGAATACGACCATCTTGACCTAGGCCTATAAGAGGTACACACTTCTGTACTATTTTTAATGGTTACACAGTTTCTGCGTATCTATGTATGCAAAATCTTCTTAATTAATTTCTGTCTCTAGCTTTTGAGTTAATCTATGAGCCAGATTACTGTATCTAAGTCAAACAGGACATTATAAAATTAAAAACTCTTATGTTACAAAATGTATAAGTACCTTCAAAAAATATTTATTTAGTTTTTAACCAAAAATTTTACGAGTAATTGATATATCGCTAATTTAAACTTCTCAAAAACATCTTATCCTAAATGTATCTAAAAAAGGCTTTTTGGTCTCTCTTTCCAAATTTTTTGTTTAAAAAGACGGGCGTGTGACTGCTATAACATCAAGATATTAAACCTCAGTAAAAAACACTACACTTATTTTATTGCTAAGCAAATGAAGATGAAAAAAAAAGCTAGATGTATTCTTGGGGTAAGTACTTTACTTACACGCTATGCAACTGAAGACTTTTAAATGTTACAAAAGTCTTTGGATACTTTATTGTATAAACAAAATACGTTATGTCTTATGTACTATGTATTGCACTCAGTATAGTTTTTGGGACTATATCACGCATCAATTACTTGACATAAACATGCCGGGCCGGCATGTTTATGTCAAGTAATTGATATCATACTGTATGATATCATACTGTTGATATCATACTGTGTCCACTACATACTATGTCCACGGCGCCGGCATTGCCGGCGCCGTGGACAGTATGGAACACAGATATATAGTTAGACTAGATAACTTAAACACCTCAATCTGTATGAAAACCAACCGTGTCACTTTTATTCTGCCTACTGTGACGCCACAAGAGCGAATTAGTGGTGCGAATTCCTCGTTGCCAGCGCAAAATCGATTCAAAGGCGAGGCCGCCGCCTCACGCGCCGTTCGGCTCGACTCGATTCAGTCAGACAGAGGTCAGTATTTGTAGTGTATGGATACCTCTTGGATACCTCTGCATAATCTCAAGTAAGTATACTCGTTGATATTTAAATTTAAACACGAGGGATTAGTATAGACATGCATGACAAGAAACGCATTAGTTTTAGATAACCTAAAAATATTTATTACAACCAAACGGGACTTAATCGCGTACACATAGATGTTTATTTAATTACCTCGACGTTTCGAACGTTCAAAACACCTGTGTGTACGCGATTAAGTCCCGTTTTGTTGTATAACCTAAATATCACTAATCGATTCACATGAATGACAACGATTTTCTGACAGACGAATGATTTAGACAGACGAATAATATTAAAAGGATTTATTAAATAAAGGAAGCATATTTGAATTACATTTTCAAAATAAAACTTATAAGATTTTTAGCTCTATGAGCTGTAGACATCGCTTTGTTTTGAAATGGTAAAAATTTGTATTTTTTTAAGTACCCTGAATCAAGTTTTCATCAAATTTTATACCCATACACATACATAAACAAAGATTTGTTTTTCATTTTAATAATATTTACGGACGACCGGCCACAACAACAGACGCGCGCGGAATGTCTGTAGTGACGGCCAAGTGTGGATATTCTCCACAGTTCGGACACGCGAAGTAGATGCATTTGCGTTATCTAGTCTAACTATATATCTGTGGTATGGAAGGTATCTACCTACTGTCTTACAATGCAAATAAGGCGAGATAAGAAATTGCCAGTTAAATGCCGCCACTATTCATATTTGTGTCGAACTGACAACTATTCAACAGTTCTAAGCAATCAGGATAATTCAAGGGATTATTCCGCCGCTGAACTGGCTCTTGATAGTTATTAATACAAATACATCGAGCATATAATGAATCTATGGCTTAAAATACATAAGAAGACATTGCATATTGTGGCCATATGAATGTATCCTTAGAAGGAAATCCAGATTTTTACTGTACAAATATGAACCTATGCCTAAGCAATATATTTATTTTAGCTAGGAATTGACATAAAGACATTTCAAAAGGTGATGGCTGTATTCCTTTATTAGAAACAGTGACATAAAACATCAGTATACTAGTATCTACCTTATATTTTCAATAATGTACCTACATGGTCATGCATGTCTATTGAAAGCATTACATCCCGTTACTCGCAAGAGAGTGGTGTCGAGTAGCTATATTAAATTTATTTTGGAAGCTACTGAAATAAATTTGATTTATTAAAAATGACTTATTTCAATAAAAAAGAAGTTGATAAATGACATACGAGTACTTTCATTTAATCTTGGTACATGGTAAGTTATCTTACCCGAAACACAACAGTGCCCCATAAATAATAAGATATCTATAAATTTTCAAAGTGTTATGCTAACTACCTATTATCAACTAGTTGATATAGATGATATAACAATCTTGTATGAGACTGGCGCACGGCGGTCTTCCATAATGATATCTCAATTATGTCATTTGTGGGAGACCCAGCCGTACATGACGTTCCATTGAGCCAACCTGTCACCGTCTTCAGCCGACGTCACCAGGTATCGTATAGGAAGCCAGAACTTGGTTCATGCAGTTTACTGTAGTATCAAAGATTCCTCCTTAATTAAGCGAGGCTAACTGTTATGTTAAGAATTGGAAGATAAAGTCCATCTGTGCAATGATTCAGCAATGGATTTTTGTACAAAATTCTATACTATCTTCGTAATGAGTACCAGCAAACAACGCTTTCTTATCACAGGTAGAAAACTAATTGATTTACCATAACCTAAACTTGGACTTAGTTATAGTAACAACTACATGGATTAAGTCATCCATAAAAACGCACATCCATAGGGTTGGATATTGTTTGGTTATTTGTAACTCCTTAACGTACAAGCAATATTTCTGAATTATTTTAATCGTACTTTCTTGGATTTATGACCTCTTTTAATTTATCAAAGAAATCATGTTTTACTACTGGTACTAACACAAAAATGTAAAATGCAATATGATCCTTGTTGGTCGATATAAAAATATTTTATTAATTTATATGTAAAAGGATATGAACAATTTACTTTTAAATGTTTTTATCAGCAGTTTAACAATAATTATTATTATTCGTAGTTTTACCAGAACTGCGTTTTATAAATATAAAGTCGAGGACTTTTCTCTTCATCATAAGATTACTGACTCTACTTTTAAGTACATTAACAACATGTAGATGTATTCCACAAGTTGTAAAAATAGTGACAATATTTGTCAACATATTCAGTATTGAAAAATGTGGATCTCTATTTCAATGTTAATTCTTGCTATTGAACGTGCGAAGTGCTAACTACCCATCCACCCTCAATAAGTGTCCTAAGCGGTGTTCCTCAAAAGAACTCATTCTAAACATATTTCGACTATCGATTCACATTTTATCTCTGGAAAAGATTTAATAAAATTTACTACCCATTAATTAAATGTCCATACCTTGTTCAGAGTATTGATGGAGTATGTCTGTTGGACAAATAAAACAAAATATTGAAGAAGAGAGGAGGGAGGGAGTATGATTTAGCTGTTTACCCCACCGCATGATGTTATACTGTTTATTTCGTGAAATTGATAATATTTGTATTAAAATAAATATAAACAAATCAAAGCAAATAACAGATTTTGGTTACAAACCACAGTATGCATTCCTTTATGAACAAAAAGTATGTTCTTTTAATGTATTGAAATACGTTAAACATTTATTTTTATTAAAAACAAGATGCTAATGGATTACAAACTTGTTACAAGTTAAATCATACAGAGTATTTTTTTTTTCATAGGGAAATATACAAAAAAATGATTTTGTTACTTGCCTCAATAAAACATCTACCTGACTGTAGAAGTAAAAACTGAATCTTAATAACTATTGTAAGAAATGGCGCACCTAACGTATGATATATATAATTAAGCGTAATGGCAAGTCATAGATGTATAATGTAAGCGTGGCATTGTTATTAAAGGCAGTAAAATACAAAACTGTCATACTCGTCACTTACTCTGAATGTTACAATTTACCAATTAGGTACACACATGCATAAAACTTAACATAAATAGAAAATTTATCTGATGTGGCATTCGAATATTTTGATTCGTCTAGTGACTGAATGAAAAGGAAGATAAGTCAATATTTATGTAATTATTTGGCCAAAAATATTTTCAGCCAACCAAACTGAAATGTTCGTGTAAATCTTCGATTGAATAAGCTCATAAAATTATGATAGAACTTCACTTAAGGTAAGTTCGTTTAATCATTAATTCTAAATGTTCATACATATTTTGATTTTTAATTATAATTTTTCAGGCCAATTTCAATTACAATTTTTATATTTCTTCTCATTTGCAGATTACAATAAAAAAAACTCTACAGTTAGGTCTGTGTTTTATGCGTGAAACAGCTCTGTTTCATTAAGCCTGAACAAAATGTGAATCAGTTTCATGCAAATTATAGCTGGCCTACATTTCAACGAAGAAATTTATAATGTAATTAAGAAGCTGAAAGCGTATAATAGAAACGCCGAAAAACTATGAACGTAGGACTGGGCTGGTGATTTAAAAATTAATCGTTGCGCATTGTAGAGGACCTTAATGACTAGAGCGGTAGAAATGCCTCGGGCTGGAGGTGTGTTCCTGATATACTTATCATTTTGACTCTCTTTTATTTTTTCCCTTGCCTATAACTTTGTATTTCAATTGTCTTCATCAAACATCTCCAAGTACCTCGATTTCCTGGAGAAGATTGCAGTTGCAATAAGGCCGCTTTTTCACTTTTATTAATCATTACTCTGTAACATCATGTCTTGTTGCAATAAAGATTTTAACTAACTACTACTGAGGGTTATAAGATTTTTACAAGAAGTAGAGAATTTATGTTAAGGTTTAAAAGAAAAAGTTTTATAAATACAATATATTGAAGAGTGGATCGAAACTTCCAAATGAAAAAATTAAATGTAGCTGTGGTAAAATATAGGTTTTCTATATACATTATACATCTTATTTTAACTCTCCATGTACCACGTTAGTAGATTTGCTTCAGACGACGCCCCATAGGAAGACAATTCTTCCTTCAACTTTTACGAGATTTATATCAAGGCTGCCAGGGTTTATGCCTTGGTTTATGATTGCAGGCCCTAAGTGAGGTAACACTTACTTTTACTACTCAACAACTAACTATTAAGAAATCGAAAGAAAAAAGAAATGACAATTATCATGTGATATAAATATCCAAAGATAAATAAATGATTTTTGACTTTTAACTTTTGACTTAAGCTTAAGTTCAAATGGGAGCGCATCAGATCGCCCTGTGAATTTGTCACTGGACGCAAACCTGAGCCCTCGAGAAATTAAAGCCCATTTTAGCCGTTGGAATGCTAGGCTGATGAATTTGTTGAAATCATTAAAGGGCCTAGTTAGAGTGAAGGGAGGGGCGTACCCTAGATTGGCAAATTAAGGATATTTGAATTGTATCTTTGTTCGGCATTTGAATGAGTATAATTTTATTGATTCGCGGTTTTGATAAACCATTGTTAAGTATGCAAATTGAGGAGTGATGTATCTCTGAAGGTAATAATAATAATATAAATTATTTACAAATGCAAGTAAAACTTATCTTAAAATGTTAGTTTTGCTTTAATTTGTCATAAAGGAAGAACAAAGACATAATATGCATGCTTATTATTTATGTCTTTGAAGAAATTATTTTTGCCTCGAAAGTTCTTTTTCGAACGGTACGGATTTGGCAAATGGAGGCTAGGTGAAAAAAAGATGAAAGATTTTCCATTAATTATTCCTTTCACGAATTAAAGTGAAAGGTAATTTTACAAGTTTGACTATCTCATCGATGGTTCAGTAGGGATGGCGTATGCCTGAGATGGTCGATGTTCCCGGGTCGAACCCATTTCATTTTTTATTATTAAAAGTGTTAGATTTTTCTGTCACGAATTAATAATTTATTGCGAAAGTAACTTCGCTCCAACCGAGCATTCCACGACACTCACGGATTCTAGGATCGACTTGAAACTTATATAAAAACTCTCGGTTGCATCCATTTAGCTTTGTAGATATGTTGCGCTAAACTTGGTAAACGAAAGCCTATAATCATAGATCTATAAAAGTTCGATGAACTAATTCGAGCTTACACAACCCAATAAACCCAACTTTGTATAGGATATATATTGCTAGTTCATTATAAAAGTATATTTACTTTCATCAGCGATCGGTTGGTCCTCAAACCTGTTCATTGGATCACATCCTCGTTATGTAACTCTGTATATGGCAGAATTGCGAACCTTCGGAGAAACTCGATCGACATGTGTCAAAATGTTACTCCATTATAGCGCTATTTTAAGTTATAGCATGGTTATAACTGTGTTAATGTCACGGCTTGATGATGTGTTACGGCATTTAAACTAATTTATAATATATACCTACGTGCTAATATCTCGCATAAATACTTAGATAATTTTTTGGTCGTATAAAGAAAGTAGTACATACCTATTAAATCAGAAAAACAAATATAACAATATTTTATTTAATAAAAGTTCACAAAGCCGCGAATTAGTATCAGTATGCTCAGTTGGACATAAAATACTTAAAAAGGTAACTTACCTTTTTTTCTGTAAAAATAAATACGTTACAACCTTTTTCCTAACATTTTCAAACATCAAAACTTCAAAATAAAAAGTTCTTTAAATTTTCTTTCAAGTAATGTTCATAGAGTTATTATTTACGTCCAAGCAAAAGCATTTTAAATAAAATAATCTAGGATTAAAAACCGCAGATATCAATGATATCAAATGATATCTGTAAATGATCAGAATTCAGATATCAAATAAAGGTGTCATTTACATAATTTCGTATGAATGAATTATTATAAATACAATATTCATAAGGGCATTTATTTGTACAGAATTTAAATTCTGTTTATCACCTACTACATGTGGAAATTGCAATTTTAATAATCGTATTAATCATATGAATCTTCTGCTGCATCCATTCAAAATTCTGGAAGGGGTCTTAAAGTAATAATAATATGAAACATATACTTATACTACCAAAAACGGACAGTACGTACAGTAGTACTAAGTATTTTATTAAAAATCATAATCATAATCATTTACTTTGTCAATTACAGGTACAATGGGTGTTAGACATACGACTATTTATTTTGAAATTACAGCATTTGTTCCAGTAGCAAGAGATGGTCTAACCGGCTGAATTCCGAGAATGTGTCGATTGTTAACATCAGCATGACCGTACTCGACAATACCACTTTGTTACTTGAAACATGCTCCAAAACATTTGATTATTCATGTAACTGGCCATGGCATATACGTATGTGTCACATCGCATCTCTTTCGAAAACTGACGCAATATTATTAGCAAAGTGCAAACCGGTGGATTTATCTATTCATTTATTCATGATCCGAATGATACAGTTCTGATTTGGGTGCGCCGAGAAAGTTTCACATGCGAGATCACGTGTGTTCAGGGCTGTCAGTCGTAAGGATAGACTGGATAGGATACCTTGAATGCTTGATTTAAAGTAGCCATAAGAGAGAGAAATTTAAAAGTAAATTATTTTTCGGTATAAGTAAATTATTTTTCAGTTCTCACTCTCGGTTTGAACGTCGAACGATCAATATCTTGGTTTGCGTCTGACGAAACCTACTTTGTATAATGGGGAACATGTGTCACGAAGACGACCATGTGTAATAATTAATAAAACTAGAAAAAGGCACATATAAAAAGCTATACAAAAAAGGAATGATAAAATGACTGGCCTGATTCGGTTCGATTTTATAATTAATTATAGCTTGGCAGCCCTAAGTTGTGAATGTGTTCCAATGAACTAGACGAACCGGTGCGTACGCGCACCTTTGGGTTTAATTATGTGTCTGATAAGAGTTACGTTAGTCATAATTAATATTGATTGTAACTGTTGTATTCAAAATATATATGCACTTCTTATTTTAATAATGCAACTACCGTGAGTGATGACAAGTATAACGCACTAAGCTCGTAATAGATTTATTTTTATTTATAATCATAATCCGAAGCGTAGCCTGTAAAATAACTAATTATGCTTATTGACGCCACTTGCCATTGTTTTATAAGAAAATAAAAATGTTTAATTTTTATTTTCTTTTGGTAGGTAAAAAAATACAGAAAATTGAAAAACCTAAAGGTATGATTGTGCTATGCCTTTTTGGTCTTAGGTTCGGCGCAAAAGGACTAGCATAAAACGCAGCCATCGTCCTCTGTTAACTCTTTTAGGTATTAAGACGTAATAATGTATCTAAAAATATAATGACTTTTTTCTACTTCTGTACTGTTATGTCTTTAAAGTGGTCCCCAACACTATTATAAGAACATAGATAATATGATTTCAGAAAAGTCTATACTCTATTCCTAATATAATAGCACATGTGTCGTTATTTCGCCAAAAAGATACTCCTAGCCATCGACCTAGATGTTTTTTCTTTAGATCTAGTGCACCGTAGTGCATAGACGCTCCGGTGCATAAATAATAAAAAAAGTAGATGTACTTAGGTTAAGGTTTAACTCGATCAACACTAACTTAACAAAAAAAGCACTACTACTAACTTAACAAACAACTGAATTCATACAGTTCGTATTAAAAATAAAATTATCCGAAATAAATTAGTAAATATAGTCGTAGAAAAAGAATTGTATGTATCATTGTATAAGTACGTCAAAAAATGCTCAATGCTGTGCTGCTGCTGCAAACGCCAAGGCTCGCATCGTAAAATGCGCCACTCGCATTTTTTGACATTCCTTATACAACTGTTGCATAAAATACTATTATGAATATTTTATTTATAACCGTCAACCAACTGAATAAAAACAAAATTTCATGATGCAATAACCTTTTTGAAAAGTAAGTTAGTAACTTATTTCAATATTTTAATACGATTTTAAATATTAATTTAATCAGTTGAGGCATTCGTGTATAAGTAATAGAATATATCAATTTATTTGCATTTTCTAACACATTTTGGCGAGAGAGGTGAAAACTGATGAGTCTGTAACGAGCAAACAAATTAAAATTGAACTGACAAGGTTAACTTAGTAAAAGGTACAAGTGTACTCGAAAATATTGAAAATGCAATTTCATATTTATTCACTATTCAAACTTCAATTTACTTAAAACGTGGAATACATTAGTCAGAATTAATTCATTTCAACTTTGTGAAAAATAAATATTATAATTATCTTTTGAGCCTCTGAGCTATTCTTTATCTTTTTGTGCTGCAAATACTGCTTAAGTTTAATTTACGTATTTTTGTCTTTAGCTTGGTTATTTGGTATAAAACTAATTTACCAGTAGAATTCTATAAAAAAGAAAATACATAAAATAAATAAAAATATTACTTTACAAACATGTTGATATCTTATATAAATATCTAAGCTAATATAAAAGCACGAAGGTTTTAAAATTCAGATTTGACTGAGAACTACATGCATGCAGAATGGTGTAAATTCGTACTAATTCAAATTTGTCCAAACAATTTTCCACTCCAACAAAGTTGAATATATACAGTCCAAAAGTTTTGGTCGAAGCAAAATTGCATTATTTCAAAATTTGGAAAATTTGCTACTTTTATATTAACACGTATCACATTTAAAAAAGTAACAGCGAAATGGTTAATTTATTTTATTTATTTAAATTTTATTGCACAAGATCAAATTGTTTAAGTGGTGGACCTAATGTTAAATGGCATTCTCTACCGGTCAATCATTAGAACAAAAATGTGTGACTAGCATAATAAAATTTACTGATTGCTAATTCATTGCAATATAGTTATAGTGGTGATTTTTCCTAGTTTAATTATGTTCATTGCTGGACAGTGGTGGTGGTCGATGGAACACATATATATATTTTATAAGATTGTAAATATGTTGTTGTAGTCGTCGACACAAAACTCTGACAATGCAGAGCGCACTTTAAAACCACGATGGATTAAACCACAGATCTGAATATTTCTACTTAAAACCAAAATGATATAATGCGTAGACACTTGTTAGAAACTTGAGCCACCGAAGAGTCACAAAGGTGACATTCAATCACGGTATAAAGTTCAAAATCACGTGAAAAGCTAGTAATATAACAATGCCTGGGATGAACAGGATTAGACACGAAGAGAAATCTCTAATTTTGGAAAAAGCTTGCAGAATAATCCCGCTATTCATCATAGTGGGCCCTTGTAACTCTAGGGTACAATAGGTACAAAGGGCAGAATACCCTCACAATTAATCGCAATCTTGAAATTGGAAGTACGAGTACACATCCGCTTCCGGAAAAGTAAAATGAAAACTAATATACGTTTAATTAGTTGAAGTGAAGGGTGTCTAAAAATAAGTTCTGTTTATAGGTACAATATCAAATGGATTTGTTTTGACGAAAATTACATAAGTATATAGGTAGTGACATCAGTATTTTAGGTACTTTGTACCTAAGATGAGATAATTATGAGTTATATAAAAGAACAATTCAAATTGGCGTGACGGAATATGAAAATAATTAAATAAAACTCCAATAAACAGCTACTTATTTTTTTGAGTAAATTCGTTTAACTAAATTGTTATACAATTAGGTTAATACCCTAGTTATAGTAAGTATGTTATGATAAAAATATAAATAAAAATCTTTCATAAAAATATGTTTGCGTATATTTGAAAAATACTTTTTTGTCAACTTAGTATTTTAATATTTCCATATTAAGAGATATTTATGATATAATTTGTCTGCGTAACATAAACATTGCGCGTCCTGCTGTTTTCTATCTACAAACACACTATCGTCATACAAACTATGTAATGTAATAAAAGACACGACACCTGTCTCTACGACGACATAATGATATGTATCATATGTAACATATTTTTTATTATGCGTCTTATATAATGTGCAGCGGAAGTCCGCTAATTAGTGAAGGTTAGATAAATTACATCTAAGATCGTAATCCGTGATCTGATGCTCAGATTTTTTGCTTGGTTGTATATTTTAGCATGTAACTGTAAACTGTAGCTATCTTTATGTTTATGTATTGGCACTCTTTATTTATATATATATATAGATTTTATATTCAATTTTAAGACGTCACGGTTACCTATGTCTGTATGATTAATAGAAAATGACAAATGACAGTGGATGAGCCAGGCATGATTTAACTTGTATTATAGAAATACCTAACTCATAACTAATTAGGGAATAATATTACAAGAAACGATAAGAAATTAAAAAACGCCTAGAATTAAATTTACGCGTGTATGAATATTAATAAAAAGGTTTTTTCTACTCTTATACATGTTATATGTCTTTAAATGGTCCCGAACACTGTTATAAGAACATAGATAATATGACTGCAGAAAAGTCTATTTTCTATTCCTAATATAATAGCGCATATTATGTCGTTATTTCGCCAAAAAGATATTCCTAGCCATAGACCTAGATTTCTTTTTCTTTAGATCTATGCACCATAATGCCTATGTAGATGCAGTTAGGTTAAGGTTTTATTCGATCAACACTAACTTAACGAAAAAAAGGACAACTAACAACTTAACAAACAACTGTATTCATATAGTTCGTATTTAAAATAAAACTTTCAAAAATAAATTCTTTACTGTCAAAATAAGAAAAACTTTTTTTTAATATAGTCATTATAGGAAGTAAGCGTAAATTTAAAATAATTGGCCAAGTGCGTGTCGGGCCACGCATAGTGTAGGGTTCCGTAGTTACGACTGCCAAATTTGAGTTCATGCCACTAAAAACGTCTAAAAATTAATTTCTATTGAATTTGTATGAAATTTTCCTTTTCGGAGTACATTTTATAAGTTGATCGCCAATAACTTTTTAATTTGTATACCCTACATAGTTTGATAGTTTTCCTTTAAATTTCGTTATATTTATATAGCTGTGAATTTTTTCACATGTCCATATGAAACCGTTTAGCAGATAGAGGGGGGGAACATTTGACTATAAAAAAAATTTTAACTTTAAAAACAAATATTTCTGAAACGGATCCCTAAATTCAAAAACGGTGTTTACAAGCTCATAATATTTTTGAAAGACCTATTCAACGATACCCTACATAATTGGTTAGTCGAGAAAATAAAATTGACTTTTGACTTTACTTGTATGGGAGGTACCCTAAAAAAAAATTGTTTTCAATATTTTATTTTACCACTTTTTTCGCATAATTAATATACATACCTATACCAAATTACAGCTTTTTAATACTTATAGTTGCTGAGTAAAACCGCGGACGGATGGACAGACAGACAGACAGACATGGCGAAACTATAAGGGTTCCCTGTTTACTACGGAACCCTAAAAAGTTTACCATACGTAAACCTATCCGCCTAACATAATATGTCAAACATTTTCATATTATTCTATGTTTATTTTTGTAATTTATTTTGTAAATATAGTCGTAGAAAGAGTATTGTATACAACTTTGTATAAGTACGTTAAAAATGGCGATCGATGGCGTCTCCTTACGATGCTCGCCAAGGCCCATTTTTTAACACGTCTTATAAGATTGTTGCATAAAATACTATTAGTTAGTCCATTTCATCAATGCGTGTAAAAATAACTAAATGGAGGAAATATTGTATTTAATTTCTCTGGAATGTAGGACGTAATGTTTTAACTAATGCTTCTTGAAACGCAGTCTTTGTTACAATATTTTATGTCTAAGTTTGTTTTTAAAGAGAAGAAAGGTTTGTAATAAATATTGTACACTTTTTTCTTTTCAGATTCATGTTCAAACAACAAAGTAACTCTATTAAACTAGGTCCAAAGCTGAAGTCACTAAAGAATAACAAAGAATAATCGAAGTAAACACCTTTTTCAAAGACAGAGATGGACCAAGAACAAAATAAATTAGTCACGTGCCTCGTGTTGACGAAGCTTAATCCATATTTTAAGATGGTGTGTCCGTTTAAGCGGCGTCTTTATTAAAAAATAAATAAAGACCAACATTATCTATGCATTGTACAATAATTGCTAGTCTAAACAAGAAAAAAAAATAGATTATGCTACTTATATGTGGTCTATCTTCGAAGTTTATTAGGTACACTTTTAGCTAGTATATTTTCCAAAATGGCCACTGTCGGTGAAAATTTCTCTTAAAGTCAACAAGGGCGTAGACGTACCTACAATTACTTTGAATTATTTTATTTATTCATTTAACTTTATTTCAAATGTAACAGACGGCTTTATCTACCGGTAAACCCACTGGTCATGCCAAGAATAAGAGTCTTTAGCTCCTGCTAAATGTATTTTGAAATATGGTGCAGTATATGTATTTTGAAAGATATATTATTAATAAGAAGATAAGGTATAAACATATATTTATCGAAATAAAAATATGAATTTGTATCTGGACTCTTTCTAAATCTATCCTTGGTTGACAATTCATTTAAAATAAAGGCGCTACTAAAGCGACTCATACCATCTTAACAAGAAAAAACAAAATAAAAGTGAGACGTGAAGTGGCAGCCGTAAAAAATTCCGTAACAAAAATTTATCGGGAGAGTTGAGTGCCTAACAACTTTTATATTAAATTTCTTCCGTGTCAAACTTGTCTCATAAGTTGAGGTACGTCATTCTGACGCTGATGCATTGTTCAAAAGCACACGAACCTCGGGGGTTAACCTCTGAAACTGTCAGTGCCTGAAATCTTACCCCTACTTTAGCAGGTACTTCACCTTTTAAGTCGAGTGTAGGATGTTCAGTTAAGTGCGGGATTTTGCATGTTTTAAGCAAGTATCCAAAAGATTTAACTAGATTTAAGATTTGCCTTAAATGACACGAAATAGGATAATTGCGTAGGTATCTGTGAAGTTTATTAGAGACATCTTAACTTTGAATTTAGTATATGACAAGTGGGTGCTAGTGATGGCACTAGCCGTAGTAATTATCCGATCAAATCATGTTGACATCTAGTAATATCACACTATCTTACCTGTCAATATCAACTTCATTTTGGGGTATAATGGTTTAAATCTAGTAACAAAGTTAGTCTGGGTTTTATAATAAGACATTAACAAAGTTAGTCTGGGTTTTATAATATGTCCGAGATTTGGACGTATCCATTCACTGGCGCCAGTCCCGTTGGCGATATCGTGTTTATATCATATACATACATGGATTGAAGTAAGTTAATAACAGAAAGTTTGTACTTACTTGTGCCGGTGACTTGTCTTGCTGTGATTCTTTGGAGTTAGCATATTCGATGCCTGGAGTAGGAGATGGGGCCACTGCAACATATTAAATGAAATTATAACTTTCTCTACATACTCGGTTGCAATAAAGTGATGTATTAGCTCTGATTTGTCACTTTGACACTTGCGTGGCAGTTTGACTTGAACTAAGCAGTGCTGCAACAGGCACATCATTACACCTAATAATAGATATAAACGTATCAACTACTATATCAACCACTAATTTTAAGAATTTCTAAGAAGGAAAGCTCAATAAATAAATGTATTAGATTGGCATAACATCTAGTGCAAACAAGTTTAATGGCAAAAATAAAACGGAAATATATTAGAGCGACTTGCGCAATACATTGAGTAATGTCGAATCGCACACTAATTCTTTCTTTTTATTTGGTTTATTTAACTTTCGGATGAAAAAGAGATATGTCAATTCAGTTACCGAGGAGGGATCTGAAGAGACTCTACCTGTCTTTATAAATTTAAAACCCAATATTACGTAATAAAAAAATCTTTTTAAAATTTTTAGAATTATCTTAAAATAGTTTCGATTGTAATTCTTGAACGTTACTCTTATTTATATCGGGTAAAAGAGAACTAAGAGTATGGGGCCAGATCCATTTTTTAACTAACTCCATTTGCATTCTACCTAAATACCTCTGTAGAATAGCAACGTTAGCAATAAGGTAACTAATTTGCGATTTTTAATTATCTTTGTTCCTTTTATTAATAGCAATTTGTATAACAATGTTACTCGTAGCTTTTGTTACTCTTGTTGCTTAACTAGACTAATTTTCTACACAAATTCAAAGTCCACTCGAAAGTCTAATTTATGTCATAAACGAGCTTATTACACCCGTGGGCGTGTCGTTTGTGTATTAAAGTATCGCATTCTAGAGCGCTGTTTTGCCTGTTCAAATGCTATGGGCTTTCCTTAAAAAAATAGGTGTACTATTACTTAACAAACACGAGATTGGGCGTGCCTCTATATCGGAGCACTCAAAGTGTTTATGAAGAAAACCCAAATAACAAAGGTATTTTCTTCTACTGGTATTCCAGAGAAAACAATAAATCAATTTTGAATTTCTCGCAACGCTTCTATTAATAAAACGCAATATCAACTAATCTGGAATTAAAAGTTGTATAACTTAATGATAAAATTAGTTTTTATCATTAAGTTATACAATCTTTATTTAGATAAAGAAATTTAAAAATATGACAATATAATTTTTTATTATTTACTTTACTTGCTACTAACAATTTTGACATCTATTACTTGTACAATTTAAAAATATGCACGTTATCTATTATCTATCAATTACATGAATCTATAAATCCTTTTTTATATGATATCATTGCAAATCATTATAGCGGTTATTTTAATTTAATATAATGAATGAATGAATGAAAAACTCATTATTGCAGCAATACAAAAAAAAATTGCAAAAACAAAAGAAGATTTAAAATTTAAAATACATAGGTACAATGGGCGGTCTTATCGTTTAAAGCATGGTAATATATAAATGCATGGTAATATAGAAATGCATGGTAATATATACAGGATACAGCACTAACTTAAAACAATAACAGCATACTGCCTCACATTTTGGACAAACTTCCTACGACCCTTTTTGCCCTATTACCATAATGAGATCGACAATTTTCTGTGTGGAAATTGTTTCAAAGTTGTGTTCAACATTATTCGAAACCAATTCAAGCTTGTTAGCAGTAGACTGCTTAGGAATTATGTTTTCTATGCTGTTAAGGCGACGAGGCAAGAGGGATATAGAGGATCTAAGAAAAAAAAAATTAAATAAGGACAAATTACACAGATTGAACTAGGAAGGAAAGAACAACTGTGAATTTTCCGAGCAGACTTAAAAAAAACACAAATTTTAATAATGAGGTTTTATTGAGTTTCATTTTTAAAGTACCTATTCTATTCTTTAAAAAAATCACAGGACAGTTTGTAAGATGCGAGTGTATTTACCTATTATTTAAAACTATTTTTATAAAAGAAACCTTAATTTTATTTAGGGAATTGTCAGGATTCATAGATACCTTGTGGCTTAGTGATCACCATGACAGGCTGCCAATCCGGAGGTCCCGGGTTCGATCCCCGGTCAAATTAAAATGGAAAATATCTTTTACACATTGTGGGTCTTGGATGTTTATCTACATGTATTCGCTACAAGAGTTGAGTTAGTTTCCCATAATACAAGTCTCGAACTTACTTTGAGGCTAGCTCAATCTGTGTGATTTGTCCGTTTATATTAACTATTTTATTTATTTACTTATTCTTAATTCAATGCCTTGTGTGTTAATTATAATATAAAATGTAACGATCAAATCGAACGTTGTAATAACATACTTGGCTTATGTTTTATGACATATTGATTCATTGTGATTGACATACATACACCTTATTTTCTTGTGAAAAGTTATTTTATATAATCAGAGATCGGAATCACGGTTGCTATTGCTATCAAAAGTATGGATATGACTAATAGTCCCGGGATTTAGTACCTTAGATTTAGTAACGGATGTAAATACATTACTAAAATTTCGAATGAATTATTCTACTGCTTTTAGTAAATATACATAATCTTTCCCTTTAAATGAATAAAGGAAATTGGGAACTAAACTAAGTAAATAAAACAATTATAACTACAATGTGATTTCAGGATATATATTTTTCGATTAAAATATATCCTGATAAATAAATATGAATGTTTTATTTATTTAGTTTAGAATATATTTTTTTCGATTAAAATATATCCTGAAATCACATTATTATGATTTAGTTATGATGAATAATATAAAATTAAAATTAATATTAATTTTATATTTTTAATTTTAAGAGAAAGATTGTGTATACTACAAGCAGTAGAATAATCTTCATTCGAAATCTTGTAATGTATTTACATCCTTTACTAAGATATCGATTCTCGAGAAATCCCGGACTTTTAGTCATATCGATACTTTTGATAGCAATAGCACCCGTGAGTCCGATCTCTGTATATAATACATGTAAATTAACGTTGCAATTTTAATTAATATTTGACAAAAATATTATTTGCGTTAGCAAATTAAAAAAAGATTTTCTAAAATAAAACGAAAAAGTTGATCAGTAGGTCAAAAAATAAGCACTATGTCGTCCGTTACTATTGGCACTATGCAAAACTAGATATCGTTCCTTTTCAAAGGCATTTTGCTACGTTCAAGCTTATAGATTCAATAGTTAATTGCTAGTTCAAAGACCAGCGGGCCAACGGGTAACAAAAGGTGGTGTTGAGCAAAATTTCCAAGTCTAGCCTTCGGGCTTAACTTGTGTTACAAAGGAGACCCTAAACGACTGAATACGTCGATCCGTCAATGTTGAACACCCAAATTAGGTTACATGGGTGAATATCTTTAGGCATATGTAGGTAAATCAGACTTAGTACTGCGAGTATTGCAGTAACAAGTAATTATAAAAAAATATATTTTTAAAACAAGCTTTTATCTAAAACAATGAACTTAAAGTCTTTTTTTCTAAGTGCTCTTCAACCCAAATCAAACGAGCCCATACGCGATGGAGTTAGGTTGCTTCATTACATAGTTCCCATGGCTATTTTTCGGCTCCATCATTAGATTAGCTCCATGTCATCATACTCGTAATATTGAATTGTCACGCAATATACGTTTGCATGCCAAATTTCAGTTCGATCGGAAACCGAGAAGTGGGCCAAATTTAACTTCCAAGATTTGATTACAGGCAGACAGACAGACCGACAGACAACAAGACAGGGGAAACTAAATAAAAGCTTGTAAAACCTTCCTTATGTCGCCGTAACTTTGTATGGACTTTGCACAGTATAAATGCCAAGTGGAAAATGGCAACACTTAATTTTTTATCCTCAGTTTAAGTGTGTAAAACATATTTAGTTGAGTGATACAAAGTAAGAAAGACAGAGCTATAATTTATTACGTATATTTAATTATTAAACTATTTTACTATTAAAAATAAATTAAAAATATTGCACCTTAATTGATACGAGTATTCTACTAATTAAGTACGCATAGGTATTCAAACTTTTATATTCTTTTAAATGTACACCAAACGTTTGTGCAGTTTCAATTTTTTATTCTTCTTTACATATTTTTAAAGTACAACTAAATTTTTAGGTAAACAATAAAGTTGCACCTTGCTTCTCCATACTACTTATCAGCGCATATAGCTTAAACCATTAAAAAGCTTTGTTGAGAACTTATATGGAGAAAGTTGATCATAATAACAAAACTACTCTCTCGCACGTCTTTAACGTTTCTTGTCAGAGTAATTTCTTAAGTACCAATTCCCTTCATAATAACTTCCAAGAAGACATTACATTATTATCTTACATTATAACGTTATAACAATGGATGAAAAAAATGTGATACTTACTGATATTTTTTTGTATGCATCGTTTTTAAGAAATGAACTTCCTGTGAGGATTTGAATAACTCGCGCGTTTATTCTTACTTACAACTATATTTATTGAAAAATGTTATTACAAGCATGACCTAAACGATTAAAACGTAAAAAGACTACAAATAAATAAAGACAGAAGTAATTTTTTTACCGGTTGATAACGCAGGCGCTCTCTTGTCAACGTTTCCGTTTCCGTCTTCCAATTCTCTCTTCGCAGTGTTTAGAGAATCCCTCGCCTTCTGCTTCCCCCTGTAGGTTTGCTCTGCGGCATGGCTGACAGCTGCCAGTAGGAGTATTGCTAGCTGTTGGCATGGCATGTAACATTGATTAATTTCGTTCGCGTCAAAAAGATAACAATCAAAAGTCAAATCAATAATACGGGTTGAAATAAGAACATAAATTATATAGTTTATCCTCATCATTATCTCAGCACTTCTTCCGCCCACTGCCGAACATAGGCCTATTTTTGTTGACGCCAGTTTGGTATACTTAGTTTATAAAAAATATAAAAGGCTATTTTATTTATTTATTTAGTTTCGTTCATATTTTATTTTCTTTTTGATTTTAATTAAGATTTTAGTTGAATTGTAATATTTATTATTGTTTTGTTTTTGTTATTGAGTTAAAAAGAATATAAAGTACCTACCTTATTTAAAGGCTAGTCAAAGAAAAAACGATGAAGAAAAATGGTATATTAAAATTAGCGATCAAAATTGTAGGGCCAAGACGCTCGTAGGACAAAGGTAAACCCATACATTTTAAATAAGAACTACATGAAAGCATTATTATTCTCCGAGCGCTTATTTTTCTTATATCCAATCATCCCTTCCTTTAACATTGAAAACACATAAAATAGGTTCGTAAACATTATTGAATCGGATTCAGCCTGTAGAGTAATTTTCACTCAACATCATTTTCATTATGCATATTGCAAACCAGATTATCTTGTATTTACTTTGATTCAACTACAATTAACAAGAATAAATGACTTATGACTTAAGTATAAGAACCTAATTGCTTTCTATTTCATCACTAATATTTTTTGACCGATATAACAAGAAGTGCTTAATGTTTTTAACCATTTTTAGTAGTGTTAGTAACAAACAAGACAAACAAATATTGAGATGTAATCTTATGGCATGATCATTTTCATATACTTCACTTTTGAACATTTTTAAAACATCACTTGTCACAAAAACTAACCGTATACTTCATATTTCACAACACCGGCACTTTTTCTTCGGTGGTCGTCGACCACTACACACACTCCCGCGCAATGCAATCTCTTGAATGTGCTGTCTCTAGTGTGAGTAGGGGCTTATATCGTCTTGCCATGTTACTTGAAGGGTGCTACAGTCGGCACTGTCTGCTTTGGTGTAAAATAGCTGGGTGCTTATGAGTCATTTATTTATCCTTTTAGACTGTATAGAAAATATCTGCCTTAGTAGGGCAATAGTAAAATAGTTACCACTTAAATTTGTACCTTATGCATTTGACATAAAGTTCAAAACCAACGGAAAAATATACCTTCTATGCCCTATTAAGGGTTTAATTACAGGCTATTTGTAAAGAACTTGATTAAGTGTGAATTTAGAGACTTTATCGCCCATAGAGTGCATCAAAATTTCTAATTGACCTATAAAAACTATAAAGCCAAATGCAACAGATATTCTTTTACGCTATACTTTTTGATTTTACTGCTTAGCGTTGGTATGGTCTGTATGTGTTACTAGGTTGCAAAGACAATTTTGGGCCAGTCCTACTAACCCGGGGCACGTGTATCATGATTATTTTTAGCCGCACTATAAATTCCGCCAAAGTTATAGTGCGTATATAGTATATAACGTAAAATAAATAATGTGTGTTTGATAAAATGAAAGAATAGCAAGGTTAGTTTTCATATCGTGACTGAAAAAAATACGCAAATGATAATGGTGCAACAAAATTACGCTGGTTCCATTTCGGGCAGTTCTCTCAAAAGTGCAGATCGCATACTATTGATTGCAGACCATCGTTGAACATGGCCCTGGAAAAAGAAGAATAAGGTAAGATTTGTGTTAGAGGCCAATTTCAATAAAACTGACTACAGGGCCATAATTGTTGCCTCACGCTAGAATCCGCCAAACATACTGACCGGCTGTCTGTCGTAGTAGTAGCTAACTAATTGCTCGGGTATGTGCCGGTCACAGTAATTAGGTCTTTGCTGGATTTCCGAGTTTGCAGTTGGGAAATTATAATTCTCTGCTTATGACGAACTGGCTTGTTTTAGTTCTTGACAGTTTAATTTTAAAAAAATAGGTATTTTAATGAGCTCTTGGCTATTACTTTTTTACCAGTAATGTTAATAAGTAAGTAAAAATAGTTTGGTTCTAATTTAGAATAGATAAAATATATTTTTCAGTGATAATGTATACTTACAAACTTACAAGTAAATTTTTAATATTTCGAAAAATATTTCAACTTTAATTTCATAGAAAATGTGTAGTTTAATATTAGGACTTTCGATTAGGTCTACAGTTTGATTGCTTTTTTAAATAACTTAGGCATTTCTATTTTCTGTTCAATGAGCACAAATTAATTTTAATCTACATCGGTTTACACTTAATTGAGTATAAATGTTTCTTAAGTACACATTAAAAGTTTTAGTCTAAATAAATTAAACGATAAAGCGCTTAAAATGAAGTTTAAAAGATTAATACCTAATAAATGTTAATAACGTTATCCCATAAGCGAATCCGCCTAAATCGGTGAAACTTCGCCCGCCTCGGCGGAACCCTTACGACTGCTTCTAAATTCGGATCTCTTGGAAATAGCAGTTTATTCCTCTTGCATCTGTTCCTTAACCCTGAAACTGTACTTACCTTCAAGATGTGACAACGTGTACATTTATGATAATTCCCGTTTTAGGCATATTATATGTGCTGAAGTGCGTGAGAATTTTTCTGAATAAATAATGACGTTACACTGTTCTCAGTGGATTACAAGGCGGCTTCTTCTTCTTTTGCCGAAAGCTCAAAATAAAATATTTTTTCCCCTCGAGTAGGTTGCCTCTAGGCGGTAATAATATGAGAAACTATGAGAAATCTTACATGTCTGTAAGATTTCTCTAGATTGGAAACAAAAAAATGTGACTGCAGTGTTTAAATTTTAGAAAAGTAATACATTTCATGGTAACAACGAATCCATCCATAATTTCCGTGGGAATAAGAGTAACTGGAACCAAAAATTTATCTCTCTTGTGGTAAGCTTGCCAAATAATATGTACTGTGCCGTACGGTAGATATATGTAAATCAAAATATTAGCGAGCGAATGATTAACAAATGTTTCTTTGCATTTTTTGACCAAAATATAACCTTGACGGCATTGGTTTCAAAATTCTAGACTCTTGTAACCAAGATACAATCCTTTATACATATTTACTTTAGTTACATACATTTTAACTTTAGTGCGGTTAGTCGTAAAATGTATTTTTTTTTTGCAATCAGTATTGGTTCTAACAAACGGGCATAGAAGGAGGCAAGCGATATATAGACACTTTGAGAACAGACTTCAGTGTAACGCTCGGATATCGAAACTTCTGCTCCGCTTTTTATCCGTAAAGTTTCAAGGTTCAGTGGTCTCGGCACACTTTGCTGATCGATTACCAAGGACGTCTGCATCAACTGTTACACCGCTTTTATGCCGTCATTTTGAATATAATACTAGTACTGTAATAGCTCTCTTCTCTTCCTTGCTGGTCTGGGAGAAAAAAAAAACTTAGAATGTACAGCTGCTTCTCTTCCCGCGCAGATCGTAGAAGCCGATCGTGGGACTGGGTGAAAGCGTGAATCATATTCATCCATCAATATTTTGATTCCTTTTTTCGCCTTTTGACCCACTATTACGCTGAGAGAGGCTTTGAGTCTTGCGGCCTTGGGCTCTGTTTGCTTAGAGCCGCAGACCCAAGATGCTCTCTCTTCCCTGTTAGGGATAAAGACGTAT
Source organism: Acrobasis suavella (assembly GCA_943193695.1). Classification (NCBI taxonomy): domain Eukaryota; kingdom Metazoa; phylum Arthropoda; class Insecta; order Lepidoptera; family Pyralidae; genus Acrobasis; species Acrobasis suavella. Next base: position 7,303,286 of record OW971943.1, read on the forward strand.
GTATTATGTATGTACGGTAATAGGTACTTTATTTTAGTAATATATTGCATAGGTATAAATTAATGAAAACGATTACGTTCATAAATAGTAAGAATCAGGCAAGGAATTTCTGATCAACCATCCCTAATAGGATCATCAAATGCAATTAATTAAAAAGTTATGTCGTACTTTAATGATCTCATAATAGTATGCAAACATTATGCAAATTTTTGGATCGTATTTGTTGATTAGGTATACATATAGGTACCTACTACATACATCACATGACTTCAATGTACTGAAATTTAAAATTAAAGTACTTAGGACATTTTTCTGTTTACTTTTTGACGAAGGATGTTGCGGATATTTTTCTGTTTACATTTTTGACGAAGTTTATTTGAAATAATTAAAATATCCATAACTACCCAGCAATTATATAAATTATCTCTTTTGAAAAATAACTAATTTACTTCTTAAAACATAGTACACAAAGACGGAAGAGTATCTTAAGTTATGTATGTATACGTAAACAGCATACTTAATTACCTATCTAGAATTAACGGTCTATAAAGTAATTAAACCTTTCTAAATTATGAGCATTATTAACTCATGCTTACTTCCGTTGGCCTGAAATAATACAGATTAGTAGAAAAAAAGGTACTCATAATTATATGTCATCAAAATTGGTGACAAGAAACCTATTTTTAAAGTAAATCATAATATGATTTATAAAATTTTCCGACCAGTACCACTATTCATTATGAATTATATTCTTCATCATCAGATTCCTAATGAGACAGTCAGTCCTTGATGCCAAAGAAGCCGCTAGAACTAGAGAAGAGCTATGGGGGCCATAAATTTTCGGTTTCACCATCTGATATTCCGCCCGCTGAGATACTTTCACAGGGTGCCGACCTCCGCTGAGCGAGCAGTCTGGAAGTCGTTAAATAGACTCCGGACTGGCGTTGGGAGATATCAAGAGAACCGAGTTAGGTGGCCTTTCTCCAAAAACGATAAAGGCGAGGGTGGTGCTGTCCAATCAATGACCCACTTATTGACCTGCCCAAAAAGCCCTACTTCCTGCACATTGCAGGATCTTAATGAAGCAAATGACCGGGGAGTCGCCGTGGCCAAACACTGGTCAAAATTATTATAATTAAATTATACCTATATCCTTTCGACTCAAGAAGAAAAAGAAGCTTTCTAATCTCCAAAATTAGAAATACTTGTCAACACACATCATTACATTATAGGTACGACGACGTTTAAAAATAAACAAAAGCTTAAAATTACACATCTTGGCAATAAAATGTGTGATATAATAAATTAAAAAAATTTACGAAATAACCAGACTTTTTGCTAAAGGTTCTTTAATAGCGCATCTTGGCGTCAAAAGACTTTTAATAACTTTGGCTTGAACCGGTCTGTAGGCTTGTGAAATAAATCATAAGGTATCTTTTCTGTCCCAGAATAAGTTTTTAGGGGTTTTCTAAGTTTTCTTTTGAGATTTCCTATATACTTATATTTTTAAGTGGTATTACATTTGTCATGTATTAACCTCTTTTGGGAATTTATTTTCTCTGAGTTGCTATACAAAACCTTGCGAGTTGTAAGATACAGATAGTTAATAGTTACAAAGAGAAAAAGCGCAAATCGGATAAATGATTTTAAGCCACAAAAAAAAAATCTTTTACTAAACCTTGTCTAAAGAAATTCTTAGAAAAACGAAAAACCACTCAATAGTAAGAGGTTTTTCCAGACAAGCGTGACCACGAACTAATTCGAACAGGAAATTTCGATGTCTCTTGAGACCAGCCTAGGGTAAACCAAGCAGATCTGATTGATTGATGGAAGACGTCTGTACATAGCCATAATATGTACTTACTTAACTTAATCATGACGTCACCAGTAACGGCCTGTAAACGGGGCGGGGCGTTGTGCCTCAACGGCTCTTTGCTTTTTATGCCATTAAAGAATTATACACATATTGCAAGACAACTGATTATTTTAATTACAATAAACGGCCTGGACACCAATCAAGGCGAAACAGTTGCACAAGCGATATAAAAGCTTATAAAACTCCTATCTTTGAGGCGATATAAAACTTCTATCCTTGAGGTTGGGACACTGGCATAGTTTTCTAAGTTCACTACGCGCTTGTCATTGTCACTCAAAAAATGATATCATACGTACGTATCAAGAAAATACACTCGTACGCACGAGACGTGACGCTCGATTGTTCGCGTAATGTATCGTTTGGTACTGCTTGAACTGAACTTGTAGAATTAAGTTGCCATCCAATCCAATGGATGCTATAGACCTAGTTAAATAACCCCGTGCTCCCAACGGTATCTCTGTTGGGAGCACGGGGTTTTTTCATACGACAGAAGTAGCTATCGAATGTTTTTGTGAATAAGATAAATAAAGTTTTTTTTTTTAGTATAAGTTAGGGCTTTAGCCTATAAAAAGGTATATGTAAATAAATATGATGTAGGGACAGATGTTATAGGGTGCCTCGATATATCTTTCTGTTTCCTATGTACATGAGAGTAAATGACTTATGAACTGTGTGTATACTTATTTTCCCGGTACGTAGCGTTTAGCATAGGTATATAGTGCTATGCGTGAGGTAACTAAAGGTAAATAAAATGTTTTGACCGTGGATTTCCCTAGTTTATATACATAGAACCTTGTCACACTAGGGACTCCATGGCCACGCCCCTTGTACGTAAGTTTGAGAAGGTAACTGAAAATATTGTAAAGTGGAGGGGATATATCCCCTCCTAGGTGTGCCTAGATATATCTAGGCACACCTACCCTCATCTAGATTTAGATTTTGTTAGTACGAAATGTATAAATATTAGAGGCCTGTTCTAAGAAAACGTAGTTCAGTGTCACTGTGATCTCCAAGGAATAAAGAAGCCTAAGGAAGAGAAGTGTTTTATTTTCAGTCTACTGCGATCCTGCTGAGTAAAGGAACTCGGAGATAATACCGCACTGGATTCCGTCGGTAACAATTTCTATAGGACCACCTCGCAAGTATGCCATTTTTAACTGACTTCCAAAAGGGAGGAGGTTATCAATACGTCGCGATCTTTTTTTTATGTATACTTTCCAGGTGGTCCCATAGAAAAAAATTCAAAATTAAATTAAAAGGGTATAACTTGCGGGTGGTCCCATAGGAATTTTAAGAAATCAAATTTAGTCATCGGTTGGGGCTGGAGAGTCGGTTTTTAGTTTTGAAAAATTATATTATATAAAAGAGCAATTCTCAAACTGGCCAGGCATTTTTGAGTAGTCGACTTCGGCAAAACCTTCTCTTTTATGGACTAATCAATATATCACAGAACACTCCAATTATTGTATCAAACTAATAATAAGATGAAGAAGACAGAATGAAGACATCTCTATTACCCAATGCTATTTCTTTTAAAGAAATAAGGGCATCGATGGCGCAAAATTGTTTCATTTAAAACTAGTTTTGAATTATTAACATTTTTATAGTTCAAGCTTACAAATTAGTGATCGATTGTAAAATTAAGGCAGTTAAGTTACATAATGTTGTTAAGTTACAGATTTATAAGACTTGGGTTGGGCATAATAATTATTATTACTCAGCTTTATTCTTACAAATAAATAAAATAAATTTATTAAGTTACAAATTAAACAATAAATATGCACAGGACTTTACTAGGAAACGAATTAAGACAACGAACGATGACTTTTATCAAGAAATTATACTGAAAGATGAAAAAATATTTTAATATTTTAGATTTTTAAGGAGTTTTGTATCAGCTTACTGGTTCATTTTATTTCTAATCTAAGTTCCTTTGGGGATCTACTGTTAAAAATTCTCTGTTCATTTCGTTATACTTCTATAAGTACTTCTATACCACCAAAACTTTCCCAGCATTATAAGAAATATAAAAGTAAAACATGTTGCAGCAAATATGTAATAATAGACTGTGCGAGTCGCAATAATCTTTTAGCTAATATGAGTCCAAGTAAAAACACAGTAGATATTTGCGCCACCATTACATAAACTGGTCGCAACATCACTAGTACTTACTCTAGTTAGTCCAGTTGTATTATTTTTAATATGTGACCTCTTTGCGTAACTACTTGCACTTGTTCAATAAGCCTTGTCTATGATTTATACTATAGTTTCTATTTTTGATTACAATTTTTTTGGTCTAGTAGAAAAGAAATTACCGGCCAAGTGCGAGTCGGACTCGCGCACGAAGGGTTCCGTACCAAAATCTATAAAAAAATCATGCTAGTTGTACATATGGGACTCAAATATTTATTTTATTCTGTTTTTAGCATTTATTGTTATAGTGGCAATTTGTGTTATAGTGGTTATAGTGGCACATCATCTGTGAAAATTTTAACTATCTAGCTATCACGGTTCATGAGATACAGCCTGGTGACAGACAGACGGACAGACGGATAACGGAGTGTTAGTAACAGAGTCCCGTTTTTACTTTTTGGGTACGGAACCTTAAAGATGCAAAATATAAAAGCTGCTTTTCTTTCTTCATCTGTCTACCATCATGCGTGAAGTGGAAAAAGCCTTACAGTACAGCCCTGAGCTTTTCGTATATTAGGTAATTAAGATTTGTATGTATACTTGTATTAAATAATTTAACACTTTAAAGTTTAAATTCATGGATGGCAACTACCTACAGTTAAAATATTAGATACTAACTGTGAGAGCTTCGCTCCTCATGTGAATTTCGGGATAAAAACTATCCCGAACTAAAATTATCTATTATTAAAAGGACACATCCTTCCCTGGTTCTCCAAATATTTGCATACCTATATCTAAATAGGTTCAGTGGTTGATGCGTGTAGAGGTAACAAACAAACTTACTTACGCATTTTATTTTGAAATAGACAACTCATAAACTTACCTAATCGTTTTGGGTCGATAAAATTGAAAAAAAAAAAGGTTTCTTTACTATTTTAGAATGTTCCTGGAAATTTTTTCTTCATATTCGAGACCAAGTGCAAGAAATTGGCAATTGTCACTGGTATATGATATTACTATATTACTCGTAGGTTCCACTTTTATCATAGTAAAAAACTAAAATATCAAAAAAATTGTTACGTGTACGTTGTCAACATATATGTAGCTTTTTAAAAACAATGTTGTTAGATGAACATGTAATTTTCTAAAATAATGCAATTTTGTCAAACAACATTGAAATAATGCAATTTATTCAAAGCAATTCATGATCTATAATTTTGTTAAGTGAAGTTAGTTCTAAAGACAGAATTGAGTAGAAATTGTTTATAAGTAGTTTTTGACGATTTATTTATATCTTTTAAAAATCTTTATTTATATTAGTGCTTACTTTAGATTTTATGTATAATAATTTAAATTGTCATTTTATTTTATTAAAAGATTTGTTAACTATATTATTTTTTTTTTTTTAATAGGACCTAATTCAGCAGTCGATTAGTAAAAAGTTCGGCTAATTCGATAAAGTTTAAAGGCTCAAACAATAATTTTACCAAAAATTACGCCTTTGTCCGGGACACACAAAAAACAACTATCTATCTAGAAACTACATATTTTCGCCTTGTAGCATAAGTAAAGTGTTCAAATTCACAATACGTTTGGCGATGACGCAACTCTGCGCTCTGCAATTCAGTTTGAACGGAACGGTGAGAGGCAATAACTCAATTCCGAACATCACTAGTGATATAAAGGAGTGACGTTGACGCGTCGACGGAGTGATATAGGGTAATCCAGGTAGCAGTTTCTTTGAGCATTTGATTATTATTTCGATGAAAAATTTCTAGCATTGATCCTTGCCTGTAAGTACATTAGACTATTTATGACCTTTTATTTTAAAAATAACAATTATACTTACCTACCTACTTCACTTAAAATGAAATGCATCAGCTGCTCTTCTTTCCGCGCAGATCGTAAAAGCCGATTGAAGGAATGTGGAGAATCTGAATTCAGTTAATAGACGATGCGGCAAACAAGCCATCGAAATTTCGTAACACAACGCATTACTAGGATTTCGCAAGTTAAGCGAGACTGGGCGTGGTCCGCAGGATAGGTGACCAAGTGGAGTAAATTCGTTGATCTTAGCTGTCATCATTGTATGGTAGTGGCCAAGCTAAGTCAGACGCCGTTAGGCAGCTACAAAATCCAACATTTAAGCCAACACTAGTGTTGGTCACTCACAAACAAACAAACGAAAATCGATGGTCGAAAATCAGAAACAAACAGTGTTCCTGACTTTCAATTATAACATTACAACTACATACATGTAGTTGTAGTTTGAATGTTTATTGCTTATGCCCATGCATACCATATATACCTATGCTAATTTTTTTTATTACTAGCTTTAATTTAACTTGCAATGTATTTTTATGTATGTTTGTTTAGATCAAATCTTGCGGCTTAATTTTCAACCAGTTGTCTTCAACCGATTGAACAGAAATTTTGCGTACTTATGTAAGTCAGGTGACAATACAATATTATGGAATCAATGAGCTGTTCTGATGATAGAGTTGGGAGATATTCGACAGAACTCAGTTATAAAACAACATAACCTCATTGAATAGGACTCGTTTGATTCTTCTTGAAAAGCACTTTATGGTAGACAATGTCTAGGGTTTGATCACGGCGACGGAAGGTGGCCGATGGAACTCTGTAATGAAACGACTCATCCCCATCGAATTTAGTTCCGTACCCAAAGGGTAAAAAAGGGGACCCTATTACTAAGACTTCGCTGTTTGTGTGTCTGTCGCCAGGCTGTATCTCATGAACCGTGACAGCTAAACAGTTCAAATTTTCAAAATGATGTATTTCTCTTGCCGCTGTAACTAAAAATATTAAAAACAGAATAAAATAAATATAAAAGGGGGGTTGCCAAACAACAAACGTGATTTTTTATAGATAACATATGGAACCTTTCGTGCGCGAGTCCGACTCGCACTTGGCCGGGTTTTTTATCCTTATGAGTACTTTGCCTTACAATAAAAGCTTTAACGAAAAAAATATTCTTTTTAAAATAACTTTTTACTTTCCATGCTTATAAGATATTAACATTAAAATATCATTTACCTACATCCAGTCATGTAGAATATTTGCTCAGCGTGATGTTACACTACTGCGAATTCATAAAGGTTTACGAGCCTCATCCGAAGCTACATTCTACTCGGTCATTCAATCTTATGAGCGAGCAAATTCGTGTCGAATTCGTAAACATGTCGCTTAGTACACATTGAATTGCTAATGTAAGCTGGAACTATTCGGAGGGCGTTCTCAGTACTATAATAAAAAAGTCAACTGTTAATAAGGCACTAAATCAGGTGTGTATCTATTGCATTATGTGTAAGACATATCTTATTTTTTTACTGCAAAAAAAAAAATGTTCTTTAAATATATAAAAAAATAACTATAAATTATTATTGTTGAAGCAAATTTTTTACATTGTATAGATATTGTTAAATAGAGAAGATGCATAATGAGTAGATTTTAATAAATATCTCCGATTTCGTAAGCATTTACGTTAAAATGGCCTATAATTACAATTATATTTTTTTTCTCGATTCGGTAACTTTGATTTTTTTGTTGATTAAAAAAGTCAATTTTAGAATTGATAAAAAGTTTAACAGTAATATTACCATAGGATTTTCTTGAAATATTATAGCTACTTTTGTTATGAGGCCAATCCTTTAAACAAAATATATGACATAGCACCCGAACAAATGTTCTTACATCACGCCTACAAATGCGACATAAGTGACGTCACTCCTGTCCGGTTTCTCTTAGGCGCTCCGAGAGGCCCGCCGTCTAGATGTGACTTTTATATCCTTTATATCTTAAAGAGATTTTGGGTTAGGAAGGTAGTTTTTTATTAGACGTGCCTATTTTAGGAACTCTTTTCATAGCATAACGAAAATAAAAAGGTTGCATCTTCCCTATTAATATAGCTGGGCGACCTTATCATCATATCTACCTTCTCTAGTTGGCAAAGAAATGTGATACAGAAACCTCTGCTATTCTGTGTCATGGAAACAATTCATTAGATCGAAAGATAAAGTCATTTTTATAAAATTGACTTGTTAATGATGTTGCCTAATCGGCAGAATTTAAATGGTTCATTTGTCCTACAACTTTCACAATATATCGTAAATAAAACAAATCAAAGGTTTTGGAAATCTTCAATTTGATCTAGATAAGGTATCGAAGTGTCATCAGGCGGATTTACAATATAGTCGTATCTATTGCAAAAATTGAGGGCCTTCTCAATCTAACTGCAGTACATTTGAATAAACATATTTTTGTTTTATTGCTTAAACAGTGTATATATAGTACAATACCTGTTGTAAATACTTATAATGTATGGCTGACGATTCGTTAAGACTATGCAAGTTGTCTATTGCTTTAATAAAATGGTAAGCAACACGCAAGAAACGCCGTCTAAATGGGCTTTATGTGTTTGGTAAAATAGTATTATATATAATCAACGATAAAATGTTTTGTTTTGTGACAGAAAAGTTAACGACATCAGAGTCGCAGTTAAACAAAACTTTTATGATTTTACACAATGTATCGGTTGTAATCACAGACATATAAAGGGAAGCAGACTAAACATTATTGCATAATACATAGAATGCCGCGTGGCATGAATCTTCACTTAAGCTTCATTATTTTTGTTGTTTTTCTTTATCATAATTGGTAATATTTGAAAAAAAAAATAGTAAAGTAATATTCTTTATGAATGTGAAAGAGTACTTAGATTACAAATACCCGTAATAACTGTTTATAAATATATTATTTAGGCAATTAAAAAATAAGCTACGCGTGAAAAATTGCCACGCGTTCTAAGTATGAAATATTTGGTCTGCTTCCCTTTGTATGTATATGGTTGTAATGCGCTACAGATAAGTTAATTAAAACAAGGACAAAAAAAGCTCCATTTCTGACCAATTGGTTTATTTTCAGGCGAGTCCATCGATCATAATATAGTCGTGATCATGAAGGATGATAATGGTCAGCATTGGTATGAAAAATGGAAAGCTGCGGTGTCATGTTCAGCAGGCACTTACACCAAGTAACTTTCACGTAAACTTTGTTTTACGAGTACTTTTAGCCACTGATGTATCATGGATTAATTAGAATGGAGTATATAGTTGGTGAGATAAAAAAGATGAGAGAGAATGAGTCCCAAGTTTGATACCTAGCGTCGGCAAAGAGAGGCCTATGTTCAAGAATAGAAGCAGAAGAAAGGCTAAGTTTCTTTCTAAAATCATTTTAATATCTTATAAGCAGTAATCATTACAGGTTATATCCTTGATGCGATGGTGCTGAAATTTGAAAAATACCATGCATATTCAATGAAACTAACAATGAACAAGAAAAAAGCATTAGATCTTAAAAATACATTCAATAAATTCAATTTAATTACAATTATTTACAAATCTTATGTGAGAGAACATTTAGGGTGATCTTTGGAAATTCACCCAGAGTACACGAAAATATATAAACTCGTTCATTTATAACATAATTGGCGCGCACGAGTGGCATTTTTAAAAGATATTAGATAATACTACTAACTTAAAAAAACCAAGCTCTGGTCGGTGTCAATGTATGGAACGAGATGCGTCTCTTTCCAGTTTCACAATAACGACTTTTGACAGAGATTATCTTGAGTGGTTCACCATTACCTTCTCCATTTTCCACACTAGTTCACTTGATAGTCACTATTGTGCAGGTTTTCTCACGACGTCTTTCTTCACTGGAAGCAAGTGGCAGTACCTAGTTTGAAATGGTTCATGAGTTCTAAGTCAGAGATACAAGTCATGACTAGAGAGAAATTGAGGATCAGTCTTGTGGCTCACAGACGTACCAACCAGGGCTGCGCTTGGCCACCACCGCTTTCTGAAATAATGATGATAAAATTATGTTAACTCTTACTATTTTGTGTGACTTCGGATCTAATTTTCATTTTTGATGCTTTCTGATATTGAAATAGTTAATGTTGACTTTTATTATTGTAGTCTTAAAGTGCTATGTACTACTTTGTGACTACAAAGAAGTTCGCAAGTTACATATAAACGAGGCATCACTGATGAATGATCGGAAACTGAAAGTGGTACTGTTCTGTGTGGAATTTGGTGAGTACATGACGTTCCTGTCTTTCGTCATTTACTTATGTAAAACCTCCTGGTTATAAGTAAAACAAAGAAAACAAGTATATACCTTTCCAGTATTGTTTCTAGTGTGAGATACTACTTGACTTATTGTTAAACGCTTACTAACTTTCTTTAGTACTTGGTTTAAGCCATTATCCACCCAAAACAAGAAGTCCTCCCGCATACGTACAATATTTTTTGTCACTAACAACTTCATTTGGGTGAATAATGGTTTAAGTAAGTAAAGACGGTACACAAGCAGACACATCATTATGTACTATATAAGACGCAGGGTCTGTATTTGTTTTTATTAGCCCATAAGAAGATTAATTACAGTCCTTACTCAATTTCGGATCGGAAATGAAGCAGTCCCATGCGACGAAAGGGCTGTGTCGTCATAATTATTGATACTAAATGGGTCAATTAGGCGATAAAAGTACGCTTTTCTCACGATACAGTTATGAAATGATACTAGGGCAGGTAATGTTCCACACGTGTAAACTGGTAGCTGTTATTATGTAATCGTATTCAAATAGCCGTGGAGAAATTCGTACGCGATAATATTTCATTACATTTGGGTTTACAGAAAATCAGCGAGTCTTGATTTTTTTAATTAGACTCGAATGCTGAATGAAAACCTTTTTGGTTGCTCAACTTTTTTACGTAGTTCTTCAAATTTCATATTAGGAGCCTAGAATATATTTATGTAAGAAATTTTATGAAACAAACATTTTTCTTTCTTTCTATTTTTTGTTTGAAAAACATACATACATACATACATACATATTTTCACGCCTGTTTCCCATGGGGGTAGGCAGAGGCTATGGATTTCCATTTGCTACGATCCTTGCAAACCTCTTTTTCAACACTAATTTCTGTTTTCAAAACGTATAATAAGGAGTAAGTAACTAAAAAACAGACGGTTGTGAAAATTATGATCTGCCTACCTTGTAGAGGATTAAAACGTATTTAGTATATTATGCGAGTAACAGACCTACTAAGTACTAATACTATAGAAGAGTAAAAAGAAATAAAAATAATAATATTTTGAAAAAGTTTCATGTTTTGTACAAGCATTTATTGTGAGGCCAAAGTACTGATTAAATATAAAAGAAAAGTATCTCAACGTCGAAAACGCACTTGTGCGAAACGTACTAGGCTTAGCGACAAAATGAGTCCCACTTTCACTAAACTTTACCTACTTCGCGAGTGTTATTAAATATTAATTAGCTAATTTTATACCGTATAATTAAATTATATCATCCGCGAACTTAATTTAGTGAGTTAAGATTGAGGACGGTGTGATTTAACTCAGTTTTAAGTAGGCTCTTATTTATTTTAGGTATTTAACGTCAGATATGCTTAGAAGGTAGATTTATAAGGATATTATTATACGCGTAAAAGCAAAGTTATTGAAATAAGAATGAACTATTTTAACGAAGGAGTACCTGGCCAATGTGTCTTTTTGGGCATTTATAAAATTACATATGGATCTTAGGCAGCGATTAAGAAAGCTGATCACATATTCAACAATTTTCTGCCGCCCTTGCTTTACGGCCGCCGCCCGTTAGTTGCCTGGTAGCGGGCGGTAACATTGCAATGAGAGCTTTTTGGCATGCATTTGTTGACTGATTGATATCTATTCCTTATTATGAGACAAGGAATTTTTGAGACAAGGAGAGCTTTTATATAACAGAATATGTGTCTTTTATTCATATAGTACCTACTTTTCTTAAATTAAGAGGTTTAAAATTACGCTGTATGTTAAATAAGTTGTTTTTTCGTTGATATTTGTGCTGTGGTGATTTAAGAAAAAATAAAACCTAAAAAGTTCGTTTCGTTTAACCTTGCCAAAACTGACTGCGCAGAAAACTCAAATAGCACATACAAAATTGGTTACTAATAAAAGTAGTTGCGATTCTCTTTATTCCATTTCCCTATATTCCGTTATCAAAATTCATGATTCGTGCGAAAAATATAGGATACTATACCTTTCCGAATCCAGCTTTTTATTCTTGCCCATTTTAAATTGTGCGGCTGAGCGCAACTTATCGTATGTTATTTTTCTTCTACATCATATGTTACGCAAAAATATTCATAGGATGAACGCTAGTATGATTGAAGTGTTCAGCCCAATATTGAACTTTTTGCTTCCGATAAAGCGATGCGTACTGTGGATTGCGAATAGATTTAACCTCTTTATTTTCGCTCCGTTTATTGAATCAATTCTCTTTGAAGAGCTTGACGTCTTAGCGGTGCACGCAGTGTGTAGGAGAGTGAACCAACGTGGATGACAATCAAGTTTATAAGTGGTTTGGGTATGGTCTTATCAGAATGCGATTAGAAATTCTCTCAAGGTCGTCTACTCGTACTGCCTTTTTTGTACCATTTACGGTACTGACTGAGCTTCGCTCGATGAAATCAAGAAAAAGAGGTTCTTAAAAACCTAGCTAGATTAATTTTTCATCAACGAAACACCTTTTACAGAAAATTTAGTATAATCGTTAGATCAGTTCCCGTGATCCTCATAATACAATGTGTATTTTTATACTTGATCAAACGAAATGTGCGTATATTAGACGAAATATAATCGATGTGTAAAGGTCGTGTTTTGATTTTTATTTTTTTCTCTTTAGGTAAACGGCGTATTTTCTTCAAAGTAAAAAATAATCAACAATACCAAACAGGAAATTTGTTAAAAAATAATTAATGAAAAAATGTAAGTGCCTCGATTTTTGAAATGACTAACATAACTGATTTTTTTATATTTTTTTTATCGATATTATTTCATCTAATATTCGCACTTCTTTTGATTAAGTATAAAAATACACATTGTATATAGGTATTAATTTAAGTATATAGTAAACAAAAATTGCTAGTTTAAAAATCAACATTTGGATTAACCTCAGAAAGGTATTGTTTCTAAAATAGTTACTTATATAACCATTTCAGTCGCATGTAAGATCTAAGCTTTTTTTACTTTTTAGGGTACACTTGCTATGCAGGTCGTAACTGCTAATATTAAGTTACGAAATCTAAAATTCAAGATTATGTATCTGCAGATAAAACAGAGTGAATGTTTAATCAAAGCAAATCACATTAATAGATAGTAAATCATAACAAATTGACACAGAAAATGCAATTAAAGATTATGAAATTAGAGATGATCTTCGATAGTGTAGCGAAAGACATGATGTCAATCAAAAATGATCTGTTAATTGGTTGACTTGTAATGCAGATTATGTTTTGATCTTGATCTGTGTCAATCGGGGTTACTGGCAATAAGCTTGTGTGGTCTTGCCACTTTAATTTAGCCTAATGTGAAAAATGTGATTAAGATACCTGTTACAGGATGATGCATTTATCAGTGAGGTATTTATGAGTTAGTATTTAGAATTATAGCTTTTTAATTGGAAAATAAAAAGCTTATCTTATCTAGGCACACAATTCATTGTTATTTTTTTGAAGTATACAATTATACATGAACATGTACAATTTTCATATATGTCAATGATGAAATGTTGTTTTTATTTAATTATTAGTTTAACTGCAAGTATGGCTAGGGTAAAATAAAGCTGTGACGTCTTCAATGTATTTTATATGATTTTGGTAGAGATACTGAATATGTAAGCGGTCGAGTCCTGAAGCAGCACATCACAGGATGCGACCGAAATTCCGCTTAGATGAAGGAAATTGTATATTGTCGTGATCGATTGATCGAGAAAAAGTTTTTTGGGGACGCACTTCCAAAGTCGACGCCTATTAAAGACCATAAAAGTAGCTCGTCTACTCAGCCTTAGTAGGAGTTAATATCAATTATGAATTATGATACACCATCTTATCTTCGACACAGCTGTCTTTTTAAACTAAATTATTATATGTTACTTTACTTAGCTTTAACCCGCGACTTCGTCCGCGTAGAAGTCAAAAATGGTTGTAATAGGATTATAATTGGTTTTTTACGTTATTAATATTGTGATAACATATAAATTATTATGTTAAAATGTTTGAATACTTATAAAATATAATATTTTTATTATAACATGGGATTTCAAAGCCTACCAGACCCGGCGAACCTCCCTCTCCCGCTCCCTCTCTCGTTTCCTTCCCGTTCCCGTCATTTGCTAGACCGAGAGAGAGCAACGGAACGCTTTGGTTAAACTAATCTTGTTTCTCCATACAAACTACGGACCCCCATTTCACTCCCGTAGAGGTTGAATTTAGAAAAATACTAAAATACATACTTACTGATTTATCGTCAGAAGTACTCTTGCGAAGTTTCGAATAAAATAGTCTAACTAATCTTGTCACTCCATACAAACTTTGGACCTCCATTTGACCCCCTTTGAGGGTGAGTTTTGAAAAATTCTTTCTTAGTGTACTCCTAAATCTCATAAAAAATCTATGTGCCAAATTTGGAGTCTCTAGACCCTGCGGTTTCAGCTGCGCGTTGATCGATCAGTCTCTATCTATCTATGTCAGCCATGTCTAGTCTATGTCGAAAATGGTTCTTATAAGGCTCTCGTTCCCATTCCCCTTCCCGTTCCCGTTTTCGTTACCGTTCCTGTAATCTTCAAAATGGTCAAACTTATCTTGTTTGTCTATACAAACTTTGGACCATTTCACCCCCTTAGGGGATGAATTTTGAAAAATCCTGAAACACGTTTTTACTTATTTACCGCCGGGAGTACTTTTGCGAAATTTCAAATAAAATGGTCAAACTAATCCTTTTTGTCCATACAAACTTTGGACCCCCGTTTCAACCCCTAAGGGGTGAATTTTGAAAAACCCTTTCTTAGTGCACCCTTAAACCTCATAAGGAACCTTTGTGCCAAATTTGGAGTCTTTAGACCCAGCGATTTGGGCTGTGCGTTGATGTGTCAGTCAGTCAGTCATTCAGTTTCTTTTTTATATATATAGATGTTAATATATTTAGTTGGTTTTTTGTTCGGCACTCGCTTTTTTGATTTTCACAATTTATATACCCTTACATAATACATACGAGTTGTATTTTTGTAGGCCTTTAATTTGGATTTATGTCATCATCATCCGAGCGTATTTTCCCGGTTGCATCCTCAGCAGTAACGCTTCAGAGCCCGGGGTCCGCTACCTAACCAAAGAGATTTGACGAGGTTACTGGTTTTTGACCTCTGCAACTCAAAAGGTAAAACAAAACCAATCCCTGGATAGTTTGAAGATTAAACGCTAGTTGGCGTTCGGGACCCACAATATAAACTGTGGGTCCCGAACGCCAACTAGCGTTTATTACGTGCCTTCCAAAACACGGAATCATCTTTCTATGTGATCCAAGTCTGCAATATCCATAACTAGACTGAAAACAACTTTTCACAATGTATGCTTCTTACTGGGATTCGAACCCATGACCTCGATGGTAATAAGGCGAAAGCTTTGACCACTGGATTATGGAGGCAGTCGGATTTATTTATTTAATAAAATAAGCACAGTATAACGAAGCTCTAATACCCTTCAGAAAATGGAAATAATTTTTCACGTATTAATAAATCTAATTAAGTACACACCTAAATAACTAGGCACTTTCTATACCCTTATTCCTTATTCCTTTATTTTAATCTTGACTACCTCAAACCATACCTTAGAAAAAAATCTGGTTTCTTCATATAATTTAAAATCTACACGAGTCCTAGAGCAATGCCATTAGTTCCACAAATGACGCCAGCAAAACGTAATTTCTCTTTAAACGTATGTATGATAAAGTACAGGCTTGATGTTAAAAAGTACTGGCACATGAGTTATGATGCCATACAGAGTACATTTTGATCATAATTTTGTAATCCAATATCAAGATACAGTTTTACAAATCTAAAACTCAACTACGGAAAAATTGTGAGCAAAAGCTAATAATGTATTTATTTTTTAAATGTCCTTTTCAAACCTTTTCGTTTGATACCCCACACGGTATAATTCGATTTATTAATTCTTTTAGTAACTTTTTGCCCTATAGAGGGCGCCGTATTCAATGTATTGTGACGTCACATAGTTTAAACCTAGCGCGCAGCCAGGACGCTTCCAGCGATATCTCATTTGTTAAGGTACCATGTATATCATAGAAGATATGGGAAAACAGATGAACATACAAACATAAATAGCGGCAAAACACATAATACTCCATTTGGCTTCGCCGTAGTCGGGTAAAAAAAATTATCGTGTATCTTATTTTTCTGCAAAGGCCACAAGTGTAGTTGACCATTGGTTTATGTTATGTACGATAGACCTCAAGGTTTGTTTCTGGCAGCTGCCAGTTCGTTCGCATATAACCTTGTCCTCTTGCGATCCCATATTTTATAGTAAACTAGCTTTAACCCGCGACTTCGTCCGCGTAGAAGTCTAGAAAATGTTTCTAACATGATATTTATTTGTTTTTTTTATTTACGTTATTAATTTTGTTATGACATATGAATTATTATGTTAAAAATTTAATGTGTTTGAACGTTTTATAGTGACTGACGTTTCATGTCAAGTCACACAGGAACGCTGTCGAACGGGATAAAAAGTATCCTATGTCCGTCTCCTGGCTCTAAGCTACCTCCCTACCAATTTTCAGCCAAATCTGTTCTGCCGTTCTTGAGTTATAAGTGGTGTAACTAACACGACTTTCTTTTATATATATATAAGATAAGATAAGATATAAGATATAAGATATGAGCCAAAAGTAAATTCTCTGTATAGCGTCAAAATTAAACAAAGAAATTCGAAAGAGTGGAGGCCTGTTGTAATTTCGAATCCAATTTTTTTTCTCACATTTGGACCTTATTAATTTACTATTAGTGCTACTTTTTATTTTATTTACTAATAGGAAGCTTTCGAGAGCTTTAGCAATCACGATGGACAATGAAGAGAAATAGGGTGTCTTGCCTATGTCAAGAAACGATTTATTATCATTGATCTGCCCAAACCACATCATGATGTGGTCAATAGGTAGTGAAACATCCATTTCATGAAATTGTCGAGCATTTCATAAGTGAGCAAATCTACAATATGGCCAAGATCACTCTATTTCTCTTCATTATCCATCGTGATTGCTAAAGCTCTCGAAAGCTTCCTCTCTGTCCAGTATACTTACTCTGGCAACACAACTTGATACGGTTATTACGAGAACGTAGAAATGATGGCTACACCCGTTTTCCTTATTACACGTGTTGCATTAAAATGTAATTTTGTACAACATTAGCATAATATACATATGCTACATTGCAGCATAGCTACCCTGTTTCATGAGATGTCTAACTTTAAATAGTTTCTAGAACAACTTACATGTTTGTTAATAAGATTTCTTATGAGCAACCATGGCGTATTTGATATCGTAGGTCACAGGTGTAGACCAGCAGCACCAGCAAAAAATAGAAGAAAACTCAAGCCCGCAAAAAACCTCTATCAATAAGATTTACGTTAAAAAAAAACGAATACCAGACTACGGGAGCCATGGCTAATAATGTTCATATTTTTAAGATGCTAATCAAAACATTTCATTTAAGGAAAAATCTGAATTTTCCGGGGTTCAGTGCTGCCCCCATTCAAAATAAATCATTTGATAGGAAACGGAGACATCATTTAAAATTTTGTCTTGATCAGGCCCTAGATAACCCTTCAAACTATTTTATGAACTACTGTTTACAGTTCAAAGTGAGCACGTGAAGATTTTCTACTCACAATCGCCAAAATTGGCCGTTTTTCGCAATTGTTTAGGTTCAAAAATTCTGGTACCCTGTAATACCCCATTCGGTATAGAAACAAAAAAAAAATGAATCTCACTTTTATGTATGCAATGTAACATTCGTTAAATATATTTTTTGCATTCAAATGTATATTCAAATGCCTATATCACCTGAACTATAATAACAAATCAATTGACGTATCATTTGGGAAAATTGAAGCGGTTCAGTATATAAGTGGATATTTGTGTTACACGGTAGCATTACCGTGTAACACAAATATCCACTTATATACTTACATACTTAGACTGCTAACATTATTACCCTTCCACCTTCTACCACCTTGTGAATGCAGGCCGCTCTAGATCAGTCATTTTGGAAATCCTTGGGTGAGGCCTATGGCAATCCTTGGTTAGTGAATGTTATGCGGTTGAAATGATGATGATGATGTACTTACAACAACATCTGATTTTCAGCCATTACCTTTATTGGCGTTACTTCACGCCAGTTAGTGGGCCAATCAGGGGCTGCTGTATGATGCTGCGTCATTGCGGGCACTGGACAACAGTTGACGATGCGTTATGTAATAGTAATTTTATATATATATATCGTGGGGACTGTGTGCGCAATGATAATGTTTGAATATACTCTTCCATAGCATTGTAGTTCGCTGGTTTTAAACATTATAAAATGAAGTTTCACATTAGCATGCCTACCCATCGCCTTATAAACATATTATTTATCTTCCTTGTCACTAGATGGCGCTATAGCTATTTATTAAAACATTAATATCTTTTATTAATGTTAATATTTATTAAAGTAGTACTATAGTAATCAAATATGACTTATACGAAATGAAAAAATATTTTTAAAGCATATAGCTTTCTTTGTCACTTTTTTGCTAGTCGTGTGTGTTGCCATCTCTTTGTGCCTGCCGGCAACTCTAGTTTTGCCTACTTTGGGGACCTCTAATCGTTTCTATGGCATTGGGTATCTGTTACGTTAGTATCTAATTATATTATCTTTGGCATTAGTCTCTCTATGGCTTAACTCACACCGAAAGAGCAGCGGCAGGTAGCCTACTTTACTGTCAAATCATAGTCACCTTTATTTCTATTTTTATCAGCGGCATTAGAAGATCAGGAGGCTAAAAGTCGCAGTACCTGCAATACCCCGCCAGGATTTCTCCCCAGAGCTGCCTAGCGTGGCTTCCAGATAAGGCGTGTCACCTGAGATAACTACTTACCTACCTGTGACCTGTGACGAATCGTGCGTGTATGTCTACGTAGCACCTGCGTTACGTCACAGAACTAATGTGTTACATACAGAACGGAATCTCCTAAGGTCCCACGCAGTATGCGTCCCCGTTCCCCGTCTTCACACCTCTCCCCCGTTTTCGCCTTGTCCAGGCGCCTGCAGCCGCCCCGCTCAAAGCCCTTCACATAGTGCGACCGGGGGCAGAGGTGTGAGGATGGGGGACGGGGATGCATATTGCGCGGGACCTTAGGAGATTTCGTTCTCTATGTACTACTTATATTAATTCTGTGGTAACGTCTCAACTAATTAAAATGCGCTTCCACTATCGAGCTAAGCGTTTTTCCGAGAGATTTTTGTATACATACACATGCATAACAAGGATATAAAGTTAGTCTGTAAAATAAAGTCATAAAATTAAATGTTAATGGCATACAATACATGTAACAATCGCATTTCCGCACCGCGTCCGAAAGCAATAAAAAGTCGCAGTTTAATTCTGTTTAATTGGGCAATGTTCGTAGTTCGGTCCCACATGTGGGCATTCCAAGTTGGCTCGTAAAACACTCTACGGAGGGCTTATCGCCCATAAAATTATAACGGCAGCATCTAACCGACCGAATATTCTCGCGTTTGCCTTGTTTTACGATGGAGTTTGCGAATTAAAGACTTTGATGATCGGAAATCGATCTTACAACTAGATATCTCTAAAAATAAACTCTGGTACGTCACTAATAAGTATTGAAACAAGGGCCACGTTAGGAACATCTATTTATAGTTAAATTGTAATCTGTAAGTGCCGCAACAGACGGGAGGCAAGTTGCGTCGCGTAACAGCTAGAGATGGGCAGTGGATGGTACTCAATCTATCCATTTGAGTATTTACTTATTAGATTTAATAAATAGAGTAAATAGAACGTGCTCATATATTGACATTGCATTTGATGTCTGTTTACTTATTTTAACATCGAATTACGTCTTTGCACACCTGCCAGCAAAAAATGATAATTAGTCAAAGAAGCCTACTTTCAGTGTATGATTAGTATGGTATTTTCATATATTTTAGCGTCGCATTTAACGTTTACCGACATTTTAAGCATACCATGGTGTGTGCACTCCTACAAGAATTGCAAGTGTATACTAGATTTAAGTTTCAAAATTGTGATGAAAACATGAAATAATGAATATAAATATGAGTTGCAACTCATATAAATCAATCTACTCACCAGATAGATAAATTAAGATATTTATAGGGTATTTACTCAACCTTCTGAGTAAATATTCAAATGGTTTGATTGAGTATTTATGCAACTCCCATCACTAGCTGTTACGCGGCGCAACTTGCGCCCCGTCTGTTACGGCCCTAATAACAAGTGATACTGATTATGAATAGTCAAGTCATACAACGATGAATCAAAATTCTGACGATATAATCGTCAGAATTGGAATGATATAAGTCACTTAAAGTTTCTGTCACTTAACAATATTAAATATAATATAAAAATATACTTAGGTATACCAGTAGATACTTAAGAATTAGTTTCACACAGAAAAAATCTTTTACAGCAAAATCAATCGAATGAAGATAAGACTCCGAGCGGCCCTATTAAACTGGCTTGATACTAAACGTAAAAAATACGGGTAATTTCATTTCCATTTCGTTTGTTTTCCCGCTGAGGAAATATTTTCTCTCTTGTGTTTTTACCGAAGCCTATTGAAGTCGCACGTAAGATAAAATTGATAAAAAATACATGCTTATTTACAAGGAAATACGGAATTGAATACTTATTTTGTTACTGCTAACTAAGCATTATTTAACGACAAATCAAGAACGGATAAAAATTATCAAAATTATTATGGAAATACTTCAGAAATACTCTAATACTTACTTAAAAATAACACTGAACTAAGGTTAAATTATAACGCCATTGAATTATGAATTACTATCAATACCATTGAATTATGATATACAAAAACTTTACGAGTAGTAGTATACTGTGTGGAGTATTATTATAACTTGACTAAACATATTCTTTGATTTCCAAAATTTTTATTTTTATTTCGTAATCATAGACAGTGTAAAAAAAAGAGAGAGGGAGAGAGAGAGAGAGGGAGAGAGAGAGAGAGAGAGAGAGAGAGATTTCACCAACCAAGATTTTTTCTGGTGTGTTATGATCTGAAGGTCCGCAAATAACTTATAAGTTCTTCTTCTTCTGTGCGATAAGATATATATATATATATATATATATATATATATATATATATATATATATATATATGTATATATGTATCTTATCGCACAGCAATCTCTTCCAAGCAATCTGAGGGTGGTTATTGAGACACAGAAATTTAGTCAAGTTGATAGAAATTCACTCTGGTTTTGTTTACACACGACCAGAATGTTTTACCCTGGGTCTTAAAATATTTTAGCCGTTACAGGACGAGTTTTTAAAGCGAATTTACGTGCGGCCAAATTCCCCGAACTCTCTGACCTGACAATCTTGCGGTTTTGAAATAGCCGCATGACACATGCCGTGTAACCTAAACACGATGGACGAGGCAACGTTCACAAAATGCCGAATATCGAGAGAGCAGAAATGTGATTATGTGTGTGAATTGGGTTACGACACAACTAAACGGCATAAAGTTTCTGAGTGTCTAATGCGCAAAAATACACATTGGTGAGCGTAATGCACTTTCTTTTTAAAACTAAAACCCGACTGCTACACCAAGCCACACAACCGATTTTGATAAAATTTATCTGACAACAGACAAGTATGCTCTTTCAAACAAAAAAAAAAGAACTAATTGCTCTAGGCGTCTTCGAGTAATCGGTCAAAATCGGAATATACATAAAAAAAAGATCCCGACGAATTGATAAACTCCTCCTTTTTTGAAGTCGGTCAAAAAGATGGAATAAAAAGAACATTTATTTATTTATCAATTTATGTACATGGAAAATCTATACGTCATATAAAAGTTGTACTTATCTCAAAAGACATCTCTTCCAATAGGCCTGTGAGAGAAGATTAACATTTATTTTTTTGTTAATATAATACAAAAGGAGATTTATTTGTCGTTACAAAAACGATAGTGGCTAGTGAAATGAATTTAATTATTTGACTTATTTCACTAGTTATGGTAGTAACTAGTTACCATAACTAGTAAAATAAGTGAAATGATTATGTTATGAGTGTTAATGAAAGAATATTTTCCTGTTGACATTTCGTCGTTGGTTTTCATTAAAATTACTCGGACAGACTCTTTCATTTATTTCTTTTCAGGCTGATAAATACAAAACTTAAGTATCCGAAATGAATACTTATATTTCTATTCGATATTATTACTCGTAAGTGCAGATATTAAAGTGCAGAAATGGGTGAGTCTGATGAATATACATAATTTTAATGCCGATGCTTAATAATGTAGGTAATTTTAAATGTGCGTTTGTGAAGCAATTTTTGTGATCATATCTGTATTTTATTTAATTTGTTGCACGTCCACAAAATCAGTGTAATTTAGATCAAAATTGCCATGACATATACAGCTAGACCCGTTGTTTACACAATTTGTATATTTCACCATTTAACTTTCGATATAAAAATTATCACACCAACTTTTGGCTGTATAGTAAACTAAATACGTTACATTTCAACTGCTTTTTACTCGTCACAGCATTTTGAGTTTTGCTGCTATAAGGAGACAAAGCCCTTAAGGCGTTTCGCGTGATGATGTGAAAAGAAATCAAAATAGTAATGGGTTGCTCTCCGCATGGCCTATAAATATAATTCCCATTCCCTCAATCAGCTTTTTCGATCTTTTCGAAAAAAGAAGCAGCTGCAACGATCTAAGTATTTTCTTATCTTCCGGATTCTATTAAGGAATAAACCGAATACTTGTTGAAAACAAAATGAGGCGATAGTTATAATCGTCCACTTTCTCAAAATTAGGTATTTATTTGATAATGACGTTTCTATTGGAATTTTATTTTCTAAAATCGCGGTTTATTTATGTACGTAATAAATAATTTTATAATCATGTTAGTGTGTTCATGATCAACAAGATGATGATCTTATTTATGTTAATAAGCAAGTTTGTACATCATGTAACATTTTCTAAAACAATGGTAAAATAAAACAAACTACCTCCCATTATTTTGTCCCAATTTCCTTTTGCCATCATCATTAGAATTAAATTATGCAGAAAATTCATTACTTTTAATATTTTTTAATTATATTCTAGGAAAAGTTTTACTGGCAAAATCGCATTAATCTATATTTCATACAACACCTGCAATCAACTTTAAAATAGAGTGTGGTTTTAGTTTATTTCAAGTTCAGCGAGGAAAGCATGCTTACGGCGACAAATTTTATCCTTCTTAATTGTCGCATTTCGCGTAATTTACTGCAACAAACATAGACAAAATGGAGCGACAAAATAACTTTCATTCATAAAACGTATTTTATCTCATGCCAAACTCCCATGCCAGCATGGTTTTGACAGGTCAGAGTAGACATATCGACGGTTGGCAACGTGAAATCATGTAAATTTGTCGCCGATTTGCTAACACACACCCACATAAGACTCAATTAAACCATTTTTGATCGTATTTTAAACAGTTATTCCATTGAACTAATATTAAATGTACATTTACATATTTAAATGTAGGCAGACATCTTTAAATAATGTATTATTGAAGTTTACAAACTTAAAAATATATTTAATTATCTTTTGATGAATTCTACAACCACTCCGGCGGCGGTAAATGCATACGTGCTCGGTGGTGGTATTTTCCTTTATGTTGGTTGTACGACATGAGTTGAAACGTTCCGTTGCACATTCATTTTTATAACATTTCATTTTAATAATCTAGCAATATTTTTCTAGGAACTTTTACATATTTATATCATTCTTTTATCTATGGTGATTGTTTTTCCAAAACGCGTGTTCCAATTAAAAATTATTATATTTTCTTAGAAGACATTAGAAACACTGTTTAAAACCTGCCTGCGTGTGACGACTCATTTTACTACGTGTTCATTCATGAATACAATGACAATATCTTGTCGTTACAGAGGGAAGATACGTAAAGACCTCTCAGATAAAACATCATACTAAGGCCGCTGGTCACAGATATGATTTATGAAATAAAACATTCATTTTTTACTATGGTTAGATGAACATCTAACATGTGTCGCGATAAGTGTTCCTATCCCTAGTCACTGATAACGAAGACCTTATCACTTAGCAACGATATTCGTGGCGTAGTGGTCACCATACTATTCCACCACCCAGAGGTCCCGGGTTCGATCCCCGGTCCAGGACAAGTTGGAAAATAGCTTATTTAAATTGTCCTGGGTCTTGGTTGTTTTTCTATATATGTATTTGTTATAAAATAGAGTATCATTGAGTTAGTATCCCATAACACAAGTCTCGAACTTACTTTGAGGCTAGCTCAATCAGTGTAATTTGTCCCTATATGTAAATTTATTATTTATTTATTTATTCAATGTAAAATAAGTGTGTGTAGAGTACCTCACAAGTGACAACGGTGCATGTAGTGCATATCTTGTGACTTTTATGATATCTACAACTTGATTGAATCAAGTAGTATGTAACTTTGACTTCCGCCAAGTAACACCTGAACCTATTAACTATTTTATGATATCTACCAAGTATTCCAATAGCCTTCCTAGTAGTTAGCTTAGCTTCTCACTTTAATGCATGCCGTATACGATGCTGCTCCTGATTTTGCTTTTTAACCGACTTCCAAAAAGTAGGAAGTTATCAATTTGTCGCGATCCTTTATGTTTTTTTTTTATGTATGTTCACGGTTTATTCGAAGACGCCTGGACCAATTTGGAAAATTCTTTTTGTTTGAAAGGGTATACTTTCCAGGTGGTCCCATAGCTATTTTATTAAAATAGGTTGTGTAGTTTGGGGGTGAAGACAGTTTTTAGTTTTGAAAAATTATTACACCTCATAAGAAAACCGTTAGCGTAGTTTAGCAAAAACAAACAGGCTTTTATTTTTCATTGTCTATGAGTACATTGTTTCTGATCTGCCAGTATTAGCGTCTGATCCGCATTATAACAACGGGTAGTAAGCCTCTCTCCATTTTGGCCTGACCGCGGCCTTCGTAAAAGCTATTCGGGCGTAAACCCAATTATCGATTCACGATCAAGTGCTTATGCTGTGCCCACACTTTGGAGTATTGCTTGGTTAACGTGGCCATAGATTATGTATTTATTTATAGGGTAGGGACACGCTTGAGGCACATATTTTATGATGTGGTTAAGAGTATCTAGGTAAAATATATTGTTCCTTCTGCCCGAATCCAATGTTGGGGCCCATAGTGTCCACGCATGATTTCCCCATAGAGTCGTTATTATACTTAAAACATTTGTGAAGTCATATTACACTTGGTTACTACACAACTTTTTATAATAGACGGTAAATTTGTTGATTAAATCAGTTGAAATTACTTTTTTGTGATATATTCCACCTTGTTTACTATTGCAATTTGCTACTCTTGTCTTAACAATTCTGTGTGAAGGTATTTTAAAAATAAAGTAAAAGAAAAGCATTCAATGTTGAATAAATTTATCACATAAGAAAAATGTATATGCACAAATATTTTTATGGAAAATCTAAGCCTGAATACCAATCGACTTACGTCTTAAACATGAATACTTATTTTGTATACATTGTCTATTATATTAAATAAACATACAAATTAATATGAGAAAAGAGGCAATGTAGGTATATAAAATCAGCATCTTAATATAGAAAGAGTCCGTTAAACTAGGGGTAACAACAGGGTTAGAAAAGTGTAATTATAATTAGTCCACATCTTTTAGATTATCCAAAATTAATGGATCCATATTTTTCAGTTTGCCTAAAAAGTAAAGATTAAATACATAAGCATCAAATTGTTGGAGTTGGAGCTTGCGACGTCACGTCTATGTAAAAATCGTACGTAGCCGTGACATCATACGAAATTTCAATGCATTGTATCGTTGTAATTTTTTGTTTCTCAGAGAAAAGAAGAAAAAAAGTGTACAATATTTTTAATAATCTCGATGGGCTAAAAATATATTTTTCTATTCGTCATGCCTATTTCAGGTAGAGTCCGGTCATATGTTGCAACTATATTACGGAATGGAGAGATAAGGATATGTAGTCTAGAGGTTATCAATCTTGCAGTTTTGAAGGGTCTACTTAGATATAACCAGCGTTGCACCTTGGTATACGTAACGTGAGTAATAAGTATGTCTAATGAGTAGAGTTAGCAATTTCAATATATGTTTGATTATACGCCTCTAAGGCATAATAGTGCACTTATTTCTGAAATGAAGTCTATCGTAAGCTTTGTTTCAGAAAAAAGAGAAGCCGTTAGTTCTGGTTATCACTATCATGGTTTGGCGGTTTTAAGTCGATAGAGTCTAAAGCCGCAAAACCCAAAAGGTCACCTTTAGCGTTACGGTGGGCGAGCAGATGAGAAAAGGGAAATAGTGATGATTTGCTAGCCGCGTTGCCATGATTCATAATTACTCCTATATCCTCATTGGCTTTAACGATCTGTCAAAAAAGTCAAAAATAATATATTTCTCTTTAGATATTTGTATCACTAGATAATTGTCAATTCATTCGATTTCATAATAATTAGTTATTGACTTCAGATAATTTACTTACAGGTAAGTTTATTGCCGCTTCCTAAGTGCAAGTATAGAAGAAGAGGCAACAAACTGTTCTGAAATATTTTCTTCAAAAACGTCAACTGACATAACCAATGATTTTTAATTAAAATTAGATATGTGGACTGAGAATACATTGTGCTGTAAGTAGTGTACGGGAAGAAAAACCGCTGGTACATTTCAAGTTCATTTCATGTTTTTTGAAGAATAAATAAATGAATTTGTATTCTACATAATCTGCTGCTGTCTGTACTTCACATATGGTCCACATCAGACGTTTCCTAAAGGTGTGCCGCCAGCTTGCACCTTTGTATGCTAAGTGTGTCGCAACCAACACATGCAAAATATCACTCGATCTGAATTGAGATCTAAGCAAGTGACCCTTGGGCCTTTCGCCTAACTGGTTCAGTGCCCACTACGCGAGTAAATATGTGGCTTTATTGGAATTTTATGGAATATTTACCGCTTTTGGACATGACATTTGTTGTTGAAAATGGGTGTGTAGGGACTGGTGTTAAATATATTTTATACGTTGCCATGTTTAATAATTTAAAAGTAGTTTGGTTTTCGTGTGTAAAGGTTTTTCAAGCTGATATCTTTGTTTTTGTCAAAACAAAAAGCTGTCTAAAGGCATCTGATATAGCTTGACAACTGTTATATTAGGATGATAGCTGGGACAAAATTTCTTTGCAACTTGTGGCCACCCATCTACGTGCGGACCACGCCGGAAGCGATAACAATGTGTACCTACTTCCAACGGCTATCGAGCCTTTAATTAAAGACAGAGCTTTTATGATAAAATGCTTAAATTCTGTGATAGAATTCTAGTTGTTCAGTTGGTGGGTCTTAAGTTTTACATACAAAACTAGTATAATATATAATTCAGCACACATGTTTTTCTATGCTTTGGTTTCGGATAAAGTAAGACGGATAAAGTCATAGACTTTATTATACCAATTAGTAAAAATGTACCTATTGCTATACATTTTATAATATTTTTTTTTCTCTTGATAGTTACACAAAATACAAATAACAAATTACAATGTTTGTTCATTTACGATACACTCATAATCTCTCAAGATTTGCCGTTCATCGGAAATAGCTATCTTAATGTGTGATTCATTGTTATACCGCTAAGTACAATGCGACACAAACAAGTTGAACAAAAATGGCGGACTTCAAAGCTTTTTTGTACAAATTCCCGGCACGTAGGTTGAACCAAAATGGCGGTTATCGGCGCAGGTACAAAAAATGCGCCGACGACTGCCATTTTGATTCAATATACGTGTCGGGAATTTGTACAAAAATGCTTTGAAGTCCGCCATTTTTGTTCAACTTATTTGTGTCGCATTGTACTATTTAATTTTTACAATAAATATGTATTGACTGCAGAGGGATACAATACTGCATTATGCCCAATACTAGTTCATTTTTAATGAGTATAAATTAAACGTAGGTCATTAAAGGGACAAGAGATCTACAAACAAAACAAAAAAATGTAACAGCAGTCGATATCACATATCAGATGAGCCAATCAATCACGTCCACGTGTCATATTAACATTTGTCCTGTCACTCACTGACAGTTACAACATTCGTCAATTTGATGGTATTGACATGTTGACAATGTGTTATGTTAATATCCAGTTGCAGAACCTGTTAACATTTTGTTATTGTTGTGTTATAGTTACAGTTGATTGGTTAGTAATACGAAATACATTATTTCGATACGTGTGAATAAATCGTAAATAATAAAACCAAATTTATTTAAGAAACATTTGAAAGCCTTTCTCTTAAACAAATGTTATTATAGTATCTCAGAGTTTTTTGATGATAAAATTGATCGGTATAATCTTTGATTTCTTTACGTTAATAAAAGATTGACAAATTAATTAATTTATTTAAGTAATGGCATCTAGTTGCCTCCATGTTTGCTGTGCCCTTGCAGGGCGTCACTTGTACTTTATTTATATTTATGTGACATCTTTTTAACTTGTGACTTGCAAATAAAGAATCTGAATCTGAATCTGACGAAATAACTGACTTCAGAGTATCTCAAAAAAGAGGGGTGTTATAAGTTTGACGTTAATGTCAATCTGTCTGACTGAGTGTCTGTTTGTGGCATTGCAGCGCTATGCGTTTTTTTTAAGCAAGTTCCTTTACGTAGTTCTTGGCTATGGTTGATGCAAATCGGTTCAACGGTTTTAAAGTTATTTGGGGTTAACGCTTAAAAGTCGATTTTCCCAAGTAAATAAAAGATGGCGCTACAGATACGAATTGGAATATGTTCTGCTACTAATCACAAGATGGCGTTCTTGAAAGTCGTTTTTTTATTTGCCTGGCAAATAATTCCTTTGGACCATGGAAGCCATCCGTCCACAAATTTTATGACGCTTATAGAGCCTCTTTCAAAAAACGGCTTAAACAAGTATTTGAATATATCCAGATAAGAAAGCACCTACATTTAAATAATAGTACCTACCTAATGAGTTACCAAAATTCTAAATAACGTTTTGTTGTTCATAAATGTAGGTAAGGAACCGATTAAGATTATTGAGTCAATTTGAATTGACTCAATACTCTTAAATAAAAGAGGATAAATGTTTCTTTTTTAAGACCATCGATTTTAACTTTTATTTTGTTACAGAATCAGTTATGATTTATTTCAAATTTAATATCATATTAATAACTAAAATATTAACTAAGAACATAAAAATACTTTGCAGCATTTTTAATAGCCCAAGCATGACTGATTTTTTATGCACAAACAAAACTTACTTAGTCAGAAGTCAGACTTGCAAACTGCTTCTTAAGGTTTTTTGAGAACTGAAGTTGCAAGTTGATTTTGTCTCTTTATTTTTCACGCCGTTTGCGCTGTCAGTGCCGATTCTACACGAAAGTATTAGTTTCTTTTTTATATTTTAGATATACCGGTATTAGTTTCGGTTACTACCTATTTGTGATATAAAATGTTTGCATTAAAAGTAACACCGAGATTATTAGGTTACATTGATGGTGGATAAAAAGGAAAAGATATATATCAAGTTATTAATATAATAAGTTTGTGTTTCTTAGCCAGAAAGTGAGTATTTTCACATCCAGACGTAAATTAAGAAGGTAAAAATTTATTGGAGAAAATAAAAAACTAAATTCGAGAGAATAATATATTTTTTTACTACATTTCGTTAAACGTTGGTCGAATTCAAATATTATGTAAAACCTAATTGGCAAAAGTTCACATTGTATTTTTAATTACAAAATCTTTATTATTATACATATACCGTACGTAGATTGGAGTTAAAAATAATCGTATGTATTGATCATATTTTCATTTTATTTTATTGTTATTAAAATTAAGGTTAAATAAAACTTCAAAAAAAAAAATATTTTTTTAAATCTAAAAACCAACGTCACTCTTAAACTACACAACTGATTTTGATAAAATTTCTATAGGACCACATAACTAGTACACACTGTCAAACAAAAAAAGAATTTTTCATATCGGTCCAGCCAGGCATCTTTGAATAATCGTTGAACATACATAAAAAAAAGATCGCGACGAATTCATTACCTCCTCTTTATTGTAAGTTGGTTAAAATAAAGCCAATGTACCTATATAGAATAAAATAATTATGAGTTCCAGATTTAACCAAAGAAGTTTCCTGTTTAGATCTTTAGATCTAATGCTAAGACTAACTTGGTGCGTTTAAGGGGGATTACCTCTATTTTTACCTTAAAAACCTTAAGGAAAAATGTACCAACAATATCTAATTCTATTGTAAGAAATTACAATAAAATCCGATCAAATAACACACACTCTCGATGCAAACACTCATTAAGTTGTACATCTAGGTCTATTAAAAAAACATGCGTGTTAATAAAAAAATGATATCAATTCATTTACATTTATTATGCCTTATGAATGTCTCTTCTATGTATCAAAGAGGGAACAAATTCAAATCCAAATAACTCCTCTAAGTCTCGTTACTCACCTCCGCTTTTTCCTGCAAAAGTAGTCCTTTCCTTATCATGCATGAGTTTATGACATTATTTTCCTAAATATAAATAAAATCATATACCCATAATTACTTACGAAAAAGTTGCTCTCTTGCTTATGCGACAAGGCGCATCGCATATTGCATTTTCTCGGTTCATGAAGTGGCTTGCCCAGGTTAAAATCGAGTATGGTACAATTTATTAGAGACAAATTTATAAAAGACATTGATTATGCATTGTAAAGTATGGTATTATCATTTACATTACCGTTTTGAATTTATGGATCTTTTCGCACCGATGCTTTGGGAAGTGTGAGGATAAAGACCCAACCGTAGAGGCCTTTGAAGTGAAGTGCTCTTGCTAAAACTCATTGTTGAACTTCTACCTCCAAGCTCATCATCATGCTGAAAGGCCGCTGAAAGGATATAATAATCCATGATAGTGGTTATGGCAGGTTCTTAGTTCCTATTGCACTGTCCCACTAAGCTTTCACGTTCGCACGTGAAAAGAAGCAGCTGGTTTATTCTACGTATGTTCTTTAATTCTTAATCAGGACCAAAGAAACAGTAATTGTCTCCGTTTATATAGGTTTTTGATTAACGCTCTTCTAGACGAGCGACGGTATGCCCGCTACGCAGGTCGGCCGTCGCCGACCCGCGCGCCGATAATCGGCGACTATCGATGATTATCGCCGACGGTCGCGTGGTAGTTTTTGACGATTGACACGTGTCACGCGACCCTTGGCGACAGTCGGCTCGGCGACCGTCGCCGATTATCGGCGACCGTCGCGGGCATAATATCGTTCATCTGTGAGAGCCCGAAATAAAAAAGTGTTAGATAAAATGCTTTTTTTTTTTAATTCAGTACACTTTGGTATGTTCTGAAAATATTTACGACTCGCTTCAGCATATCACTTACAAATATCGCAGCTTGCAATAGCTACGTAATAAATAACAAGGATGCAGGCGACCGCTAAATTAGCTTTGTTCTGGATCTCGTCTCCACACTGCTTTATTACTGGCTCTTGTAACAATTACATTGCTTTATTATTTTAAGGTCAACAACTAATTTTGTGGGCCTTAAATGATGGCGCCACCGATTTTTAAGGTTCCGTAGCAAACAAGGAATCCTTGTAGTTTCGCCATGTCTGTCTGCTTGTCTGTCTATCTGTCTGTTTGTCTGTACGCGGTTTTACTCAGAGACTATAAGTAAGAACTAGGAAGCTGTAATTTGACATGGATATATTATTGATCATGCCGACCAAGCGGGACAAAAAAAATATTAAAAAAATTTCTTTAGTGGCGAACAACATACAAAATGCACTCGGAAAAATAAAGTTTCTTACATATTCAATAGAAAAATAGTTTTTAGGGTTCCGCATCCAAAGGGTAAAAACGGGACCCTATTACTAACTAACTACCCTTCGTCTGTCTGTCTGTCACCAGGCATTACCTCAGGAACCGTGATAGCTTGACAGTTGAAATTTTCACAGATGATGTATTTATGTTGCCGCTATAACAATTAATACTAAAATAAGTATGTAAGTGGGGTCCCATACAACAAACGTGATTTTTATAGATGATGGTACAGAACCCTTCGTGCGCGATTCCGACTCGCTCTTGACAGGTTTTTTTAGACGTTGATAGAACCCTACTGTGCGCGTAGCCCGACACGCACGTGCAAAATTACCAAGCGGGCAACGTCGTGGGAATCAGTTAGTGTTAAATTTATGTATGTTACTTGTATAAACCCCCTTTTAAACTCCCTTTCTCTTTAAAGCCTTTGCCTATTTATACGAGTATCTTAATATAGGTAGGTGAATATTGTATTAGTAGATATTCATTCTGATATTTATATTAAATAGGTAAGTTACATTACAAAGAAATATTTTGTATTTTCTGTATTAATGTAAGTTTATTGTATTGCTTTTTTATGCCGCATGGTTTTCTCTGTTATATAGGTTTCCATGGAAAAGGCCGACTTGGAGAAAATGCTCTTAGCCTTTGCCTTAACAATCCCCTTACCCTAGACTTTTAAACCACCTTTTAATCTCCCTTTCTCTTTATAGCCATATATATGTTAGTATAGGTAGGTGTGTATTGGTATTAGTAGATATTCATTCTGATATTTATATTTAATAGGTATATAATGTATTTGTACATTATAAAGAAATATTAGTTTTGTTTCTGTATTAATGTTAGTTTATTGTATTGCTTTTTTATGCCGCATAATTTTCTCTGTTATATAGGTTTCCATAGGGAAAGGCTGACTGGGAGAAAATGCTCTTAGCCTTTGCCTTAAGCGTCCCCTAAGCGTGCCTTAAGCGTCCCTAACTTTACTTAACTTTTCCATGCAAACGTAGTCTAGCTTTTATTTTGAAATAATATGTGAGATTTCGGCAGTTATTTGTATTTAAAAAAAAAATGCATACTTGTATATGCATGTAACTAGTTTTCGACAGTCAAATATAAACTTGAAAGAAAATATGAGTGTTAAAAATTTACCATACTCATGGTCAAATATGATATAATCGACTATATTATCTTTTAAGTTCATATTTTGTGAAAACTAGTTATATGCCTGAATATATGCAATGTCTTTGAAATAATTTCATGAATATCTAACATGCCGTTTCAAAATAAAAGATACACTACGTTTGTATGGGAAAGTTTGATTCTGTATAGGGTAAGGGGACTCTTAAGTCCACAATTTGTTCAAATATATTTGTACTTTGTAACAAAATATGGGGTTGTGCCAAACAAAGTAATATTGAAATAATTCAACGCTTCCAAAATAATGTACTGAAGGCCATTGTGAATGCGCCCTGGTATATAAGAATCGACGATCTACACCGGGCCCTTAACATGCAGACCGTCAATAAAGTTATCAAGAAATACGCCGAAGCACATGAGTATAGACTGCTTCACCACGTGAATGTTGAGGCAATCCAGCTCCTCGACAACACGGACATAGTGCGACGTCTCAAAAGAACAAAACCTTTTGAACTAGTGTAATTTAAAAAAATACAGTGATATTATAGTGCATTGATGTGCCAATAGAGACACAAGAACAAAGTGCCTTCCCCTTAATAGAGACAGTAAGAAAAGTGCCGATGGACACATTCTTAGTCAATAACGTATAAAACTAGGTCAATGTTAAATTACTTATTAGTCTGAGTTAAGGCTAGATTGTAATATTATTAGCGTACCTATTTACTTTTGTAGGTACGTTAAGAAAAGGAAAAAAAAAACTTTGTAACAATAAAGTTCGATAAAATAAAAAAAAATATATGTAGTTCCGTTCCAAGAAAATATATATAACACGATTGAAAAAAAAATTACTTATTTGCAAATTTAATTTTGTGCGGGTCGCACTTGGATGAGAGCAGCACAGTACCGAGATTGGCGTAGACGAAGGGAGGCCTGTGCTCAGCAGTGGGCGGAAGTAGGGCTGACATGATGGTGATGATGATGATTTACAAAAACATTTTGTGAACTTATATGAAAATTGATGAGCTATTGCTTGCTGGTACACCAAAACATGTCATTCAAATGTCATGTAAGTTAGTACTTACGTAGGTTCGCAATTCTCAATTTACTACCACCGCACTGCCCGCTGCGTTTTATTTTTATTTGCTTTCATAAAATTGGTGTCCATGGAATCTGTCGTGTTTTGAAATTCACGGTTTTTGCAATGCTATATTTTTACCCTCGTAAGAGAGATTTATGAGATCGCCCTTCACATATGTATGTTTGTCTCTAGCTTCAATTTTCGTTTAAATATTTTCACACCGCTAAATGAATGAATCTAATGAAATCTAAAAATACTTACATATAAAACCAATCTAAAAATACTTATGAAGCGTTTATATTTCAGACTCCATATGATCATAAAAGTTCATGTCTCCTTTATCGAATTGTATTAAAAACATTCAATCATTTGTTTTTTATTATATTAGTTAAGTTATAACTAGTAGTTATTCGTAAAACAATACCTGAAATTCACATTTTTTTATTGATAACATCAAGGCATCTGCAAATGATGGCTTTTGAATATATCTTCATCTATAATTCACAAGAGAAAAGTGGGCCACATCCTAGACAAATTTCCTAAATAGGTCAACCGAACACCCGAATTCTTGCCCAATATCGGTGACCAGCTTTTCTGTCACGTCAGTTAATAAAAGACCGTAATATACGCCTAGCCTGTAAGACTCCTACACCCCTTATATTTTACTAGTGACTAAATAAAGGTGGCCCGGCAATTTATCACCCTTGTCCCCATATGAACCCTTTTAGCCCCTGACTATGTCGTATGAAAATTTAATTAAAAATACGACAAGTGTTTGGGTATACGTCGTTAACAGTTTAAATGCTCTTGCAATGCTGCAAGTATTCGTAAAATTTGTCTAAGTACGACATTTTATTTTTAATTTAAGTACATAATATTTGAGCACATTTTTTAGTTTTCGGGTATTAGTGGGTAGTCATTACTATATACGTATTTGTTATAAAATATAGTATCGTTGAGTTAGTATTCCATAACACAAGTCTCAAACTCACTTTGGAGCTAGCTCAATCAGTGTTATTTGTCTTTATTCATTGTGCAATCGATAAAGAAAAGAAACTCGTGCTTTGGATAATTTTCAATTTTATATTGATTCTTATAACTTGACTGTACTTAATTGTAGAGCTATCTATCAGATGGTTCATTTCAATATATCTTTTAAAGATTTTCTTCCTATGTACTACACAAATATATCTGTGTAGTACACGTCAGCTGTTAAGCTTTTTTTTACGAAGAGAAGATATCGAATATATTGTTTTAGATTTTTCTATACATATACTCACGTGCTTTCTATACAAATATCATAAATTAAATAATGTTATGATATAACAACAACTTAATGTTTTATTTTTAATCCTAGTCTTCATCGTCGCTTTCCATCAGGTGAGATTGAGGACAAATGCCTAAACCAATAAATTGTAAAAAAAAAAATATATATTTTAATTTATAGATAGGTTATTTTGTTTTTAGTTTTATTATTTATTTTATGTATTGTGTTGGATATAATTATTCTGGAATAAATGAAGTATTATATGTTATAATAATAAAAACAACAACTTTTATTTTTTAATATCACATAAATTAGATTAATTGGGTCCATTTGATTAACAAATACAAACCAATCTTTATACCCAAAAAAGCAAGAAACAACGTTCGTTAAAATGAAGGATGCCAGCAGTATTAAATATCGCAAGGGGTTGTCATTTCGAGCATATAAACCGGCAGTCACACGATATGGTTGTGTTAACATAAATAATTCAAAGACGACGAACGTGAATGGAACGTTTGGTATGTAAAATGTGATTTCCCAGGATTTTAACAAGCTCCGACTATAGTTTTTATATTTTTGTAACACGACAATATTTGTATTTGGATGATTTTTTTACCGCCAATATTATTTGTCGTTTTTTTTTAATGTAAGGGCTTTGCTTTTGTAATTGCGTTAACTTTTGTAAAGGATTGCTTGCTCAGATGTCTGCGCCAAACTATGCCGCTACCTTTGTGCTTCGGATAGTGAGACGTTATTTTTTATGCTACAAAGAAGTTGTTAGTCATATCGAATGCCTTTAAGTAGTTAGTGACCGAATTGGCAATAAAGAAATTTAGTTCTTTATTTTAATTTCGCGTTTTACCCCTTAAGGGTCAGACGGAGCCTAGGGCCATAAGAGTCAGATCTTTTTGTTGATGGTAGTCGGCGTGTAGGTGAAAATTTAATCAAAATAGTAACGGGTTCCTTCGATCTGAGCAATAAAATTATATTGCCAATTATTAAGATTACATAAGAGTTTACGCCTCCTCTGACTTTTGCAAACATTCCAATTCATATAGTAGACGTCAGTTAACTCATTCACTTGTTTGCATAAAAAAACAGATGTAGGTATTCAACCTCGCCAATGAAAAGCTATTCAACACCAAATAAAGAGGAGAAAAGGCAAAGCAATTTCCCAGCAAAATCCAATTCGTGTTAGAATTGTACACATGTTTAATTAAAAAATCTCATACCGTTTTCTCTATCGCCTGCAAAATGTTGCCGCAACTCATCTGCGTGTTTGCGTGGTGTTTTTACTGCAGTTATCATATTAATGCTTGAACTCTATTACAATTTAGAGTTAGGTATACGGCTTCTGGCTGAGCTCAGAAAAATAGTTGTTACAGACAAAAACCTCCGTTGTGACGACCTCCGTGGAGTAGTGGTCATCATACTGGTCTGCCACCCAGAGGTTCCGGATTCGATCCCCGGTCAGGGCAAGTTGGAAAATGGCCTTTCTCAAATTGTCCTGCGCCTTGGATGTTTATCTACATATGTATTCATTACAAAATATAGTATCGTTGTGTTAGTATCTCATAACACAAGTCTCGAACTTACTTTGGGGCTAGTTTAATCAGTGTAATTTGTTCAAAAAAAGGTATTGGACGTTGGTATATGAAAAATTGCTTATTTGATTGTAGGTAATAACTACGATCATACATTTAGATATAACGACCAGAAATAAGATCTAGGATTACCTGAATCGACAAAGGTCTTAACTATTTCACAATGGAATCTATATAAGTATTTAACAATTCTTAAAGTACAAACCATAGACTATTAACTTTAGTACAAACCATAGACTATTTACTTTAGTAGCCGGGTTTGGTAAAGTAGGTAATTTATGACTTTTCGCTTCAAAAAACGATAGAGCTCTCTCTTTGAAAATTTCGACCTGCTTAAAGGCATCTGACGTAGCGAAATGTCACCTAGTGAAAACTGTCCATATTACACACTCGTGAACTAGTCTGTAGGTTTTCTCTTGACATCTTCACCAGAATCAAATGATGGTAGTTGAAAATGGCCGTACGCGAGTATAAACTTAGAGGCATTAGTCGCACCTAGTGATGACCGAACTGGTGCTTCAACTACTTGGTTATAAAAATAAATAATAAAAAAAAGGATGGTTATCACCGATTTCAACGACAGAACTGATGCAGATTGACAAGACAATGCCGAATATCTATCTGAAATGTTTTAAGAAGTGGCCGTTTGAACAGGCCCTTTAAATGCAGCACTTTTCGAGTATTGCACAGATGGAATTGTTTTCAATAGAAAAGACAAGTTATTTTACCACACAAGTTGTGTTCTCTTACTAAATTACCAAAAAATAACAAGCGTTAAATATAGCCGACACAGGTGTACAAATATAAGGATGTACGAATAAATTTATAAATTGTGCTCTCTACTGATATTAAAAATTCCAATTTGATACTTTCAACACCATGAGTAATGGCTGGTTTACACAAACAGTTATCAGTTTCTATCGCTGGAATGCTCAGTCTTTTCTGATGGTTGAGCATCAGCAGCATCAGACATAACGCTTTTATATTTTTTTTTTATTTGGGCCACCATTTATAGATATCTGTCAAATATGAACTGCCTACCTTTGTTTTGTACCCCCTTGAATCTCCACCCCGACCGATGAAGACACGTCAGGGACGAAGGCTCTGACCGGCTCTCTGGAGCACTCGGGTCCGTGTTGTCGCTACTTACCAACAGCTCGCCACAAGCTGCCCTGCGGCTTGATTATTATTATTATTATTTATCATGATATTACCTATATGCAATTTCACCTTATTCTTATTTTCTCCTCGACAATAGCTTAGCTCCTTATATACTTGAACCAAATGTTTGTACTCATAACACCTTAGGTACCTCCTTAATTAAAAGTAGTAAAAACGTTTTACTAAATCCGCTATGTGTAGATCCACGGTGTAAACCAGCTGCGATATTCACCAAAATGCGGGAGCACTGTTTCTTTTTATTCAACGATGTTAATAGCATTTCCTATTGTTTCTTTTCCGCGTGTTTTTGCTAGTTTTCCCACACGTATTCCGCATATGAGGGCAGTATAAATATAATAGCAAGCTTTTTTTCCATTTCAATGTTGAATTTTCCAATTGAAAAATTGTTTTCTTTGAACATGACTTGTATTTTTTGGTCTCATTGTAATACTATTTTATTGGATTCAACATTTGACGCATGTACCTAAATCACACACATCAATTGCTTTTTGCTTTTTATTTCATATAGAAAATACCAAAACGCAAAAGTAAAGTGACGCGAGCAAACTAATTTGAGTGTGCTTAGAAAATCCTTTTCAATAACTTTTTTCTTTCCATTTCATCGCGCGAGTCTGCTGGATGAAATTTCTTTAGAAATAAAATAAATATGAAATCCGGTTTTATTAACCCGGTATTATCCGGGTGCTTTTATTTCAGGTTTGTTTGATGATAACTTTAATATAGTTTATTGGAACGTCATGTTTATAAAGGTGTAATTAATATAATTAATTCTGAGCATGACTCAAATTGTCGCCAGTTTACACATCGGGCCTAAATACTACTATTGAAATACCTGATAAAATGTGAGCATGTGTTGGCTAACCAATCTTGGCAACTCTATGGAGATGTAATACTGGTAAGGTATACCTACCGCTTTACAAATGGTCCTTACGTTTTTTTCTGTGCAGGGAGTGGTCTGCTGGAAAAGAGTGCGAAAAAGAAAGAGAGAGAGAGAGAAGCATGAAATAATGCCATTAAAAATACTTGAATCAGTTTTAGTCAGGTTCCAGTAGTATTCATGTACTTACGAGTATCGCCGATGTCAATACTCGTATGTAATTAATCTGTAGTCACTTAAGTGTATTTATTTTGTAAATATCTACTGACAACAGACCGTGAGTGGTAAATACACATGGAAGCAGTACTGTTTACCTGTCAACTTGATAAGCCACTGTTATAGTAATTAATGCCTACTAAGTAAATATTTTCAAGGCTTCGATTAATTACATTGATGATTGCTTTATAGTTAGAGTATAACAAAGTCATATCTGTGTTGAATTTTAACCATTTTATTCTAACAATAGTATCTAGGCACCTTCGTTACGTACGTTCTAACTCTTTTTTAACTTTAAACTCTGTATAGCTCTGTTCAAGCACACAATAAGTACTAGTACTCACGTATAGAGGTCTTACTCCGAAAACAAATGTAAAGAAATATTTAGGTTCTTAATGTGGTACGTTATGGTTTAATTTAGCTCACGTCAGAACGTCTTTTACCTCTTTCTTCAGATACCTAGACATCTATTGCAAATTGCAAGCCAATTATATTCTTATTACTCTTAACAAACGGTTCATGTAAATTTCCCCCTTCGAAATGGTCGACTCGCGCATAGTAATAATGTATGTATATTGTCGATAGGTACCTAAATGGGGAGTGACACAGGTCTGTTTCAAGGTATGTAAAACTGAAGATGTAGAAAACATTGCTTTTTTTCTTTTTGGTAACTTAGATGGGCAACCTAACCACGTTCGCAATCTAAAATACTTAGAGGCAAACAGAGAATAGATTCGAATAAACCTTTTACTGATGCAAATATAGAGCCTCCATGATTAATTAAGTACTAAAGTAAATTACAAGAAGCAGTACGTTTTGATAATCTTCATACCCTTGTTACAATATTTGAGTTTCGCTGTATGCATCAAAGATACCTACACTACGGTAAATACCACATAAACATACGCCTAGTAGCATATTAACAGCACAAGTTCCGATACATCAAAAATAGCAACTTTGAAAGGCGCTTGAAAGTCCCAGTACCCCACAGTGTTTGGAGTATAACAAAGTCATATCTCTGTTGAATTTTAACCATTTTATTCTAGCAATAGTATCTAGGCACCTTCGTTATGACGTACGTTCTAACTCTTTTTTAACTTTAAACTCGGTTTATCTCTGTTCAAATACAGAATAAGTACTAGTACTCACGTACAGAGGTCTTATTCAGAAAACAAATTCAAAGAAATATTTACTTAATGTGGTTAGCACTATGGTTTAATTTAAATCGCGTCACAAATCCTTACCTCTTCGTTTAGATACCTCAACATCCATTGCAAGCTAATTTGATTCTTATTACTCTGAACAAACGATTAATGTAACTGAGTTTTTCCCTTTGAAGTGGTCGCCGCGCGCATAGTAATAATGAAGATATATTTTCGATATCGAAACGGAGAGCTTGGTTCAAGGTATGTAAAACTGCAGATATAGCAAATATTGCTTTTTCCCTTTTGGGAGCTTGGATGGGCAATCTAACCACGTTCGAAAACTAAAATACTTAAGTTACGAGTAAAGTAGATTCGAATACTCCTTTTGCTGATGCAAATATAGAGCGCCCATGCCTAATTACCAAAGTAAATTACAAGAAGCCTTACGTTTTAATCTTCATACCCATCTAACAATACTTGAGCTACGCTGTATGCATCAAAGGTACAATACGGTAAATGCCACATTAACATACGCCTAGTAGAATTTTAACGGCAAAAGTTCCGATACATCAAAAGAACAACTTTAAAAAGCGTTTGAAAGTCCCAGTGCCACACACCATTTATCCCGGTCTTACCCTAAACTTGGGGACTTACATTTGTGAATAATACATTTTTTTCTGCGACTGCCGCTTATTTTGCATGGTGTCAATAATTCATTTATGCTAATGCGTCACTTGCCTTGCGCTTCGAGGTATGACAACGGAGAAAATCGTACTCCCTAGACAGTTTGGAGTGCGTGATTCGTGACGACACGAAGAGGAAACTTGTTGGAAACTTTTAAACATTGGAGAAATAAAAAGGTTATTTTTACTTTGCTTGCTTGAATAATTTAGGCTGAGGAAAACTCTTTACACTTCAAACCATAAATAAGTAGGTAGGTATACTTACCCAAGGAGGAACACCTACCTATTTAGTTGCATGATTTATATTAAGTTTATATAACTTACAGATATTAATAAATCCTAACTCGAAATCTAAAGCAAAGCTTGGTCCTAAAAATAATCAATAACAAGATACTGTTCAAATCTAAAAACAGACTTCAATGCCAAACTTCTCAACCGATTTTGATAAAATTTATAGGGGACCACCTCGCAAGTATATC
Source organism: Acrobasis suavella (assembly GCA_943193695.1). Classification (NCBI taxonomy): domain Eukaryota; kingdom Metazoa; phylum Arthropoda; class Insecta; order Lepidoptera; family Pyralidae; genus Acrobasis; species Acrobasis suavella. Next base: position 7,345,088 of record OW971943.1, read on the forward strand.
CTTTCTAACAAAAATTCATATAGGTCCAGTCGTCTTCGTGTAATCGGGGAACATACATTAAAATACCTATATATGTATGTATTCGAATTGATAACCTCTTTCTTTTTGTAGTAGGTTATAAAGAACACTCAAGCTCATTCAATATATTCTAAGTACTTACTTATTTGAGACTTCAGGTATATCGTAGATTTTATCTGAAATCGTAACACTGAAAACGTAAAATAATTTCAAAAGATGTAGGACAATCTAGTAGTAGGTAGGTACAAGTAAACATAAAAGAATGTACTAGGTACACACTAGGTAATTTCTGAAAAGAGAAACTTTACATAAGGTTGTCATACATAGGCAAGTACTTTGGTGACCGAATTGATACCTCTCTCATTACGAGTGAAACAAGTAAAACGCAAATATCTGAATGGCAAAAGGTGAAGTCAGGCGCTTATTGAAATACCCCCTAATGTATATACTGAAAGGATTTCTGTAAAAGGTCAGTGGATTTCAAAAATACCGGGATGAATACGCACATTTGTATTACGAAGTTGAATCCAACCGACTGCCTCCAAAGAGGACGCTTTGAGACTTTTGAGAGTTTAAACATATTATCAAGTTGGTACCAACCATTTCCAACAGTTTGCAAAAGAGGGATTCTCGTTGAAATTTGTGATTTAAAAGGGAAATTTCGTAAGAAAATTTGTGCTTCGGAATGATATGCCTTTCTAAAAATCTCTTACTTCTATTTAATTAAAATAATCTCTTCGATATGACGTTTTCAAAGCGCCATACGGCATGTATCGTACATGCCAATAGTCTTTTATATAAGGGTCCAAAGACCGTGCAAAGCGAAGAAGAATTAACTAGAAAGTAGACTGCGGTTTCTTGCGGTATTGCCATAGAATTTTGACACAACCCATAGAGGGTATTGCTGACTTTAAGAGTCAGAATAACTTTTACGAAAAAGTTGAAAGAAAATCTAATACTAATTTCGAAAAGTATTTCGAGGAAACCGCGTAGGAAAACCCTCGTCTCGGATCCTTTTTCTTTTTAAACTTTTTATTTATGAATGAGTTTTTCACTACTTTTACATCTGGTTTACGACTCCTCTGCTACGTGTCTGACGTAGAAACACTAATGGATATAGGTACACATATCTATAGGACAGATTCATCAAAGGAAGTTGTTTGAACAGTGTGTTTGCTCGTAATAATTAAGATAGAAGTACATAAGACATGTAATTAAAAAACTGCTACATGTGATGTGATGTGTAGGAAATTATAATGACACAATAAATATGAATTAACTTAATGAAGGCATATAATTACTTATGAATTTTATCCCTTCATTTTTGGCAGTCGGAGTTTGAAGGCTGCGTATGATGATGATGATAAATAAAAAGTAAACAGACTAAGGGTTAGATCTCACTTGTCAGCACGGAGCAGCACTTTTTTATAATGCTATCCTTTTCTGTCGCACAGAACCGTCATTTGTCAGAGCGAGAGAGAGCGATGGTACGCTAAACCGGCCATGCTTTAGCGTTCCGTCGCTCTCCCTCGCTCTGGCAAATGACGGTTCTGTGCGACAGAAAAGGATAGCATTATAGAAAAGCGCTGCTCCATGCTGACAAGTGAGATCCAACCCTAAAAGCATTATTTTTGAAACAAGCAAAGTACCTGACACTAAAAGAAGTTGAAAAAAGAAATATGATTCTGTTAATATTCCAAACGCAATATTAATCTGAAGTTTAGAAAAATGCCGATAAATATTAAAAATGTTTTATTTTGAACAAATTAAACGAAAACCTTAGATAAATATCGAAAGGTGCAATTGTCTAATAATGATTTATTGCATTGGTGAATGCTTACGAGAGCAATATTTCATGCCCGAGCGTAAAGAATGGGTAACTGGATCCTATGTCATGGGCCACAGACGTTTTGTAATGTAGATTACAGAACCTCGAATACCTATTGATGACTTGTTAATTAGTGCAGCAATACAAAATAGATCTTGCCCTTTAAAAAAAACCGGCAAAGTGCGTGGACTGGCGCACTAAGGGTTTTGTATGGGAGCCCTACTTAAACTTTAATTTTATTCTGTTTTTAGTATTTGTTGTTATAGCGGAAACAGAAATACATCATCTGTGAAAATTTCGACCGTCTAGTTATCGCGGTTCATGATATATATATATATATATAGCCTGGTGATAGACAGACAGACGGACGGACAGACAGTGGAGACTTAGTTAAAGGGTCCCGTTTAATACCCTTTGGGTACGAAACCATAAAAAGGAGTAAAGTTGTTGGTTTTTTTATCTTTAGAAGACGGTCAAACTGTCATAATGGACTTGACGTATAAGTTGCGTCAGATGTCTTTAGACGGCTTGAAAATCTGATACAAATTTTGGCCATAAACCCACGACTTCGGCGTAGTGAATACATAATAATATAATTATAATAATAATATAAGCCTTTTAATTCAGATAGGTGGTTACATTAGTTGCATGGTCTATTTTAAAACTATTCTTCTTATTTTTTTCTAGCTATCTGTTGCCCTTTTCCGGCAAAGGCCTCCTCCAACTGTTTCCAGTTGTCGCGATTACTGGCTGCTCTAGTCCAAGTCTTTCCTGCCACAGCCTTAATATCGTCCACCCATCTTCGCCATAGTCTCTCTCGTTTTCTCTTCTTGTGTTTTGTGAACCAAAACATTATTGTTTTCGACCACTTATCACCTCCCTTTATAGTATGTCCTGTCCATTTCCATTTCAGTTTATTAACGGTTACTGATACATTCCTTGTTTTTGTTTGTTTCTTTATCGTTACAAATTTTACTCTGTCTGACAGTCTCTTTCCTAACATGCTCGTTTCATTGAATTTTGACAAGTTTCGAGCTTCCTATAGTTTGCTTTGGTCATAGCCTAAGTCTGGCATCCATATGTAAGTATAGGCAGTATACAGCTGTCGAAGAGTTTCTGCTTAGACTTTATGTTAGTACTCTGGTTTTTCATAATTTCCTTGAAACTCCAATAAAGTTTCCATGCATTTCCTATTCGTCTGTCAATTTCTTTCGAAGTACTATCTGTTAGAGATATTATTTTTCCTACATAGATGTATTCGTCGACATAGTCAATTTTATGGTTGTTTACATAAATACGAGGGGGGGTCAAAAAGTTCGCGGAATGGAGGGGATAGCGGGGGGTGGGGGACCTGCCGCAGGTAGTAACTAATGAGCAACTCTTTGTGAGTATATATGCCAAGTTTGAACCTGATTGTGTCAATAACCTTTGACCTGTCGTCGATCAAACAAGTGAATCCGGAAGAAAAACTTGAACATGGAAAAAATCGAGTTTCGTGCCGTCATAAAGTTCCTCACTAAGCAAGGAAAACCACCTCAGAAAATTTTGGAAGAAATGTTATCAGTATACGGGGACTCTTGCCCTGGGAAAACCATGGTGTACAAGTGGAATAGCCTTTTCAAGCAAGGCAGAGAGTCTCTTGAAGACGACCCTCGCTCAGGACGGCCGATTGAGGCCACCACCTCAAACATCGTTGAAAAAGTGGAGAATCTTATACTGGAGGATACTCGTTTGAAGAAGAAACAACTTGCAGAAATGGTTGGAGTATCACCTACAACCATTTTAAATATTCTACACGACAATCTTGGGATGTCAAAAGTCAGCGCAAGATGGGTGCCAAGAATGCTCACACCACCACAGAAACAGCTGCGCGTCGAGTATTCAAAGGAGTTTTTAGACCTCTGTAGCGCCGACAAGGAAGGAATTTTTGCAAGACTTGTTACTGCAGATGAAACTTGGGTTCATCATTATGAGCCTGAGTCGAAGCAAGAGTCTATGCAGTGGCATAAAAAGGGTCAGCCCCCCCCTAAGAAATACAGGGTGTCACAATCGGCTGGAAAAATCATGGCAACTGTTTTTTGGGATACAGAGGGTATTTTATTAATAGATTATAAAGATAAGGGTGTTTCTATAACGGGAGAATACTACGCTAATCTACTAAGACAATTAAAAGAAGCAATCAAGGAGAAAAGGCGGGGAAAGTTGACAAAGGGTGTGCTGCTTTTGCATGACAACGCACCGGTACACAAGAGCCGCGTTGCGATGGCTGCCCTTCATCACTGTGGCTTCGAAATGTTAAACCATCCTCCCTATAGTCCAGACTTAGCCCCTGTGATTATTTTTTATTTCCCAAATTAAAAAAAGAGCTTCGGGGGAAGAAATTTTCCGATGATGAAGAAGTCAAGTCGGCGATTTCGGCCTATTTTGAGGACAAAGACAAATCATTTTTTTTCGACGGTATTAATAAGTTAATAGAGAGATCTGAAAAATGTATTCGACTTAAGGGGGAATATATTGAAAAAGAAAAATAGTACAGTATTTTATTTCACCCCCCTTCCCCTCCGTTCCGCGAACTTTTTGACCCCCCCTCGTAGCTTCTTTATCCCCATTCGTCATGACTTTGGTTTTCTGCATGTTCATGTCTAATCCCACTGTACGGCTTACTTGGTCTAGACTATTTAGCATATGCTCTACTTCGTCCTTTGAGGCTGAGACTATTATTAAGTCGTCTGCGACTCTCAGATGTGATAAGTTCTCACCGTTAATTTTTAGTCCACATTCCTCCCAATTCAACTGGCGAAAAATTTCTTCCAGTACAACTGAGAATAATTTGGGTGATACCGGGTCGCCTTGACGCACGCCTCTTTCTATTCGAATTTCCTTGCCTTCTTTTTCTAGCCAAATTTTAGCTGTTACGAGTATTGTAAACATTTTTCAGAATTCTGATGTATTTAGTTTGAACTCCTTGATTTTTAAGGGCTTGCCATATATTTGCATGTTCTAAGGAATCAAATGCCCTGCTGTAATCTATAAATCCATAGGGTAATATTGTATTCTTTGCGTTTTTCGAATAGTTGTTTTACAACGTGTATGTGATCTAGAGTAGAATATCCACTTCTGAATCCCGCCTGTTCTCTCGGTTGGTTCTCATCTAGTGTTTTTGTTATTGTACTGAGTATCACCTTAGCAAATATTTTATAAATATTCGACATGTTTGTTCTTAATTTTGGGTATCCATTCCTTCATTTCTTTTAGTTTTTTAGTCGCTCTTTTTATATTATACCGCCTGTCTTCTCAATACATTTTTCTATTATTCGTTGTCTGTTCACGCATAGAATATGCAACTCAGCAGTGCAGAGACAAATTTAGTTTTCATACAAAGAAATATTGTTATGATTCTGCACTCACACCAATGTAAATATATTTAGTATAAGTACTTTGTAATTTTGTAAATAAATTCTCTTTGGTATAAGACAATCGACGTGTTTTCTTGTCTGGGATCTTGACGGATCCATCTACCAATACTTTCCTCCTACTACGGCCAAGACACCCTTAGCCATCAGTTTACTGATCAGTCTTGTGAGTCTGCTTGACTGGTGGTAGGAAAATCCTGGCCAGTGCACATTGCACCCCGTGCACTACACCTTGTTCCTACCCACTGTCCGTCTAATATCTTAGGTCTCATGGTATTAGACTTCCTTGCCTATCTATTTACGTATATATTCTTGACTTATGGTTAGGGCTAGGGTGTTAGGTGTTAGATGCTAGGGTTGTTTGTAGGTAATAGTTATCCCTCTAAATAATAAGTTCATGTACAGTTAGCTAGCTAATACAGCACAGAACATTACTACGCAGATATACTTTGATTTACACTACATATACTTAACAAAAAACACTAATAAATAGCTAGTTGATTGTACATTGTCTTTACCTTTTCTGGTCTTTTCTCACCTTTGATTTAATTTTATAGTTCAGTTTAGAAATTTTTTGGCGAATTTGTTTAGGTTTTTTTTTTTGTTTTTGACATTAATTCGGCACTTTTTTCAATTAATTCCTTTGTTCCAATTGATAACCATTCCATTTTATATTTAATATATATTTTTGTAAATTTTTACATTCTTAATGTTTTTGTTCAATAGAATCTGTTAAAATTTGTTGGATTTGTTTTGGACGTCTAAGTTCTTAGTTGTTTCTTTGAAATCTTTTAGTTTTTCTTTCAAATTTTCAGTGTTTTCTAGTATTTTAGCGTTTGTTTGTTTTGTCTTAAAGGGTCTGTTCTTCTTATATTTTATCGCTTGAAGTTTCGCTCTCACCATTCTATGGTTACTGTTAAAGTTTATTTTATCGATAACTCTGCAGTCATAGAAATCTTTGTTTTTATTTGTAAGAATAAAGACTATTTCATTTTTATGACAGCCATCTGGAGATATCAAAGTCCATCTTTTGCTAGGGCGTTTTTTGTAAAAAGTGTTAAGGATTTTCAGATTGTTTTCGTATGCCAAATAAATGAGAAAATGATAAGTTTCTCACCATTTCTCGTTCTTTCTACTGAACAAAAGGGGCCTAGTATTATATCTTCACCGTCTACCCTTCCTCCTGTTCTTGCATTGAAGTCTCCCATTATGATCAAATTGTTGTGAGTGTGTTCTTTGATTGCATCGGAGAGTTTAGAGTAGAAGGAATCAATTTCTGTAATGCTAGACTACTTGGTTGGAGAATAGATTTGTATGATTGACCATAGTTTATTGCTTGGAGGAAGTTTCAAGTTAAGTATTGTATTGCGTTCAGATACTCCGATGAATTCTTCAATATTGCACTTTAATTTCCTCTTGACTAGAAACCCTGTTCCGTAGAGGCCCGGTGTTTCTCCTTTGTAGAAAAGAATGTTGTCTCTATAATCTTCAATGCCTTCTCCTAGTCGTCGAACCTCGCTTAATCCCACTATTGTCCATTTGATATTATCTAATGTTAATATTAATTCGTACATGCTTTCATTCGTTCTTAAGGTTAATGTATTGTATGTTGCAATGTAGATTGTGTCATCTTCTTGGCAGAGCGTATCTGAGAGTAAGTTTGCGTAAATTTGTAGGAGGGTATTGGTCTTCTTCCCCCACGGTGACCATCCTGTTTGGGGTTGATGAGTTGAGTTGAGTTTTCCGGTATATGGTTCGTTTCGTTAATTGTTTGCAATTTTTTCCGTCTCCGATTGGGTTACTCCGAATATAGGAGGGTCTCGTTAGTTTTTTGCTTCAGAGATCGATGTTGATCTTGTGACATAGTTGTCCAGATTCGACTTGTAAGCTTTCTTAGATGCTGATGGCTCTGGAAGGCTTGGTTATTTGATAGGGGAATCAGCCTGTTTTCTCTTCCTCTTCACTTTATTTTCTTCCGTTTGGTCTTTTATTATTAGTTTGTCCTTCCTCATAAAGGCGATTTTTTCTTTTTTTTTCTTGCATCATTAAAGGTATGAGTTCTATTCTTTTTTCTAAAACTGCCTTAGAAAAATCTTCTTTTATTGTGATCGCGGAGCTTGTTCTCTTTCTGTTTTTAAAGACCTGATCCCTCTTTCACACAGAAGTGAAGCTTAAAAGTTCTGGGCGTGAATTTTTCCCTCTTAATCTTACTCTTTGAGCCTTGTTTATTTCATGACTCTCAATCGGTGTTTGAGTTTTTTTACAATTATTGTTTTGATATAATCGATCAGTGGTATCTTCTGATTCTCCTCTCCTACTCCGAAAATTATTAAATTGTTTCTTCTCCTATCGTCTTTCAAGAAATCTAATTCTCGTTGCAAAGTTTCTATCTTAATCTTAAGATGTTTGTTTTCTTCCAAAATCACTGAATATTTTTCATCTATTTTGTTGAGGACGTTTTGAGTTACGGACATCATTTAGGACTGTTATGTGGCCTCTTTCCATGAGCATCTGTTTTCCATGGTGATAAGCGTAATACACCGATGACACCCCAGTTGCCGGCCAGGCTCGGTTGGCATTCTTCGCCGACGACATGGTGCTTTTTGCAGTTAGTTTTAACTCAAAGTATGCCTGCAGACAGTCCTAGGCGCCCTTCTTGACAGGCTTTCTAATAGAGGTTCTTAGTGAACGTCAACAAGAAGCAGACACTGCTTTTTGAATACACCCGCTTCCTGCCACCCTTAAATCTCTTTGGGGAAGATATGCCGAGGTACTCGCACGTCAAATATCTGGGAGTACCTGAAGTTCAGCAGATGCCTCAGCTTGAAAGCCCACATCGATAGGGTGGTGGCGATAGCAAAAATGACCCGGTGGAAGCTCTACCCAGTACTTTTCTCTCGCTTCCCGCTATGGACGCGGCTCGGGATGAAGTCGCACTTAAGAAAACCTATGTTTTGGGGGCCGATGGGGCTCCGCGTAACTTGAGGAACGCCGTCATCCGTTGGTACTTAAAGTAGGAACGCTTATTTCTCAACTTTTATCCTCCGCCTAGCGAAGGACATGTATGACAAGATTTACCGTTGCACCGCCACATAAGCGGGGGAGATGACACCAAAGTAAGCGGTGGCAGCAGTCCGCTAAAGACAGCTTAAACAGAGTTGTGGGGGCTCGTGCCGAATGACGGAGGGTATGTTAGATCAGTCCAGAAGTATAGGAGGAATAATACCCAATTATTACAATAATAATTGTTTAATTGAAAATAAGGTTTAACGACTAAAACTGTTACCTCTACTTGATCACTTCACTCGTTTTCACAGCCACGAACTTAGCAATGGAATGATGTCGTTTCATTTAGTATGGCCAGCTCTCAAAAAAGGTGCGTTCGGAAATCGCATAAATATGACAAGCGTAAATTTATTAACAAGAAAGTAAACTCCTTAAAAAAATAGAATAAAATAATAATAATACATAAAATTAAATATCCTAACAGTCGGCCATTCTGAATCTTCAGTTTCTATACCCGTCAAAGTATTATTTGCATCTCCATCGTCTGCTAAGCTTTCCTCATCTGAATACGCCAAACCATCACGAGTATAGGTCAACCATGGGTGGATCTTATCCACCGCAATAATTGCCTTATATTTCCTATTTTGTTTACGTGTTAGAGGCGTATCTTCCACAGCATACCTGTCATTATCGAGAACCTTTACAATTCTGTACGGACCTTGTAATTTCACAAGGAGTTTCCTAGATTTTCCATTATTACTGCCTTTTTCTCTTTCTATTCTAACTAAATTACCTTCTTTCCTAGCAACCTTCGTAGTTTTATCGAACCTCTCCTTTTGCTTTGCTTGTTCCTCACAAATTTTCGCGTTTACGTCCTCCCTGATTGTATGTAAATTTTCTTGCGGACTATTTACATCAGTCTGATCAAGTAACGATGCAACGATCCCCTCACCTTTGCCCCTTAATCTTACTCCAAATAACACCTCAGCAGGTGTTTTTCCTGTGCCTTTATTCATTTTAGTATTAAGACCCAACTGTATTTCTTCTAAATGAATGTCCCATTCATTTTCTTTACAATTGTAACTCTTCACCGCGAGGGAGGCCAATATGGTACGATTGTATCGTTCCACTTGGCCATTCGCTCGCGGCGTAGCAACCGCGTTTAAAACGTGCTTTACTCCATGACTATTGACGAAGTCTTTAAAACTCTTACTCGTAAACGAAGTGCATCTATCACTTATTATCCGACTGGGTATACCAAACAAACTAAAATATTGGCTTAATACCTTAATGACTATTGACGAAGTCTTTAAAACTCTTACTCGTAAACGAAGTGCCTCTATCACTTATTATCTGACTGGGTATACCAAACAAACTAAAATATTGGCTTAATACCTTAATGGTCGATTTAGATTTAGTATTTTTAACTGCATACAATGTAAAGTATTTAGTGTATGCATCAATAAAAACCAATAAATAGCAATTTTTTGACTTACTGCGAGCAAATGGACCTAAGTGGTCCATGTGTACAGTGTGAAAGGGTTTATCTACTTTTGAAATTGGGTAAAGCATACCTTGCTTTTTTCCTGAGGAACACCCTCAGGAAATGATTATATGATAACTGCATTCTAAGCACGACTGAACGTACTTTTTTACAAACTTAGTCATTTTGGGAAACCAGTAGAGCGATTTAATTTGTCTAACGTTTTGTCCACCTCAAAATGTCCAAGTTCATCGTAGCATTTTCTTAATAATTGCCATCTAAATCCCTTTGGAACTAACCACTTCAATTGACTGTCAACAAGTCTATAAATTTTTCCCCCGTTTGACTTGATAATGTTGATAGATTTCATTTATTTTTGGCGTTTCAGGATACGCTGAACTTGGACGCTCAGTAAAAAGACGGTACAAAAATTGAGGGTCGCACAGAGCCATGGAGCGTGCAATGCTTGGCATCAGATTGCAGGACCGCATTCCTAACACCGTGATCCGACAACGTACCAAAGTACGGGATATCGAAAAAACGGTTATGAACCTTAAATGGAACTAGGCAGGACACCTGGCACGCCAAAGTGATGGCCGGTGGAGTAAGGCACTAACAGAATGGTGGCCTAGGACGGGTAAAAGAAGCGTCGGACGTCCTGTAAAGAGATGGGTTGACGATATAGTCAAGGTCGCGGGTCACACCTGGATGAGAGCAGCACAGGACCGAGAGTGGTGGCGTAAACGAAGGGAGGCCTATGCTCAGCAGTGGGTGGAAGAAGGGCTGACATGATGATAATGATGATGAATCTTCTGTCTCTACCGTTAAAATATCGAATATAGGTTCCCTTCTAATTGTGGTATGGCATTTATGCTGAGGGTATCTACATGCTCCATACAATTACCTGGTCTATACTCGATATTACAATCATATTCTTGAAGCTGGAGCCACCATCTACCTATACGTGGTATTATATCTCTTTTAGATAAGGTGGTACGTAGCGCGTTACAGTCTGTCACTATCGTGAACTTTATACCTAAGACATATACTCGAAACCGATGCAAGGAAGCAATAACTGCTAGGGTCTCGAGTTCGAACGAGTGATACTTTTGTTCTTCTACAGTCGTCTGTCGGCTGTAATAGGCAAGCGCTTTTCACCTACCGGACTCATCTTCTTGAAGAAGCATTCCTGCTATGCCGGTTTTGCATGCGTCTGTATGCACTTGGGTATTTGCCTTCACATTATATAGGGCAAGAATAGGTCTTTTTACCAACTCAGACTTTAGAACAGAAAATTATTTTATTGCTCAGGACCCCATTGCCATTTGCTATCCTTTTTCTATAGCTTGGTTAATGAACTAGCAATAATGGCAAAGTTTTTAACAAAACGGCGAAAGAAATTAGCCAAGCCCACAAATTGGCGTATTTCATGCTGATTGCTAGGACACTTAAAGTTTTCTACCGCCTCGATCTTCCTTGATCCTGGCCTGACTCCCATTCTGCTGATTTCAGACCCTAAATAGTCTATTTCTTTAGAAAAAAATGTACCCTTTGACAATTTTAATGCTAATCCTGCTCCCTTAATCAGTTCCAATACCATTTTTTATCGATCCATCCCCTCAGATATGCAGGAATGATTATATCATCCATAAAAGCAAAAGCTTCGTTTTTAACGTCTTTTAACATTTTATTTACCGTTTTTTGAAAGACTGAAGGTGCGTTAGCTAACCCAAAGAGCATTCGCGTAAACTGGTACTGTCCGTCGGGCGTAACAAATAGGTTTTGTCTTGGGACGATGAAGAAGTAGGTATCTGGTAATATCCAGATGCCAGATCTAATGTTATAAAGTACTCATAACCACCTAGTTGATCAATCTGGTCCTCTATCCTGGGCAAGGGATAATGCTCTTTGAACGTTTTTGAGTTTAACGCCCGGTAGTCGACACAGAGTCGTTGATCACCCGTTTTTTTTCTGTACCAGAATGATAGGACTGGCGTAAGCAGAGTCCGATTCCGTAATTATACCTGAGTCCAACATATCCTGAATCATTTCTTTTACTTTACTCTTTTCTGAATAAGCAAGCCTGTATGGCCTGTATACAACCGGAGTAGAATCTTTTAAAGTAATAGACATTTCTGTTAGATTTGTAAGCCCTAAATCAGATAAACCAAATGAGAAACAATTTTTATACTCGATCAATATTTTTTTTAATTCATTTCTATCTTCAATACTTAAGTCATTACCAGTTTTAAGACCGTTCATTATTGGAACCTCTTTTTCGCACTGTAAAAGTCTTACCTTACTAGTAACATTTTCTTGTAGCATAAAAGCTCTAGTCAGTAATTGTCCCTTTTTTAACGTAACCTCGTGTGAATTCTAATTGACTGCCATAACATATCCCATCCCTTGATTAATAGTATACGACCCCGGCATTATAAAATAATTTGTTTTACAGATATTCTTAACAGATCCTCTGACATAAACTTCAATAGTATTCTGAACATCTGCCTATATTGGCACCATATTAATAGAACACACTTCTAAGTCCATATTTACAACTAAATCAATCTTTTGTTTACCTATATCTAAGTCAAAATCAGGTTTTTTTGAAAAACTAAATGTTCATCAGTTTTTATTATTATCATACCCGCTTGCTCTGTGAAAGTATGTCCTAACAAAACAGGATATTTTAGTAGCTTATCCGGCACTATTAAATCTTTGACTGCGATTTTTACTGATTGTACCTGTATGTGAAACATCCCTTTCCCTATTGTTCTATAAATGAATTACCAAATCCCTTTAATGAGGGTAAACTCTGTGTACAGTATGAAATATTCAAATTATTAAAATCACTTTTTCGCATTAATGTACTTTGACTACCCAAGTCCACATAACAAGTCATTTCCTTGCCATTAACAATAAAAGGTAAGACGTATTTCTCATCTAAGTCCCAGCAATTTTGACCTCAGACCACGATTTATCCTTTTCCATGGACTTGTCTATTTCTGTGTTATTTTTATATAAACGTCTACAGTTTATGCTCTGATGTCCTAGCCGTTTACATAATTACATGTCAATAATGGTTTAGTGCATTTAAAAGAAGGATGTCTCATCTCATTACAGTTAAAACATTTTAAAGTATTTGTTTTCGAATTATCACTTGGACCATAAGGGCGCCGCTTCATGAATGGTTGACGATATAACTTTTCCTTTGAATCTTCTATCTTAAAAGATTTCAAAAACGATAGTAATTCTTCAGGTTGTGAATAATTGGCAGCTTGTGCCCCTAATCGCAATCCTTTATCTCCTAACCCATCTAGAGAGACAGTCCACTGCCTTTTTCCCGCTAATTTCACATCGGTTCAATAAATTCATTTTATGATAATAATATGTTTCTAGTGATTCACTAAATTTAACTTTCCTATCTAACATTTCATGTAAAATCTGTGCATAGTTTTCTACTTTGGGGAATTGAGCAGACAATTGCTCCTTCTACTCTGTGCATCGTCATCTCACGGTTATTCGGCATATTATGATCTGAAATCAGGTTTGGGTGGGAAAATTACTTACGGGCTTTTAGATATTGACAATAATGATCATCTCTCATCTTAACTAGTTTACTCACCAAAATTTATTTTCTAGAGCAACTTTTTACTGAGTTAGTTTAACCTAAACATATATTCTCAAAATAAGAATGTGGTTACAATATTTAATATCATCTAATTGTGTCTTAACGAATTATTACTATCAATCACTTATGATGGACTAGTTTTATATGGATTTTTATATAACAAGAATAAATTTATATCGAAAAATTTTAAAAATAAAATGTGGTTGTAATCCCATAAAAAATGGAGGGTAATCTTAAAAATAATCACGTAGTAACAATAATCGACATCACTCGATTACTTTTTAACATTCAACCGCTCATAATCACTCGTGATTATCTAGATATTTGTCGATTTACTAGCAAAGTAATGAGAAAGAAAGTGCAACTCACCTTTATTTCCGACTATTTTGTTTTACCTGTCTAATCCAAGTGACGGCCAGTATGGGCGTGATTAAAATTGTAAATAATATTCCCGTTCCATCCCACTTCTGAACTGTTAGATCTGTCCAGAAGTATAGGAGGAATAATACCCAATTATTACAATAATAATTGTTTAATTGAAAATAAGGTTTAACGACATAAACTGTTATCTCCACTTGATCACTTCACTCGTCTTCACAGCCACGAACTTAGCAACGGAATGATGTCGTTCATTCAGTACGGCCAGTTCTCAAAAAAGGTGCGTTCGGAAATTGCATAAATATGACAAACGTAAATTTATTAACATGAAAGTAAACTCCTTAAAAAAATAGAATAAATAATAATTCATAAACACTACTAGCGTTTCGGAACGACCACTGCTGGGAAGATTATGCCGAAAGAAATCCAGTTCATTATTGGTCCCTACCCAGCCTGATGGCCTATGTTACAGTTTCAATACAGATTTACACTTTAGCTAGGTAAACATAATATTATACGTTTAAATAATACAATTAAAATTATTGCAGTGATCTATTTCCAAGAATTGTGATCAGACGATCCAAAGCGTATGAGGTCAATGCGCAGGGCGCGCTTTTGCCTATATGTTCAATTTATATTACGGCGCTGGATCATATATCAAGGGGTATATGTCAATCTGATAAAATTTCCTTTCCATTTACGAGGTTGATGCTGCTTGATGAATCCATGGAAATTTACTGCGACAAATTCATGAAAACAAAGTCAACGACGGAGAAAATTAATCTTTACGTATTTTGTGGTTCTATACCAAATTTTGTAATGTTCTCTCAATGTTATGTATCTATTTAGAATTCGTTATCATTGAGGTATCTCAGTGATTTATTGTAATTTGAGGCTCTATCAAGAATCCAAAAAAATCTAGTTGCTGGTGAAGTCATCAATGTCTCAAACTAAAAATCGTACAGGTTACTCCTATCCTTTGATAGGTAGGTATTTGGAATATGTAAAAACAAGCTCCAATTTTTTTTTCTTTTTCTTTCAGTCAATAATTTTAAGATTTATTTCCAAATAAAAGATAACATATATTTAAGTTATATATTTAAAAATATTTACATAGACTCAGGGCGTAGGATTTGTTGTATAAAATACTCTATAAAAATTATGTTAAGGGTATCCAATATCACAACCATTGAAAGAATTGCCGATTTGAAAGTAGATAAATGGCAGTGGAAAGTACCCTAAGACTGAGTATTTTAAAAAAAATGAACACAATTTTGAAGGCACGAGGTATTGAGCTTAGTGGTGTCCGTAGTAGCCGAGTCCGCCGTAGCCACCGTAGCCGCCGAGCCCGTGTCCGTAGCCTCCGTAGGCTCCACCGTAGCCGATGTGGTTGGCGTAGCTTACAGCCGGAGCGGAGTAGTAACCACCGTGACCACCATACCCGCCTGTGTAAAATATATATATTTTTGAAATAATTTCAGTATGTTATTACAAACATACTCATATTTACAAAAACTCAAATAAAGATGCAGAAAAAAAAAGATATTATTAGTGTGCCCGGAAATCGGCTGTAGATTGTAAGTAATTCAATAGTTATTTCTATTGTGTCTGGCTGAGTGTCCCGAAATGTGTAAAAAATATATCACATATTTATCTCTTGGGTTGGGAATCCATTTACTGAAATGAAGGTGCTGATTTTAATATAATTTTGACTGATCATTGCAAAACAGGCAATTTTTATAAAAAAGCCAAACGTTGCTAGACAAATGGGATAGCAACCTTTGGTATCAAGGTTTTCTTAAGTTATTTGTTTTGTAGTGTGTATTACATAGGACATATTAGTAGAAACCTAATTAACTTAGGCATAGAGTTCGTCCTTCAATAAGTGTGTCATTATATAAACCTTTTACATACTCGTTATGTAACAGTGTGAAAATCAGCTATTAGAATTATAATAGTTAATCTAAACTTTGAAACTGTAACAATATGTAAATGTTATTAGATAATAGTACCACTAAAATTAAAGTACTTTATGAGTTTTATGTACGATGTAATTTAATGACTGTACTCTGCATATACCTACATTAGTAGTAATGATGTAGGCACTATTTTGATAACATATTTAAAATTATGTGTCCATACATCAATTTTTTAAATGTGTTATCAAAATAGTGCCATCAGTAAGACATCCATTTTGATAATATTTTACTAGGCCCATTTATACGATGCAAGTTTCTTGCCTGTTACATTTCCATTTTATGGAAGCAACGAATGATTTGTATGGATGACGTTTTGTTTAGACCACGCCAGTTATCTATTGCTTAAAAAATGGTATGCAATAGGCAAGAATGTTGCACCTTCTAAATGAAAAATAATTTCACAGAATTTTTAATTAAGGAATTTATTAAATTTTAAAAGAGAAATTAAGGAATCTGAGAAAAATAATTTTGGCTATAGTGTTTATTATAATTGGAATTGCCCAAGGGAGAAGTTAGCATAAAATATGCATAAGAAAAAATAAATTTATTATATATTGATAGGATGATTATCCTATACAATTCTGCAAACGGCTTGGTCGGGATTATCAGATTTGGATTTGAAGATACAAATGAGTTCCATCCACCTAGATTAGAGAGTAAGCTGATTACATATTGGCGTTTGATTCTGCATGATTCTAAAGTAGCTCTGTGAATGCAGATGATTATATTCAAATGTAAATGTGTGTGGTATGAAAGTAATGCTATTTTTAAACTTAAATGGAGTCCATACAGTGTCTACAGTAAAATTATAATGCCAAACTCAACGCGATATTTTATACAACGTAAAAGGGACACACCCGTAATAAATTGAACCACGGGCTAAAAATTACCAAAAAAAAAAACGCGACATTCCGATACAATTGGGCGGCTGCGCACTTTTGTATGGAAACACCGAATTTGTTTTTTGTATTTTGACTATTGTTTTAATGTCATTTTACTATAGTGATCTGGGAAAGCCTGAAGTTCGATTTATTACGGGTATGTTGTCTCTGTTACGTTTTATTTATTACTGGATACTTCAATCACTTAATAATATATATTTTCGTTATTGATTTCATAAAATGTTGTTGTTGTGGTCAAATCATTTAATGACAGATAAGTTTAGATTTGCATAGGTCTAAGGTAAAAAAATCTGAGCTACTTATATGAAAAAAATGTTTATAAGAAATAAAGCACCTAACACTCACTTATTTAATCATCACCAAATTTTCTACGGCCAATAAGAAACAATGCAATCATTAAATAATTAACTTCCTGTATCCTTAACATTGTCCAAGACACTATGGCGCTATGAGAATTTTTTGTGTTCCCACGTTTAAACGTTTTGGTTTGAAGGGCACTCAGCCATGCAAAGTATAGGAAAGAGGCTTAAAGAATATATTTTATTATAGAAATAAGCTAGCTACCTCAAGGAAACAATGACCTCACTTAGCACATTCAACTGTTATTTATTTTATTATTTAATTTAATTGTATTATATTGATATCATAATATACTCGTAATTAAGTAAGTATTATTGTCACTGTCGCACCAGTTATTTGATATTATTTTTGCTTGCCAATCCTGTCACCCAAAGGTAGCCTGTAAGAGATTGCCTTGGCGATAAGGCCGCCTATTGTACATCTGATTTACCTACATATGTATTCAAATGTTGTTTTCGTGTGTTTTGGTGCATAAAAGCATTTAAAAAATCTATAAGGTACATAGGTATCTAACTAAGCAATGATTCTTCTACGGTTCTATTATCTATTTATGGCTTTTAAATTTTATTTTCTTTAATGGAATCTCTTATATAGGTCTATAATGGGAACTTCTCTCTACGTATATAGGGCTATAAGCAATGTAAACTTCTATTGTTCTAGAAAGTAATGGGTTTTAAATTTCAATCACTTAAATAGACAATATAATTTGCTAGAAAAATAGGCGCAGTAGCAATAAAACTTGATTAATAATATGTCATATTCTCAAGACTCACCCAGGCCGGAGTAACCACCGTATCCACCAAGGCCGCTGTAGCCTCCATAACCTCCATAGCCACCAAGACCGTGAGAAGTGGTGTATGCTACTTTGCTAACGGCGACGGGAGCGGCTGGAAAAGAAATCATAAGATTGAAAATAAATGATTTTTGAAAAATGAAAGATTTATAATGACTATTTGGTCAAAAGCATCTAAGAAATTTTCAGTTTGGATTTGTCCAGTTTTTTAACCGACTTTCAAAAAGGAGGTGGTTATTAATTCGTCGCGATCTTTTATGTGTTTTTTTATGTATCTTCACCGATTATTCGAAAACGCCTGGACCGATTTGAACATTTTTTTTTTTGTTAAGAATACTTGTCTTGTGGTCAAAAAGAAATTTTATCAAATTAGTTGTGTGATTTGGGATTTTTATATCATATATATATTTATATATATATATTATTTATATATATCTATATATATAATATATATATATATTTATATATATATATATATATATATATATATATATATTTATACTTCAATAAAAATTACATATTCGTCGGTTCTTGAAATGTTAAACAGATTGTGAATACTGATAGCATCTGTGTAACAAGATCACAAGAAATAGTTTTGGAGTCAATTTAATATAGAATATTCAAAGGGACAACCTCGAACTTTATTGAACTTGCTAAAGTGATTATTCATAACATCGGAGGCTAGATTGGGCAGGGAGTTTTTGTCGCCTCTGGAGATTCAATGACAAACAATATTATAACTCAATTGGACGGAGAAGGAAGGGTTATCGTTTCTTGTACAATAACATTGGCTTTTTTGTTAACAAATGCCGTGGCGAATTACTAATCGAACGCTCAATGTGAAGGTTACAAGATAATTTTGGTAATGAAAAGTAATAGGATCTCTGTATTTTTATTGGAGAATTTAGGAAGTTCTTAGAGTCTCATTGTTTGAGTTAATCTCATCTTTTTTTAATTGAAATATCTACTTAATTAGAATATTTCTTGGAATGTTGGAAAAATATTACTAACTATGTTTAAATATGTCTTAACCTAATAATTTAGTTAATAGAAGATTAACTTATAATTTAAGTAATTAGCCTCATTGTGTTTGATGAGATGGATTAATCAATGATCACGTGATTTATTTAAGTCTAGCAAGAATTGATTTAGCCTTTCAGTTTTGGGAAAGTTTGGGTTTTTGGCTATTAACACATATGTTGTATAAATATATCAGTTAGACCACAGAAAATTATACATTTGAATTTTTAAAAGTCCAATTTTAACGGTTTGTTGGAATATTCTATAGCCTAAATGAAAACACTTTTATGAACAGGTTTGAACCACATATTTTATTTATTTTTCTATCAATTATCTATATAATTTCATGTACTTTTGCATTTGTTATTCAGAAGATTTCAATATTTCTTTCATCAGAAACGGGGCCCTTTCTTTTTTATTTAGACAAAAATTGTTTATTTATCTAAATAAATAGGATAATTTTATTTATTTACAAATAAAAAGGTAAAGTGAAATACTTGCTATAAGTTTAATCTAGGGCCCTTCCTATATACTAAAATTAAATAATCAAAAAAGTTAGGAATGGACAATGCCAATCATTAGATTGTGTGCCAAGGATCCCTTGTTTCCCACGTGTGTCATTACACCTTGTGACATTGTGTAATGGTCATTGTGAGGACGGTAATTATGAATGACATGTACTTATTTCTTACCAATATCTGAAGTACAGCCTACCGTTTCCTATGTGATGACATAGATTATTATCTCAGTAATTGTCGCTAGGTTGGTCCTCGTAATAGCTTGTGTCACAGGTTGATTGATCGTTTGTTGATTATCTAATTTTCCTATCATTCCAACCAATTATGTCAAAGCTATTTAGTTTTTCATGGCAATCCCTAGTCCTTGATAAAGGTATTTGGTTTATCTAAATTGTTTGTTTGTATACCCTTTATTGTACCAAAAAATATCATGGAACAGATTAAAAAATTATTATAAATTAATGTCACAAAATAAATAAAAAATATTCCAATATTATCTTAATTATGTTATTTCACGTTAGACAAAATATTAGTTTTAATTAGTACCTTGTGAATTCTATTATTTTACATGTAGCATTGTGCATATTTGCCAAAGGAAATACATACTACCTTGTCAGCAGCAGTCCACTTGCGGGTATTTCTATCTATGCGTTTGGTGGCCTTTTTTTTAACTTTTGCCGTACAATTTAAATATTTGCTGGTTTGGTCTCGCAAAAGAACTTAGTCATAGTAGTGCTTGCTACAGTTGCTACTTACATAGTTGACACAAATACCTAGTTTGAAACTAGAATTTTGAAATTAATTTCAGTTTTAACTACTTTATTAATTAGTCGGTTCTTACGAGCCAGACTTACATATTCAACAGAATGTAAGACCGTAATAGTCTGAAACTACTGTGAAGCATTCATATCAGTGATATTATGCCAAAAACTATTACTAAAACTGGGACATATCATTCGCAGTTATTACAAGCAGTGCGGTGATTATGGGACCGAAACCCGTTAGCCAATGCACCATGTACGAGTAGGGTTACCGTCAAATGTTTTAGGGAGTCCCAAATCCAAACTAGGATTCTTTAAGTAAAAGTGCCAGACCTCTTATTTTATAAATTGATCCTATAACACAACACAACCTCTCTATTTCTTAGATGGACTAATGGATGGAGTAAATAGAACTGAGGGTTGCAAAACTTCAAAGCCATGCTTTGTGAAATAGCACGCATATACATAGAAAACAGGATACAGAAATACTAACAAGTTAGCTCATAAGTTAGTTAATATCTATACGTGAGAAAAAGATTTATTTGAAATTTTAACAAGGTAAATAAATACGTGCACATAAAGTCATGTTAGACTGTGACAAATAATAGAAAAAAAAAAACACACACACACACACAAATGGGAAAAATCTCTATCTGGTAGCCCTAAATGCACCAGGTTCAGGAGGTAATGAGCGTTGGAGCAGCCATTCCATTTCGCTTAGTATTAATCTCCTGGAACGATTTGCTCTCGGTGCACTTAACTGCTGTTTTATTGCACCACTGATGCTAGTTTATCGTATCCTTTGTTCACTACTTTAAATTTAAGAGGTTGGTTGATAGAAGCAATTACTGGTGAGTGGGGAGAGCTTGGCCGTTGAGATTTGGATGAATTTTGATCATCTTACTTTATACTTGGCAATCATTACAAGTCAAGTCCAGATTTTCAAGTATATTTATTTATTTACCAACGCTGACTGGTTAGAGACTAATGTATAGAATGCATTAGCATCAAGTCTACCTTTGGTACCATTAAAGTCATAAAAGATTTAATGAAATTAATATAGTTGATATTACTAAAACAACTCTCTTCGCGTATTAAATCTCACATGGAATATTTTTTTAATGTTCATTTGTATTACACTAAAAACCCTTGTAAAAATATCTTTATAATTTCTCTTTATAAAAAAAATTCTTGCTCCTGTTTTCTAACAAATTATTTGCATACTTAGTTACAATTCAAATAGCAAAAGCTAATCGTTATTATCTTCGAAAGAATTTTCCCAGATGATTAATAAACTATCTGACAAAATCAACAAAGCTTCTGATTACTAACTGAGGAACTAAATCTTGTTACGATCAAAGCTGTGTGCAACTTTAAAGCTCGATGCAATCTTACAAAGAAATTCTAGTTTTCTACTCATAATTACACTGGAGATTGATTTAACAATTTTAATGATTCGGTTTATAAGACTCTATATTTTTATACCATTCAAGCGCAGAATAGTTGTACATCACCGTGATTCATCAATTAATTATATGATTTCTAAAGATTTTGGGTGGTATTGTAAAAGCCAAGTGAGGAAAAGCCACAACAAGTAGAACTTTTATGGATGAACTAAATATAGTTCATCCATAAATTCGACGACCTCCGTGGGGTAGTAGTCACCATGCTAGTCCGCCACCCAGATGTTCGTTCCCCGGTTAGGGAAGGTGGAAAATGGCCTTTTTCAAATTATCCTGGGTCTTGGATGTTTATCTATATATGTATTTGTTATAAAATATAGTATCGTTGAGTTAGTATCCCATAACACAAGTCTCGAACTTACTTTGGGGCTAGCTCAATCAGTGTAATTTGTCCCTATATATTTATTTATATTTACTCAATTAAAAGACAAATGAAGTACGTACAAGTATCTATTTCTGTTAGACAGTAAAATTTTATTTATGTAACAAACACTTGTAAGAAAGTAATAATAACCTAAATTAACTCACAAAACTTAATTTAAATTGTTCCAGTAGTTTTTCAGTCTGCCAAGTCTATAAATTTGACTTCAGAGGGAATACAATAAAATGTCTTGAAACGGGTAAAGATTCAGGTATTTTTTTCACGTTCTAATTAGAAATAGAGCGGTAAGATGTAAGTAATGGCTTCGATAAATCAGGTTAAGGCAGCACTTTATTGTAAGCGCACTGGCACGAAGATAGTCGGAAATGCTCCGATACTATTTGCGAAGACGTGTTATTACTTCTAAGTGATCTACAGAATGGTGTAGAAAGACAAGATAATTTTTATAAAACATAATCACTTTATTAATACCAAACGTAAGGTACATTTGGTATTCTGTATGCAATCACGCTACTTCATCAGCGAGTAACGTAGAAATCGTGATACCTATGAAACGGGAGCAACGCCACGGGCAGCAGCTAATAAATTATTACAATGTGGACGGGACATACCAGTAATAAATCGAACCACAGGCTATACTAGATCACTATAAAATATAGTATTTGTTAATCACTTTATACTATTGTTATAAAATATAGTATCGTTGAGTTAGTATCCCATAACACAAGTCTTCGAACTTACTTTGGGGCTAGCTCAATCAGTGTGATTGGCCCTATATATTTATTTATTATTTACTATAGTATAATGAAACTTAAATAACAGCCAAATCACGAAAAAAAAATTCGTCATTTTCACTCAAAAGTGTGGAGCCACCCGGGCAATTTGTATGGGAATGTCCAAATTGTTTTTGGTTATTTGCTTGTTATTTTAGTGGTTCGATTTATTACGGGTATGTCCTTTCCACGTTGTATGAGAAATAAATAAAATCAATCTCTGAATATGACGGCCACCATAAAAATACTCACCATATCCACCATATCCTAGTCCTCCATATCCGCCGTATCCACCAAGTCCACCGGCGTAGCCCAGGCCTTCATAGCCGAGGCCGTGGCCTCCGTAGCCCAAGCCGTGGCCTCCGTAGCCTAGGCCGCCGTAGCCGAGGCCAGCCAGGCCACGCTTCTCGGTCTTCTTGGCCTCTTCTGCGGCAACCGCGATGGCAGCGAGGGCGACGACGATCTGTTATTTACAATAAAGTATTTTTTAATATTATGTATACTAACGAATAGTTACTTCATGAAGTGTGTTACCATTGCACTGAGGTACGTCAGGTTTGACTACCTAGTTTTTTGAAACTCGAAATAAAACCCAAAATTACCGAATCAATCAAAAGTGCTTCAATTATTAGAAAATAAGCAAAGTTTTAAAATAAATAGTTTTAATAAAGATTTTATTATGAAATACACTTTATTTGAAATATCACTCAAGTAACTCCCATCACCACTTTCTCTTCTATACTTAAATTACCTATCCTACTTATCTACGTAAACGGTTTTCCTTTGCCCGTTCATCTAATGTGCTCTGTAGATCCCACCTTAAAACACTACTTAGAACCCCTGACTATACTTCCGCGTGCTATTTCGCACTCCTTAACTGTTCAAGCGGTGAAATTATGGAATTCATGGAAGTAAATATATGTATTTAATTTTGTTTATTTTGCACACGCCTACTACTACCTAGATGTTTTCTTCCTTTTTTATGAAATTAGCAGTACCTATGTACTCAATATTCTTACTTTGTTTATTTCTGCGTTTGCATTTGGTGTATAATGTCAAAGAAGTATTTCAACTATAATTGGGTACCTAGTTTAGGTTTAGGTAAGTTATATTTTTATATGGCATAAATAAGTAGGTACCTACTTAAATCAAATGAAAATTCATGTAAAAAGTTCATAAAGTAAACATGAATATTAATAACTATTAGTTATTATGTTTTGTCATGTTATTATATTTACGTATTCGTAAGCGCTGAAAAAGCCTATTTTATAATGAATATTTTATAACCACAATGAATTTTAACGATTATTAGTAAAAAAAATGTTTTATAGCTTCTAAAAAGAACGTTTCATTATAGTTATTTTATAAGTACTTAATCGATTTTAAAGCGACGGCTTTTTTTTATTCCTATGTAAAGTATAAGCATATTAACAATATAATAAATTTTATATCTATAAACACACAAACAAAATCAGAGGTATTTATCAGGATTTTATTTCAATGGTATTTTTTTAAAACAAAGGAACCAATTTTCTAAAACTATTAGAAAGTAGATCTATCTATAAACCCCAAAGTATGGTCATTGGCGGCAAGTCAATTTTCAGAAGAATAAATAGTAATTTAATGTTAACCTATATAGTTACTATTAGACACTGCTTGGGTAAATTTTTCTCGTGTAGCTTTACATTTTTTCTAAAGTATAAGACTGAAAAACAAAATCGGTAGGTAACGTACGTTAACCACTTATCAGTTGGGCCGTATGTTTGTAGGACTATTTAGTTAATACAAAGACTCTTTTTAGGCTTACATACTTTATAAATATCTATTTATTTTTAAAATTGATTATATAAAAGAACAAAATAATTAAACTAATAACTTAAATCATTTGTTTAAAAATAAATAAGCCTTTTTGCAATTTGGCAAATTTGGTATTATAGCAATGATTATCTTTTGAGCCAAATAAAGGCCAGCCCTCTGGTCACGCGTGATTTCAATAAATATTTCAATTGAAATTACATGACATTAACAAATGTCATTAGATGGAAATCTCTTCCCATCTTCAAGAGGCCAAACTTTAAAATAAAAAATTAAACGTCTAACTACATCAAGCCCATATTTCCAAAGCTCTGGAAAAGAACAAAGTGTCATGAGAAAAGAATTTAGGTAAGTACTTCATGCCGAGTAGCATGATATTCAAATCACATGACATTAACAAATGTCAGTCAGTAGATGAAAATCTCATTTCATATTCACTCGGCCAAACTTCAAAATAAAAAATAAAACGTCTAAGTATATCAAGTCAATATTTCCATAACTTTGGAAAATGATAAGGTGTCATGAGAAAAGAATGTAGGTAAGTACTTCATGCCACTCAATCATCCGGCGAAGCCCTGTGTTAATAAGTCCAAGGACTAAGTTCAGGACATTGTCCATTGTACCTGTAGCCATGTGGCAACCCGTCAGACATGGGTTTGGAAAACAAAGAGTGGCGCAAGCTCGGATTTCCTCCATGACAAAAGATTTTATTGATTAGATGGGACGGAGACATATTATGGTTGCGGAATGATGTTGTTGAGATAATTGTCTAATTATACAATAGGCTACCTCGTTCACAATGTAGTTTTTCAGTAACCTGTTTGTTTATATTGATAAGTATATACAGATTTAAAGATATGGAAAAATGAAATATAAAATATACCTGATAATTTCTAAAAATATATCGGTAAATCTAAGGACTTAAATATATTGAAAGAATTCATATATTTTTTTAATTTATCCAAGTAACTTGATTCACTTAAGTTGATAAAGCAAAGAGAGTAAAATTTATGCATACATTAATGAAAATGTATATTTACGTATCATAATTTCGTTTTTGTGTAGTTGATGAAAAAATATATTACCTATTTTTAATATATGCAATAAAGCTAATTAAGAAATCTCAAGTGCCAGGATTTACACATCCTGTATAAATCATATAATATGCATATATATGTTAGCGAAATAATTCGTGTAATCATAGCTCGCAGCAGTTTGTTTCTTGAGGTAGTAAATTAAAATAAATTGAGATGCAATTATAGGTTCAATGTGTCATGTATGTCACTGGCTTAGATATTTGAATGTACGCAAATATTAATAATAGTTCGAAATATCCAAAATTAACAACTTTATGTATTAGCACAAAAAAATATAATATCACAGCAATTTTCAACATTTTTTATGGGTAGATAGAGGTATATTTTCTGAACCATCTGATGATTGAATTACAATCTGGGATGTCTATCCCTTTAGCAAAGAGGAAACTTAAAATAAATCGTTTCGATATTTAAAAATATTATATTTTTGCGTCTGTCGTAAAAATATATAAATATTTATTGTGAAAACTCCAAAAACGTGTAAGTGTTCCGTACTGATTTTGTGTTTCTAGTAGTGTGCGTCAAACCTACTCGGTTGACCAGTATATTTTAGTTAAATAATAAATAACAATAAATAAATATATATATACGGACAAATTACACAGATTGAGCTAGCCCCAAAGTAAGCTTAAGCTTGGGTTATGAGATTACTCAACGATACTTTTTATTATAAATACATATATAGATAAACACCCAAGACCCAGGACAATTTGAAAAAGGCCATTTTCCAACTTGCCTTGGCTGGGGATCGAACCCAGAACCTCCAGATTGGCGGTCTAGGGTGTTGACCATTATAATGAGTCATAGTATAATATTAAATAATATAGCAAATACGAGTAACTAGGTATAATTAACACAGGATTTTTTCCTTTTTTGAAAAGGTAAGAAAATATCTACTATATACTTTACATTTATATACAAATTATAAACCTATTTTGGTTTCTTTCAACACCAGATGTTGCATATTTTATTCCTCCTACTCCAACCCAGCCTGGACTCCCAAGTGGCTTCATTCACATGAATGGTGTTACATTAAGCCACTCCTGCTTTCAATTCAGGCTCTATTATTACTATCATACATATATAATTTGCAGCGCAAAGGAATTCCGGTCTACATGTTCTAGCCCTTTTTAACTTGTCTTGTGTAAGGCATGATTTATTACTGGTATAATTTGAGTTAGGCTATGCAATTTTCTGCTATTAATTCTTAACGAAAAGTGTCTTAGCTTTGAAAATTAGGTTTTAATATTAGATAATTTAATAAGCTAAGACTTTGATACGGGTAATGTTTTTGAATTTTAAAGTGTAGTTAAATAACTTTAAAAAGTGTCACTTTTTACAAGTTAATTTCAAATGACAAGCAATCTTTTTTTATATTATAGTTAAATGTTATATATAGCGAAATTAATCAACAATTATTTTATTATATTCTTTTTTATTTTATTCAAAATTGATAACATATAAAAAATAAGTTTTATTTGTATATAGACTTAACGTTTAATAGATTTAATATAAGTTAAAATTATTATACCTTTATACTATAACTTTATCGTAAAATCCGTATATACACAATCCTTACCAAGAATTTCATGTTGAAGGTAAATTTGGTAGTTCCACAGCACTGAACACTGAGTGACTGATGACCAACTCAGGCGCAGCAGGCTTATATACGCGCCGCCCTACACGGCAAATACAATTATTGTGATTTTTTTATTGTCAAGGATACATCGGCCATTGGGGTGCCGAAGGAGTTAGGAAACTAATTAATGCCAGGAATGTGAGGTTATGGTCAAGAATGTTAAATGTATGTCAATTTTTGCAACGATTCGAGTTTAAACTTGTAACAATTGATGTTTTGTTGAAAAACGCATTTGTCAGGGTTAAAAATTATATCGAGTAATAAATTATTTTATGCCAAATAATTTTTAATGTGAAAATAAGCGTAGTTGTTTCGTTTGTATCTATTGTTGAATGTCACAAATCACAACATTGGAGAATCAAAAAAAAAACAGAAATGGTGAAATTGGACATGGAATTGAAGTTAGATAGGCAACATGGGAATTCAAACTTATGATACTATCATGTTTAATACTGTGAATATTAGATAATACTAAGCTTTTCTAAGAAACCGATATCTAAAAATATGCTGAGTTAATTTGACCTAGCTACATTTGGAGGTTTACTGGGCAACAAAGGTTACGAGTTCATTTCCCACGACTATAAAATTTTCTCTTTGTTAAAATATCCGTATATTTTGTGAGGAAATATTGTTTGTTTCTGGTATCTTTGAAATTCTACAGGTATTCTTAGGTATACGAGTACATCAAAGGCAAATACATTGAATTGATGATAACAACAGGAACCTACATATATTAGGATTGATCTTTTGTTTTCCTGTTTTATATAAGGTCAACCCTCGGGAAACGATAAACGTAAGATACGGGACAAAGGTCCTACATTTGAAACATTACAACCATGAATTACATTGAACCAATGAATGGTTTCGGTGTGTCGTCGGTGGTCTAAGGTATTTCGTATTTTAATCCTAAATGTCATTCTTTCCTCTGATTTTGGGTTGACTGGAAGAGATCCCTTAAAGGGATAAGTCCGCCGTTGTAATGTTAGTTTTTTTTTGTATTTGTGTTGTGTCCTTTTTGTACAATAAAGAATTTACATAACACAACATAACATAGCATAACATAATATGACATGACATGACATGACACGACACGACACGACACGACACGACACGACATGACATAACATAATCCTTTTAGAGATTTTATTCATGGTAAGAGCGGAACTTGTCAAAATATTTTTTTTTTTTTTTACATTTTATTGGTTTAGGCATTTGTCCTCAATCTCACCTGATGGAAAGCGACGATGAAGACTAGGATGAAGCATGCCTATCCAAAAGATACCCATTCAATCTACTTTTGAATGTCCCGGGGCTGTACTTCTCTGGGAATATAGACGCAGGCAGTTCATTCCACACCTTAGCTACTCGAACCAAAAAGGAATTGTCAAAGCGTTTAGTTCGAGACTTAGGTATTTCAACGACAAAGGGGTGAAACCCCTGTCCGCGCCTCGTAGTCCGATAGAGAAATGGTGAGGGTTTCACGAGATCAAAAAGAGCCTTCGAACACTCTCCAAAATGCATCCTATAGAAAACCGATAAGCAGGCTACTTTGCGACGATGCTCTAGGGACTGCAATTTTCTATTCGAAAGCTCATCGCTGTTTATAAGCCTGCGGGCTCTTCGGTCAACAGAGTCTAGTGCCTCAAGTTGGTATTTAGCGGAGCCATTCCACAAGTGACTGCAGTACTCCATGCAGGAGCGAACCTGGGCTGTATAAAGATTAAGTAGCCGTTCAGGGCTGAAGTACCGCCGGACCCTAGAAATGACGCCCAACTTCCTGGAAGCAGTCAGTGCCATCGACTCTATCTGTTGGCCGAAGTTGAGTTTGGCCGTAACGCTGATGCCTAAAAGCCCAAGATGGTCAACTATCGGCAAGGAAACACCTTGGAAAGTGGGTGTAAGTTGGAAGTTACTCTTTTTTGCGAAAAGAGACACGCCTGGGTTTTGGACGGGTTGAACTTCACAAGATTGGCGTCACCCCAATCCGACACCCCCTGTAATTTCAAGTTAACTCGTTCAATCATAGAATCTCTCAGTGACTGGATTTCTTGTGGACTTGTACGGGCATTGGACATATAACTCTCTACAACGGTGCTGTCATCGGCGTAGCCAATAATGCCTGATGTCAGAAGGTCATTAATGTGCAGTAGGAACAAGGTTGCAGAGAGAACAGATCCCTGAGGTACCCCGGCATTAATAGCCATTAGGTCAGAAGAGCAGCCTTCTACAACCACTCGAATCGACCGTTCCCTCAGGAAATCGGATATCCAGCTACATAGGTTTGCTGATATACCATACGCTAGAAGCTTACTTAAGAGAGCTTCGTGCCAGACCCGGTCAAAAGCCTTGGACATATCGAGTGAAACGGCAATTGCCTCACCGTGACCCTCTAAGGCTTCGCTCCATAGGTGCGTGACATATATCAATAAGTCACCGGTTGAGCGACCCTTCCGAAACCCATATTGACTGTCACTAAGGAGCTCGTTGGTTTCCAGATATGCCAGGAGACGATTGTTCAATACACGTTCCATAATCTTGCATAATATTGACGTGATTGCTATAGGTCGATAATTGGCCGGGTCGGAGCGGCTTCCCTTTTTAGGAACAGGTTGTACGTTGGCAAGCTTCCAGGAACTCGGGACCATGCCAGTCTCCAGAGAAAGTCGGTAGAGGCGTGTCAGAATAGGGGACAACTCGGGTGCGCAGCGCTTTAGAACCACTGCTGGAATACCATCAGGTCCACTAGCCTTGTTCACGTCCAGACTTAGCATGCATTTAAGAACCTCCTTTTGGTGGATTTGAACGTCTTGCATCTTGGGGCCGAACGGAGGTAACTGAGGTGGACTTTTACCTTTACTATCTAGACGCGAACAATCTGCAAAAAGATTAGCAAACAAGTCTGCTTTCTCTTTTGCGCTATGAGCCAGAGAACCGTCAGGCTTTTGCAGAGGTGGCAGTATTGGGCGACAGAAGTTCATCTCAACCGACTTAGCAAGAGACCAGAATGCTTTACTTCCTGAGGGACAAGAAGCAATCTTGTCTCCAATACGACCAACGTGATCGAAACGAGCCTTTCTGAACACTTTTTTGCAAGACTTGGCAGCAGCGTTATTACACGTACTTATTAAAAATAAACAACGTGGAAGGGACATACCCGTAATAAATCAAACCACGGGCTATACTAGATCACTATAGTATAATAAAACTAAAATATCAGCCAAACAACCAAAAAAAAATTACTTTTCCATACAAATTGCCCGGGCGGCTGCACACTTTTGTATAGAAATGGCGTTTTTTTGTGTTTTTCTGTTATTTTCAATTTCATTACACAAAAGTGATTTAGTATAGCCCGTGGTTCGATTTATTACGGGTATGTCCCTTCCAGGTTTTATATTTTGTTTGGAAGTACCTAGCAAATCTATTTTTTGAGACTCAGTTACAAATATATTTTACTATCTGTGCCTATAGGCTCCACTCCCTGCGGAAATTTCGATATAAAAACTATCCTTTATCCTTTCCTAGGTCTCAAACTATATTCATACAAAATTTAATCTAAATAGGTTCAGTGGTTGAAGCGTGAAGAGGTAAGTAACAAACAAATGGATTTACTAACTTTCTTTCGCATTTAGTTGGGATGGGTAGTAGGTAGATTTTAAGTGATAAAGTTGAAACGTACAAGCTTTATTTTCTTCTAAAAAAATTGTAGAATTAAATAAGTAAAAGTATTCTGAAATACAGCTTTACGATCTACGCAGATGTTTTAAAATACAAAAATGCTGAAGAAAATCCCAATAAAGCTCTCGCTTCAATATAGCTGTTTAGTGACTTGGTTTTACTATGTGTGCTTTATGACTTTCAACGTCCAAAGCGAAATTCTTATAACTTTGGTTTACAGCGGGTCTAGAAAATGTAGTTTTAGTTTTAACACTTTTATTACGCATTTGCGCCTTAATATAAAAGTTGTCGCCTTACATTTTAGATGAAATAATATAGCCGAAATGTTTGAGAGTCAATGCGATTTGATTGTTCAAAAAAAAAGTTATTATTTATAAACACTCCCAATCGTGCAAACAGGGTTTTGGGCTAGGGTCTTGTGGCTCTAAGCAGATAGAGCCCAGACAAACAAAATTTAATTCATGGATGGTGGAGAGATGGTAGAAAAAGGTATTAAAGTAGTGATAGGTTGCTAGCCACATCGCCTATTTTTTTTATTAACCTTTAATGTCCCACTGCTGGGAAAAGGTCTCCCCCATATCTTTCCACTTATCTCGATTTAGTGCAACCTGTGACCAATTCTTCTCAAAATGTCTGATGTCATCACTCAAACGTTTCCTAGGCATGGATTCTTGCAGACGGTCACAAGAAAACGGGCATCGCCTATTAATAATAAAAAAAAGAAGTAATCTATATTTCATCTCTTACGTCTTCAATTTACTGTAAAACATTAGTAGAGTAGCATTAGTCGTCGGCTCAGTGAGGTCAAGATGTATTATATCAATACGAGCACTTAGAGAGTTTACTCTCTTTCCCGACCATATTGGTTTGCTGCTGCAAACTATTTACGTGATTGACATTACCAACAATTTTTCTAATTTAATACTTACGGGAATTAACGAGAAACATTACAACATTTATGTTATTCTAATTTTTTTTAAATTTTAGTTCGATTTTTTTTTAAATAGGATTATTATTTTAATATCTATGATAGAATATTTATTAACTTTATTATTATATATTTTTAATTTATTTTATCTGACGTTTCGTTTTGAATATCGTTTATTCGACGGTCTTAGCCTGACATTGTTTACCAAAACATTGTAGTATAGTTACTAAGTTTCACTTCACATAGATGTATATCGTAAGACAAATGTCTTATAGGTAATCCTGCTAACAGGATATCCACGGCCAGATCCCAGCGCAAACACTTCAAAGTGACGCCGCAATTACCGGGGTAACAAATTGCTCAACTTGCTTCTACTCTTTGTCTTCGCCTTCTAGTGTACTTGTAAGTATCACAAGAGTCTTTAGTTTAAAGTTAATTTCTATGATAATGTTAAAAAAAATACAAATTTGCTTATCGTATTGAATTTATAGAGAAAAAAAATCCTATTTTATCACAAATATGGTTCTTTCGTTTCGTTGAAATATTTAGATGGTTTTTTTTTATTTCGACCAAAAGGATTTATATTTGTTACATAAAGTTCATTAGTTGAAATGTTATGTACGCCGTAGGTAGGTGCGCCGATGCGTCTACAAGCCGACGACATGTATCCACTAGAACGAATAGACTTATATACCTACTAATATAAGATGAAGGTACTAACTTAACCTCGTTCGAGGCTCAATAACGAAAAGGTTGTTAAAACAGAGCACATCCTGCCTAAACTTCAAAGGCCAGGTCTTTATACAGGGTGGCCTATTTGCTCTGGGCCACCCTGTAGAAGAAAAGCGTAATGGAATCGCGGAAATTGTGTTGTTAGTGCTGGCGCATGTTCAGAAAATCCAGGTGTATTCTGTATTTCACGTTCAGATTGCTGTCCACAAATGTCATATAAATTTCTTGAGCTTCGCCGTACTTTTGAGGGCTTGTTGAGCCCTCTCAAGCCCAGGTATCTCCATTGGATGGCAGTCGTCAAATACATATTATATTTGATGTTTTTAGGCCATAATATCTATCCATATACGTTGTAAGTGTTTCTAACTTATACCTATCCTCAGCTGCCACTGACAAACGATACTTATATTATGTGTGGTCCTTTTATGGTTTGATTACAACCAATTTTGTTTCATCCTGACTCATATTTCCAAGAGAATTCTACGCAGTTACACCAACCTAGATGTGTAATCATGAAAATCTTATTTTGGCTCGCAAATTAATGTCAATTTCGGGAATAATTAACCTTTGAAACATTGATTACACAGCTCTTGATAGGGAGAAATAATCTCTGTAAATAAACAAAGCTTTGTTAAGATACTTTTAAATGATGTAAGTTTTGAACCCCCGTCGCCAAAAGGAGTGTTATAAGTTTGACGCCAATGTCTGTCTGTCTAGTACGTCTGTCTGTGGCTTCGTAGCTCTCGGACAGATGGACCGATTACGATGCAGTTTTTTTTAGGTGTAAGCAAGTTTCCTTGCGGAGGTTCTTGCGTTCAAAAGTTATTGGAGATGAAGGCTTGAAAGTCGGGGGTTTTAAATTTGCCCAGCAAATAAACTTGATTAAACTTATAGTTCTAATATTATATTTATGGATGTATGAAGCAATGGATGTATGAATATTTGTTAACAAATTAGGTTGAAGTTATCATATCGATTCAAACATAGGATAATTTTAGCCCGAATAAAATGTGAGGTTTCCGTGAGATTTTCAAATACTTTCGTATATCTATCTATACATCAATTTTTTTCGCAAATACTTTAGTATGTTTTTTTATTAAACGGGATCAATTAGAAAAAAAGTACGGACTCAGTTATATTAGATAATGGTTTTTATAACGTATTAGGGTTAAGAACAGTTATCGCCCGAAACAATAATTTCACGAAAAATATAATCGCCTGTGTCCCAGAGACACAAACAGAATTTATCTAGTAACTACCTATTTTCGCCGCATGGCACACGTTTCTTAACAATTCCTAACCTATGTATGTTCTATGGCTTATTGCGTTCTAGGCTGCATTGTATTAATTGGATGTTGGCAGATGCTATTAGCAGATATAATGTAAGCTAGGCTTTTGAACTAATATTGTGCAATACTTACAGCATTACACTGAATTCTTCAGTGATGCACTGCGGTTATTCTATACTTATCAGAAAATTAGTTATTACACAATATTTCGCTAATAATCCTTTGTTCTGATTTTAGTGATAATTCGTATACTTAGTGATTGCGCCATATGGTAAAAGGGAATCGTGCCATGGTATCTATAGCCATGATTAGGACGTTCGCCTAATTCCTCGATCGGTAATTACTATCTGTGCGGAAAGAGAAGCAGTTGGTATATAAGTTTTTTCTTTTACCCACAGCAGCATGGAATATTATGTTCTGAGATTCTGGAAATTAAACGTCAAGTAACTGCCTATGATACGATGCACTTGGTGATAAGTATGATGCACAAACTACCTAATAGTTAAGGCGCTGCCAACCCAGTGAAGTATTTCAAAACAAAACACATAAAGAAAACTGTTGTTTGAAAAAAACGTGCTACATAATGCGTCATTCGGGAGAACATTTTCCACTAAAGATCACAATACATTCAAGTCCAAAATGGCATCCTTGCATAACATAAACTTCAAACAATTATCAGTTTAATTTTAAGAACTTGTTCCACGTTTTGCGTGAAAATAAGTGAAATATCTTCTTATAATTATGCACCATTAACAATTAAGTACGAAACTGCGTTGTTTTTAAAAGATTGCAGGTACTAAGAAGTGTTTTGTTTATAAAGGCTTTACCACACAACAGTGATATATCTGATGATGAATGCGTTTTATTTTTAATTGTTACTGTTGTAAAGCATCCCATCTTTGCCCATCTTCTTGCATGACTTCAGCGTTTCTATCAGTCAATATTTGTAATGTGTTAAAATGCACATAACGCTAACGTTTTAGTAGCATATTGCATGTGCATTGAGTATATGCAGATACTAAAAATACCTATCATTTGTTTGTTTACTTGTTATTGTTTTTCCTAAATTTTAATAACAATATTACAAAATTTTTACTTACAAATACACTTACCTAATGCAAGTAGAAACTTGCTACTTGTATCCCCTTACCTGTCACTTTGAGGAATTCCTCCCAGGTCAATTGTTTATCTATTCTTTTATTATTTGCAACAGATGAAGAGGTATTTGCATTATCGTACTTTTTCATGCCGTATAGACGACGCGCGTGACATTTGCTTTGAATGAAAGATCTGACAGGCACACACGCGATTTTGTCGACCGTTGACATCGCCTCTATCTAACAAAGACTTGACTTGACAATTTTTTTGTCTGGAACCTTACTTCTATGACTCGAACGTAAGGTTTTTCCCACAAAAACCTCGGTGCGCACACGACAGCGTCTTTAGCGAGGTCGCCCCAATTATTTGTTAACAGCAGCTTATTCATTTCACACTGTTTTTCTTTGTTTGCTTTGGTGTTGTAAGGTGATTTTTATTGTTGTGTGGATTTAGTCAGCAAGTGCACATCCTTGAAATCAATTGGATAAGTGATAGGTAGATTTGTTTTCGATGATTCATCATCTTTACGTCAGCTACAGAAAGACTACTGCTAGACATACTCTCCCAAGGATTTCCAAAACGACCGATCGGAAGCGGCTTACATCCTGCAAACTAGTTCAGGTCTTCTGAACAGCAGGTGGGTATCCTACGCTGCGCTTGCAAGTGTTACGTGACCGCCATTCGAGAACCTTTCTGCACCATAGGCCATCGGTTCTTTGCGCTATGTGAGAGAACAGCTGCATTCTGTGATTACGAGCAGGTACTTAACCAAAACTAAAAAGTTTTTCTGTTCAGTACAGTTTGATAAGGAACATCAGTTGCATCTGTAGCAATACTGCTTCAGAGTGCAGTGTTAGCTTTCCCACTTTTCCAAGGATATGTGAAGAAAATAATCTCGCAACCAATAAAATTATTTGTCGGTGGTTTTACTACCGGCCACTAGCTTGACGTCTTCCCTCTTGGGGAGTGCATTTGTGTGAAAAATATGATAAGGAATATTGCCTGGGACTAAAGACTTAGCTCCTTATTAAAAATGCTTCTTGCATGTGCGAATTGGAAATTTTATGTTACTGGGTTACAAGTGTCAACCAGGGATATTACAAATACGGTAGTATATATCATATATGCAAATAACAGCCCGAAATCCCGTTAAACGTGATCTTAGTTGTATCTATTCCGTCTTAACTATCTACTCCATCGAGTTAATGGCTACAGCACTGTAGGTACAAACTTGTCGTTCGCCGGGCCTCTTACATAGTCTTACTTACTGCAATGCCGTTGGTTATGCCAGTCCCCGTAGCATGGCTCCGGCGATAGCATGTGTCTATCACTTTCCTCTTTATCGCCCGTATTGCTTGTAATACCTACATCTTACGAAAATAAAAGGTGCAAACAAATTTAAATAAATAAATATGTATGGACAAATCGCACTGATTGAGCTAACCTCAAAGTAAGTTTTAAAATTATGTAATGGAATGCTAACTTAACGACACTATATTTTATGATAAAAAAAAAAATTACAAGACCTAGCAAAATTTGAAAATGGCCTCTTTCAAATCTGCTGAGACTAGCATGGTTCGCACTACACCACGTCGGATGCCAAACCTACCCGTAAGGTAAATAAGGTAAACCTAATCTTTTTTATCTTTTAATAGAGCCCAATTTATTTCTAGAAAGCAGCCTATAAGATTACTGAAATTGCTAATACAATCCCGTATTAGCATACCCCAGCCGCCTTATAAAGCGGAACAAGGAAAACGCCACGCGAATCCCTAATTCCGAAACCCAAACGTGTTATTAGAAAAGTGTCTTGTCTAAAATATCGCGAAAGAAAATCGAGAAAAGATAAGAAGGCACATAACTATAGGATGAATGCGAAAGTCGTGTGTTCCATGTGGGGCCACTGTAGAACCAAGTTGAGGAAGAGTTTTGCGAGTAAAAAATAAGGATTTCATAAAAAAAAATAGAACTAAATTGAGAACAAAAGTACTGAGAAGGTGAAGGATCTAAAATGATGGAGATTGTTGACTTGCAGATTCGACCCAAAAATAAGGAAACGGCGAGGAAGAAGTATCAAGATTTTACGAAATTATGTTTCTACTAAAATCCTAGAAATTAAAAAAAGCAGAATGTGTAAAATCAGACGAATTTAATTTTTTTTATTTATTTTAACAGTTTAATGATCCAAAGTAAAAAAATACTTTTCACGAATGGCGGACTTATGAAATTTTGTCGCCTTTTGTTAAAATTACCTACTTAGCTTGTTAACTTTCCATTGTTTTTACCCCAACAGAAACAGATGTAGTCTGTAGTTGTTTGAAATAAGGTCATAGTAAGTCTATAAAATAGAAACATTACTTTTAGAACGACGTTCTTTCTTGTTGTTCTTTGACGGCACGGACTTGGCGAATGGGGTCTACTGGAAACAGAAAGATTTTACTGTCATGAAAAAACTCCCTTCCAACCGAGTGTTCCATGACACTCGCGCATTTTTTTTTCAACTCAGTTCCCACTTGTTTTAAATGACTTTTTAGTGCTTAACTTTTTTATTGACTATCACACTAATATTATATAGACGAAAGTTTGTGAGTGTGTGTGTGTGTATTTGTTACTTCTTCACGCGCAAACAGCTGGACCAATTTTGACAAAATTTGGTATGCAGGAAGCTGATATATTGATAAATGTGCCATTCCCATATTTCCAGAAATATATTCAGTCAAGATTTTTATTAATAAAAAAATAATTTATGTTGAAAGTGAATTTGATTGGACCCTACTGATGTAGAGTCAGCAGGAACACATTGTCAAATCGGGTGAATGGTAAAGCGGCTGTATGTTTATCGCGAATGCGGAGATCGAATGCAAAGACTTAGTATAGGAAGATTCTCAAAGTTACTGATGTCTTCAAGCCCTGCGAGTTTTCGTCGTGATTTTATGCAAGACTTCTTTTAGTTCAAATATACTTACAGTTAGAAATAAGTCGCTGTTCTTTGCGAAGCATTTTTGTCTTGTCATCTAACTTTCGTCACCTTCGTTAATAAAATATAAAAAAGAAGAAAGAAAATAATATTTTTTAAAAAATAAAAAGAATAGGTTGTTGTCGGTAAAGTATTTTCCTCATCAGTAAGTATAGCAAATTCCAGTTTAATTAAATACCAAGTTTTGAAATGGATAATTCGTTAATACATAAAATGAACGTACATTAAAAAAAATATCTATAGATATTGTATTACGTCGTGATAGCATGTAGGTATCCAGTGAAGTAATTATATGTACCTAGAAATTGATAGGGTGGAGCAAATCTATTGAGGTTAAGGTAAATGTGTCAATAAGGAAGTTCATATTTTTTACGTCCGTTGTTATATTGAAGTTCACATTAAATAGATCTTATCCGACCCAAATGTTTCAATGATCTAAACTAGCTTGCATTCTTATGAGATTACAATCATCTATTATAAAATTTATCGAATTCTTTAAATCAATATTACGTTATTTTTAACAAAGCAATCAAGTATTTTATTGTCTGTATCCGCTTTTATATTTACTTTATCATTTGGAAATATTATGTGATAAAATCTAAATGCCTGATGCAAATGTGTTTTTCTTCTTACTATTTTTTAACAGGCAGATTTAAATGTATAAAAGAAGACACACCTACCCGTAGTGTTATGAGGCTTTTCACATTTGGTTGGCTGTCTCACTCGCACAATCGAACATTTTTAAAGATTATTAAAAAATGTGACTCATTTGAAGAAAAGTGTTTCATAAACTTTCAATATAATTATATTGTGGATGTTTTAGACATGTTTGTATATTGTGTAGACATTGACTACATTGAAAATTAGGTCATCAAAATTTTAAATTTTTGATGATTTCTCGATACGCACACACATAAACAATAAAAAACATGTCTATAATATCTAACATATAATTATATTCAATGTTAATGAAACACTTTTCTTCAAATGAGACATATTTTTTAATAATCTTTAAAAATGTTTGATTCTGCGAGCGAGACCGCCAACCAAATGTAAATTGCCTCTTATAATTTTTCATGGATGCGAGAAAACTTTAAGTGACGCTAAAATTCAAGAGAAATCAGACTTAAGAATAAATACTTCATTCAATTAATTACTAAGCTTGTTCTTAAACTGTGACGTCATAGTCTAATAAAGTTAAATAATGTTTTATTATCACTTATTTATTAGGCTTTAAACTAAGGTACCTTCATCTAGTAGATATCTAAAAAGTATTGTATATAAAAATTCATTTATTTTTGGCCTTTCCCAATCCAATAACAATTGCGATTTGTGAATTGTACGTATCAAACCTTTTATTATTTGCACAATCCTATACAAAAACACATTTATCAAGCTTGCTCTTTGTGATTGGAAACCTAAGCCCAGATGTCACTATGCGGCAATGCATTTGTGATATCGAACGGATGCACCGTGCGGCAGTCGGTAGGTAAATCATGGATTTCAAAAATCAGTAATAAAATGTCTGGCGCTTTTTAACAAGATCTGGAAATCCATCACACAAGATAGATATCAGTGGCACACAAGAAGGCCTTTGCCTAGCAGTGGGACTATATAGGCTAATAAAAAATTAAAATGTCACCATTAAGAATTATTAATTTGGTAAAAAAATACCAAAGTGAGCATAAGAAAAATATAGGAAAAATACAACGCCTAGCGTCGGTTCAAATATTTTCGGGGTTATCATCCTCGGGTCATCAGGTTTTTTTTAACTCAACTGAAGATGCACGACCCTCTCTGTACTACCAGAGCCATACTTGACCAGAGCAGCCAGAGGACTTGACCTACATTCTTCATGGTGGCCAGACAGGTTGAAGAGGTCGCATTGATGATTATAAGCTTTGTTTAGCTTGTATTTCCTAAGTCGTCTTCTACGACATTCACAAGAGGACCAGTTCTATCTATATTTTAATACCAATTTCTCTCCAATCTCCGAAATAACTCATTGATATTTAACATCTACTGTATTTTTAATGTTTTTATCATCAAATAACTTACATTTTAAGATGTAGAACTTAGAAATCTCTTTTGGGTTATAAGAAAACAACTTATTCAATTAATTATATTAAACACACGAATTCACACTGCTGAACTCATAAACCTAACCAGTTTTGGTCATCGGGTAAAGGTATTGCAGTTCAAATATCGCTAAGCCCCATGCGGCCCAAAGTCGGCGCCACATCGAAAACCGGCCGATAAATCACGGCGCTTACCGGAGAAATAAAAATCGGGGCGCGGTATCCACACAGTTGTTTCAAGTATTCACATATACAGGGGGTTATTCTATAAAATAATACGTTAGTCGTACGATAGTGACGTTGTATTTCTATGTCAAACCAAATTAGGCTTTATTATTATACGTTATGCTCAATGCTGCTTGACCCTGAAACGCGGATACGCAGTAACGTTCATCTTGCGTAGGTACCGCATTTGGAGTAACCCCCCGGGTATTTTCAAGTAGGTATTCGAAAGCTGAGGGAAAATTTTTAAATGCGCTTTTTCTCTTTCCACGCAGATCGTAAACACCGATCGACTAATAGGCGATGCGGCTAGCAACCCATCACTATTTTGATTCCGTTTTCATGTTCTCTCCCACTATCACGCTTGAAGTGGCGTTTCAGTTTAAGCTCTGCTGCTTAGAACCACAAATTTAAAATAAAAACAAAAGTGTGCGTATGTGTGTAACATTATTTCCACTTAAATAATGAAATACGTCATTGTTTTCAAAAGATGTCATACCAAAAATGTACGAAGTAATGTAGAATACACACACATACACATACACACACACTCCTTTCTCTACTTATTATATACGAGTATATAGGTATTGAGCCAAGTTTGTTGGTTGTATACTCTCTTTTCATGTAGGTACCTAAATATTTTGCTTTGAGAAGTAATAATTGAATAAAAATGTTTGTTTTGTATTTAGGAAGAAAGTAAAGAATGTAAATCCGTTATTGGCTTTCTGTGCAGTACTTGCTGTTATTAATAATGTCACGTCACTAGTGTCACAGCACATCACTAATCCAATCTGACGTCAGTCCTAATTGTTCTCTAGTCCTTACCATTGTATTATATATGAAATAAAAGCAAGTCAGTCAGTCAGTAGTACACTTACTAAGATAAATATTGAAGATAAAGTATTATTTAAGAGCTGTTGATTACCTATATGACAATAAATAAATCAAATCAAACCATTACAATAGAACCTAGAAATTAAACTCGAAATATCTGACAATAAACGTTTCCGATTAGGTACCTCATGTTATTTATTTATTTAATTAACTTTATGACAAATGTAATAGCCACAGGCTCTATGTACCAGTCAACCTACTGGTGATGCCGAGATTAAGAGGTCTTTTGAAGAAGGCGCAAAATAAGTATTTTGAAAAATATATTACTAATAATAATATAATATATAAACATGTATTAATTTAAAAAATAACAATATATTATATAGGTATATCAATAAACTTACATTAAAAATATACATAGATATATGATATAATAATCAATACGTATACTACATATATATTATTTGTATCTGACAGTTCCACAAGATAGTGTTATACGTGTAATTATGCTTTATGATCATAGTATCTAACTTTCAATTCATCTACGAAGCAAAAATAATTGTACCTAAATAAGTAAAATTTAAAACACAATCAAAAGTAAACAACAGCGTGAAGTTCACAACGGTCATCAATCAAAATACTCGGAGATATAGAACAGTTTAATGAATATTTAACCAGCTTAATGTGATTAATATGTATTATCTCTGTAGTGTATCTGAAGCCTGTGCTATAACAACTACACGTAATACTCATCATGCCGATTGTGAAGCGAACCTTGTAGTTATTTGAATTTTTCGCGTTACAAAAAAAAATAAAGGTACAGTAAGGTTAAAAAGGTTTTATTTTCTTTAAACCTATACAATGTCCTTTTTATTAAATACATATATTTTAAGGGGTAATTCAGTCCATCATGTTAAACAATTTTTTTCAATAAATGTATATCGAAATACGAAAATAAAAAAATCATTTTCCATAGTAACGATATCACGTGACTACTTCGATTTGTATTAGAACCTTCATTTTTTTTCGTTTTTCTATATACATTTATTGGGAAAAGTGGTCAAAATGATGGACTGAATAATCCTTTAAAATATTTGTACTTAATAAAAAAGACATTGTATAGTCCGTGTATATAACAGTTCAATGATGATTTAACCAGCTAAACTAGATAAATATATATAATATGAATTATATCAGCAGTGTATCCGAAGCCTGTGCTTTAACAACTACTTGTAACACTCAATATCCCGATTGTGAAGTGAACCTGTAGCTATTTTACTTTTCCTACTTGCAAAAAATCAATGCTAATAGTAAGGTTTTAGTTTTTTTTTAGACCACGTAGTCCATGTATATAACAGTTCAATAAATATTTAACCTGCTTAGTCAGTTTATTATGTATAATCTCTGCAGTTTATCCGAAGCCTATGCTATAACAAATACTCGTAACACTCATCATGCCGATAGTGAAGCGAACCTTGCGGCGATTTGATTTTTTCCGCGTTACAAAAATAGTCAATAGTACTGTAAGGTGTAGAAAGATTTTATTTTCTTTAAGACCACATAGTCCGTGTAGTTAACAATTCAAAGAAAATTTTACCAGTTTAAGCATTATTTTATATTAAACTAGCTCTTGTCCGCGGCTTCGCTCGCGTAGAGGTGTAATTTATCAAAATCCTTTTTTAGGGGATGCCTACGTCATAGTAGCTTTATGCAGGAAAAATCTCAGCCCGATCGGTTTAAAATTGACAAAGTTTCAGATAAACTTTCATCCCCTATTTTATCCTCTTGGGGGTAGAATTGATCTAAATCCTTTCTTAACGGATGCCTACGTCATAACATTTACCTGCATGCCAAATTTCAGCCCGATCCGTCCAGTGGTTTGGGCTGTGCATTGATAGATCACTATGTCAGTCAATCAGTCACCATTGATTTATATATATTTAGATTTAGATATGCACCTATTATTTCTGCAGTGTGTCAACTGACGTTCTGCTACATTTTTCATTTTGATTGTTATACTAACCTTGTGCGATTCGCATTCTTCCGTAGTATAGAAAAAAATATGAAGTACTCAGATTTATACAATACTCTCTTACAATATGTATCAACAATTTATCAAGAAAATAAAAATGACTTCGCGATATTTATCTGTTCTCTTTTTAGTCTTTTTACAAAACACTACAATGGAATTTTGGTTGGTGGTGGTTATCAATCAGAGGTGATTGATAACCACCACAAACATACCTAACTGACATGTTTTAATTGCAACATCATAACCTTGGGATGCCTTATTAATAAATAAGCTATCCATATAGAAGTATTTTTCTTATTTTTAAAATTAATATATTTGTTTATTTCACACCAATCCGTACAAACGCGTACGATGCAGACTGTACCAAGATGTGACCCTAAATAAAGACGTCATTGAAATGGAGCGCTTACAATATCATTACTGTTACCCTCCGCTCACTATACGCATTAAAATACCAAATTAGCTAATTTCAGCTAATTACAAGTGTAACAAACATCGGCATCTTGTTAATGGCCCGTTTCAGGCCTTGAAACAAATAAAAAATAAATGAAAAAGTACCGTTTTCTAGATTGTCTATAAACGTACGTAAGTGGTTTAAAAATATAAAGTTTTTATTGCGAACATTTCGCGCCATGTACGTCACTTGAGCTTCGGCATCATGATAATAAAACAGGCAAGGAAATTCACTGGCTCTAAATATAATGTCGAATTTTGACGATTACAGGCGCAGGTCAAAAGTACCCATTGCAAGTAACTGTGTTCTTAAGTTATACTGAGTATGGTCTAGAAAAATAGACTG
The DNA here is from genome assembly GCA_943193695.1 of Acrobasis suavella. NCBI lineage: Eukaryota > Metazoa > Arthropoda > Insecta > Lepidoptera > Pyralidae > Acrobasis > Acrobasis suavella. Next base: position 7,389,011 of record OW971943.1, read on the forward strand.
AAACTATTTGAGGCTAAGTCAGTACATGATTCGGAACAACTTTCCCCAAGAACCATTTATAGAAATGTAAAAAAATATCATTGGACTCCCATACAAGTTGATCAATTAGCTGCTGATCCGAGTTTCTATGGCGAGCAAGAAATATATTCTCGTATTATGATATTATATAAAATTATGTTCCTTGGGGAAAAGTTATTTAGTATCAAAGACTAAATCTACAATTTAAATAACTTCAGTATATTTTGTTACACGTTATATTTGTATTCTGTGTGCAAATAAAGTAGTGCTGCAAATAAATGTAAAGAAAGTCAGGACCGTAGCATTGTATCTGCATGCAAAAAGTCACTTCAAACGAATGCTTCTTTTTTTTGCTTGAATTTTAATGTGATTACCAAGCAAACATTATGTACTTTCACATTTTATAATATAAAAAAATAAATAATAAAGATGTTGTGCAGTATCAAAAACTGAATGTGTCCTTAGAGTTATTATTTCAAGTGTACCAGTTCGCCTATGTAAATATACTACAATTTGATTTTATCTTTATTTCTTCCTTCTTTTGTAATTTAATTTTTTAATTATTTAAGAGTTGGTGTTTTGGTAAAGAAACATAAATCCGTAGTGACTGTTAAAAAACGTACATTTAGATGTCGTTTAAAAAATATATTATGTCGTAAAATTATGAACATTTATTTTCGGTTTTGCACGATTCAAAAGGTAAAGAAAAAGACGCCAATGAATTTCCTCTTTTAAACACAATACACCAAAAAAATATATTTAAGCACGCATAATTCTTTGACTTTAACCGTTTATTATACAAAAACAACATAATAGGTTGTATGACAAACCTGATACCAAATTTTAATTTTCATACATCGTTGAAAAAAACATAATATGTAACCATAATCATTTCATCAGTCAACATTTTGTAGAAATAAAACTATCTTAGTTTACTGCCAATGAAGGGAGAACTCTGCAAGTTGATTGGTAATCACAATAGTGGCTTGAAGTCAAGGCATAGGCCCGTTCCGTGTTACCTATACTATACGTTCTTAAGTCGCCTCTTATGATACCCGTTGGAGAGAAGAGTGGTGGTGACAAATCGTACTCTGCCGCCACCACACGTTGACGCATCGTAAACGATCAAGATTTCCATTGCTACTTTTTCGAACGATGAATTACGCCGTATGATGAATTTATTGAGCGATTTCGCAAGTTAAGCGACATCGGGCGAGGTCCGCTCTTGGATAAGTGACCACAAGTGGCACTCCCGAACTCCTCTGTGCTTCGAAAGGCACGTATAAGGCGTTGGTTCTAGCTATCATCATTGTATGGCAGACGTCAAGCTATGTCCTATGCTGCAGTCTTCAAGCTATGTCGATGCAATGATTATTCAGCGTGAAAAATCTGACACCAGTGTTAGCCACACACGAAAAAAATTAAAAACAGTAAACTAAAGGCATTATACAGCTCACCGGACGCCAGAGATGTCCAGCGCTGGACTTGCATGTCCAATGACCATACGTTTCGCACGCACAACTGATCTCGTAAACTACTTCACCTCGCCCTTGACACGTCGATTCACAAATCTGTGGTTATTTGATTACTACGTGCAGTCTATGGGAACGTGGAATAATTCATTTTAGGATTCCGTAACATTTCAGTTTTTATTATAGGGAACTATTCTGTTGGCAGCAGGAGTTACCAACCTTAAATAAAGTAAGGAATGGACGCATTTTATGAGACTAGGGTGAAATACAAATAAATAGGCAATCAATCAAATAATGCATACACTACAATATAGCATAGCATACAATTATGTTTTTTTTTATGTACTTAATAGTATTTCGATAAAGTTTTTATGCAGAAAAACTATTTCAGTATTCTGGACAGAACTTGCTCCAAAATTGCACAAGGGAATAAAAATTCAGCCTATATTTATTTGGATTGTACCAGCTGCTTGTGTTCCCGCGCTGATCGTTAAAGCCGATTGAGGGAATGAGCTATGTTTGAATCATGTTAATGCGATGCGGTTAGCAACTCATCACTATTGTGACTCCTTTTCCATTACGCTAAGCGTGGCCTTTGGGTTAGATTTAGCTGTATAAACACTGTTATAAAGACTTGATAATGTATCGGTATCTACTTATATACAATGTGGAAGGGACATACCCGTAATAAATCGAACCACGGGCTATACTAGATCACTATAGTATAATGAAATCAAAATAACAAACAAAAAAAAAAGTAATTGCGTTTCCTATACAAATTGCCCGGGCGGCTGCAGACTTTTGTATGGAAATGGCGAAAAACTTCGTGTTTTGGATGTTATTTTAATTTTATTATGCTATAGTGATCTAGTATAGCTCGTGGTTCGATTTATTACGGGTATGTCCCTCCCACGTTGTGTATTATCTTCGTGTGTGTAAGTGGCCAACACTAGTGTTAAATTTTTAGATTGCCTAAAGGCATCTGACAAAGACATAGCTTGACAACTGTCGTACAACGATGAACGCCGGTACGAACGGCTTATACGTGCCTTCTGAAGCAGGGAGGAGCTCGAGAAATTTTCTAATATTTGACTTGCAATTATACAATATCACCCATCCAGGTGGAGACTACGCCCGGTGTCGCTTTACTTTCGAAAGCGCTAATAATGCGCGCTTTTAAATACTTGATCTATGAGAGTATATTGCTGATCTGCAGTATTGCCAAATTGTAAGGAGAGTCCGCAATATATTGCTATAAATAAGACAGCGGATCCCAAAATAGTCAGTCGTCATTCTGCTTAAAGACCCGGCTAACTCCCTCGTGTAGGGATTTCGGAGGATAATTAATACCGAAGAGCCAATCCAGGGGTCAACTGCGATACTCAAAGTATTGTAAAAAAAATCATAAGTGTTGTGACACCAGTAATGCTAGTGTGTAAATAGTGATAAGTGACAATTTAAATAAACGAGAATTTCTTGCCAAAAAAAATAATTGTTTTTATTTCCAAATTGGCTCAAACTACACCACCTTATATTATTGACCATGGATGTCAAAACAGAACTCGTTACACACAAGAACTGCTCGCACTTGCCTGATTTATTGTTCTCAACTCGTAAATATCATTTTTTGTGCACTATTAAAATTATGTAAGTAATAAAAAATGTTCTCCATTGTACCATGACAATCAGTTGATCTAGTTCCTTTATTGTTATCTACTATAAAATATTTTTCATTTCGCATCAAGGATGTATAATACTATTACCACTAAGTATATAAATATTATCACGTCTCTAACCCTGACAGGGTAGTCAGAGCCCAGGGCCATAAGACTAAAAGCTATGCTCAGCGTCATGACATTATGATGGAAAATGTCACTATTAGAAAAAAAAATAAACAAAAACCCGACTGCCTTCTTACATACCCAGTGTTACTCTCAGAAATAAGAGGAATCTAACGACACCTCTAAGTTTAAATCCATCGAGCCGTTCAGACCGCAGAGCGGGCCTAACAATTATTCATACATATATACATACTCTCGAAAAACATAACCCTCCTTCTGGCGCAGTCAGGTAAATAATGATGATTTGCTCTCCGCATCGCCTATTAACCTAATTTACATTTGGGCAATTCCCTCTATTGGCTCTTGCGATCTGCGCGAGAAGAGAAACAGCAGGTACAATTTAAGTTTTTCTCCCAGATCAGCATGAGAGCATAACCACTATACTTTTTATATGGATTGGCCTAACATATTGCGAGCGAGGGTTTGGGTCTTGGCAACCTCGGGGCAGTCTACATCACAACGAATAAAGACATGATAGATTGTACTTACTTACGCTACCTACTTCTTCTTCTTTACAGGCAATTACGATCCACAACTGGACTTCATCATCATCATCATCATCAGGTCTTTTTGTCTCCAATGCAGGAGCACGACCCTCTCTGGACTACTAGAGCTTGAAGACATACTTGGCCAGAGCAGCCAGAGGACTTGGCCTACACTCTCCACGCTGGCCAGACGGGTTGGAGAGGTCTCATTGATGTTTATAAGCTTTGTTTAGCTTGTATTCCCTACTGGACTTAAAGTCTTCCAATAAAGTACGGATTTAGCCATCACCACCACGGTCAGATAGGTCGGTAATCGCAGTAAATAGTATAAATTCTTTGTTATATGTTACATAATTATTTTAAATAAATAGCGTAAGTATGAAGCACCCTTCCTTACACTACAAGGTTTACTTTTTTTTACATAAATCAACTACAGGAAATAAATAAGTTACTATGTTTATGTGCGTTACTTCCTATGTGATTTTTGTTGACCTGCTAATTTAATTCCATATCTTAATTTTATCGCAGTTCCAAAAATCTTACAACAGTGTACACAATCGATGTGACGATGACTAATAAAAAAATCTAGCAATTAAGTATTTATTTATCAAAGTGCACGTCTGTGCGTGAGGCTTAGTTCATAAACGGCGCATGCACGTCACGCTACTTTATTTAACACAAACCGTTTAAACAAGTACAAGTTAATTTGGATTGGTGCATGCATTAATTAAAGCAATCACATTCAGTAAGTAGCCAAATCAAACCTAATTTGAAGAGTCACGTAACAGGGTGTATTAAAAATACACGAAGGTCAGCAATTAAGTAATTGGTCCCTTAAAAGATGGCGCCACAGGTTCTTTTTAATGTGAGTTATGAGTGGTCTCATGATAAATTTAGTTGCGATTCTTCCTGCAATATAGCGAGGCCCACTAACTTTATTGTTAATCTTTACTATTGGCTTGAATTCTTCGTGAAATCTTCATCCACCGTTTTATTTTTCTCAAAGTATCTCAGTCGGTGTGATCCAACTGAAACGTCAACGAGTAATTCAGTGGCGTTGCCTGAATTTTTTGGAGTCCAGTGCTGCCCCCATTTTAAATAAATTATTTAAAAAAAAGAACCGGAGATATCATTTGCAATTTTATCTTGATAAGACCCTAGATAACCCTTCAAACTATTTTATGAACTACTGTTTACAGTCTAAAGTGAGAACGTGAACCTTTTTACGCACATTAGCAAAAAGCGGACACTTTTGGTTTGTACTGTATGTCTAACTTTACATATTAACGCGACATGCCTTTACGCACTGCAACATTGTTTATGTTTTGCTGAGTAAGCAGTCATTAATTTGGTGTAACTAAGTTAAGTTTGTTCTTTTATTATCTTTAATACATATATTGAAGATCGCCAAAAACTCTAAGATTTATTTATGGCTTTTACTTAATCTCCACAACGTACCCTCAAGATACCACAGGTTAATGTGCGAAGAAAAGTTTCACGTTCTCACTTAAAACTGTAAACAGTAGTTCATGAAATAGTTTGAAGGGTTATCTAGGGCTTTATCAGGACAAAATTATAAAGGCTTATAGATTCACTTTTTGAAAGGGATGCTTTATTTATAGCATCGAGTATGATAGTACTAGGTAAATAATGCAACGGAAGCCATATATATGGTGCCTGTGTTTAACAGTAAAAGGTGACATATTACGGGACAGCGGAAGTCTTCTTGACTAATTGAAATGAGGCAAAGATCCGTCTTATTCATAAAAATTAACAACCCTTTGTTTAATCTATTTTAGTTTAAACATCTTTTCTCTCTTTTCCTCTTTTCAATATTTAACAAAGTAAGAACGAGACATAACACATTTTGACTAAAAAAGAGTTACAAAAGGTTTGAAAACTTTAAGGAATATGGGGGTTAGAATAAAAAATCAGGTAGAATGCGACATAAATAAGTTGAACCTAAAAATGGTGGACTTCAAAGCATTTTTGTACAAATTCCTGACACGTAAATTTAACCATAATGGCAGTCGTCGGCGCATTATTTGTACCTGCGCCGATAACCGACATTTTGGTTCAACGTCCGTGCTGGGAACTTGTACAAAAATGCTTTGAAGTCCGCCATTTTTTTTTTCAATTTATTTGTGTCGCATTCTTCATGATTTCAATTATTATCCGCCTAAAACAAGAAGACTTCCGCTGTCCTGTTATATGTTAAACACAAGCACCATCTAAATGGCTTGCTCCGCCATTTTTGTTTAACCTATTTGTGTCGCATTGTACTAAATTTAATCCGCGTGTTACAATAAGACGACAGATATTTTACACAGGTGTTTTATCCTTGGCGAGCAAGACGTGACGCCTCATTTGGCAGTAATGATATTTGGCCATCAACCGGAACAGACATGACTGCCCAACGACCATCTGAACTGTCCACTAGTACTATAATTTTATAGTTACTACTGATACATATTTGCTCTGAATGCTCAAACGAAACATGCTCGTTTGTTTTTAACCCCCGATGAAAAAAGGGGTGTGTTATAACTTTGACACCAATGTCTGTCTGTGGCATCGTAGGTCTTGAATAATAATAATAATTGTCTAATTCGCACAAAGAAATCCATAAATTGTTAATAACATTGTTCTTACTTACTTAATGTATGTGTACACGCGATATGAACTCGCATGCAGTTGAGTACTGTGTTTTAAAATGGGCCCATCTACCCTGCCATCAATGATGGTGAGGAGGCTGTTGAAATAAGTGGACCGATTTCGATACAGTTTTTTTACGTGAAAGCAAGTTTCCTTGCTTTCGATCAAATTCATTTTGATCAAATATAGGCAAGAAATACGTTCTAGTTTCAGCCGTTCAAAATTTATTCGGGGTGAACCTTTGAAAGTAGGTTTTGTTTTTACGAGGGGTCGACGGGTTTGGACGTTGATAATTTCAAGAATTTTTGAAAATGATAGATTGATAACTCTTTACTGTACACCAAAAGAAAAATGAAACACAAAGAAATAACTTAACATTAAATAAGTACAATGGGTGGTTAATTAAATGAGTACAATAATTTGATACCCATTATTTAAATACATACTGCATTATGTGTAAACTTTTCTTAGTTTATATTTAAATCACATTTTATCAACTTACCTTGTTAATTCATTGTGATAACAAAACCGGGTTAATTCGATATTTTATACAAATGTGAAATATGCATATTTAATAAACGTAGGGATACTAAACTGACCTACTTCAATTAGTTCACACGCTTAAATAATGATATTATCAGTTCCCATGATGCATTTAACCGTAAGTGATGACAAGACACCTTAATGACACTAGCATTACACACTTATCTACCACACCTACTATTATTACTATTTTACGATTCATTACATAGTCATAGACCATCCGGGTTGTAGTCTAATCGACACCCTTTGGCAAGTAATTCAGTTATAAAGCTTATTGTACATGACTTTTTTTTTCTTTCTTTACACACTTGATTCTTTCGCCATAACAACCTCCGTGGCGTAATGGTCAACACGCTAGTCCGCCAATCTGGAGATTTTGAGTTCAATCCCTAGCCAGGGCAAGTAGAAAAAAGGCATTTTTTAAATTATCCTGGGTCTTGGGTGTTTATTTATATGCCTTCAAATATAACATCGTTGATTCAGTATCTCATACATAACATAACACATGTTTAAATTTACAGTCTGTGACTTGTCCCAACGGCTAAGTATCTGCCTAGTGAGAGGTCTAACTTGCTTCTTTATCTTAAAAGAAAAAACAAAGTACCGGCTGACTAAACACTTCTTTTCGAGAAATATGTTTTATTTAATATGTTTTATTTTTAGATACTTACCTACATACCAGCATTCTTTCCAGATGAAAGTTTTCTCAGATTGACAAAAAGAATCACCTAGGTAGTCAAGTATACCTACACATACGTAAAGTCTGATAAATATAGGTATAATGTCTATCATAGTAAGGTAGTATCATACTTTAAGGTTGATCTAGTCGATACATTTTCTATACAAATTTTGGAGGGAATTTCCTCTACTGTTTGATATTTGTATCCAAAGTTTAATATGATATCGTTTAGTCTCATTTTATATGTTGTCTGTACGGGTACAGAATAGTAGATTAGAGTAGATTTTTTTTGCTTATTTTAACGCAACTTTTGGCGTAAATAAGTAATAAAAGAAATATGAAATCTCCAAAACGAAACAACGAAAAAAACGATCGCCATCGATACGGCTTAATTATCGAAGATATTAATAGACTTTATTTGTAATTTTTGCATAAACCCCTTTTCCCAAAGGACTTTACGTATTTTTTTACGCGCTCAGTTTTCTATGAATTATCGTGCATTTCACCTCAATGCTTCGCCCAAACACAATGTTAGGTGAGACAGCATGCTTTTAGGCCTGCCTGTCAGTTCGAGCCCGCGTCTAGTTCACCCTTAAGGCCAGCCAGTGTTCGTGACACTCCCATGGCATAAGGGCAGCGGGGGAGGTGGTAAAGGCTGTTTAAAGCGCAACATAAAATTATACACCCTTTATGAGACGTAGCTGTGTGTAACAGGCTTTAAAGATATAATTAAGATAACAATACATAATTTTATGCTATAATGTACTATTAGCCTTAACAGATGTAAATCAGATATTACTGGGAGTATTTAGCTATATTATTGCTGAAATATGTTTTAATGTTTATTTTTAATTAGTCTGGGTTTTATTCAAAAGTACATCAAAAAATATTTTTAGATAATGGTTTATTCATTTAAAGTTTTAGTATCAATAATATAGCTATTGTTAAAATTATGTGAATTATAAATTAAATTAAAAATTTTAAGTATTGTAAAAAAAATTACAATACTTTACTTGATTTATATACGAGTAAGATATTCGTAAAGACATTTGTTATTAATCAATCGCATTTAAAAACTACAGAATGAGTTTTGCCTCTATGAATCATCATCATAGCCTCGAAAGTCCACTATTGGACATAGGCCTCGCACCCAAGGATATCCAAAGCGAATGAATTTAAAGTAAAGAATGTTTAAAAACACATAAACTCAACTCTTGACATCTTTACAACCGTCATATAGCCCATTGTGTAACATAATGTACTTGTACGTTGCTTAATTAACTAACGCCCCAGTTACGGTACCTCGCGTGAATCATCGGAGCTTTGTTCTAATGAGAATGGTGCACGCACCGAAGACTACAAGCTCAAAGCATAGCTACCCAAGTAGATAATAAAGTGAAGCGTGTAGATTTATTCGTATAAGGAATCTTTAAAAATGCCATCAAAGGGAAAGTGTTGTAAAATAGGACTTTTTTGAACCAAATCTTTAAATTTTTATTAACCTAATGAGCATGAATTGATGTAGTCTTTGATAAATTTAGGGCTTCTTTACGCATTATAAATCGTGGCCCGCTAATTATTAAAAAAAAAACTTATACAATTTTAAATAATTATTAACCGTCCAAAACAGAGAGCAATACGCAAACACTCAAACGACTCATTCGAAATGCATTTCAAAACGGAATGGCCATTATGGCGGCCGCGTCCGCTCGCCCGTTTGAGCCGCGGTTGACATCAACTGCGTGGCTCATACCACGCAAACGGCGAAAGCGGGAGACTAGCGAAGGGCGCCATACAGTTTGCAATAACTAAGCGACAGTCGCTAGTCGGAGACGAATTATAATATTTATCATCTCTCCGCAATCAGACTTTAGATGAAGTTTACCTCACATGTACTTGTATCAACGGAGTTCTGTTCTAATGTAAATCGTGCACGCACCGAAGACGTTACTACAAGCAAGCGTGTAGATTAATTATTCGTGTAAGGAATCTCTCAATATACCACGGAAGGGTATTAATTATAAAGTAGGTAGACCTTCTGAAAGAAAAGAAACACCTAGGGATGCTTCTTTTTCAGTGCGATCACAGAACAGGCGATGCGGCTATCTTAGCAACCCATTATTATTTTGATTCTCTTTTTCAACCTTACCTTACATATTATGTAAACAGCCCTTCTCTATACTGTTAAGCATAAAGACGTGATAGTGCATGTATATGCAGTGTATACATGGTTACTTTTACAAAAATTTCGACTTTTCATACAAAATCCTTTGGCAGAGAGCGCTAACTTGTTTTAAAATTAGAAATTGTTGTTTCGTTTTTCGATAATTGTTTTTATGGAAAGTTGTTCATTTTCATAGACTGAACTTTCTTCAAAAAGTTTGCTGGTGTTTTGAAAGCAACCCTGTATTTGTATAGTGTATATTTGTATACTATAATTGAAACTTGTTTGCATATGCGCATACGAAGCAAAGTGTATATTTCGCTTATAAGAAAAACTTTAAAGATTGTAACGAAAATAGAAATACATAAAAAAAACACAAACTTACTTATGAGAGTAGAAAAGTAATGTTTTTACATTACTGCACATGTTTGTTTAATGTATCACAAATCCTTACATGAATTCTGTTTGTTCGCGATGAAACACCAATTTTCACGCTTATTGGTCACATTTGAGATATAAACAAACGAAAACTATTGACGTTGCACTTTTTTAATCAGTTAAATAATTATAGAAAGTCTAAAAAAAATTTTTGAAAGTGAAGACTAAAGATAGAAACATCGTGGAAGGAAAGAGGGATCGTTTTTGCCCAGAAGTGGGATTTAAATGACTAATGAAAAAATATAGAGTTTTTACTTATGATAACAAACTGAACCCGAAATGGAAAGCTTACACTTTGTATTTATGCTAACTCATTGATGGTTTAGAAAAATAAAAAACCTAGAATCTGGTACATTCTAAGTTTTTTTCTTTTCTGATCAGATCGTAGAATCTGGACGAAGGAATAGGTGAAAATGCGAATCATATCATCAGGTGATGCGGCTTACAACCTAAAGCTATATTGATTCCTTTTTCTACCTACTCGTCAAACATAACGCTGAAAGTGACATTGACATGTCACTTTCAGCGTTATGTTGGCCTTGCGGCCCTGGGCTCTGTCTGCCCCATTAGGGAAAAAAACGTAATAGTATGTATGTATACAACGTGGAAGGGACAAACCCGTAATAAATCGAACCACGGGCTGTACTAGATCACTATAGTAAAATGAAATTAAAATAACAGTCAAGAAACACAAATAATATTTGAGTGTGCTGCCGCCCGGGCATTTTGTACGGGAACACCTATTTTTTTTTTGTTTTTGTCTGTTATTTTAATTTCATTATACTAAAGTGATCCAGTATAGCCCGTGGTTTGATTTATTACACGTATGTTCCTTCTACGATGTATATTTATGCTACGTGTTTACATGGTCCCATGTTCGTAGGTAGTTTAAGTAGTTGAACTTTAAAAATTTCAGAATATTTGGCTATAGCCATTTATCTCATGTTAGAGTCACGTAATATTACAAAACTTTGTGTAGGTATAAACCTACCTTTTCAATATTAAACGATTTTTTATTTCTTACATAAAGGGAGAGAAATGGTTGGACAATGCACGTCTGGTCTGGTTTTCCTGACCTTGAAGGCTAGATAATAGATCTTTTTTTCATCAGTGCAAATATTATAAGTGCAAGTTCAGTTAATAATACTGATTAAGTTTCCTTTATTAGGTAAAAAAAAAACAATTTTCGACTACGTCACATATTTGTATGTCAAAGATGTAAATGTTTATTCAGTAATAAGACCCTCACAGGCACTTTTACACGTCAAATATGTGAAGTAAAAACAATCTAATTTCTGTATTAGATGTTTTTTTCAAGCTTTTTTTTAGTTTCACCTGTCTCGTTGTCTGTCGGTCTGCCTGTCTGTCTGTAATCAAATCTTGCAATATTTTGACCCAGTTCCCGGTTTTTAATTAAACTGAAATTTCGTACGCATACGTATATCGCGTGATAATGTGATGACGTGTAGCTGATATGATGGTGGAGCCGGAAAGTGGCCATAGGAACTCAGAAATGAAACAACGTAACCCCATCTAGTTTAGGCTCGTTGGATTCGTCTTGAGAAGCACTTTAAATTTTTAAGTTGAATGTTTTAGATAAAACAAGGTTTTATCTAAATCAATCAACTTAAAAATTTAATACATACTTGTTAATGTAGTAAAAATATGTTAAGGGGTGATTAAATCCATTATTATGAACAACTTTTTTCAGTAAATGTAAACTTATCGAAATAAAATAAAAACGTAGGTTCTCTTAGTTTGTTGTACCTACTAAGAGATATTAAATTTCTTTATAGTTTTTTGAGACATATATTAAAACTATGCACTGAATGAGCTTTTAAAATATTTGTAATAGTTTTAAACATAATATGTTATTATAAGTAGACCTATCTATTTTTACAAGTATATTTTTAAACTATTACATTGTACCTGTACTCTGCTACATATTATACAAATTAAAATGGACGGAAATTGCATTAGAAGTAATAAAATAAAACTTAAGTAATAAAATAAACACTATTAGGGAAATATCGTACATTTTATTATCGACGCAAGGCAACGTTGCATAATGGTAAAAAATGAACAGTGAACTTGACACTCAACGCGGACAAGAGCACGATTGTTCACCGCTCTGATTCATGTTACACTGCGTGCGCTACAACAGGGTGCACCATTTTTAAATGTTAACCGGATATAGTAAAAAATGGGCAGTGAACTTGATAACCAACACGGACAAGAGCACATTGTTAAGTGCTCGGATTATGGAGATGCTTAAAAGCTCTTATATATATTGAATAATAATAAAATGGAAGATTATTTAATCAATAGGCGTAATAATATTACCTACTATTGATGAACTGCTAAAAATTAACAAAATACAGTTTATTTTAAAATTCAATAAAAACGAGAATAAGGAAACTACAGTAATTGTTACATATAACGAAATTAATATGATTTACTTACTATACCCAGTAATTTTAATAGAAAAAAAAAGTATTTGGTTCATAAAGAATGAAAGTGTGTTCTTAAGAAAAAATAAACCGTTTCCATTTTCATACTGACAAACATGCTCGAGTCGTAGGTACATTTGCACCCACAAAATTATTTAATTTCATACCCAATCTTGGCGTTTAGTTTAAAAATTTACAATTATAACCCTCCTTTTGGCTTCGCTGTAGTCGGATAAAATACTACACCCGTTTATGTTGTGTCAGTCATGTATGATAATGCAAATTTTCAAAGCTCACAGAATAGCAACACGCTGTTAAATTATTTTTTTTGAAGTAATAAAAAATGCAATTTTCTACTAAGTAGGTACGATTTATTAAATGTGATGATAAGAAACTAGTCAGGTCTAATATCTTTATTTTAACTTTTGTAGAGTTCCACTTAGACACATTATTTATTCCAGTATACACCACAAGAACCATAAAACAAATATTGATATATAATATTATTAAAAGAAAATAATTTTATTACTAAAATTATTAAGCTCAAACTTGGATGTGAACTACATTTTTTTTGCTCATTGTATAGATTATTCAAAAGTTTGTTTTCTTTTCTCTGATAGGCAAATAGTGACGTAACGATCAACTACGATTTTTAACCAAAGTGACGTAAATCACCCCAACTCCGAAACTTCAAATGCTACATCTTTGTAAATTTTTACTATTGTGCTAAACGAAAAATTATGGGTCCATTATTTTTGGATATTCTAGTTGATGGAGTTACTAATAGTAGATTGTGCTACAAGGGGATAAGGTAATATTTTGAATCCGAAGCGAAACGAAAGATTCCATAGTTGAATCACGAGCGGAGCGAATGATTCTACGGTGGAATCCTGAGTATAGCGAGGAAACATACATAAATTGATAAAAATATAACCGTACCCGAGTAGCACACTCTACTTTTCATCTTTATCTATGAGAAAAACTAGCAAATACAAAACAGAATATAAAGAACAGTAGAACACCTACAATACCTAATCAGACTTCAACCGACAATTTAATAATAACCTTGGTTTGGTGTCGTTTTCAATAAATACTAAGAAATATTTTTACGAAGACCACTAACTTAAGATAAAATGTTCACTCATACATAAGTCATAACTTTGGTTGCGTGATCCTTCATATCTTTTTATTTTTATAAGTAAACTTGATGACTATTCACTCTTAAACTCACGAAAAAGTATTTACATTAACACAAATAATTACATTTCAATACAAATAACCTAAAACTTCTGTAATTACTTGAATCAAAGAGAAAAATTGCGCTTTTTCAATTACTTATACTTATTTCATTTTCCGAAGCGAAGAACATAAAAATGTTTACCTACATTCATCCATGTTGACGACGATAATGTATTCCAAATTTAAAATATCACGACGTTTGAGCCAAATTTTTTTTTAAACAAAATTGTTTTTTTTTCCTGGACTGCCAACATTATTTTTGATTCTATATAGATTACACTCGTGTTCAATTTTCAAATTGGTTTTAATCCCTATTTTCTTTTTCACTTTTTAGTCCCGAGAGAATAACCCGTAATTTTAGCTCCAAATGTTTTGGGATGAAAACATAGTATTTCGAGTAGATGAGATGAGATTAAAATTAAATTAACAACAATTATGTAATAACATTTAAATGGGTTTTTATTAATTTAATTTATATACAATAATTAAATCTTGGTAAATTATTGAATTTGTTTTATAAAGTGGCCAAAAACAGCGTCAGATATTCAACAAGCACCTCTGCGATAGTTGAAGTGCAAGTGAGCGGAGTAGAATCAAAGCAATCATATCCTTTTTCATCACTCGCTGTTCAGTCGAGTCAGTTAAGACCCTCCTGATGGCAGCTTGTATAAGGCAACAGAAGCAATAAGTATGTTTCTACTAAAACAAACCATAGCGAGTTCTAATTATGTTAAGCGCCATCTAGCGATATATTTACGAACTAAATATTAACACTTCAGCTGGTGTAATTTATAAGTTTATGTTTAAATAATATAATGTTAATTTAATAAATGGGAAACAGACAATAGACTTTCCTAAAAATCATGAATAAGTAATGTTCTTAAATTAGTGTTCGTGACTATTAAGACATAATAGCAGTACAGGAGTAGAAAAAAAAAACTAGTTTTCAAAATGTCTGCCGTAATGTAATGTGTTTATCTACGCCTAATAAAACCTATATAGCATTTTCCCTTAGGGTTTCAAGAAATGGAACATTGAATTCGCAGTAAATACTCGATCACGTCCAAGATCTACTTGATTGAATTCCTCAGTGAAGGATCTCAGCAAAGCTGAAGTGCTGAAATACGGCTGAATGGCTTCTATGTCAATTATCTATAAGATAGACAAAATAAAATTGGTCGTATTTATTTCAAAGTTAGCTCAGATCCTTCGTAAACCCGAATTGCAAAGGGATTTGTTCGGTATCGAAGCAATAAGAAACTTTTTATGTGTCTGAACGAATTTGTGGTTGTTAGTTTATTGAAAACTTCGAAAGGTTCAATGTTTTCTAAAATAATTATTACTTTATCAAGTCATAATTATAAGTCTTAATCAAGCAATAAGTAGTTAATGCAAATCGTAAAAAGTACTATTCTTTGATTAAGTCTTAATTAGGAATAAGTTTATGTAATAATTTTTGTTTTTAAAAAATTACATATAAAATAAAATAAGAATCTATTGAAATATGATAACCATAAACATAGTTACCTACATATCGGATAAAATTAACCTCTTATGATTATATATTTCTTTTTAACAACGGCATATCCTATTGAATGATTAAGATAATAATCTAAAATTGCTGGTTTGACTCACAAGGATACAAAATCAATGTAAAAACTTAGACTTATTAAAGAAATATTTAGGGCGTGTCCACGTAATGAGAGGAATCAAAGAGAAACCATAGAACTCCTCTAAGGTCAAGCATATACGAAAACATTTGTAGGTATTACACGAACATTGGAAACAAAAGGCATTCACGGATTTTACAAAGCAATTATAGGAAATCATGAATAATTGATTGCCTTTGCCTAATTTGAGGATGTCGGTAAGAGGTCCTTTCTCCTCTAACAATTAATTTACAAGGATGAATTTCTTGCTTTTCTCATTAAATTAGACTTTTAAGGACTTTGTTACTTAATTACTTCATTGTAATGTGGTGAATTGCTGTTAAAAATATGGGGTATTGTGCTTTAAGAAATATTTTTTGTAAGTTTGTTAAGTATTCGGTAGGTATTGTTAAGATAATCTCATAAAATGAGGTATGTTATATGGAGATGTATATCATTTAAAAAATCTGAAATGAGTTATGTTACAAAAAAGACACGGTCAACGATAAACATGCAATACTAAACAGATAGGTATTGTAGTACAAGCAATATTTTATTAATGTATATACATATAAACGGGGCTTAGCACGAAGAAATATATTAATTTAATATTAGTGCCCAAACTTAGAAAGTTTTTAATTAAACCTCTGTGCTCTAAGTTATTCGACACTTATTCAAATTTAATTAGCAGAGCTTTATGTTGAACATTACAGGATTTCTCAAATAACCTGTTAATTCAAATAGATTTACTGACAAAGGGACCTTAGAGACGATACTACATCTACGGAAACCAAATCAGTGTAGGAATCACCTCAGAGATCTAATTCCCTCCTAACTTACTAATAATAAAGATTTTATTAAATCTTCGTAACTAGTCCATTGCTGCTTTAGTAAAGAACTCTTTAGAAACGTAACAGTGAAGATGGTAATGTAAAAGGTCAACTCTAATAAAGCCGTCGTTAACACAGGGAGTAGAAGCCCATGGTATAAGTAGAACAGGATGTTGGTGCAAATTGGTATTGAAAACCGGAAATGGTATATCACAAGCTTGTTCCGAGGCAAAGTCAATATGAATGCCTTTCTTTACTCTTAGGTATTATTCACTGCTATTTGTGTTCTTTATCAGAAAAATTATTATAGGTCTTTATTTAGTCAAGAAGTTCTTATGAAGTCTTTTTGTATAATATATAATAAGGTACATACTTATGTACCTACTTTTTATTTAGTTTGACATATTTTTTGTACTTTTATAACTTTGCAATATTACTGAAACGCCATTAACATGTGACTGAGCAAAACATTTATGTAAAAATTTTTGCTTATCAATTTTGTGTTTCCATTGATAATTAACTATTCAAACTGTAGGTATACTATAAACAGACTATTTTTTTTCACTTTTTAAAATTAAAATATTTCAATATATTTTGAAAACTATTTAATTAAATATATAGGGACAAATAAATATATAGGGACAAATTGGCAAGACTTCGTAGACTTAATTTTATATTTTAGTAAGTATAATTATTTCCTTTGCTATGCACTATATGTACCCATAAATACATGTGACAAGAAACACATTCCTTAATGCTACAGTCTAACGCACATTTCACAAAATTGATTTTGCTTCTTAAATTAGGAATAAGTAGAGCAAAATCTTATCATAGATTTCTCAACAATAGTAGGTACAGCATTTAACCAGGTACCTGCGTATCTGTTTCCTACCTAGGCCCTATGATTATAGCTTGAAAAGGTCAGAAATTAAGCCGTGGTTAGGTGCTGACATTTCTTGAGAAGGGTATCGGAGCGCTGACCAGTGAGTCATGTAGTATCAACTTAAATTAATTTAGTTACATAATAATGTTATCGACTCAAGTATTTGTGTTTTTGACCAGTTTTTTTTTACAACAAAGGTCAAAAATAACTAGATTCATACACTGTCATTATCTTGTTCTCTTTGAAAATTGTTGAGATAATTTTGAGGTAATATAATTAGACAAATTATACAGATTGAGCTAGCCCAAGTAAGTTGTAAACATGTGATGTAGTTATCCAACGAGTACAAATTTTAATAAATGTACGTTCTTTTTAGATAAATGGGTACCTACATTTTTATAAACGAGGTAATACTGTAACAATAGGTACAGTAAGCGCCTTACAAAAAATAAAGTGTTAATACGTTGATGTGCTTATTTACTATCTGTATGCTATTTTACCTTGAATACCTAAGAGATCTACTTATTAAGTTTAAATGACAGTATTATAATGCTATAATGGACGTTAATGTTTCAATATTTAATTTAAATCTCTATATTTTGAAAGGAATTATTATTTTTAAGTTTACGTAGGCACCTATTTACGTATTTTACTTTGTCATAGCGCCTTCACAATATTTATAAGCAAACTGTGGTTTGGATATACTTAAGTAGTAGGAATTTTTAAATTAGTAAATGAAGTATAAAGAAAAATGAAGAAAAAAGTATAGAATAAAGTTAAAAATAATATGTAAATATGAATATAAAATATAATTAATATTTTGTCATATAAGGGTTAAATATTAAAATATGAATGTGTATGTTACAATTTACTAAATGTAAGAGAAACTTCCTAGAATGTAAATCTTTGGTCGATAAATAATTGTAGGGGTAATTAGGTGCTTTTTTTTTTGGTGCTATTGTCTAGTTTGCTAAAAACTTATGAACTTGTTACAAATTTTGCTACTAATAAATGACTTATTATAAATGAAAACAGTATCTATTAAATGTTTGACGACAGCTATGAGGTTTTGAATTTGAAAAGCCTATAATTTTAAACGTTCTGTTAGAGGAACAACCAAAAGGATCCAAAATTTTAAAAATTAAATACCTGTATAAGATTAAGTGGATCAGATCAATTTGTGAGTCATGAAAAAACCAGTTCACATGTGAGAAAGTTTAACCGCACCGGGAAAATTGCAGACTAAAAGTGTTCGGTTATGTGACCTCTACTTAAAGCACTGTGCACTTTAACAAAATTAAAATACCAAGCAAACCCTTTAAACCTGAGGACAGTATTATATAAAAAAAAAATATTTTCTGCACTAAATTCATTTCCACTTTTTGCTCGATTGCACCAGAAGGAAGGTTATATATTTCAAGTGTACTTGTGTAATTCAAAGAATGTGTGTATGTATGTTTATTTTTTTTGGCACGCTCTCTAGCCTAAATGGCGTGAAGGCTTGATAGACTTTCGTAAGAATCGTCTTAATAAAACCTATTAATATAAGAACGACTGCAAGAAAATTTGCTTTTACGTAAAAAACCTGCATCGAAATCGGTCCATCGGTACGAGAGCTTCGATGCCACAGACTGGCACAGACAGAAATTGAGTTGGGGGTTAACATATTGGAATATTAAAACTACTAACAAATTGGAACGACCACTGCTTAGAAGAAAATTCCGAAATAAGCTTCTAAAGATAGTATTGACCGCGTACATATCAATTTCACCTAATAATATTTCTCAGTACAAAAATATATTTTAAAAAAATATTCTCCCAAATATACCAAGTACTTATTGCATACGAGTGATCAAGTATATTTGGGTAATAAATCAATGCCCACCTCTTTAGGCCTCTCTGGGGTCAATGGCCGAAAGTTGGATTACAGAATAACCGGCTGCAAGTATGATCTCAGATATGATATAATTAGATGCACTTTTTTGTACAGTAACTAGTTCCACATTCTCTTATCCAAATACGCGTTGACGAAAATACAAACCCACTGAGTGCTTTTTATTATACAGAGTGATTATTAAATCTATATTCAAGGGAAGTACATTTTTAAGCGAAATAAAAAAAAAAACATAATCCGACATGTACAAAGGAGGTAAAAATTACTCTTTTTAAGGCATATTGCCAGTCTTTTTACACCTGTAGCCTATGGGTCAGATATACGCAGAGGGCCTACAACGTACTTCGTGTACAATATAATAATGCTTTCAGGATGCTGATTGCGATTCTGTAGCGCATCAAAAATGTTTGCTGAGGCGCGTACTGACGATTTCTTTGCCATATTATGCAAAAGAACGGCTTCCTTGAGGCGCAGAATTCGTGGGAGCTGTAACAGAATTCTGAAAGTAATCACTGATAAGCCGGATTGTCCAGTCCAGTGGCACTGGACGCGTATGCACTGTGACGTGAAGGGGATCCCCGGGGGTGTGCACACCAGATACTTAAATTAATTTAGTGTGTAATTGTGATTTTTTTGTAATCTTGATTAATTTAATTTATATATTTAACCCTAGAAAGATAACCATATTTTACCGTACGTGAAAGATAACCATACGCCTCAGAGGTGCACACACTTCTAATGCAATTTTTAATATGTTACGGGTTAAATTTCAATAAATTATTTAGTTGTTAAAAAAGTATATAATATGTTTATAAATAAAATGCATTATTTTTATTATAATGTATATTTTTAAACTAAAATTACTAAACTCTCAACTAAAATCAACAAAAATCAACAGTCTTCTATTTAAAGGATCAAATCTAGGAAATTATCACAAAAATTCACAGATTTTTTAAACAATTAAGTAGCTAATAATATGCTCAGTCTTAAAAAATATAATAAAAATGATTAACAAAATTCAAAGACATTTGTGGCGAGCGTTAACTTTGTGTTTACCACAGACTGCACTTCGCGCAAGATATTTTGGACAACATTTTTTTTTATACGTGCAGAAGTTGCAGTTACTCCTTCTTTTAGATGGAGGTTCTTCTTCTTCATCTGGTAGGGTTAGGTTTTGGAAGTACTTTTTCGATATTGCTTCGTACATGTCTCGGCAAAGTCCGTGCTTCCAGCCTTTCCGTCAACCATGCACTAGTCAGCTGAAAACTAAGTTGTTTCATATATTTTTTACGACTCAATGGCTTATTCTTCATTGACAACATATTATGATAGTATATAGTATATAAATATATAAATTAATAAATGCTATGTTCAATGTGCCATAGAAATTTGTCATTACAATCAATTCAAACTGTTTTCCTGGAACATTTCCATGTCCAATATTCGATATATTTCTTCGTCTTCTAAAGGCCGGCTAGTAGTTATATTGCTGACTTTATATTTCGCCTAAAACATAACAATAATACCCTTTATACATCAAAAATAAAGAATAAAACGAATCGTCAAAAGTTACACAAAAGATAACCATACGCCTCGCGAGCGCTCTTCAAACTCATAACTAATAAACCACGGTACTTATCACTATGAAACCGCCTTTCCGCGACAGGATAGACCAACTAGTTAGTTGGCCGAAACGCACAAACAGAGTCGCGTGATAATTAACAAGAGACAGCAATAAGTTTATTGCGCGGGCGCCTCTGCGACGTAGGTTATCTTTCTAGGGTTAATAAGTATTATGAATGAACGCACTACTAACACTAGGCTTTTAAGTTTCTATTTACTAACAATAATATGGTTATACAATGACCGAAATAAATGATTATTATTATATTATTATTACTATGGAATTCCATTACTGTTCTTATATAAAAAAAAATCTTCATAAAGACGAGCCTAGTCTCCCCTTCTAATTGGTAAGTCGACTTTGCTTTTACATCCTGTACAACTTGTTTTACTATTTGCCACTAGCTGTTAGCAGCGGCTTCGCCTACGTCATCAAACGATATTCGACAATTCTGCAGGAACCTCACGTGTTTTGGAATAAAAAGTAGGTAATAGTTTGTTACTTAGGCAAATTAAAAAATCCCCCGACTGTCAAGCATTCACCCCATACATTCTGAGCCGCTAAACCGATTTCAATCAAACATAGCTAAGACCACCGCAACAAAACTTGCTTTCACGTGAAAAAAGCCGCATCGTAATCGGTATATCTGATCGAGAGCTGATGGTACAGATAGAAAGACATTGGCGTCAAACTTATAACACCCTTTTTTGCTGGGGGTGAAAAAAAAAACTTATCTACATGCCTAATTTCAATTTAACCCGTTTTCCTCTTTAAGTTTGAACAAACATCTATACAAACTTTCGCATTTATTATAATTAGTAGGCTCTCATCTTTGGGCCCTCGTAGGTCGAACAATTTTTCATCATCCATCTACAACATTTGAAATGTGATCAACGTCCTCTTGTTCAGAAGACACTCGGTTTTATCCTCAGCTATGTTGCTTCAAAGCCCGGGGTACGTTTTCACGTTTTTTCTTCTCCAAATATACTAATATGCGTATCAATGGTCACCCAAGACATACTAAAGACCATGCGAATGCGATAAGAAATAGCCGGAATAGTTTTAAATGAGAGAAGGAGTACCTTTGAACATTTCAGACGAAACTTTGATTTCTTGCATTGCGCACGCGCCTATGTACGCTGTCATTAACGAGGCATTAGGGCCGTAACAGACGCGGCGCATGTTGCGCCGCGTAACAGCTAGTGATGGGCGATGCATAAATACTCAATCAACCCATTTGAGTATTTACTCAGTAGATTGAGTAAATACCCGATAAATATCCTTATTTATCCATTTGGTGGGTAGATTGATTTATATGAGTTGCGACTCATGTTTATATTCATATTAATTATTTCATGTTTTCATGACAATTTTGAAACTTAAATCTAGTATACACTTGCAATTCTAGTCGGAAAGTGTGTACGTACGCCATAATATGCTTAAAATGTAGGTAAACGTTATATGTGACGCTAAATTATATGAAAATACCATACTAATCATACATTGAAAGTAGACTTCTTTGACTAATTATTATTTTTTGGTGGGAGGTGTGCATAGACGTAATTTTACGTAAAAATAAGTAAACAGACATCAAATGCGATGTCAATACATGAGCACGCTGTATTTACTCTACTTATTAAATCTAGTGAGTAAATACTCAAATGGGTAGATTGAGTACTATCCACTGCCCATCTCTAGCTGTTACGCGACGCAACTTGCGTCCCGTCTGGTCCGGCACTTACTGATAAAAAGCAATCTCAAGAGATTTCGTATTTTAAAGATCGAGTTTGCGCTCTGAGGGCTTGGACACGTGACTGACAGCGGGCCTGCAATACCACGCGACCCAGAAGTGGCATTTATGAAACGCAGTGTCACTAAGCTAATTTTTTCTATGCAAAAAAAAAGGCACCACTGGTCGGCGACGGTCGCGCGATAGTCCGTAACACTGGTTTCGATCACCGGTAACCATCGCCCGCTAATGTCGCTCATGTGTAAGAGCATTAAGGTGCACTCTGACTTCATTAAAAACCTGTTCAAAATTCGGCGAAACGCTTTCAAGATCAGACCTGAAGCTACTGCGGATCAGTCCGTCCGTAGCTGGAAAGTAGTGAAGACATGGATGCTCCGAACTTGGATAAAGTTACTTTTAAAGTCAATGGAAATGTTTGTTCAGGTACGTTTTTTTTACTTTTTATTTTACATTTTTGTTGATTGTCTTTTTGTTATCAAATCAAAAAGGAGTCGTGACTCGATTTTTATGTACTTTGTAGTTCCAAAACGTGTAATATTTTTCACGTTTTTTTCAACAACGTGTAAGTACCAAAAAAAGTATCAACGTAAAAGAGGGTGAAAGTACTATTACTATGACCAGTTTTATATAGAGACAACGCTGAAATCGCGAAACCTTTACCGCACCAAAGTTGTGATCCACAAACTTTGGTGCGGTAAAGGTTTAATTTTGTATGGATCAGCTGATTATTTATCGGCATAAATATGAGGGCTGATCCAATAGAAAAAGTTATATTATATTGATGATTACTTTCATTCTTTGTATAACCTTTCACCCTCTTTCAAGTTGATAAATTTCCATTACACGTAGTGTAGGAGATAGTACATTGGTTTTCCTTTTTATTTGGACTGTCATAAGCTCCAGTCGAAATGAACTTATGAATGTATAAAATAAATTAAACTTTTAAGGAGCAAGGATAGATTTTCGGTATTACTTTTCGTAAGTAATTAGATTATGTATATTTTTTTAATCTACACCAGGATTTTATACGCAATAGAGTTATTAGTTTGCGCATCAACTTCATATTTATGCCATCGGGCTTTTGAATCGATTCTCTTTGCTTTAAATAGAAACCTCATATGTAAGATTTATGATAAAACTATTTTGTTTTTTTTTTTCCAAAAAGACAAAACACAAAAACAAAAGAAAACAATACAAAGGCGGACTTATCCCTTTAAGGGATCTCTTCCAGTAAACCCAAAACCAGAGGAAAGAATTCCAAACTTAAATCTATTATCTCACAATTTTCGCCGCGACATTGATGACACGTGATCTAAACGTTAGCTGTTTTGTTTAACGTAACACATTGTATAACCCAGCTGAACTATTTTCAGCGGCAGCAACAAAACCGAGCTATAATGTCCAACAGCTAGAGGTTTTGTCAAACGGCGAATTTTACATTATACTACAATTCAACTGTCACATTATGTACTCGTATGCTTTATTATACAATATGTAACAAAAACCCTGTCCGATCTTTATAGAAGCAACTCAGACCATCAATATGAACAACTTTTCCGATGGGACCAATGCTTGAAACTCGAAAAAAATTGACATTTTCATACAAAAGTTTTCGGCCGGCCTGGCAATTTGTATGAAAATGTCGATTTACCACACAACCAATTTTGATAACATTTCTATGCGAGCACCTGTCAAGTATATCGTTTCAAACAAAAAAGAAAATCTGTTCAAATCGGTCCAGGCGTCTTCAAATAATCGGTAAACATACATAAAAAAAAGATCGCGACGAATTGGTAACCTCCTCCTTTTTTGAAGTCGCTTGAAAAGGAAAAAATATGCAAAGTAACAAGTATTGTTTTTTTTGTGTCTGAAATATGCAACACTGTTTTAAATGCTCACGAATAACCACAACCCACAACTCACGAGATAACGAAAAAAAAACGATAAAAATAATAAGTACAGAATGTACCTAATGCAACGTTGTGTGAAGGTAATTGTAATTTAGTAGGCACATACATATTTAGAAAGATAGGTTATTAGCAGAGATCGGAATCACGGGTGCTATTGCTATCAAAAGTATGGATATTACTATATAATCTATAAATAAAACAATCATAATTATGTGATTTCAGGATATATTTTTATCGAAAAAAATATACTTATCCTGAAATCACATAATTATGATTGTTTTATTTACTTAGTACCCAATTAGATTCTCGAGAAATCCCGGAACTTTTAGTCATATCCATACTTTTGATAGCAATAGCACCCGTGATTCCGATCTTTGGGTATTAGTCATTTTAAGCATGTATTGTATGAGAAGGATCTTCTTATGTAATTTTTTATGAGTTACAAAATGGTTTTGCCTTATGAACTTTTTATAGTTTTACCTCCTAGTTACTCGTATGTACGTACTATCAGCCACATAATTGCAGTCTCACCGTTAGGATTTCATTGCCTTGCACGGTTCGGAGATATCTATGTGTGAATAATGTTTCAATGCACACAAATAGCTGTCATAAATACATATGTAAGATTGTGACAATCATAAATATGAGCTGTGAATGTGTTCAAAAGGTTCATTTTACTGTCGTGAGATGATACTAATGCAAAATTTCAATTCTTGTAATTCAAGCTGCTTGGTCGATTTGTTAAGGCTAAGGATAAGTTATGATGGCGACGCGGGTTCAATTCCCGTTGACATCACACTTTTTTTTCTTCATTTTTTTTATAAATTATATTTCATAATTTAGTTGTTTATTTTTATGTTATATTTTCTGTTACCTATATAATACAATTTAAATTATGAATACAAATAAAACCAAGTAAAAATAGTCAAAAACATAATATAAACAGATTTATGAAGTATTTACTATTTTATTATATATTCTACTTAAAAATAATTAAACGAATCTAATATTTATATCTTATATTTATTTTAAGACCACTAAATAAGATTACCAGTTTTATATATAAAAAATATATAAATCACATATCATTATATCATGATATCATTTCCTAATTTCACTACATGATTCCCTTAAAATCATGACAATGATGGGTGTTAAGTAAAATAAGTTTACTTTATATTTTTGTCTAATTTTTTTTACTACGGAGATTAAATCAAAATAAGAATTTACTAAGTTCATAAGCAAATACAGATAGTAACTTCTTTATTTACTTAATTAAGATCCATAATAAAAAGATATTTCAAATGTTAATAAATATATATTTAGCTATTTTATATAAAAAATATAATTAGTGTTATAGCCTAGCCTTATTGAGGTTATAGCTTAAGTATTCATTTTCGCAAGGAAAAGAGGATTGAAACTTAACCTCAATTTTTAAAATTATACAAACATAAACTTGTTTTACTTCCGACTCGGCTAACACGTCCCCTGCTTCTTGTTTAGCATTTATTTATATTATCAGTTAATAGTATTATAAAAACCAATAGAGTAGGGGTTTATCTAATAAAATATATTGACGAATATTGTGGTGGTCTTCGAATCAAAATTTTCATATCCCCCTTCTCAATATATATTCCTTTGGGTCAAGCTTGGTTTAGAAAATCTGGTCTTCGGTGATTCAAACCTTTGTAGTGAAGTGCCCGACGTTCAGTCTCCAAGGACGTATCAAACAAATGCGCAAAACATCTATTAGTTGGTATTTGGTAATCCGTTAATTTCATTCTCATTGACCATATAACCGCGCTGAGATTGTTCGATAAGCCGTGGCATACCACTTAAATTTCCACTCAACTATTTAGGCTGCCTGTCTTTTGATGCCTCATCCATCATCCATTGTCTCACGGTTTTCCTCTGGAAAGGAATATACCAAATAATCAAGCAAACTAAAATCGTTACAAAAATCAAACAATAGTAAATCACCACAAGAATTATCATAATTTAGCTACTTACAGATAAACTTGTTTCCTCTTAAATCTGGCTTATATGTTATGACATTTTATATTTTATAAATTTCTGGCTTATATTTTATACATTTTTGCTGTCTATTCAATAAGAATATTGGCTTTGCATTTTAAATTACGGGTTTCAAAAATAACACCACGAATGAATCACAATTACACAAACGCTTCAAACAAAGTTGTCCAACCAACAACGTCGAACATTTCATCGCGGCAATAATTGTGAATTTTTTTTAAAGTCACCTTTAACTTTAATTATTGTGATTTCTTTAGTCCATATGAACGTGCGGCGAATAATTTATAAGTTATTTTTATGAGACAAAATATTAGCGCTTTACAAAATTTTGTTATGTGTTATAAAATATTTTGGCTTACAGAGGGTTTGAACTCGATTTACTTTAATGCTTTAAGTTCGTAATGCTTGACCACTAGGCCATTTCTCAGTTATGACTGTTGACGAAATTAAGAATCATATGAACTTTTCGCCTAAGTTGATAGATCAAGTAAGTCAAATATCTCTTTCTATTTTGATAAGCAGAAAAGAGCACGATTGTAATGTCTGTGTGTGCGCACAGACATTACAAACTATTTATAGAAGAACGTCGTATGTTCATAAATGACCCATAGTACTGCGTAGTGGGATTGGGACTGCACTTTTGTGGTTTATAGTACACTTACAGGTACATTACTATTTTATTATGACTTTATGAGACTACGTCTGTAGACATACGAGTATGTGACCTCTTATTATGAGTAGCACAATAAAATCCTGTAAGTATAAAATAACCTAGTTATAACAAGTTTTATTAAAAGTTTGTTTTTCTCCATATTTTTTGTGACCGTAAATTTTTCACCATTATTATGCTGCAGTTTTTTTTTTCTAGTCGGTAGTGAAGTGAGCTCAACGTTGACTCTGGTGGACTACCTCCGCAATGTGCTGGAGCTGCGAGGCACCAAGTACATGTGCAGAGAGGGTGGCTGCGGCGCCTGCATCGTCACTGTCGTCAAATATCCTGGTGCTCAGCCCATGGCAGTTAATGCGGTAAAAAAAACTACATAATTAATTAAAGTATATTAAATAAAAGAAATGCGTGAGTGTCTTAAAATACTTTGTCGGAACGAAGATTGAAAAAACATCCATGACGGAAAAACGTGTCAGAAAAATCTTACAGTTTTATTTTGATTTGTAAATTAGCTCCTCCAATTCCGGGTTCGATCCCCGGTCAGGGCAAGTTGGAAAATGGCCTTTTTAAATTATCCTGAGTCTTGGATGTTTATGTTTATATTTATTTGTTATAAAATATGGTAGCTTTGAGTTGATCCCATAACACAGGTCTTGAACTTACTTTGGGACTAGTTCAACTAGTGTAGTTTGTCCCTATATATTATTTATTTACCACGAGAATAATTGAAAATTATTCCATTATTGCACCTTCCAATGCCATGGGGAATGACGATAATAAAATAACCATAAAATAGAACTCTGTTAATTCTGTTGACTAGTCATATATTAGTCCATCCCCACCTAAAATAACGATCAAAATATACCAGACTACTCCCCTAATACCCTCCTCCTTTATTTGGGACTATTGATAATGGAACTAACTTAGAATTTCATTTTGTTTCACTACAGTTTCACTAGTTCCATCAATTGATGAATGAAACAAGTGAAACTGAACTTTCATTTCAACAACAGTCGATTCATTTGATACTTAGATCTTACAAAGTAACTTATTAGAAATTGCTGTATTCATATAATATAAATATATACTGACAGATTACACAGATAGAGCTAGCTGCAAAGAAGGTTCGGGACTTGTGTTATGAGATACTAACTCAACGATACTATATTATATAACAAATACATGTATCCAAGACCCAGGTCAATATGAAAAACATAATTTTTCATCTTTCTCTAACCGGGAATCGAACCCAGCATCTCCAGTGTGACAAACTGGCATGAGCTCTAGGCCGCAGAGCTCGTCAAAACGCTGTCGTGATACTAAGTATGTAATTACAATTACAGTGTTTAGTGTCGGTGACATCCTGTCAGGGTTGGGACATCACGACGGTCGAGAAAGTAGGCAACAAGTTGGAAGGTTATCATGCCGTGCAAAAAAAGTTGGCTGAGTACAATGGAACGCAGTGTGGGTATTGCACGCCGGGGTGGGTGATGTCTATGTACAGGTAATCTTATCAATATTTATGTAAATATTATCTATTTTTGTTTACTAAACACTGGAAAACAAATAATATAAAAAGTCACAAACATAATGCTCATTATGCAAATATTGAACACCCAGATAAAGATACATGTCATTATCACGACTTTATCTCTGACGGGGAGGACAGAGCCTGGAGCGTAAAACCCAATGGCGTTGCTTAACGTGATGGCAGGCATAAAGTTGAAAAAGGGAAATAAAACATTGAAGGGTTGCTAGCAGCATCGTCTATTAACTATTCCCTATATTTTTATTTCGCCTATCCCCTCGATCGGCATTTACAATCTGCGCGGTAAGAGAAGCAGTTGACACATTCTAAGTTTAGCTTTTCTCCTTTACCAGTACGAGTATGAAAGAGATTTGAACCTACGATAATAATTTGGAAGTTTTCTTTCAGTCTTCTTCAAACGAAGAAAGAGCTAACAATGTTGGATATAGAAAAGTCATTTGGCAGCAATATATGCAGATGTACTGGATACAGATCCATACTTGAGGCATTCAAAACATTTGCTAAAGATGCTCCAAAAATACCAGATATCGAAGATTTATCTATTTGCAGCAAAACAGGAAAGAAATGCAGCAAAGCAAATAAGGAATGTGATGAGGAAGAGTGGTGTTTGCTCTCAAAAGATGAAGTGGATATTCCGAACAATATTTTCATTAAACTAAAAGATGGGAGGTATTGGTTTACCGTTTCAACAATATTAGATATTTTTAAAACGTTGGCAATAGCGGGAGATGATTCTTACATGTTAGTTGCGGGAAATACGGCTAAAGGTTGGTAAATATAAATCCTTATGATTTTAAGGGCTGTAGGTAAACATTATGATTGACTGATGATTTTTTCATCTGATTGACTTTTTGACGAAGTTTTTAACTAACTTAAAAAAGAAAGAGGTTATTGAATGTATAAATGTCTTTATTTTATGTACTCGAAATAGCCTTGACCAATTTAATTTTTTGTTTGAAATTCTACCTATTTTATTACAAGCTTTTATTTAACTTGCAATGTATCTTTCGTATATTCGTTTAGGTCAAGTCTTGTTACTCAGTTTCCAACCAGTTAGCCACAACCGATTAACCTTATACTTGTGAAGTGTAAGGCGACTGGCGCACTGCTCCGCCATACAAAAACGAACGCACGTAGATGCAGTGTCAGCGTGTTGTCCTTTGCGTGTTTTCTATAAAAATAGAGTACCTACTTGTATACAGTCCGGTCCCGCGCTACATACAGTCCGGTCCCGCGCCCGGGTGTGGGCAGAGTGCAAATCACCTTAGTCGGTTGACAATACAATACTCGTATTATGGCATCAATGAGCTCTGCTGTTGGTGAAGCCGGTAGATATTCAATAAAACTCAGTTATAAAACATTCCAACCTCATTGAGTAGTACTCGTTTGATTTGTTTCGACGAGCACTTAATGGAAGACGATGTCTAGGGTCTGATCGCGGAGACGGAAGGTGGTCTACGGAACTCCAGAATTAAAGGACGCAATTCCATCGAGTTTGAGCTTATTTCCTTTATATAAATAAGTACTTTGGTCTTACAATAAGAGCTTGTATAAAATATGTATATATTTTTTTTTTCAACAAACTTATTTGTTTTTAGGAGCGTATCCTATTGAGGAAAATCCACGAGTTTTGATAGACGTGAGCAATGTTTTGGAATTGAAAGGTTACACAGTTGATCAAAATTTGATCATCGGCGCCGGCAACTCTTTGGCGGAGCTCACGGAGATTTTCCTGGCCAAAAGTCAGAGCGATGAAAATTTTTCTTACTTGAAAGAGTTTTATAACCACCTTCAGCTAGTTGCCCATATTCCTGTTAGAAATGTAAGTATTAGGGTGGCAATGCCGCCAGTGTCTTAGGCACCCTGCCCACCGAAGTGATTTGGGGTACCTTATCTTTCATATGTATTATAGATAAGTTTTTAAGTACTTTTAATTAGTTATAATTTTTGTGAATAGTTTTCTGTTAAGAAAACTGTATACTCGTATGTTTAAGTTTAATATTTATTTATTGTGTTTTAATGCATTCCTAGTAGGGTGACAGAATATGATATGATAAAAAAAAAAACTTGCACAGGCTCCTTAAGTTCCAATACACTTGGCTGCTTCAGCTCTCATATAGATAGTGGAAGTTAATTAATAAATATTACTATCTACTTTATTAGTAATTTCATGCTATCACTAGTTTTTGCTCGCGGCTTCGCTCGCGTAGGGGTGTAATTTATCAAAATCCTTTCTTAGGGGATGCCTACGTCATAGTATCTTTATGCATGCAAAGTCTCAGCCCGATCGGTTTAAAATTGACAAAGTTTCATACAAACTTTCATCCCCTATTTATCCCCTTGGGGGTAGAATTGATCAAAATCCTTTCTTAGCGGATGCCTACGTCATAACATCTACCTGCATGCCAAATTTCAGCCCGATCCGTCCAGTGGTTTGGGCTGTGCGTTGATAGATCACTATGTCAGTCAGTCAGTCACCTTTGAGTTATATATATTTAGATTACCTTTACTCTAGACCTACCTACAGTAATTTCCCTGCCTAAATAAGACTGATGGATCACAGAACTCATCTCTAGTGTAGATACCTATAATGTATGTAGGTAATTAGTGAATAGTGACAATGCTCAGTTACTTTCAGCTGGGCTCAATAGCGGGCAATTTGATGATAAAACATCAACACAATGAGTTTCCGTCCGACATTTTCCTTCTACTGCAGACGGTTGGGGCTCTGTTGACTATCGGTGAGTGCATTATTGTCACAGTTTACATTGAAATTGTGCTTCAAACTTGTATACTTATCTTGATTTTCTTGGCTCGTTTTATGAATAAATGTACGGTCGACTCATAGGTACCCGCACTTGAACGGGTGCCTCAGTTATTTTTTCAACGGGAAAATGCAGGGATATATTGTGATTAATTTTAAGATACACATTCAAGTTCAAGCCCTTTAATCATTTTTGTAGAAAAAAAATAGTTGTTTTTCGAGATTTCATTATTGTTGCCATAAGAAAAGTTATTTTTGCTAAGTTTCCGTCGGCTTCACTCATTATCTAAATTAATAATAAGTAATGACAAATTTATTGTTATTTATCAATTTTAATTCATACAATAGGTATTATTTCATCATGTGTAAAAGTGTAAATAGCAACAATAATATAACAAAATATTTAATTCCAGTAAATAAGTGGGGCGCGCTGCAGTTAGTGTCTATGGAACAATTTTTGAAAATGGACATGAGATCTCAAATCATATTGAATGCGTTGTTACCGCCAATAAACTCTGCCACAACCCGTGTTGTTACATTTAAAGTAAGTAATTTTACTAATAGTAGTAAAATCATATATATACATATTCTATAAAAAATTACTTTAAAGTATTGGATGCTGGAGAAGCAAAAAAAAAATTTCATACTTGTATCAGGCGCGTCTCATTCCGTCCTATGAAAGTCGACTAAGGGAATGAGCTAACGTCTGAATATTGCTACACTATATCTGATTCTCGCTTTTGGTTTATAATTGCTAAGCAATTATATGCTATCTTGCAAACTTGCAAGATTGCATATACCAGCTGCTTCTCTTCCTACGCAGATCGTAGAAGCCGCTCGAAAAAGCGAACTAACAACCCATCGTTATTTAGATTAATTTTTTCACCTTCTCGCCAACCATCACGCTAAGAGAGGCCTTTAAGTATTGCGGCCCTGGGCTTTGTGATCAGTTCTTCCACTTTAAGTCGTAAGACCCAAAATTTTATGTTTGCCCCAAGGGTTATTGACGCGATATTATTATACGCGATATTGTTATAACGCTCATAGACATACCTATTTATTCATAGTCAAGTTATTACTTGATATCATACCTTCCAGATCATGCCAAAAGCTCAAAACGCGCATGCTATAGTGAATGCTGGATATTTATAAAAAACTACGAGGCAACAGTCAAGTCATACAATCAAGAATAGTATTTGGCGGCCTATCTTCATCTTACACTCGAGCTTACCAGACCGAACGATATCTACTTGGAAGAGCGCTTTTCAGGAATGAAACCTTGCAAGCGGCTTTGAAGGTTTTGGGACAAGAGTTGGTCGTGACTGAGATGCCTCCGGAGCCTTCCGCTGAGTATAGGAAGAAGTTGGCTCTTGGTCTATTTTATAAGGTAGGAATTACTACTATCCTTGTTCAGTGAGCCTTGGCCTCCAGCTCAAGAGCAAACAAGCGCTCTTGGTTCTATGCTAGCTCTTGCCAGTTGTCACCAACTTGAGGATCGCGCAGTTCCGCCATTACTATGCTCTAGCAATATCTGGGACGGCTATATTGTTCCTACCTTATAAGTCCTTGGGTCGGTGCCAAGGACTTTTAAGGTAGGAACAATATAATATATTAAGTATATACATAAGAACCTATGCTTAAACATAAATTCACAGGGTAACACAGACTTTAAAGTAACGATAAGTGCAAAGTGGAGGAAATATATTTTATCATATGGAGTTTGTTTTTGGTTTTGGTTTTCTTATGTACAAATGGCCAACACTGTAGTCAGATTTTACTGGCTGCGCGACTGTCATGTAATTTATGTTTACCTTCCGAAGCAAAAAAGAGCTCGAGATATTGTTATGTCATTTGGGCTTACCTCTGCTGTGCCATGTCAAAGATGTTTGTTTTTAATTTGTAACTTATATTCTTGATTTATATTGAATATATATCTTTTAAGATAAGCCAACCATTTGGACAATTGTATTTAAAATTATAAGTAATTTGCTTCAATTAAGTTTTAAAATAAATAAATATGTAGAGTGAAGACAAATAGAGTTTGGTATTCATTATATTTATCTAATTATTCGAAAGTTTATTAAAGCAAGTTAATTCTATTTAATAAAGTTTTAAATAATTAAATAAATATGTAGAGTGAAGACTACGTATTTCTTATATTTATCTGATTATTCGAAGGTCAATGGAAGCAAGTTGTAACATTTTTATGTTGTAAATTTAATGATGTAATTGTTAGGTTAATTTTAAGATCTCGTAAACGTTTCAGGCAATTCAAAACAATTTAAGGTATATAATTTAAAGATCTCGCACACATTTCAGGGTCTTCTTTCGATATATCCTGGTGAAGTCACCCCCCTCTACAAATCTGGTGCAATAAGGCTGCAGGAAACGCGGCCGGTGTCTGACGCCCGCCAGATATTCGACACAAACCCCGCATTGTGGCCGCTCAACCAGCCCATGCCAAAAATAGAGGCATTGGTAAGTAATATTTTGCCCCAATGTAAATTCAAGACTTGTGTTATGGGATATTATCTCAACGATGCTATAGTTTATTATACGACAAATACAAATATAGATAAACATCCAAGACCCAGATCAATCTGAAAAAGATCATTTTCCATCTTGACCTGACTGGAGATCGAACCTCCGGTAAGACAGCGTAGCGTGATGACCACTAAAAAGTCAAAAAAGAATATTATTCAAGTTCGTCAGTTATATTATTCAAAAATAATGAAAACTTAATGAACGAATTAACCAATTAGTAAAAGTTCATAAAAATAAATGCGTGTTGGTTCCGAAAAGGGTCTTGTTACTTTTAAGTAAAAAATATGCCAAAGCGTGACGTAGCGCGAAGTTAAAATGCGCTGTATCTCCATCATTTTTAGGGTTCCGTACACAAAGGGTAAAAAAGGGGGTCATTACTAAGACTCCGCTGTCCGGCCATCCGTCCGTCCGTCTGTCTGTCTGTCACCATTCTGTATCTCATGAACCGTGATACTTAGACTGTTGAAATTTTCACAGATAATGTATTTCTGTTGGCGCTATAACAAAATAATAAAAACAAAACAGAATAAAGTGAATATTTAAGTGAGGCTCCCATTCAACAAACTTTTTTTTTAATAGAGATATTTTAAAATATTCCATCTGAAGAACAATGAAAAATGTTTAGCTTCACGTTTATATATAGATAATAAAATCTTTCTCATTACTGTAAATATTTTTTAAAACTCGAAAATTATAAATCTATGATTTTTTTGTTTATATCTTTATTAACACTCGATCTGTATTTCTATGTCTATGATCTCATAGTTGCAGTAAAAAATGTTGTTGCAGTTTTGTAATTTTTTAAATAAGTAGTTTGTAATTAATAAAGGACATTGTGTTATAAGTAAGAGTTTTAAGTTTTTAACATTACAGTTTTTGCACATATTTTCAAATGCTCGCAGGTACTTCGCTCGTAGATTCACTGGTAAAAAAATTATAAAAATATGAATAAAAATACTTCCTTGTAATATTATTGAATTCAGACCACAATATGTTGCTTTACAGATCCAGTGTTCCGGAGAAGCGGAGTATACGGAAGACTTACCTTCTTTCCCAAGAGAGGTATTTGCTGCATTCGTACTCGCTGCTGTTCCTAATGGGAAAATACAAAACATCGATCCTCGCAAAGCCTTGGTATTGTTACCTTTTTTGACATAAAAAAAAAGTTTCATTAAAGTAACTTTGAAAATTCAGTATTTATATTAATTTTACTCTATCTTTATCTAAGATACTAATAAAGTTTGGAAAAACCAGGGTACTAACACTTTTTCAATAAATTTTCTACACTAGTCATTGTCAGTTCATTAGTCGGTCAAAATTTTTATTTCCTACTTGTATTTTTGTTTAAAATATCAATAATTATTTTTCAACTGGTTGCTTTGACCAATCAAAATTTTAAATCGGATCGCTTTGTAACACTTTGTAGTTACTATTGAGCAATTTAGCACTTGCGTTGTATAATTTTCAGAATACACCAGGCGTTTTGGCATTTTATACGGCAAAAGATATTCCTGGATTAAATTCTTTTACGCCAAGTGATAGTTTATTGTATACCAATAATGAAGAGGTACTTTGTACTGGTGATGTTAAATACTACGACCAACCAATAGGAATAATAGTGGCAGAATCTAGAGTCATAGCTGAAACCGCAGCTAAGCTTGTTGAAGTCAAGTATAGCGGTACAACGAAACCTGTCATTGATCTTAAAACAGCAAAAGACGATCAAAAGAGACTACAATTATTCAAAACTGACACGGCTACAAATAGAGGGACAGATGTAAAGCAAGTAATTACTGGAGCTAATAAAATACACGAACAGTATCACATGTGCATGGAAACTTTAGTATGTGTGACTCGACCTACTGAAGAAGGGTTAGAAGTTCATGCTGCCACGCAGTGGCTAGATGGAACACAGATTATGATATCTAGAGCTCTAAGTACAGTAGAAAACAGGTACGTGTACTTAAAATAAACTTTTGCAAGTGCTAGACAAATTTAAGTAATGAACCAATAACCAGAAGTTTTTTTAAATTAATTTAGTACCCATGCTTCATTTTCACTCTTTTGCAGGGTAGATGTGTATGTTCGGCGTTTAGGAGGAGCATATGGTTTGAAGATATCTCGTTCTATTCAATGCGCAGTTGCATGTAGTCTCGTTGTGCAAAAACTAAACAGGCCATGTCGGTTTATACAACCGCTTACTACTAACATGAAAGCTGTTGGTAAAAGATTCCCTTGCTTGACTGAATACGAAGTAGGTATAATTACAATTATATTTATTTTTTATCATTTGAAAAATAACAAGTATGTCTGTTTATTTCATGATATCCAATATTTGATCTTTGATATCATTTGTTAAAATTCAGTGATATGTCAAAACTTTGCGACACAGATTAGCTAGGATCTACCTCTTTCTCTGATTCTATATTTTCTATTTAAATGTTACGTATATTCTGTAGTATTGTAAGTAAGTATGAAAATGTTAAACAATTTTTCTTACTCGTCAGGTTGGAGTTAATGCTTCCGGTGAGATACAATACCTTAATTACAAAATGTATGAAGGAAATGGTTACACATTCAATGAAACGTTATCTGTGCTTGCGGCTGATTCTTATTACAACTGTTACAGTAAGGATAGGTGGAATTTTAATGGGTATGATGTAATCACTGATATGGCGAAGAACAGTTGGTGTCGAGCCCCAGGTAATTTATAAAAATAAACATTGATTAACCTGGGCCAATTGATCCAGGCAGGAAGTTCCAGCTTCGAGGAAGAGATCTTTCGACGAATCCGACTCAGCTGGGCAGCGTTCGGGAACGCGGTGTCTTCTCGTCCAAAATAACTCAGTGCCTCAAGACAAAAGTGTTTAATCAATGTGTGTTGCCGGTGATGACTTATGGCTCTGAGACATGGTCCCTTACTATGGGTCTCATAAGAAGGCTCAAGGTCACTCAACGCGCTATGGAGAGGGCTATGCTCGGTGTTTCCCTACGTGATTGAATCAGAAATGAGGAAATTCGTAGGAGAACAAAAGCCACTGACATAGCCTAGCGGATTAGTTCATTGAAGTGGCAGTGGGCGGGACACATAGCGCGACGAACCGATGGCCGATGGGTTAAAAAGGTCCTCGAATGGCGACCACGTACTGGCAAGCGAAGCGTAGGACACCCACCCCACAAGAAGGTTTGACGACCTGACGAAGGTTGCTGGAAAGCGCTGGATGCAGGCCGCTCTAGATCGGTCATTTTGAAAATCCTTGGGAGAGGTCTATGACCTGCAGTGGACGTTATGCGGCTGAAATGATGAAACATTATCAGATAAACTAAATTTTATGATGATCTTGTACTCATTTATTATCTGTTTATAGGCACACTTGAAGCTATTTCAATGGCTGAACTTATTATGGAACACATATCATATACTTTGTCACTGGACCCCGTTGAAGTTAGATTAGCTAATTTGGATAATCAGAATCATAGCGATATTAGAGAAATGTTTGAAACATTAAAACAGACTTCAAACTATGAAGACAGAAGTAAAGCAGTACAAAAATTTAACAAAGAAAACAGATGGAAGAAACGAGGTTTACGAACATCCTTTTCAAGGTGGACTCCATTTGGTGGACAGTTTTTAGATGTAAACATTGCAGTTTATCATGGAGATGGGACGGTAGTCATCACTCATGGTGGTGTAGACATGGGCCAAGGTTTAAATACCTTGGCAGTTCAAATATGTGCTTATCTCCTAAAAATAGATGTTAAGAAAATACAAGTGAAAGGTAACAATACCATAATAGCCCCAAATTGTTTCATAACGGGCGGAAGTCTCACAACATCAAATGTCGGTATTGGAATACAACGTTGCTGCGAACAACTTCTAAATAGGTTAGCACCTGTTAGATCCACGTTAAATAACCCAACTTGGGAACAACTGATACAAGCTGCCTATACTGCGCAGGTAGACTTACAAGCCCATGGTTTTGTCAGGGCGAGTGACGCACAGAATTATAACATTTATGGTGTGGCATTTGCTGAAGTAGAAGTTGATGTATTGACAGGTGAATCTGAGATTTTAAGAGTGGATATACTGCAAGATGTAGGGCGCAGTGTGAATCCTGAAATTGATATTGGCCAAGTAAGTTAAAAGAATTATAATTTTAGGTGAAAGTTGAACACCATATTTTGAGCTTAACGACTTTCAAAATTATCGATTTTAAACGACTTGTATTCAGAATTTTTATTGTAATCACAAAAAGGTGGTATATCACGAATACGGTAGAGGGATTTACGACCTGTAGGTATGCGGTTGCTGTTCAAAAAGTCAAATAAGCCACTGTCACTTCAAATAACTAAAATTAGATATTGATTTAAATAGCATTACAATGGTCGATAAAAATATCGAAATTAATAATAAATTTAAGACTTTTACGAACTCACGGGCCTTATGTTTCTCCGATAAGTGTACTTCCAATTGTGCTACCTAACGTTTTTATTAAACAACAATACATAACATTTTTATTAGAAATTTTTCATCACTTATTTTTAACTTAGGTAACTAAATGAGATTTAATTTGTCATGATTTAGATTGATTGAAGTATTTTTTCAAGGTAGAAGGAGCTTTTATAATGGGACAGGGTTACTGGACTAGTGAACAATTAGTTTATGACTCTAATTCTGGAAAGATACAAACAGACCGAACATGGAATTATTACGTGCCACAAGCAAGAGACATACCACAAGACTTCAGAATTTATTTCAAAAAGAAATCCTTTAGCAACGAAATTCTATTTGGCGCAAAAGGTACATACTTTTGATTAAAACTAACGTGCTACGGGCGGAGCGAGCGATCGTTTGCGCCGCTTCGCGAGACCACAAGCATCAGTGTGTCGCGTTACAGCTTGCCTGATCAAAACCTTCGGATGAGGTTGGCCAATAACTATCTACGTGAGTTACCCGTGCTTCTTTTAAGGAACATACTTGTAATGAATTATTTAAACGAATAATAATAATATCAATTGTAATATATTAATTTAAAGTTTTGCGTGCAAGTAGCTTAAGCTGGTGCAAGCTGCCTAAAGGGATATGACATTTAGTTTTACGCACGAGTGCCACCTGACGATGGAAGCCGGGCCCAAAAATGGCTTGAGGTACAATCCAAACATAAATGATATTTTTGTAATATAATATAATTAGATATATATTTCATA
Organism: Acrobasis suavella; assembly: GCA_943193695.1. Taxonomy (NCBI): domain Eukaryota; kingdom Metazoa; phylum Arthropoda; class Insecta; order Lepidoptera; family Pyralidae; genus Acrobasis; species Acrobasis suavella. The sequence goes on from OW971943.1 coordinate 7,428,298, forward strand.
AATCGGAGTATACGAGTAGATTGTGTTTCATTGTATTCGTGTCTCTTTCCGGACACGACACTAATAACTTGTATAATCTTTATCTTTGCAAGACACTGACAAAAGTTTGGCTCTAAATAGTAGACAGAGAAGAGTAACATATTAATGCTATATTCGCATCGTCATAACGTTTGTGCAAATAATCAATCACTCCAATCCTTACATTTAGTCAAGAATAGAGAGCCTTTATTTTTAAAATGATTTTTTTTTTCTTTACAGCGACTGGTGAGCCTCCAATTTGTCTTTCAGTTGTCGTGGCATTAGCTATCAGAGAAGCAATTGCGGCGGCTCGCTTAGATTCTGGCATACCAACTACAGAGTGGTTCCCTGTCGGTAGGTCTATTTTTTTTTCATAGCTGTAAACGAATAAATAACGGGAGATTAAGTACATAATTAGAACAATTTCAAAACTGGCAGAAATGTAAGATATTAAAATCTTGAATTTGATTCTTGCTGAGCACCAATATAAGAGACCAGGCTCTATGAGATTCTCTATAGAAATAAAATTAATAAATTGTTGTACTTATCTTTTTTTCTGTTTATCTAGTTTAGTAAAATTTTTAAATCTTTTAAAATTTTACTAAAATTTTACCATTTACTGTGTTTGTAAAACAAACAAATTATTTTTTCTGTTACAGATGGACCATACACCAGAGAAAAAATATGTATGCTTACAAGAACAAAAACAGAAGATTTAAAATTTTACTAAACTACTTAATTTGAATAATAAACCATTAAAGATAATATTTTCCTTTTGGTTTCATTATACTTACATAATTTATTCGCCGCTCGTATAACACTATAAGAAGTGCGTAGAAGAAAATATCACTATAAGCGCTAAAAACCAGAACCTTTTTAAATACAGTACCAACCTTTTCCTGTATTCTAAAATTGCATCTCAGTGCACTAAAACACACATACGTACGAATACAATGAGTAAAATTATTTTTCTTTGAATTGCTAATTCAGACTTAATAAGGTATTTTGTCATTTATTTAGGTTACTGCATAATAAAATAACCACATGCATATCAATTTGCGACTGACAAAATAAGCAAACAACAAAGTTCATACAAGGTTATTACTTTATTCTTTGTTGCATTTTTTTACTTTTTCTTTTTTAAGAAGACAAATTTTGTGGTGAAATAAAATATGTGGACGTGTTAATTACATTATTGCATTATGAAAAATCTTAGTTCCTATAATATTGTTAACTTTCTCGTTATGTTTTATGCTATAGGGTTGTATATAACCTGTAGGGCTAAAAAGCTGATGAAAATTTAGGAAAAAAGTTACAAACCACTCCTATTAATATAACAGTTCAGAAAACGGAACCAATTTAGAAACCAAAAGTAAGATAAATAGGTAAGAGTGACCCTTTGGTAGGTCTTTGACAATAATAAAAGATTTAAACAATGTATCTAAGATCTTTATAGAAAAAGAAACCGCCCAAATGCGAGTCGGACTCGCACACTAAGGGTTCCGTACCGTTATCTATAAAAATCTTGTACGTTGTATGGGAGCCTCCCCCCCTCCTTAAATATTTATTTTAATTTAATTTAATTAAGAGCTGACAAACCGTCTTATACAAACGCTCGTACGTGATTACGGCGTGGTAACAGATCTTTCTTTAAAACTTTTGAATTTACAGGTATCTAGTGTTTCTAGGTTTATATCGAAGTAAAAACTAATTTAGTATACGCCTCCAAAAATCTGCTTTTTTGCACAAATTTTATCTAAAATTCGACCGTTCATAAAGTACTCATAAATTATAAAGGTAAAAAAGTATTTTAATACAAACCTCGCAAATGTCATGAAAATTTTAAATAAAAACATTTATTTCACACACTTGTAAGGCAAAAGATAAACACATACCACCTGGAACAAGTTTAAAAAAAAAATCCGCCTCCTATGAATAGTTAATATTCGTTAAATTGATAGTTAATAATAATACTCATTTCACTCAATAGAATGCAAACCAGCGATATCTCTCTTTTTGTTTTGCTTCTTTTTCTAGCATTGCCCTGGATGAAACAACAAGCTTTTCAAACCATGCTCGCGTTGACGATTGAGAGGTCGGGAAGGGTTGCCTTAATATCGAGTAAAAAGCGGCAAAAAATCACGTTAGCTATAAAGGAGCCTCCCTCAAATATTCAGTTTTTAGTATTTGTTGTTATAGCGGTAACAGAAATAGATTATCTGTAAATACTGTCTGACTATTAATAGCACAGTTCATGCGAATGAGATATAGACTGCTGACAGACAGACGGACAGCGGAGTCTAAGTAATAATAAATAATATTAAAAAATCATTTACTGCCAGAAAGAGAGGTACAGAGCAAACTAATTTATACCTTATTCTACTTTATAATACTTATATACTCTTATTTAAGGCAAATAAGTGCCTCAGCTTGTGTTACCTCGAACCAAGGCTCAAGGTAACGCTGTTTTACAGGCATCCCTCTTCTCCCTGAGATCTTGTGCGGGAGGATGTTGAGATACGGGGCTTCAGATGAGGCAACTATTTAATATAAATTTGTTTCTAAAAACTAGTGCTAATAACTTTATATTTTTAAAAGTTATTGAACAATAACAGTCTCATAATAGGAATTAAAATTTAATGTAGGGTGTACGTATGTATGTTTGCGCGCGCGCGCGCGTGTGTGTGTGTGTTTGTGTGTATGTATGTATGTGTGTGAGATTGACTAACTATAACATTGAAAGGGTTTCCTTTTTTATATGAATGTTTAGAAGAAATCTCTTAATCTTAACTCTTTCCAGAAGGCACGTTTCAAATTCTCTGCAGCAAGCTGTCTTTTTAGCAAGGCGGCTTTATATTTTACTTTAAAACATTGAACACTGATTTTGTTTCTAGTCATTCCAAATTTTTGCTGCATTGAATTTGAAACATGTCTTGTATCTGGAGGATTTATGAGACGGGATCCTTAACAAGTTTTGTGTAGTAGATCTTAAGTTATTGATATTGGTAACCCAATTTAGTTTTTCAAATAAGTACTCTGGTTTCTTATTCCATATTATTCTTCGAACAGAGCATGCATATAAAAGTTCCCGTCTAGCTGCCATATTCAAAATACCTTTTTATTTAAATATGGAGTAATTTGTTCTCTTCTAGGTACATTATAACAGTATCTTATACATGAGTTCTGAACCCTCTGAATAGAATTTACGTAGGCCATAACGTGGCCTTTAATTTTTCGGCCTTAGCCTCTATCCACCTCGTCAGGGATAAAGATATGACCATCTCTCTCGCTCAATTATTATCAATCTGCAATCGGCGGCACCAGATATTTCATGCACATAATACACGACACCCACACTCTCTATGACGTAATAAATACCTGTATCTGAATATTTACAATCCTCTTACAGGTTTTAGCAACATAGACCAAAGGCTTCAAGTAAGGTAAGGTTTTAGGAGAAAGGAGTATACAGACACAGGTACCTGAGAAAATATAAGACAATAATATGTTGCATTATTCCACTCCTTTTCCGAGAGTTAGGCTATGGAATCAGTTACCACAGAAAATTCTTATCTTAAACCACTAAGAAGTTTAAGAAATGAGGAAAAGATTACTAGGTGTCTATGTCATCCTTCAGAAATATGATCTTGTGTATTTATTAAGTATGCATTATATGAGTATATATTTATTTATGTTATTATGTTTTTGGGGTATGTTTATTCAATTATTTATGGACATATCTTGTGTATTCATTCAGTTTTGTATTGTACATGTCAAAAACCTCTTTCCTCCGATTTCGTCTCGCGAGTTTGCAGGAAGATATTTCTTTAGAAAATAGTAGTCCCTATGTACTAATAATGTTTACTTTTATAAATGTTTTATTTGTAAACTTTCAAGTGTATGTAAACAACACGAGCCAATAAAATAAAAACCAATAAGCAAAATTAGCGAACTAAAAGGGTGGTAGGTACATTGATCAAAATTTGATTATTCGCGCGGGCAATACCTTGACTGAACTTCTTACAATTTGTCAAGAGAAAGGGAAAGAGGAACACTTTGGGTAGGTATAGTAAATAAATAATGTAGATAACATTGAAAACATCTTTTTCTTCTCTAAGTATGTTTAAAATGGATTATTTAGGACTAAACGACTGACAGAGTTATTAATTATATAAATACCTTAGTAGGCGTATAACGGAAAGAATGGTCAAAAAAGACTAGCATTATCTAAATTATGTCATAAACATAAGTAAGTTTAAATTTCTTTCAGTTGGGTACTATAGCTGGCAATTTGATGATAAAACATCAGCGCAACGAGTTTGCGTCAGATATATTCCTTCTTCTGCAGACAGTAGGAGCAACGATTAGTATTTGTAAGAATTCAATAAAATTATCATACTTTGTAAACAAGTGCATCTTTTTTTTTTGAATTATTTACAACTAGCTGATGCCCGCGACTTCGTTCGCGTGGACTTTATGACTCCGGCGTATTTACATTAAAACTAATGAGAGAGAGAGAGAGAGAGAAAGAGAGAGATAAGAAAGTACTTGTTACAGTGTTAGGAGTTAAAAGTCAATATTATTTTAATTCTTTCCTTTGGGAGCCAATATGAAAAGAGCTGAAGTATTACTAACCCTGGAGAAAGCCACATTAAGTTGGCCATGCGAAAAACCAGTCCTTAGATCCACATCAGCAGCTTTAAGCCTCTAAAACTGTGACTTATTTTCATAGCAAAGCAAGTAAACACATGGAACTGTGTATTTTCAAAAGGAAAATTGTTAGGGATGAGTGGCATACGCGGAATAAATACAGTTTCACTGGCACCACTCACAGTAAACTTTAAGTGTCTCAGCAGACTATGCCGAAGTTTAGCGGCTAAAGTTCAGTGTTTAAAGTTCGGTGGGGATGACACACTAAATTAGCTGAAGTTCAGCCGCTGAAGTTCGGTGGAAACGCCGGACAGTAGTGATGTGCCGATATGAGAATCTTCCGTCTTTGGCGCGTCTGCGGCGAACGGAAACGGGAGCGGAAGAGGGAATGGAAGTGGAAGAGAGAACGGGAGCGAAAGCGGAAGCGGGAGCGTAAGCGCGAGCGGGAGCGGAAGCAGGAGCGTAAGCGCGAGCGGGAGTGGAAGCGGTAGCGGAAGCGGGAGCGTAAGCGGAAGCGGGAGCGTAAGCGCGAGCGGGAGCGGAAGCGGCAGCGGGAGTGGCAGCGGCGGCGGCAGCGGCGGCGGCGGCAAAGGCTTCGGCGGCGGTGGCAGCGGTGGCAGCGGCGGCGGCGGCGGCGTCGGCGGAAGCGGCGGCGGCGGCGTCGGCGGAAGCGGTGGTGGCAGTGGCGGCGGCGGCGGCAGCGGCGGCAGTGGCGGCGGCGGCGGCAGTGGCGGCTGCGACGGCGGCGGGAGCGGCGGCTGCGACGGCGGCGGGAGCGGTGGCGGTAGTGGCGGCGGGAGCGGGAGAGGGAGCGGAATCGGGAGCGGGAGCGGAAGCGCGAGCGGAGGCGGGAGCGGAAGCGGCGGTGGCGGCGGCGGGTGAGGCGTTGGTGGCGGCGGCGGCGGGTGAGGCGTCGGTGGCGGTGTCGTCGGCGGCGTCGGCAGCGGCGGCGGCGGCGGCGGCGAAAGCAGCGGCGGCAGCGGCGGCGGCGGCGGCAGCGGCGGCGGCGGCGACAGCGGTGGCGGTAGTGGCGGTGGTAGCGGGAGTGGGAGCGGGAGCAGGAGTACGGGTACGGGTACGGATACGGGTACAGGTCCGATTCAGGCAAAAGCATCGGAAGTTTGGCATTATGTTTTGCTAGTAATGCAAATAACATTGCAGGCATGCATTGGCTGAAATTCAGCCGCTGAACTTCGGCATACAGTGCTGAGACACTAAGTTGGGTTCCGTTACACAGTTTCGGCGGAGTCAAATTTCGCATCAGCATTATTGGCCCTCCGACATTAAGACTTATTTTGTGAGCCGAGAGTCCATTTTCTGCAAGTGAATTACGAAACTCAACTGGATAATTGGTGGCGTCGTCAACAAAACTATCTACTATAAGAAATTAACAATAATTTGCGTCATAAGTTGATTTTTAATTTTTTGTTGTCAATATGGCGCGTTCACGTAACCAAGAATTTTTCTGGTGTGTTTTGCTCGGAAGGTCCGCAAATACTGAACTTATAAGTTTTTCTTCGGACTAAACAACTTTTTTTTGGAAAAATTTTCAATGTACAGACACATTTTTTTTACTCTTTTATTATAGTATAGATAGATAGATTTAGTATGTTTTTGTTCAGCGGCAACAAAAAAACATCATCTATAAAAATTTCAACTGTCTAGCAATAATGGTTCATGAGATACAGCCTGGTAACAGACAGACAGACAAACAGTCGGAAGGTCTAAGTAATAGGGTCCCGTTTCTACTCTACCCTATGGAACCCTAAAAATCGAATAAAATAAGTATTTATGGGGGGCTCCCATACTACAAACGTGATTTTTCATAGATTATGGTACGGAACCCTTCGCGCGCGTCCGACTCGCGCTTGGCCAGTTGTATTATAACTCAACAAAAAGTTCTCATCAGACTTAACAACTTTTGCTAAGGCGGCATTTTAATATTTCTTATAGTTTAGCTGGACCATTATAGTTCTGCATCATGTGTTCCCTTTTTCAAAATCAATTATAGCCTATATGTTGCCCAGGCTTCACAGCTATATAACAAAAAAAGTTTCATTCGAATCCGTCCAGTATTTCCGGAGAATAGCGTGTACAAACAGACAAACAGACAAACAGACAGACTTTTTTTTTATTTTCTTACTCTATTACTATATCTCCATCGCCTCAAATATTTTTTTTTGAAAAATTTTCAATGTACAGACACATTTTTTTTACTCTTTTATTATAGTATAGATTACCTACCATACTTTCATCTTTTGTCTTTCATTCTTTCAGTAAGAGGAACTCTATTGGTACCAATTTTACAAACCGTATCAACTCAAGAGTTTTTGGAATTAGACATGAAATCCAAAGTTATTCTAAACGTGATATTACCTCCACTAAATGGCGAATGTAAAATAGTTACGTTTAAGGTGAGTAACGTATTTTGATGTAACATTACATTATGTATACAAACAACAATTGTTGTTACAAATGTTTTTAATTTTAATTTTTTCTTTGTATGTAAAAAAAAATCTACAACATCCTTAAAACATTATAGAAATAAAGTTGAAAGCTAGGAGCATAACTAACATGGATGAAATTAAAATGCAGAAGTTGTGTCTTATAGGGAGGACCATCTAATAGTTAGCTGAAAATACTTCACCGATACCTAGTCTAAATTTTACTGATAATGACTTCGAATTTTGCAGATAATGCCAAGATCCCAAAGCGCACACGCAATTGTGAATGCTGGTTTCTTTTACAAGTTCAAAAGTACCTAGTTTTAAATTTGTGAAAACAAGACTGGTGTTTGGCGGTTTATCCCCATCATTTTCGCGGTCATCTCAGACTGAAAAATATTAAGTTAGAAAACCTTTGCTTACGAACAAAACATTACAAGGAGATAAACTCGCACGATATTGGTTGCAGCATGTGAATTTAATACGTGTAATTTTGGTGCATTTTTCTTGTCTTTTAGTTGTTTTGTGGCTAAAATGTTTTAATTTAATCACTTTTAGGACATCCGCTCAACGAAGAAACTATACGTGAAATATTAGAAAATGTAAATCTCCGAGATCGAAGATTTAGACGACGATGATGTAGAATGCGATCCAGATGTCCAATTTCATGAAACATGTAATTGAAGAGGAGCATAATGATTAAGTTTTTAATGAAATTTCTTCTATTGAATCAACCTCAGCTTTATCATTGCTACAGCCGCCTTCACTACCGACTGAGTCACTTCTCTGGCCAACGCCAAGTGATACCATACGAGAATTAAAAAGTTCACGTCAAAGGTCTTCCCGTTCATTTTCTGTCCCAAATGACAGATCAAAGTCGTCAGACAGTAATCGTGAAAGAGTCTATTTATGGAAAAAGACCATAAATAGACTCTTTCACGATACTTTCAGGGAAAAAGCCCATTAATATCCTGCCTTGCCAAGAAAGTCGGTGAGGCGAAGACTGCGAAGATGATTTGCTTGCTCAAATAGCTCTTTTTTTTTTACAATATATTGGTTTAGGCATTTGTCCTCAATCTCACCTGATGGTAAGCGAAATTGTAAATATACAGGCCAGTTAATGCAACATCAGAAGCGAAAAGATATGGCAGCTTCTAACATTATCCTATTAGTGATGGCATAAAAGCGCCCAGAACTTGTCGTTTAGAAAAATGTGGTAGTCGTTCCACAATAAGGTGCGTTTTAAAACTTATCATATTTCAAATAAGTAGATTGCTTTCTATAATACAATTATATAAGGCTGATTATTGATATAGCTCCTACAATACTTACCAAAATTGTAACTGTTGATCTCTTCTAAGCTAATAATTAAAATTATGTCAAATAGGCTTAACTCTAATGGATATTTTGTCATAAAGACTGATAAAAATATATAAGTATTCGTTAATATGTAGAATACATACTCGTAGTTTCATTTCCATTATACTATGATGATACACACTCACGATCGTGCCACTTACAATTTATTCCTGAAACTCACGATCGTGAGGGTCTAATTGCTGGAGACCAGCACCAGCAGGATTTTTAAAAGTAATTTTTACAAATGTTTTGGACACCGAGCAAACCACGTAACCACATATTAACAGTATTTAAAAGAATCGCACCTCTCGGGTGTAAAGGGGTATTTAACAAGATGATGATCGTTGATTAAAAACTGGAATTAGTACAGTAATAAGTTACAAGATATCTAGGCAATTGTCTACTTAAAAAATTACAGGTTACCACCATTTTGTAATTTATTGTTTTCGTTGTTTTGCTTTTAGACCAGTATAATTACTTACATGTTAAAAGTTATTTTACTTAATGTTTCAGGTGGTCTAGATTACAACTACATAGCTTGTTATCTCTATATCCAGGTAATTCGCTGGCTTATCAATACAAATCAGGTGCAACAAATTTATACAAAACACGTCCGGTATTTGATGCACGACAAATATACGATACTGATCCAGCGTTATGGCCATTGAACTAACCTTTGCCAAAAGTTGAAGCTTTAGTAAGTTAATGTTTCGTACTACATATCATAATAACATATTGATGTAGGCACATATTTTCAATGCAGTTTTCGACATGGTCATTGATTTTTAACTAATTGCTGTATCATATTTTGTTGATTCAGTGCTCTGGAGAGGCTAAATATACTGAAGATCTACCTTCTTTTCCAAGATAAGTGTTTGCTGCATTTGTACTAGCTACTATACCGAATGGAAAAATAGAGAACATAGATTTTAAATAAGCTCTGGTAATTCTTATTTAATCATCTTTAAAGAAATGTAGTTATAAAATTTGTGATAAATTAAACAAATAACTTTTTACGGCACGAGTAATAATATTTTTTAGAGCTAAATATATCCCAGGATTAAATTCCTTCACATAGTGATCAGCCATTTTATACCAGCAACGAAGAAATTATTTGCGAAAGTGAAGTAAAATAATTTGGTCAACCATTAGGAATAATTGTAGCTGAATCTCGAACTATAGCTGAGTATGCAGCCAAGCTTGTTGATGTAAAATATGGTGGCGTAACAAAGTCAATAATTTATCTTAAGAAAGCTAAAGAAGATCAAAAGCATTCATTTTTAACTGAAAATGCCTTAGAAAAAGGTAGAAATGTAACAAAGGTTATAAATGGATATAATTATATAAGTGAACAGTAACACATGTGTATGGAAACTCTAGTATGTGTAACCTACTGAGTATCACCCAACTACTGACAGGACATGGGGGGTTCGCTCACTATCTGCACCGATTCAAAAAAGAAAAATAGCCCATCCTGCGTCTGTGACCCTGAAAAGGAGGAAACCGTACCTCACTTGGTAACAAAATGCCCCGTTTTCGATTCACAACGACATGACATAGAAAATGAGATTAACACAAAAGTTACTATAGATAATCTAAAATTAATTATTGTAAGTAAACAAAAAATTAAGTTTTTAAATTACTGTTATAAATTAGTTCAAACTGTAAACAATAGAAATAAGTAAGAAATTTATATGATACTCAAATATGTAGTCATATTAGATCACATCATATAACAACAAAATAGTATTAAATTTGTCATAGTAGTATAATAGTAAATAAAATGTTTGTTAAAATTAAGGTAGTAATAAGGAATCTATAGAATGTAAATGCAAATTAGTCAGTCGTTAGAATATAAGAGAAATAAATAAATAAATTGTAACATAATTATGAGAGAAGTAAGAAAAAATTGTAAAACCCATAAAGAAAAAGTGTAAAGTTATTTATATTACCTGTAATCCTAAGAAAGAAAAATAAATGGAAACAAATAAAAAAGCGTAGAATAGAATAGAGTAGAGTAGACGGGAGTCCCACCCGAAATGGAATAAAAGATGAAGTATGAAAGGAACGTATGCAGTATGGACGAACGAGAAGCAAACATGCGAGAACTGGTATGAAAGAGTCGATCGTAAACACAGGCTCCGATAATGTTGGAGGTAGATAGTACAAAAAAAATAAAAAAAAACCTACTGAGTATGGATTAGAAGTACACGCATCGACACAATGGCTGGATGGAGTACAGTTAATGATATCGAGAGCTTTAAGTATGGATGAAAATTGGTAAGTAAATATAAATGCTCAAAAATAATAAACTAACAGGAATGGGCAAAATTATGACAGCACTTTCTATTTTTACAGCGTAGATGTACATGTTACTCGGGTTGGTGAAGCGTATGGTTTGAAAATATCTCGTTCATGTAGTGTTGTAGTGAAAAAACTCAACCGACCATGTCGTATTATGCAGTCATTAACCACAAATATGAGAGCTGTTGGCAAAAGGTATCCTTGTCTGACCGGGTATAAGGTTGGTTAATTTTGTATTTAAAGGCAAAATAAAGCTATACTTTCACTAAATGACGTATGTGTAAATGTACAACAGCACTGTATCTTTAGAAACTCTATCCTGAAATATCCTCACCTCTCCAATCCGCATCTAGATCAATTATTTCGTCTAGTTGTGTATTCTAGATAAACATGAGGACTCACCGGTATATACTGGTGAGTCTTTATGTATGTCTAGAATAGACAACTTCCTACTTTTAGTATTAGTCATTACAATCCATTTTTTTTTTCACATCCATTAGTATACTATATATATATTTATTTATTTATTTATAGCTACCTTAAGGATTTGGTTATTTAATTAGTAGTTAGTATGTTTTAAATGGGTCTTTCAACTAGAATTATTATAAACAAAAACTGATTAATCTTATCAAAGTAATATTTATAACTAATAGGTTGAAGTAAATTCTAAGGGACAGATACAAAGTTTGGATTACAATATGTATGAGTGAAACGGATACACATTCAAAGAAATCCTATCTGCGCTTGCAGCTGAAGTGTATAACAACTGCTATAATAAAAAGAGATGGAATTTTAAAGGATATGACGTAAAAATTGACTTGGCCAAGAATACGTGGTGTCGTGCTCCAGGTTAGTTCTTTTAAAACCTGATCACACCATTTACATCCTTATATCCATCTATAACTGAAATATATTTTATTGTAAATATAATATTATTTATATTATTTAAAGGTAATATTATTTTGACAACGAAGAATGCTATATGGCGTTAGATCAATTCTTTTTTTAAGCATTTTCATGACAAAGACCATTAGATCAACTACTTTTTTTTTTAAATAATATTAATGACCTTTTTTAGGAACATTTGAAGCTATTTCAATGGCTAAGTTACTAATGGAGCTCATCTCATGCGAATTATCCCTAAATCCTATTGAAATAAGACTTGCTAATTTGGATACTGAACACGGCGTTATCAAAGAAATGTTGGAATCTTTAAAACAGGATTCAAATTACGCTGAAAATAAATTGGAAACTGATAAATACAACAAAGAAAATTTGTAGAAGAAAAAAGGTTTTGCTACGTCTAGTGCTAAAAGGTCTCCTTCTAATGGACAGTTCTTAGAAGTTACCATTTCTGTTTACCATTTCGATGGGTCAGTAAACATCACTCATGCTGGTGTAGACATGGGTAAAGGTTTAATAATTTAGCAATTCAAATTTGTGCTTATCTTTTGAAAAGAAATAAATAAAATTAAAGTGAAAGGAAATAACACTATAATAACTCCAAACTCCTCGATATCAGGAGGAAGTCTTACATCTCGTAATGTAGGTTTAGGCGTATAAAGAAGCTGTGAACTACTACTGCACCTGGTGACAGACAGAAAAACGGACAGTAGAGTCTTAGTAATAGAATCCCGTTACTACCTTTTGGGTACTGAACCCTAAAAAAACGTATATTTTTTTTAGGTTGAAGGTGCATTTATAATGGGACAAGGATACTGGACTAGTGATAAGATAGTTTACGCTGATACTACACGAGAAATACTAACAGATCGAACCTGGACCTATTATGTTCCCCAAGCCAGAGACATACCACAAGATTTCAAAGTCTCTTTAAAAAAGAAATCTTTTGAGGAAGAAATTTATATGGGGTCTAAAGGTTTCATTGAAATTTATTTTAATATACGTATTAGTAAAATGGGTTGATGACAATAAAAAATATACATAACTTTAAGCATAAAGATTTTTTTGTTCAAATAAGAATATTATTATAGCAGAAAAACTGATTCAAAGATTCAAATGTTTATTCAGTAATTAGACCTTTACAGGCACTTTTACACGTCAACTGCAAGAAAGTCGCCTGCGCTAGTACGGTCACGTTCTACGAAGCCGGCAAGTTACGTGGGAAAGAAATGTATAGCCATGCCGCCTCCACCAGGGCCCGGCAGGCGGGGTAGACCCGAGAAGCGCTGGCGTCGTCGAGGTTGATATGCGTGCTCATCGTCTTACAACCAAGGATGCTCAAGACCGTGGAAACTGGAGAAGAAAAAGTCAGAAAGTGGACCCCGGGCTTCTTTGCATTGCAGCTGAGGATGCAACTGGGAAAACGCTGAGATGAGAGAGAGAGAGAGAGAGAGAGAGAAGCATATTATTATATCGAATTAATTTAGGTATTTTTTTCAGCCACTGGTGAGCCACCTACGAGGGGGGGTCAAAAAGTTCGCGGAATGGAGGGGATAGCGGGGGGTGGGGGACCTGCCGCAGGTAGTAACTAATGAGCAACTCTTTGTGAGTATATATGCCAAGTTTGAACCTGATTGTGTCAATAACCTTTGACCTGTCGTCGATCAAACAAGTGAATCCGGAAGAAAAACTTGAACATGGAAAAAATCGAGTTTCGTGCCGTCATAAAGTTCCTCACTAAGCAAGGAAAACCACCTCAGAAAATTTTGGAAGAAATGTTATCAGTATACGGGGACTCTTGCCCTGGGAAAACCATGGTGTACAAGTGGAATAGCCTTTTCAAGCAAGGCAGAGAGTCTCTTGAAGACGACCCTCGCTCAGGACGGCCGATTGAGGCCACCACCTCAAACATCGTTGAAAAAGTGGAGAATCTTATACTGGAGGATACTCGTTTGAAGAAGAAACAACTTGCAGAAATGGTTGGAGTATCACCTACAACCATTTTAAATATTCTACACGACAATCTTGGGATGTCAAAAGTCAGCGCAAGATGGGTGCCAAGAATGCTCACACCACCACAGAAACAGCTGCGCGTCGAGTATTCAAAGGAGTTTTTAGACCTCTGTAGCGCCGACAAGGAAGGAATTTTTGCAAGACTTGTTACTGCAGATGAAACTTGGGTTCATCATTATGAGCCTGAGTCGAAGCAAGAGTCTATGCAGTGGCATAAAAAGGGTCAGCCCCCCCCTAAGAAATACAGGGTGTCACAATCGGCTGGAAAAATCATGGCAACTGTTTTTTGGGATACAGAGGGTATTTTATTAATAGATTATAAAGATAAGGGTGTTTCTATAACGGGAGAATACTACGCTAATCTACTAAGACAATTAAAAGAAGCAATCAAGGAGAAAAGGCGGGGAAAGTTGACAAAGGGTGTGCTGCTTTTGCATGACAACGCACCGGTACACAAGAGCCGCGTTGCGATGGCTGCCCTTCATCACTGTGGCTTCGAAATGTTAAACCATCCTCCCTATAGTCCAGACTTAGCCCCCTGTGATTATTTTTTATTTCCCAAATTAAAAAAAGAGCTTCGGGGGAAGAAATTTTCCGATGATGAAGAAGTCAAGTCGGCGATTTCGGCCTATTTTGAGGACAAAGACAAATCATTTTTTTTCGACGGTATTAATAAGTTAATAGAGAGATCTGAAAAATGTATTCGACTTAAGGGGGAATATATTGAAAAAGAAAAATAGTACAGTATTTTATTTCACCCCCCTTCCCCTCCGTTCCGCGAACTTTTTGACCCCCCCTCGTATGTGTCTGTCAGTAGTCATTGCCTTAGCTATTAAACGAGCTATTGCAGCAGCCCGTTTAGACTCTGGCATACCATTAAATAAATGTTTTCCCGTAGGTAAGTGTAATAACTGTTCAAAGATTTGGAATATACCTAAGACAAATTTTATTGCATATTGGTTGCTGGGGTTTGGATCAAAGTCTGCAGATATATTATTATGATAATTTACTTCTGTAAGAAAAGATGATTTTTTATAGTTTCCCATTCCTTCACTCGTTCCTAAAAAATGGTCTTAGTTGTCAAGCACAAATACATTTTTTTTTCAGATGGACCTTATACAACTGAAACCATATGTTTTTTATCGGAAGCAAATATTAAATATATCAAATTTTTCTGAAGAATTTTCAATTAACAAAGTATTTGTTTTATTATTAAATATATCATAATTTTTTAGTGGTTAAATAATTATAAAAGAAAATTTTAAAGTTTTGTTCATGTTTTATATGAAAATAATATCTAATTAATTGTCTGCAAAATTAACTTTTATACGAGTACATTATGTTCAAGTTATTACCATTACTTTTCTATGGTATACATTATTTACGTACGACATTTTCACGTCAAGATTAGACTGGAAAATATTCATGGAAGGTAGTAGTATACAAATGTATGTATTTTGCAAGCTGAGTAAATAATAAAATTTTGGTATTTATTCTAAGGCTGAATATACACGATGATATTATTTGAAATTTACGTGACTGAAAAATTAACGTGAAATAACAGTAAAAGTCAATTTCTTGCTAAAAAGCATGGTAATCTTAGCTTGAAAATTATTTATAAGATATCGCCTAGAAAAATTAAAATGAAAGTACTGCTGGACATAAAGTAAGTGAGTATAAATTGAAGATATTACTTACAGCATAAACAATAAACTATTTTGCTGGAACGAGTTAAGTTTTTTAGCATATTAATTATGCGTAAGTGTTACATTATCTGCCTACCCCTGTTAGAAATAGACTTGATAATATGTATGTAAGTGTTACCCCAGTTACTTAAGACATAAGGAGTAGGCGCTTAAGGCGTCAAATGTACTTGTTAAGTTAATGATAACTAAGTACAATGCGACACAAATAAGTTGATCAAAAATGGCGGACTTCAAAGCATTTTTGTACAAATTCCCGACACGTAAATTGAACCAAAATGGCGGTTGTCGGCGCATTATTTGTATCTGCACCAATAACCGCCGTTTTCGTCCAATCTAGGTGCATCCAATTTGTACAAAATGCTTCTAAGTCCGCCATTTTTGTTCAACTTATTTGTGTCGCATTGTGTATAAGATATTTTGAATATTTATGAGGACCCTTATCGAGAAGAACCTTATCTGAATTAAAATAATACACAGTTATGAAATTCGTCCAAAATCTGACAATATACCTCTAGAAAATACATACATTATGCCAAAAATTTGTGGATTAGTAGGATGTATAAAACTAAAAAATGCAAAAATAGCTAAAGAGATTGGAATTACATTTTAAATAGCTAATATCTTAGTGTAGTATAGTAAGATTCGACGTAATTCTAGTCGTTAGTATATGTCTAAGACTAACTTTAAAATAAATTGAGTCTTAATCCAACCGTGTTTCAAAACAATCGCCTCCTACACCGCACTATTATAACACATAGAGTAAATTATTGGTTTTTTAACAGCATTAAAATACTCGGATTATTATCCAAATTAAAACATGGGATAAAAAATTTCGCCACGAGTGGGATTCGAATCCGTGTCCCTCACTTTCGTCAGGAAGATTCGAAGCCTTGGTAGCACAATTGGTAGTGCTCTCACGGCGTTAACGTGATGAACGCGGGTTCGAATCCCACTCGTGGCGAAATTTTTCATCACATGTTTTAATTTGAATACATAGAGTACTTTATAACCCGTAAAATGAAAGGTACGTAATGTTTCGTTCTTTAATTGGATATGTTGTCTAACCAAGACCTTATTACTCATTACGCATTATTATTCATTACGCAGTTCGCTTTATGACCTTGTGTCGATTTCGATTCACGCTTGAGAATAATTAGTAAGAAAAATGGCGGGTAGTACGAAAGTCATCGAAAGGGTCAACTTTACGGTCAATGGGGAAAAATGCTCCGGTATGTAATTTTATTGCGCTTTTACTTATTTAGCAAGGAAGAAAATGATCTTACCTGCAAATAGAGCAATCAACTCTTGGATTTATAAAATTATCTAGTATTTGTATTTCGGAAATTTTTTGTTGGCCTAAGTATACGGATTAAGCATGTAATATAATTGTTTTTATTTTAAAACATTCTGTCAAAATGATTCATGGGATGTTGCTCTTTTTTTTATTTGTTTCGTCGAACATTGCGATTTTTACAAACACTTAGTTTATTTGCCTGTTACGAGGCAAATTAAAAAAAACCGACTATCAACCCTTCACTTCCATAATTTCTGAACCTCTGAACCGATTACTTTGATCATCTGTAAAATATTTAAGTGAAATAAATAATAAATAATTGGCCAAGTGCGTGTCGGGCCACTCGCAGTGTAGGGTTCCGTAGTTACGAATGCCAACTTTGAGTTTATGCCACTAAAAACGTCTAAAAACTAATTTTCTATTGAATTTATATGAAATTTTCCTTTGGCGAGTACATTTTATAAGTTGATCGCCTATAACTTTTTAATTTGTGAACCCTATTTAGCTCTGATAGTTTTCCTTTAAATTTCGTTATATTAACTATAGCTGTGAATTTTTTCACGTATCCATATATAACCGTTTAGCAGATAGAGGGGGGGGGGACACTTGACTCTAACAAAAATTTTCACTTTAAAACCAAATAATTCAGAAACGGATCCCTAAATCGAAAAACGGTGTTCACAAGCTCAATATTTTTAAAAGACCTATTCAACAATATTTTTTCAATATTTTTAAAAGACCTATTCAACGATACCCCACATTATTAGTTAGTCCACAAAATAAAATTGACTTTTGACTTTACTAGTATGGAAGCTACACTAAAAATTTTTTTTTTCAATATTTTATTTTACTACTTTTTCCGCATAATTAATATACATTCCTATACCAATATACAGCTTTCTAGTACTTATAGTCGCTGAGTAAAACCGCGGACGGACAGACAGACAGACAGACATGGCTAAACTTGGGTTCCTTGTTTACTACGGAACCCTAAAAATGTGAGTATCGGTTTTGCTTATACTATTCATGTCTCGAAAAAGGTTTTTTTCCTGTAATTATTTTTCGTGAGAAAAGTACTGTATTGAGAATACTTTTCTGGCGAAAAATAATTACAGAAATCAGATAACAAAAAAAAAAACAAAATAATAAAAAAAAAAAATCTATCAATATACAACATCGAAGGGACATACCCATAATAAATCGAACCATGGGCTATACTAGATCACTAAAGTATAATGAAATTAAAATAACAGACAAAACCAAAAAAAAATGTTTGCCGTTTCCATACAAAATTGTGCAGCCGCTCGGGCAATTTGTATGGTCAAATATTTTTTTTTTATTGTTATTTTAATTTCATTATACATAAGTGATCTATAGTATAGCCTGTGATTTTATTTATTATGGGTATGTCTCTTCCACGTTGTATTTCGGATTTATAACGTTTTATTTGTCTTTGGGGACAAAAAGTTTTTGATCATAAAAAGTGAGCTTATTTGCTTCATTTAAATAAATTTTAATAGTTAAACTATGCAAAAAATTATAAGTTGTAATAATTTAGATTTATAAATTTTAAAGCAAGTATTCACAGTTATACCTAAATGGACAATTTTTAGTAACGCTTATAAAAGTTGCTGGCATGATAGTAACACGATAAAAAAAAATATTAGGCCAGTCATCAATTAAGAAAATGTTTAGACAAACAAATATCTGTTCCTGTAGATAACATGATTTTCGTTTATTCATGTCACGATACTACAACCACAGTATACAGAGACATACAGTATTGGCACTCGGCGCTGTCCTTGAAAAATATACCTACACCACGCGTGCGCTAGGGCTGCCGGCCCACACTTGTGATTATAAGGTGAATGAAAAAGGAAGCGTTAAATAAAATACATGTTATGTTTTTAATTTTTATTTTTTAGTTTTAATTTAAAAAAACACACGTGCATACTTATAAATTTTCGACAAAAAATATTTGCGCCTTGACTGAGAATTACGAAAGGCTTTATTATTAAATGTTAATGTATAAAAAAGCCTCACTCTGATAATCAGTGAAAGTAAATAAAAAAATTATAAATAGGTTTGTTCAATCCACACAAATTGAAAATGAGGCCGGACTCCAATCTGTAATATACCTACCAATAAATGCGCTACCTATAGCAATCAAAATCCTAGTACAAAATCTTACTTAAAATAAATTATAGGTAACCAACTTAACGTAAATCTTACTAGGTAGGTAGGTAACATTATAATAACTTTTAATTGCTTTGCTCCGTCCTTCTTCGGCCTTCGGAAGGCACGTATAAGCCGTTGGTCCCGGCTGTCATCATTGTATGGCAGTCGTCGAGTTATGTCAGATGCCTTATGTAAATCTGTGGCCACTTACACACACGAAAAGCAAACCAAGCAAAGCAAACTTTTAATGATATTATATTTCAATCTATATATATAAAAGAAGAAACTGAATGACTGACTGACTGACTGACTGACATATCAACGCACAGCAAAAATCGCTGGGCCTAAAGACTCCAAATTTGGCACATAGGTTTCTTATGAGGTCTAGGCGTGCACTAAGAAAGGATTTTTCAAAATTCACCCCCTAAAGGGGTGAAACGGTCCAAAAGTTATATAGACAAACATAATTAGTTTGACCATTTTGAAGCGCTCCGTCGCTCTGTTTCGGTCTAGCAAATGACAAGAACGGTAACGAAAACGGGAACAGGGAACAGGGAACAGGGAACAGGGAACAGGGAACAGGGAACAGGGAACAGGGAACAGGGAACAGGTAACAGGGAACAGGGAACAGGGAACAGGGAACAGGGAACAGGGAACAGGGAACAGGGAACAGGGAACAGGGAACAGGGAACAGGGAACAGGGAACAGGGAACAGGGAACAGGGAACAGGGAACAGGGAACAGGGAACAGGGAACAGGGACCAGGGGACAGGGGACAGGGGACAGGGGACAGGGGACAGGGGACAGGGGACAGGGGACAGGGGACAGGGGACAGGGGACAGGGGACAGGGGACAGGGGACAGGGGACAGGGGACAGGGGACAGGGGACAGGGGACAGGGGACAGGGGACAGGGGACAGGGGACAGGGGACAGGGGACAGGGGACAGGGGACAGGGGACAGGGGACAGGGGACAGGGGACAGGGGACAGGGGACAGGGGACAGGGGACAGGGGACAGGGGACAGGGGACAGGGGACAGGGGACAGGGGACAGGGGACAGGGGACAGGGGACAGGGGACAGGGGACAGGGGACAGGGGACAGGGGACAGGGGACAGGGGACAGGGGACAGGGGACAGGGGACAGGGGACAGGGGACAGGGGACAGGGGACAGGGGACAGGGGACAGGGGACAGGGGACAGGGGACAGGGGAAAGGGGACAGGGGACAGGGGACAGGGGACAGGGGACAGGGGACAGGGGACAGGGGACAGGGGACAGGGGACAGGGGACAGGGGACAGGGGACAGGGGACAGGGGACAGGGGACAGGGGACAGGGGACAGGGGACAGGGGACAGGGGACAGGGGACAGGGGACAGGGGACAGGGGACAGGGGACAGGGGACAGGGGACAGGGGACAGGGGACAGGGGACAGGGGACAGGGGACAGGGGACAGGGGACAGGGGACAGGGGACAGGGGACAGGGGACAGGGGATAGGGGATAGGGGACAGGGGACAGTGGACAGGGGACAGGGGACAGGGAACCGGGAACCGGGAACCGGGAACCAGGAACGGGGCAAGGGGAACAAGGAACAGAGAGAGGGAGAGGGAGAGCCCTATAAGAACCATTTTCGACATAGACTTAGACATGGCTGACATAGATAGATAGAGACTGATCGATCAACGCGCAGCTGAAACCGCAGGGTCTAGAGACTCCAAATTTGGCACATAGGTTTTTTGAGGTCTAGGAGTACACTAAGAAAGGATTTTTCAAAACTCACCCCCAAAGGGGGTCAAACGGGGTCCAAAGTATGTATGGAGTGACAAGATTAGTTAGACTATTTTATTCGAAACTTCGCAGGAGTACTCCTGACGGTAAATGAGTCAGTATGAATTTCTGGATTTTTCAAAATTTTACCTCTAAGGGGGTGAAATGGGGGTCCGAAGTTTATATGGAAAAACAAGATTAGTTTAACCATTTTGAAGCGTTCCGTCGCTCTCTCTTGGTCTAGCAAATGTCGGGAACGGGAACGAAACGGGAGAGGGAGCTGGAGAGGGAGGTTCGCCGGGTCTGCTAGGCCTTGCAATCCCTACGTTATAATTAAAAATGTTATTTTTTATAAGTATTCAAACATTTTAATATTTTATTCATATGTTAAAACAATATTAATAACGTAAAAAAACAATTAAAAATCCTATTAGAACCATTTTCGACTTCTAAGCGGACAAAGTCGCGGGTAAAGCTAGTACTAATATATGTAGGTAGTCGTAGCTAAGTAACCACATTAGTAAGTTATGTAGCCTAGCACTATTTGATATTTATATGCTTCTTTGAACTAGCGTGATGCTCGGCGCCAGCCTGTAGGCAGCATGACGCGCTGATTTTAAAAAGTTGAGTTTATTTAAATTAAAAAATAAAGGTTATTAGTAACGTTTATATTCTGTTTCCTGGCAAGTGTGTTGAAAAACGTCGTACGATATACATACGTGCGTATATTGGTTAAACACACTCGGCTGTATAACGCCCTCGCCTTCGGCTCGCGTTGAAATTCAGCCTCTTGTGTTATAACCACCATATCGCAGTTATATCGTCCACCTATCTCATTTTAATATTAGTATAATTATTGTAAGTTAAAATAACAGTTATTAAAGATAAATATAAAAAAGAAGGACTCCCAATCGTGTAACTACATCATCGAAGTTACGGCACAAATACGCAAGGCTATAATAACCAAGGACAGATTGTTCGTGAATTAATCGTCCTGTCCCGTGAGAGATTTCACCTTAGTAACTAGGTGTTACAAATGTGAGCAGTATGGACATGCGGCCAAGACATGCAGAGCTGATACCGACACTTGCAGTCATTGTGGGCTAATAGGTCACTCGGTAAAAACGTGTACGAAAACTGCTGAGCCGCCAAAGTGTGCAACATGCCTGCACTACAAAAAACCGTGCAGCCACAAAACTGGTGACCCCGATTGTCCAGCTAAAATTATAGCCGAAAAAAGATTCATTGACTCCATAGACTATTAATGTTATAAAAATATCATTCCTTTAGATACCATTCGTGTAAATTGCTATTTTTAGGTGTGTTGCTAGTTTTTTCTTTATACAATGTCCTTTTTAATTAAGAACAAATATTTTAAGGGGTTATTCAGTCCATCATTTTGAACAACTTTGCCCAATAAATATATATCGAAATACGAAAAAAAATATTTAAGTTCTCATACATATCGAAGTAGTCACGTGATATCGTTACTATGAAAAATGCAAAAAAGTTTTTCGTATTTCGATATATATTTATTGGGAAAAGTTGTTCAAAATGATGGACTGAATCACCTCTTAAAATATTTGTACTTAATTAAAAAGAACATTGTAGAGTATATGCGATACTTAGTTCGATTTTGGTATTTTTTTTTTTTATTTTTACATTCTCCATTTATAAGTGTTATATTGTTATTTTATTTTTGTTTATTTCTCTGTAGTTAATATGTTAGAATTAATTTTTTTTTTTGTTGATGACGAGTCCTGGTGGTGTAACACAGGTTCTTCGGAAACCTATCATAGGCACCAGTTCTCCACATCTTTTATTGATTATTATTTAATTACTTTTAAGTTTTATTTTACCTTTTAAGTTACAGTAAGTTTTTTTTTGTGGAGGAAAATAAATATACATTTATTATTATTATTATTATGTTGGTACGCTTTTCAGCCACGGGTCCATGGGGACCCGGTCCTTTGAGGCGTTCATGGGGCCAAAGCCAACATGAAGAGGCCTTTTAGTACCTTTTTATCTAAAAAGTGAGATGGCTGCATCTATGGAGGTCTATCCCTTAATGTACCATTGAGATGCACTAACGGACAGTCCTCCACAGCTGCCGAACTGTTGCCAGGGAGGGATTTACTTGGTTTGGGCTTTATGGATGGGATGTTAGTGGACCGGATAGCTGGGTTATGGAGTGAGATACGAACATCTACCTAAAAATCTCACAACAATTTTAGCCTGGTAGATGGTGACTTGCTGCTCGTTGGCTACACTGCCTGTGGGCACCCTAACTAGCCACGAAAATGCGGCCAGGGCGCAACACAATGTGAGCAGCTGAGGGTGTCGAGAGGTGCGGCTCCGGTTTCACCATCACGGGGCTTAGCCCGAGAGCGGGTTTCCCCGTTATTACGCCATTACGTGCAATACACTTCCACCCTGGAGCGTATGTTCTGCTCTTGCGACTCCACTCTGGCCGGCCAGTTAAGGCAAGACAGAGGCGGGGGGTGTGTAACTGTGTGTATGTGTGTGTGTTAGCGCATGTGTGTATGGTCCCCCTGGAGGTAGGGTACGTGGTGTCGCCACTCACCATCAGCTCGCCACAAGCTGCCCTGCGTTGACTGACTGCACTGGGAATCCAGTGGGCGATGGGGTCGTCACGTCCCGACGCCTTTTTATTATTATTATTATTATAAATAAATGATTATGACTTTAAATTGGTCAATCTAGTGAATAGAGGAGGGTCACTTTACAAACAGTCCGGTAGTTCTGAATTTTCGATATGTTGTCTAGGATGGTTTGTGAGTGTTTCAAATGCAAATTGCATAATTACAATCCTGCGCGCTCGCCGCCCTATTGAATAAATTGGCAATTTTATTCAGATTTTCGCTTATATTTATTTTCTTTATTTAGGTGAATTTTAGCTAAAAAAGAGTTCTGTACAATAAGGTAGAGAACTAAACTTACTATAATGTATGTTTTAAAATGTACATGCGTTTTGTAGGTTATTAAATTCCATTCAAATTTTATTCTGATACTTGTTTTCATAGAATACGAAATAACGGAATTACAGCGTTCTAAAATTAAAAGGTGAGAAATTTCCAGAATATACGTTTATGTTAATTTTTTAAAAACTGTATATCTCCGTAACTATCTGCCCTTGAAACAAAATTTAAAATATTACAAAAACGTAAACATACTAGATACATTAAGTATTGTTTTCCGTAATAATAACCTCTATGTATTTCTTAGCTCTATCTGCATTTTATTTAGACATTCTACAAACCTAGCGGAAAAGAACGGACAACTTTCGAATCAATTTTGGCAGATTTTGAAAAACAAAAACACAGAGACTTAAGATTCAAAAATAGAGAGTACTGGAAGGAAAGAATGGAGGCCTTTGCCCTGCATTGGGACATACAGGACTAGCGATAACAAATATTTTTACACTTACTGGGTCGAATCCAACAATGCCACCGATTACACGATGATTCTCATGTTTAAAGCTGCTAATTGTAAAAAAAATGATAATAGAAAAATGCGTTCAGAAGTCGTACTATTTAAGTTTAACAATTAAAAGAAGATTTTATCAAATTCCAGTGTACATAAAAATATTGTGTATTTACAAAGAGTGACATTTTTATATACGTACATAACATACTTACTTATCTCTTATTGTTATATAAGTTGGTAGTGAAGTGAGCTCAACGTTGACTTTGGTGGACTACCTTCGTAATGTGCTGGAGTTGCGAGGCACCAAGTACATGTGCAGAGAGGGCGGCTGCGGCGTCTGCATCGTCACTGCCGTGAAGTCTCCTGATGCTCAGCCAATGGCAGTCAATTCAGTACGTATAAATAAACTATGAAGTGTAAGTTACGTTTAGTTAACTATAATTTATTGTACGCAACAAATTACAATAATTAAATGTAAAGGCCCCCCCCCTTTACATTTAATTATTGTAATTTGTTGCGTTGCGGTCTATGAAGTAGTCATTTATAATTATTGAGTAAAGACACAGCCCAACGGATTAGCTCATTGAAGTGGCAATGGTCATAGAACGCAGCGCCATATACTGCCACTGTGGCTAAAAGTTTCTTGAAGTGTGACCAGAAACCGTAAAATCAATCACCACTTGCAAAGTCATCAGAGGACCTACACAGGTTGCAGAAACCATGAATGTAGACCGTTTCAAAAAAGTAATTTTAGACATCCTTAGTAGGTTTGTGTCAAGTCCGTCCAAGTGAAGATTTCCTGCTGCTTAAATGATGATGATGATATATATTAATCACACCTTTCTTCATAAGGGACAAACTCAGTGGCTGAGTTTGTCTATAGACCTAAATGCCATTATAGTGTTCGTCATGATGGCACAGAATTAATAAAATGAAATGAAATCTCCTAGCGCTCCGCGCAATATGCGTCCTCGTTCCCCGTCCCCACACCTCTCCCCCATTTTTGCCTTATCGAGTGTGTCGACACACACATTGACGTGTGCACTTATTGTGACTAGCTTCGTTTGTAGTAGTAATATGCATGATACTCCGCTTCTATGAAGTGCCATATCTGTGGCAGAATACAAATATGTTACTGTGGCTGTGTGTTAATATAAAAATCCTTATCAATCCATAGATTCTGACCCATTCGCTTAAGGAAAGCAGCTTGTACCTTCTATGTTTTTCTTTTAGTTAGATCAACATGGAAGGAGAATTGAAAAAGAATACTGATAATAGCTAGTCTTGATGGTGGTTTCAATAAACACAGCTTATACGTACTTAATAGTCGATCTTGTATAACAAGTTTTTATTTGCATTTACAGTGTTTGGTATCTATAACATCGTGTGAAGGTTGGGAGATCACGACAGTGGAGAAGGTCGGGAACAGGCTGGATGGATATCATAAACTGCAGAAGACTTTAGCTGAGCACAATGGGACTCAGTGTGGACACTGTACTCCTAGTTGGATCATGTCTATGTACAGGTAAACAGGTTCTTGTCTGGCGAGCAAAAAAGGTTCAGGTATTTATAAATTTAAAAAATATCAAAATATTGTTATTTTAAAACAATGTAAAACAAGAATATTGAGACCGATAAGATGTTGATTAAAAGAAAGACTTTAAATATTAAAAATGTTTGGCAGATACCCAACAATTTGGCAACCCCAATATTATCTGACGTCAATCGCATTGCAAATATTTTTGCGAAAACTTCTACAACTGGCCTTCTCCCGTCGTTAACGTCCTTGGGAATGCAGTTGATGAACGAGATGTTACTGAAAAGTCATTTTGTAGTAATTTAAATGCCTCTACAGTAACAGATGGAGTGATTAAAAACCCAAAAGAAACACTGTAATCATACAAATGGTATTAAAAATATCTTTTACTAATTTTAATTTCAGTCTTCTACAGCAGAAAAAAGATCTATCAAAACTCGATATAGAAAAATCTTTTGGCAGTAACATATGTAGATGTACTGGATACAGACCTATACTAGAAGCGTTTAAAACATTCGCAAAAGATGCTTCAAATACAACACATGACATAGAAGACTTGGATTTGTGTAAAAAATCAGGAAAGCTATGCAAAAAGAAAAGTTGTGAAGATGACGAATGGTGTTTTCTGTCGAAAGATGACGTTGATTTACCTTCTAATTTGTCCATTAAACTTAAAGATGGAAAGACTTGGTACACAGTTTTTACGGTGAAAGATATTTTTAAGGTATTAACAAAAGAGGGCGATGATTCTTACATGTTAGTTTCTGGAAATACTGCTAAAGGTTGGTTTGATTGATTGTGTACTTATTACGAAATTATTAATCGTGTCAAAATTGAATTAATATTCTACGTAAAATTATTTGAAAAATTTACACATTGCATACTTTTAGGTGCTTACCATATTGTCGAATATCCTCGCATTTTAATTGATATAAGCAAAGTACCTGAACTTAAAGGTTACACTGTTGATCAGAATTTGATAATTGGAGCGGGAAATACATTGAGTGAAGTTCTCGATATCCTACAAGATAAAGGAAACTCTGATGAAGACTTTGAATATTTGAAAAAACTACATGATCATATTAGTCTCGTTGCACACATACCAGTCAGAAACGTAAGTAGAGTAAGAAGAAAAACTACATTAATATAATATAGAGAAAATAGTTGCCCCTATGAACTTATAAATCTCACATTTGTACTGTGAGTTTCATCCTAGCACTGCTTGTGCCTTGCAAATATTGTTTTTGAGTTTCTTTTAATATTTAATATATGTTATTAAATAACTGCAAATTCAATCTCTGAAAAGAAATAAATAAACAAGATTGATACAGTTAGTCTTACATTATTATTTGTTTTTATTTTTTTTACTTGCAGATAGGCTCCTTGGCTGGCAACTTAATGATTAAACATCAGCACAACGACTTTCCCTCAGATATTTATCTTCTGCTACAGACTGTTGGAGCACAGCTTATAATCCGTATGTTTATTTTTATTAATATTTAATTAATTCATTTTATAATTTTTTTTTATATTTTAATTAATATTTCCTTACTGCAATATGGATACTAATTTGTGAATTAAGATAGCAACTTGACGATACAATAATATTTTTCAATCAAACTATTTATAAAGATGAACATCTACAACTCAGGAAAACAAAAATCATATTCGAGATCCTAGTCGTCACATATGTGGACAATTTCTAAGTTTTCTAAACTTGACTGAAATAGGATCTTCATTATATGAATCTTTATAACATGAAAAGATAACACCTCTTCATGTTATAAAGATTCATATATTGACGATCCTATTTGTCGCGGGTTGAAAAAAATATAGCACTTCAACCCAACATTTTGTGACTATTTACTTTATTAAAAACGTTTAATCATATTATTTTACTGTTTATTTGATTGCAGTAAGCAAAAACAATAGCAAGAAAACAATATCAATGGAAGATTTCCTAAAATTAAACATGAAGTCTAAAGTCATTTCGAAAATTCTACTTCCTCCGCTGAATTATAAAACTCATGTTGTTACTTTTAAGGTAATAAATAATATCTTTTTTTAAATAAAAAAAAATACTATCACATCAATAAAAATATGTACTTTAGTACTTATATATAACAATTAATGTATTAGGAACATAAAAAGTAAAAAAAAGTTAGTAAATCATTTATTTATCTTTGGATATTTGTATTACTTGATAATTGTCATTTTTTTTCTTTCGATTTCTTAATAGCTAGTTGTTGACGTCAGATCATTTATTTACAACTAAGGTTCTGTAAAGAAAAATGATCTATATTTAGTAGGAAGTGATTATAAATTACAAAATATATTGTTGCTTTGCAGATAATGCCAAGATCACAAAGCGCCCATGCAATAGTAAATGCAGGATTCCTATACAAACTAAAAAGCAATACAACAGTTACGCAAACACGGATCGTATTTGGTGGATTATCGCCATCATTCACTCGTGCATTTGAGACCGAAAAATATTTGTTTGGAAAACCATTATTTACTAATGAGACTCTTCAAGGCGCATTAAAGGTTTTAGAAAAAGAGTTAGTCGCAACTGCTATGCCACCAGAGCCATCAGAAGCATATAGGAAAAAATTGGCTCTTAGTTTATTTTATAAGGTTTGATTATTTTTTAACCAAGTCTTATTTTTGACCGAGCGAGCAAAGCGACTCAGTTTCGACTGGCCGAAATTTTTTTTGTCCGTCTGTCTGTCTGCTCTCGCCTACAGGTCGCATTTTGTTTGTAATGTGGTAATTATATAGATTTTTTTGTTAAGCCAGGTTTTCAAAACTTTTCAAAATGACGAAAATATTCGCAACCTAAAAAATCTCATATCTCAGCTGTTTAAAAAAAAATCTAAATTTCATTAGACTTTTTTGTTATTCTTATTAAGATGCAACATTTTTGTCTGAATAACTTTTTTTTATAAGATAAACTTAAACGTGTTTATAGTCCGATATGCGCCCAAAAGTTGTCTAGAAATCAATTCTCTGTATTTAGTGCATTCAGTATAGTGTCGTAAATACAAATATATGGAATGACAAGTACGAAAATAATGGGTAACTGTGACGTCGGCGATACAAAGAAAAAGATGTTTTTTATATAAACATACCAAATGTGGTATCTAATGAAAGGGCTTTATGAGTAGATTACACAGAAATAACCTTTACTCCCATGTTGGTCACACCCACAGACCATATTTAGTACAAAAGTTAAATATAATTTGATATGAAAGAAGTTAAAGTACGTGAAGTGGGAGAGGGAGTGAAATTGAAAAACTTTCCCCAAGGAACATACATCGAAACATGAAAAATATTTATTGGCTTTTTTATCAAAGAATCACACTGCGAATCTTCTTTATTTAATTTTTATTTCAGGATTCTAAGTTTATTCAGTGTTTTCACTGATAGGATGGTTTCAAAACTCTTAAATGGCTTTGCTAAACCAGGAAAACGGTAAAATAATGGTTATTTCGTGGTTGTAAGTGTAAGGGCTTGCGAGGTCTACTGTTCTCACATAACCACTAGTAATATTGTACTTGCCGATGTATATCGGCAGATCCAATAAGTATGTCCAATCCAAACCAGACGTTTTCATTTGTGTTTTGTTTTTAAAAAAAAAAATTAACGCCGATATGTATTTCCCTTGAAAAAAAAATGTTTCCAGGGCTTGTTAACATTATATCCAGATAGTAACCTTCCTGCACGGTACCAATCTGGTACTAAAAAGCTACATGAATCTCGTCCGGTATCTGAAGCTCGACAAATATATGACACAAATCCAGAGTTATGGCCTTTGAATAAGCCTACTCCAAAGATAGAAGCTTTGGTAAGTTCAGACCTAGTATCTTTTTATATTATTTGTTTTTTATTCCTTACTGCATTTATTTTATCTTAGATCTTTAACACGTAGGTACTCATTTAGAATAATTAATTTATTAACCTTGTAATTTTTGGCTAATTTACATTTTATTTTTAAAATATAGATCCAATGCGCTGGGGAAGCAAAATATACCGAAGATATACCTTCTTTTCCAAGAGAGGTATATGCTACATTTGTTTTGGCAACTGTCCCAAAAGGAAAAATAGAAAACATTGATGCTAGTAAAGCCTTGGTAACGTATTTTTATACAAACTTGACACGTGCTCAACAAAAAAGTACACCTCAAGGTGAAAAATGGCAAAAAATGAGCCAAATAATAATTTATTACCTTCCGCATAGCGTCATGCCTGCGCCTTGGCGCTGTTACCAACGCCCCGCATCGCTGCCCCTGCGGCGATATCGTCGACCAGCTGGTCCACCACGGACTATCTTGCCCAAGGAGTGCGGGCCGCATGGCACGTCATGCCAGCCTTAATAATATCATCCACCGTGCTCTTGTCACCATTCAGATGCCAGCAGTTTTATAACTAACGAATTGAATCGGAAAAAAAATTGTTTATCTCTTTTTATGGTTTGGAAGCCGCGAATTTTTTTTTTTTTATAAGGAAACGTAGCATTTCTATAACATTCCTCATTTATTTGTGCTAAGCTTGTTTATAATTATTATTTAAATTCAGATATATTCATTTTAATAAACACTTTCAGAAAAGGCCAGGTGTTATAGCATTTTATACAGCAAAAGATATACCAGGAACCAACTCATTTATACCAGTAGGTACTTATGTATCACTAAGATCGAATGAAGAAATTGTCAGCAGTGGAGAAATAAAATATTATAATCAACCTGTTGGAATAATAGTAGCTGAGTCTAGAGCTTTAGCTGAAATCGCTGCTAAGTTAGTCGAAGTTAAATACAATGATTTAGAAAAACCTGTAATTGACTTAGAAGAAGCTGCAACTGAAGAAAAACGGAAACATTTATATGGGTTGTCTATCGCAACTGACAGGGGTATTGATGTTTTGAAAGTAATAAAAGGGAAAAATAAGATGCAAGAGCAGTATCACATGTGCATGGAAACCCTAGTTTGTGTAGTTCGACCTTCTGAAGAGGGATTAGAAGTATACTCATCTACACAATGGCCAGATAATATACAAGTGACGTTATCTAGAGCTTTGAATTTAGATGAGAACAGGTAGGTACTAATGAATTCTTTAGAAATCGATATAATTTTTTTTTTTCTACTTTCTTAACGTACCTACATACTGTTCAATAAGTACGCTAATATTATTACAATCTAGCCTATTAATCTAAGACTAATTAGTAATTTTACATTGACCTAGTTTTATAAACAATAGTATAAGAATGTGTCCATCGGCACTTTTCTTACTGTCTCTATTAAGGGGAAGGCACTTTGTTCGTGTGTCTTTAATTATTGCACTATGACCGCACTAAGTATTATTTTTTTTATTGTCACTACACTACACTAATTCGAACGGTTTAGTTCGTTTAAGTCTTCTCACTGTGTCCGTGTTGTCGAGGAGCTGGATTGCCTCAACGTTCACATGATGAAGCAATCGATACTCGTGTGCTTCTGCATATCTTTTAATAACTTTATCGACGAACTGCATGTTAAGGTCCCGGTGCATGTCAGCATTTCTAATGTACCGGGGTGCATTGACAATGCTCCTGAGTACTTTGTTCTGGAATGTTTGGATCATACTGGTATTGCTCTGTTTGGTACAGCCCCACAGCTGTATACCATAAGTCCATACTGGCATCAGGACTTGTTTATATAAAAGTATTTTGTTGTGCACTGACAAGTCAGAGTTTCTCCCAAGCAGCTAGTGCATCTTTTGAAACCGTATTTCGAGCTCTTCTCTTTTCTTTTTGACGTGCGATTTCCAGCGCAGCTTTGCATCCAGAGTCATACCTAAGTATTTGGCTGTATTTTCAAGTGGAACTTGCTTTCCATTTATATACACGGGACAAAATTGTTCTTGCTTATTGGTAAAGTTAACATGAGTTGACTTTAAATCATTTAGCTTGATTCGCCACTTCTTTGTCCATTCAATAATTTTATTAATTGCTATTTGAACCTTTTCTGCTGCTTCTTCATGAGTACTTCCGACAGCCATTATAGCAGTGTCGTCAGCAAAGGTTGCCATAGTATTGTCATCTATATCAGGAATGTCCGACGTGTATAGTAGATACAGGACCGGACCTAAAACACTTCCCTGAGGCACTCCAGCTTTTATTTCTTTAATTTTAGAATACGCATTTTCTTGTCGCACTCTAAAAGCTCTATTGGTTATATATGATGTAATTATATCTACGTAGTTAGTGGGTAACATGTTTCTAAGTTTTATGATGAGTCCTTCATGCCACACTTTATCGAAAGCTTGCGCTACATCTAGAAAGATAGTAGAACAGACTTTTTCATTTTCGAGGGTATTTTCAATTATATTTGTTATTCTGTGAACTTGATCTATAGTTGAATGCTTTTCTCTGAAGCCGAACTGATGTGGTGGAATTAGGTTTTTGGTTTCGATGATAGGTTTTAGTCTTTTTAGTAATATTTTTTCAAATAACTTTGACATAACGGGTAACAATGAAATTGGCCTGTACGACGTCGTCTCATTTGGCGGTTTTCCCGGTTTTGGAATCATTATTACTTCAGCTACTTTCCATAAATCGGGCACGTATTTAAGTCTCAAAGCAGCGTTTATGAGATTAGTTAATTTGACTAAAGCCTTTCTCGGAAGATTGTGTAGCAGTTCTCCTGGTATAATATCAAAGCCAGGAGATTTCCTGGGGTTGATATGCAGTTTTATTTCTCTCATAACTTCTTTTGGAGTTATATATTTATTTATTCATCATAATTTTCGCTGAGTTCCTCAGTGATATCTTCAACGATGCCTTGTGATCTGTCATTTGGTTTGAAGATCCCTTCGAGGTGTTTGGCAAACAAAGCAGCTTTTTGTTCGTTGCTAACCGCCTACTTTCCAAATCCAAGTTTCAAGGGAGGAGTTTGGTTTATTGGCCGTTTCATGTTCTTCGTAGCTTTCCAGAGAGAATAATCTGTACTACGGTCACTGGACAGTTTTTGGAGATACGTATTTGTGCACTCATCGTTATGTTTTTGGATTGATTAAGCTTTTTTGTGAGGTTATTCAACTTTTTTTTATCGTCTGGCGACCTAGTTTGGTGCCATAGTTTTCTTTGTCTTCTTTTTTCTTTTACCAGGTCTTTTATCTCTAATGGGTATGTGTTTTTCACTGTCCTTTTCTTACTCTTAGGTGTATTATTCCAAGCAGTATGTTGTATTAAGCTGACAAATTTTTCTAAATCTATATTTAGTTGCTCTGGAGTCTTTAGTGGTACTTTAAGGTCTACATGGCTGTCTAATTCTATTTTAAAACTATCCCAGTCTGTATATTTATTGACTAGAGTTAAATAAATAATGAAAATTATAATCTCTATGTATTTCAGTGCAATGTAGGTTTCAGAAAAATATTGAATAAAGGACCGCTACCTTAGAGTATCTAACTACTTATTGATACTTTTAAAAAATTCTTGGTTGGAGTAGGTCCACCTGTAGATTTGCGGCTGTTGATTATGATAATAACTATATGATTTATCATCGTCATAATTTTAGCCTCAAAGGATTTATAAGACAATAGAATGGAAGCGTCCTGCACTGGTATACAACCACTTAGTAGCTGGGTGGGGGCCTTAGGCTGCCATTTACAGCTTACCAGTATATGATATAATCATTTCAACGAGTTTATTGGCTGGGTTATTTCAATAAACTTGCTTTTATTTACATAAGTATCTCCTCATAGAAACGCCAAAAAAAGCCCTGTTTGCAGTCTATTGCGTGACCCGAGACTTCTTATGAAGAAGAAGTCTATAGTAAATTCTAACAATATAATAATAATAAAAAAAAATCGTTCATTGCAGGTAACAAAACATACGAGTACATTATTGGCCCATATTTATTATTCCTTACAGACTAACATACATATAATATAAAACTTAAAAATAATACTATTTTGTACGGTAGGCCTCAGAAGTGGAGTTCCAATTTTTCATACTAATTGTATGACAAATTGAGACTCTATTTTTGAGGCTTACCGTACATAATGTTTGTGATGCACTGCACTGTAAATGCCGAGATTCAGAGCGAAAAATTTTACAAAAACATTGTATATCACATACTCGTTCTCTGCCCAACCTAAATTTTTGTAGTGTATATGTCTTTGAATCAGTCATATTTATTTATTTTACAGGATAGATGTATATGTCAACCGTATAGGTGGGGGATACGGAATAAAATTAAGTCGAGCTACACTCAGCGCAGTAGCGTGTGGTCTAGTCTCAGTAAAGTTGAACAGGCCTTGTCGTGTTATCCAGACATTAACTACTAATATGAAAGCCATTGGCAAGAGATGTCCCTGTATAACAGAATATGAAGTAAGTTTGTTTGTAGAACTTTATTGTATACACACAAATACAATTTAAGAGAAAAAACACACTAAAAAGGCACATTAGAGAAACTTTGTAAAAATTTCTGAAATTCCTGAAAATCAAGAAAGGGATACGAGTAATATTATTTTGTTAAAAAAGTAATGACCAGATTGGTTAAATAACCAGTTATTAATCATAAATAAATACATACATATTATCACGCCTGTTTCCCACAAGAGTAGGCAGAGACTATAGTCCTCCACTCACTACGGCCTCTTGCGCTTCATTTACACTCATAACTTTCTTCAAGCATGCACGCCGGTTACGAATACTTTTGACCTCTCCTTTTTTTTTAAGGCCTGTTATCTAGTCGCAGTATGTTCGTCAAAGACAACCCTGATCCACTCTCATTTCTCATCAAATTTTTCACATAGTCCTCAGCGTTCTCATTTCAACTGCATTTTACTTTACTTTATTTTGCGTTTTAATGTTATTTTTTATTTTATTTGCCTGTGTGATTTTTCTGCCATACCAAACTCTCGGTTCCATACACATACATAAGCGTCGGCATCAAAACACCATTAAGAATAATGGAGAGTTGATACCAACGCTTGTGAATATGTACCGAAAGTGTCAAACATTGTTTGACACTTTCGTGCTATTCATAAAGGAATGCAGTGTCCCATTCACTTGATTTCCCACATTTAATCTTCTCTCTACATTCTCGTATTTTCCATCTCTTGTAAATTTACACCGCTAATAAATAAAAAAAAAAATCTTTCACTTGCTCTACTCTACAGGTATTTACCACAATATTGCATTCTGTTACACACATTCATCCCTTTCAAACACCATTACATACTTTCGTTTTACTTACATTCATTTAATTTTCCTTTTTCCCTAAAGCTTTATTCAAAACAGTTTCAATTTTCTATAATTCCTAATCTTAATTAGGTTAAACATCCAAGACACATATCCAGCACTTTTTTCAATATTTAACCAGTCTGTGTGTACGTTACCAATTCTGACACAAGTACTAGAATCCTCAGTACTCAGCTTTTACTCAGAGAGTTTCGACTACAATTCTTCCCTCACCACTCTGTCATAAGCCTTTTTCAGATCTATGAACGCAATATCCTTTTCGACATTTAGCCAAAATTTTCTCTAGAATGCATCTCAAGGAAAAGACATGATCCGTGCAACCCTTTCTCTTCCTCTTCTTTTCATCAGTATCTTACATAATTCTTTCAATCAAAACCTTAGCATACAAATTGGCGACAATGCTGAGAAGGCTAATGCCTCTGTAGTTCTTGCAGTCTTGCTGTAAACCTTTATCTTTATAGAGCGGCACAATGTCCGCCTGACTCCAATCATTTGGTACCATTTTTTTACGCTTTAATTTTTCTATTTAAGGTGGGAGTAAATGCAAATGGAGCCATACAATATGCTAACTACGATATGTATGAAGGTCACGGTTACCTTTTTAATGAAAATCTGTCGGGATTAACGATTGATTCATTTCATAACTGTTATTTTAAAGAAAGATGGAATTTTAAAGGGTATGAAGTTATAACGGACGTCCAAAAAAATACGTGGTGTCGAGCACCAGGTTTGGAAATGTATTATAGTATATTTTAGTATGATCATCGGCACTTTTTATATACAATACCATTGCTGGAAATGTAAAATTATTTATCCATTTTTTTACTTAACGATAACGAGAATATGCATATTTATTTTTTATATTTTAGTATACATTATAATTGATAATTCTCGTCAAGAAAAAAATAAATCAGTGCTAACATATTTATATAGTATAGAAAGTAAATATTAGGTCCTTACATATAATATGAAATTGGCGTTTTGTCGTACTGGCCACTTTAATCACAAATTTCTCCTCTTTAGTTAGGAAGTCCAAATACAAACTTATCAGCTACTTCCACATGTATTTATGTTTCGTAAACCGTTATACATTTGTTTTATTTCTTCTGTTTTTTCTGTTTGCGGCGCTTAGTTTACATTGAAATATCGCGTTATTGACGAGTACGAGTTCCACCGAGGCACCAGTGCTGCGGAAACGACTCGAAGGGTTAATGATGTGTATGGTGGTCGTCTCGCAAAAGAAAACACAGTGCGTTTTTGTTTCCAACGTTTTCGTTCTGAAAATTTCGACCTGCAGAACAAACCCGTAGACGGCCAGAGACCCAAGTTGACAATGAAGAATTGAAGGCTATTGTGGAAGCGAATCTATCACACACCACGTCCAAGTTAGCTGCAGGCTGCGGTGTTAGTGATAATGCTGTTTTGAATCACTTGAAGCAAATTGGGAAGATTAAAAAGCTTGAAAGGTGGGTTCCTCACAGTGAAGCAAACCGGCAAACGCGGTTACGGTACATTACTTGACCGGCACAATAATGAAGGGATTTTTAATCAAATCATTACCTGTGATGAAAAGTGAATTCTCTACGACAATCGGAAGCGCTCATCGCAATGGCTGGACCCTGGCCAGCCAGCGAAATCGTGCCTCAAGCGAAAATTGATCCAAAAAAAAGTTACTTGTAAGCATTTGGTGGACTAGTGCCAGTTCATTACAGTTTTCTCAAATCTGACCAGACGATTAAGGCAGAAGTCTATTGTCAGCAGCTGCGAACCATGATAGATAAGCTAGCTGCTAAACAACCGAGGCTGGTCAATCGCTCTACGCCACTGCTGCTTCACGACAACGCTAGACCACACACTGCACAACAGACGGCTACCAAATTAGAAGAGCTTCAATTGGAATGTCTAAGACACCCACCGTACTCCCCGGACTTTGCTGTAACAGATTTTTTCGAAATTTGGATAACTTCTTGCAAGGGAAAAAATTCAACTCCGATAGGGCAGTCCAAACCGCCTTCAAAGATTTTATTGATTCTCGTCCGAATTTTTTTTTAGTAAAAGTATCAATGAACTACCTATATGAGTTGGTAAAAGTGCATAAATAACAATGGTTCATACTTTGATTAAATAAATATGCTAAATTAAAAAATATTCGACATTTTGTTCCTCCCATACAAACGCCAATTCTATAAGTAAGGACCTAATATAAAAAAGTTTATTTGTAAAGCAAATTAAAAAACCCCCGACGACACCATGAAGTGATAAGTTGCGGAACTACATTATATTCTTACCGATGTAAAGTGAAATTGATATCCGTAGCGCCATCTAATATTTTCCTGGTAAATTACAAAACCCCACTGATAGCGTTAGCATCCGATAACTTTAAAATGACTAATCCAATTTTCTTTAAATAAAAAATCGCATTGAAATCGGTCCACCCGTTCGAACACACATATAGACAGAAATACGGACGGACGGACGGACCTACAGACGGACGGACGGACGGACAGATAGACAGACAGACAGACGGACGTTTTCAGCGTTAAACTTATGACACCTCTTTTTTAATCGGGGGTTAAAAATATGTTCAAATTTTGCGCCACTTTTTTGTTACAGAATTTTTTGGAAACCTGGATAGCCATCTAGATATAAGCCATGGTTTAGATTTAAGATGGTGATAAAGAGCTGATATTCTTACTTTTGGATCGATTTTTACCAAAGATAAATAATAATTTAATTTAAAAAAAAAGAACGTGAGTGTCTTGAAATATTTGGTTAGAACTAAGTTAGGTACTTTCATCGTTAATTGTTAATTAGTGACGGAAAAAAGCGACGGAAAAATCTTACACATTTTTATTAATAGAAATAAAAAAAATCTTTGGTGTAAGCTGGGGCTTGAACCGGGAACATCAGCTATATAAGCACTGACTCATTGAACAGAGCTAAAGGTGACTTAGGCAATGCTTTGAAATTACCTTTCACTTTAATGCGCTCGATAGCGCCATTTCGGATCGATTTTTAACAAATAATTAATAGGTCTTTACCTATGAAATTGCCATTCTGCAGTACTGGCCATTTCAAATCAAAATAATTTTTGTTTGGCTAAGAATTCTAATTTCAAATTAATTTTATTTTAAAAACATGGAATTCTTTTTCTTAAAGTAGTCATTTGTTTATTGATTAGTGTTACATTTTCATCGCATTTCAATCTTTTTCGTCATCATGGATACGTTAAAAATTCGAGTAATTATGGAATATGAGTACCGTCGTGGCAGCAACGCAGCACAAGCGGCACGCAACATCAACAACGTTTACGGAGCTAACCCAACAATATTGGTCCATTTCCGTCAAACTGGCAAGGTAAAAAAGCTTGACAAATGGGTGCCCAACGAACTCAATGATCGCCAGCGCGAAGTACGTGTCGAGACGTGCCTTGCACTGCTCAACAGACACACAAATGAAGGAATTTTGAACCGCATTGTTACCTGCGATAAAAAATGGATTCTGTTTGATAACCGCAAGCGCTCAGCAAGTTGGTTGGATCCTGGTTCAGCACCTAAACAATGCCCTAAACGAAAACTTACCCCTAGAAAAGTGATGGTCACTGTTTGGTGGTCTAGCGCCGGTGTAATTCATCTCATCACAGCTTCTTACCAAACGGGGTGAGCATTACTACAGATGTGTACTGTGAAGAACTAAACACAATGATGGAGAAGCTGGTACATCTCCAACCAGCATTGGTTAATCGCTCCTCTCCGCTGCTCCTGCACGACAACCCGCGACCTCATACTGCACAGCAGACGGTCTCCAAGTTGCAAGAACTGGGGTTGGAAGCTCTTCGTCATCCGCCCCACTCACCAGATCTTGCGCCTACATACAACTACTTTTTCCAGAATTTGGATAACTTCTTGGCCGGAAAAAAATTCAATACCCGAGAAGCAAAATGCCTTTGAAGAATTTGTTGCCTCCCGTCCAGCTGATTTCTTTAAGAAGGGCATCAATAAACTGCCACTGCGTTGGCAAAATACGTTGATTGCATGGGTGAATACTTCGATTAATACAAATAAAAAATTCATGAAAAAAAATCGTTTAAATTTTTTCATACAAAACGGAAATTTCATAGGTAAAAACCTAATATAACTAAGAACTATCCCAAGGAAACCTACTTAAAAAAAACCGCGTCAAAATTGGTCCATCTGTTCGAGCGCACACACAGACAGACAGACGATAACTTATAATACTCCTCTTTTTGCGTCGGGGGTAAAAAATGGCAAGAAGAATACAACAACTAAAATGAGCCATTTTAAAATATGACGTCAAAGTCTACAATAACCATAGACATCGCGTTTGACAAAGAAACTTCTTGTAACAACCCAAATTACAACCAAACTAGAACCCTCTAGATCAGAAGCTACTGTCAACGCTGATATTGTCAACGCATGTTTTTTTTTGGGTATGTTCGATATTTATGAAACTCTATATCTGGCAAAGAATAATAACCCATTGTATGTCATCGGTAACTTACTGAATGCACCCAAACGTAGATTGTGCCATTTCCTTTTTGTTTGAGAGAAGGTCGCGTGCAATATTTGCATATTTTCAATAATATATTTCTCATTCAATAAAATATAACTAACTGGGCGTGATAACGTAATAATACCAGGCCACTCAGAAAGTATTACGAAAAAAGTTTTTATACTATTTAAGATAAAGGTATGAAGTATGTGAAACTGGCCAGTTACAATCTACTTTGAAAATATAATTGTTTATAAGTAAAAATAGGTACGTTCTAATTTAAAAATTTCGCTCCAAATTTTTTGCGGACTAATTCAAATTATTGTGTCTCTTTGAAAAATGGATTTGAGCCGAGAACATTTTCGCGCTATGATTTTTTATGATTTCAAGTGTCGCCTGAAACCAGATGAATCGTACCATAGGCTTCAAATGGCATTTATACGTGATGGCCCTTCCAAGGCAACCGTGTATCGTTGGTATAACGAATTCAAGCGCGGTCGACTAACTTTGGGAGATGTGGAAAGAAGCGTAACAACCGTCATAGGGCATGACGGCTGTTACGGAAGAAAACGCGCTAGCAATGAAAAATGTAATTCACGACAATAGGCGAGTTACGTATCAGGAGATTCAGCACATCCTGCAGATTAGATCAGGAAGCATTCACGAGATTCTACACGTAAATCTTTGCGTGAGGAGGATAGTTTCACGATGGGTGCCGCACAACCTTACAGCTGTTCAGAAGCAAGCCCGAGTGGAATGGTGCCGCGACATGATAAACAAATTTAAAGCAGGCTCGTCTCGGCGTGTTTACGACATTATCACAGGTGATGAGTCCTGGGTTTATCAATACGATCCAGAAACGAAGCGCCTGTCTACGGTTTGAGTGTTTCAAAACGAATCAACGCCTATCAAATTGAACCGATCTAGAAGCGGGGGGAAGATTTTGATAGCGAGCTTTTTCAATTTGACTAGCTACTTGATGTGAATTCCTCTACGGAATCAAAGAAGCATCAATGCCGAATAGTATACTACCAAATTTGACGACCTCCGTGGCGTAGTGGTCACCATGCTAGTCCGTCACCCAGAGGTTCTGGGTTCAATCCCCGGTCGGGGCAAGTTGGAAAATGTTCTTTTTCAAATTGTCCTGGGTCTTGGGTGTTTATCTATATATGTATTTGTTATAAAATATAGTATCGTTGAGTTAGTATTCCATAACACAAGTTTCGAACTTACTTTGGGGCTAGCTCAATCAGTGTAATCTGAGCCTATATATTTATTTATTTAAATGATTGCCAAAAGTTTTCTCTGTTGTGAACAACAAGCGACTAAACACAGGGCTCCGCGGGCTACTGATTCACTACGACAACGCGACCACCCATACCGCGCTCAAAACGAGGGATTTTCTGGACAGCACGCCGGTCAAACGTTTCAAAAATTGGTTCAGACGCATGGAATTTTGTATAGAAGCTGGTGGAGAGTACTTAGTAAAATGACCATTAGTACCCTATTTTTTATTTTCGCAAAACTTTCTGAGTGTCCCACGTAGAAAATATAAAATAAAAATGAGCCGTATTGATAATTCCATGCATACTCCTTATTGCAAGAAAATTTTAATCATATTTTAAATGAATCTACAGGTACGTTTCAAGCGATTGGAATGGCTGAACTTTTAATGGAACAGATTGCGTACGAGATGTCATTAGATCCAGTAGAAGTTCGACTTGCTAACTTGGATACTTTACAGCACAGCTCTGTTAAAAAAATGTTTGAAACATTAAAATCTGACTCAGATTATGACCAACGGAAAGCAAATGTTGAAAAGTTCAATAAAGAAAATAGATGGAAGAAGAGAGGGCTGAGAACTTCTTTTTTAAAATGGACAGCAGTATCGGGATTGCACCT
Organism: Acrobasis suavella; assembly: GCA_943193695.1. NCBI lineage: Eukaryota > Metazoa > Arthropoda > Insecta > Lepidoptera > Pyralidae > Acrobasis > Acrobasis suavella. The sequence continues at coordinate 7,469,578 of OW971943.1, forward strand.
AGAAGTAAGCATTGGTGTTTGCCACGATGATGGTACTGTCGTTATCACTCACGGTGGTATTGAAATGGGCCAAGGTGTAAACACGCTAGCAGCCCAAGTTTGTGCGTACCTTTTGAAAATTCCTATGAGTAAAATACAAGTTAAAGGAAATAATACAATTAACAGCATAAACAATGATCCATCAGGGGGTAGTTTCACTTCAACAAATATCCTCAATGGTATTCAAAAGTGTTGTCAAGAAATTGTTACCAAAATATTACCGGTAATGACGCTAATGGTCGATCCTACTTGGGAAAAAGTCGTAAAGAAAGCCTACGAATTAGAAATTAATCTACATGCGCATAGTTATGTGAAAAGATCTGAAAGTCCTCCATATTTTATCTATGGAGTGGCATTCGCTGAAGTGGAAGTTGATGTATTGACCGGGGAATCAGAAATCCTGAGAGTTGATGTACTCCAAGACGTAGGACGCAGCGTTAATCCAGATGTTGATATTGGACAGGTAAGTTAATAAATGAAATATTAATGAAAGAAAAACTAGTTAAAGTAGATTAAACTGTGGAAAAACATTTGGTACTAGATGATTAGATAGACTAACTAGGCATTCCTGTTAGGCCTTTGTATGGTTATTTAATTAGCTTTTTTCGCTGTAGTTGTTAAATTTGTATGTTTTAGGTAGAAGGCGCCTTTATTATGGGGCAGGGATTTTGGACGAATGAAAATATAATTCACGATGAAAATACTGGGGAAGTATTGAGTGACAGAACCTGGAACTATTATGTGCCGCAAGCGAGAGACATACCACAAGATTTCAGAATCTATTTAAAAAAGAAATCATATGGCAAAGAGATTTTGTTTGGATCTAAAGGTATAGTTTAAGAATTAGTTAACAGAGCAAAGCTTTATTGTTTCAAGATGGGCCCAAAAAGGCTACAATATATTCTTTTTAAATATCATACAGCTTATTATTTTTGTTAACCCGTTAAACTCAAGCGGGTTGGGGGTGACTTGCGACGTCAGCAGCTTACAGAGTCACTAGAATACAGTACAAATAATACGTTAAAACAGGCTAAGTGTCAATCGGAAATTGGAAACCTACCTGCGGTGCGGCAGGACCTAAGGTTTGTTTGTTTTTCGTGTGTGTAAGTGGCCAACACTGTCAGATTTTTCAGTCTACCTAAAGGCTTCTGACATAGCTGAACGACTGTCATAAAATGATGACAGTCGCGACCAACGGCAGGTGCCTTTCGAAGCTTGGAGGATCTCAAGAATTTTTTATGCCACCCATCCAACTGCGGACCAGACCTGGTATTGCTTACTTGCGAAAGCGTTAGTAATGTGAACTCCCGCCGGCCGAGCTCTTCAGGTATCTCTAATCTAAGGTCCTTATCTTGAAATTAGACCATTTTAACTAGGATGACTATTGTAATCAGAGACGGAGAAATTACTTACCCTCCCAAGTTGAGTTAAATATTGCATAGGTATTCATTGTCAGGGTAAAATTTAAATTGTGTAAATGATCTTAGATATGTGTACATTCCGTGTCGTATTGGTTACCACGATAGACCGCCGCTCCGAGGGTCTTGGGTTCGATCCCCAACGAGAACTTGTTGAAAAATATACTCTTTGAGATTGTCCTGGGTATTTAATAATTATTGTTTATTACATATTGATAACATTTTGTTACAGGTCAACATTATAAAATTTAGAATCATACATCACATAAGTACATATAGGATAAGGAATAAACACACATGTCATATTCAATATTTTACAATTAATGTCATCGAATTAAATACATCTCACTGACAAAATTCGTCAAATTATTAAGGGGGCTAGTTCTATCAGCTATTTTTTAACTTAATTTTTAAAGATTTTAATATTATCAGCTGCTCTGATCTCCTGCGGCAACCGATTATACACTGTCGGACCCATGACGTGCGTTAATTTAGCAGATTTTTTAAGTGTACATGGAAATAATGCAAGTTTGTCAATCTAAACATGTATTTACAATAAAATATGGTATCGTTGAGTTGGTATCCCAAAAGAAAAGTTATAACTTAAGTACTTTGAGGCCAGCTCAATCAGTGTAATTGGTCCATATATGTTTATATTTTATAGATTGATCGTTATTATTTTTAGCGGTTGGTGAGCCTCCTACCTGTCTATCAGTAGTCGTACACTTGGCTATTAGAGAAGCTATCGCCGCAGCTCGTTTGGATTCTGGCATACCTACTACTGAATGGTTTCCGGCTGGTGAGTGTAGTTTAAATTTATACTTTAAAATATTATCTGTTTATAACCCATTCACCTGATGAACGCGTGGTCGAACGTTTAACAATGTTACAGGAACCAAAAACTTTATCTGTAATAAAAGTAAGTACGTGTTTATCCTTTCTTTGAGTATCATTTTAAACAGAATGCTATTGTATTTTTATCTTTATCATTCATTTAATGTTTAATATATTTTGCTATTATTTTTGATTTTACTAAAATAATTTACACAAGTACAGGAATAAACTGGCTTTTTTGTTTTTATATTTCATTTTATTTATATGTTTATCCAGACAATAGTTATCTACGTATCAAATTTCGTTCCAATACGTTCAGCCGTTTAAGCGTGGAAGCGAACAAACAATCATACATCAATACAAACGATCGCATTTATAGTATATGTATATTATATAGGTAATAGGATAATCTGTTCTACGCTATAGGAGTCTAAGTCATCCTCATCACTCCCTAATATCGAGTTTTGTCAAAATCGGTACAGCCGCTTCCGAGATTTTCATTATATACAAGAATTGCTCGTTTAAAGAATAAGATATAAAAGGTGTCTGCTATGAAAACCTATTTTTTTTTTAATAACATTAAGGGGCAAATCTGGCGCAATTTTTCGAGTTGTGAGTTGCAGAAAATAAGTCGCAGAATTTTTGCTACATTTGGTTTAAGTTGTGAAAGTTTATTTATACTTATATAACAAAATGGATTAGATTATGTATGCAGACAAGAAATAAAACGGATTCGGCCTAGGCCCTCATTCCGCGACGGGCTCGGCCGCGACGCTCTCGAATTTTAAAATTTGTTTGTCCGCGTCGCCCTTCGCCGTGACGCTCTCGGCTGTAAAACAAGTTTTTTAGTGAAATCTTGAGTTAAATCATAAAAGATTATGATTTAATATTTTAAATTTAACGTAAACGTGCGAACGTGTTTTCAAAGAACGTCTAACAAAACATACTGAAATTATTTTAAGGGTAAATTTAGTCCATAATACAGAATAACTTTTCTCAAGGAATATATAGAAAAATATGAAAAAAAAAAAAAACTTTCCACAAGTCGGATCAGCTGATCCTGGGCTGAATCTACCCTAAAAATTGTTTCAGTACATTTTGTTAGACCCCGTACATATTTTCATTCCTTCACGAAAGTACTAACTATTACTGCTCTCTGCTAATTTAAAAATATTAGAATTTTTAAAAAATAAATTTTCATTTTGTTTCAGATGGACCATTAACCACAGAAAAAATATGCCTGTTGTCAAAAACTAAAACTGAAGAATTAAAATTTTACTAACCCCGTGGTTAAGTTTAAAATGATTTGTTTTAGTTGTTGTTTGTTAAACATGTTCATTATTTAATTTTAATTTAAACTGTTTACTCTTACGTAAAATTTTAATCAACCACAATGGATAAAAGTGAAGTTCAATCGGCAAAAATAATAATTACTAAATAAATGCATATGGGATTTAAATCGAAAAATACCTTTTGTTATTTATAACCTACCGAGGATAGGACTCCGCGTTAGACCTTTATTAATTTTGTAAAAATTAAAACTCAAAGCCCGCCCTGATTTCAAATTCTGTATATAAAAGGTAAATGATCTTTGTTCTGCAGTGACCTTGTAGACTCCTTGACATGCAACAACACAAATCAGCTAATATGTTGTGATATTAAAATACATTTCTCTTTTGTTTTACAAGGTGTTTAAACAATCTGTTCATATATTGTTCATGACGTCTTTTGAGAATAATAGTGTAGATAAGACTGTTTACACATTCCGCCGCTGCAGCAGTGCCGCGCGTGGATTATTTTGTAAGAAAATGTCACACCCGTGGGGGTGAAAGTCCCATACACTGCGAACTTTTACCACATTAAGATATTAGTTTGTTAGAATTTATAGAGATGTCGCACTACATGCTTTCTCATTTTACGGTGTTAAAGTATAGCACCTATAACCAATAATTTCGCACGCTAAGTACAAAGCATTAATGGCGTACCGGTTTACACATTTCAAACTTAAGATGAAAACCCCCTCAAACGATTCTCCAGTTGAACATGTTTTTTAATTCACTATACTTATATGTAGGAAGACAGATTATGATATTAGTGTGTTCAAGGTTTTCTAACGTTTCACGTTTGTAATAAACTATTTTAATAGTATTAAAATAGTTTTTCGTTATTTTAAAATCTTCGTTTCCTATCATTATAACACAATAATCATTCTTTGTAAAGTTAATCAGTTTAGATTCTACGCCTAACATTAACACATTAATTATTATTTTTTCGGCGGTAGATGTAAAAAGGTAAACTCTTAACTACATATTTATTTAATATTAAATAAAATACTCACAGTGCATCCATTTGCTAGTAAATCAACTCATCACAACTCACTTAGCGTGATCTAATGTTATCCTGGCCTTATAAATGCTTAAAGTCACAAAATTTTTACTTTGCACTGTCTTTGCAAATTAGTTTTAGTTTGGCTAGCAAACTAAAACTAATGTCATATTGTCAATGTCACTTTTTTCTTTTTTCTTTTCTTTCTCTGTGTCCGTACTCTGACACCCAACTTGGTTATTTAGTAACGTTTTCTTTCCGTATAATAATGTAAAATCAATCTGGCAACTGGCAGGACTTGCATACAACAGATTTAAGACTTAGAAATAGTAATTTATTTTTTTATTAGTTTAAGTATTTAATAAGTATAAATATATATATATTTTTTATCTCAAAATTTCCTCCGATGAATCCAACAATGAGTCATTTCTATCTGCACTTGATGTTAGCTGTTCCTCGGGTAGTATTGATTCCTTTCATGACCCCAAAACTCTGCACACCGCACTGAACGATGCAGTTGTTTAAACTTGTTATTCTTTCAATGTCTATCATCTCAATGCTCAAAGTGTTACCGGTCACTACACTGATCTTCTCGACACTTTCTCATCCTCTGTCTTTCATGCTGTGCTTATCTCTGAGTCTTGGCTTCCACCTTCTATCTCGTCTCCTTTTGTTTCTCTACCATACTATGTACTAATCCGTAATGATCGTGTGGGTGCTAAAGGTGGGGGCGTTGCTGTTTACTTACGAAGTAATATTCCTTATAAAATTTTGGCGGCTCCGCCACCCCCCTACAAAGGTGACACTGAGTATATATTTTTGGAAATATTAATGAGTAGGGTTAAGGTTTTTCTCGGGATTGTTTATAGTCCACCTAATGCAAATTATTTCACTAATTTTGAGACTATCCTAGATACTTATTTTTCGGACTATACACATCATGTCATAATGGGAGATTTTAACACTGATCTTGTAGGTCTTCGTCCCTAAATTCTGGCTCGTGCTCAGAAACTCCGTAATATTCTTGATTCCGTAAATCTTTCTGTTTTACCCCTCAATCCTATTCACGTTAATTCTCAGACCGATGATACTTTTCTAGACCTTATTATTACTTCTTCTCTGGAGCGTGTAATTAGATACGGTCAAATGCCTGCATCAGCCTTCTCTAAACATGACCTTATTTATTTTCAATATAAAATCAAGCCACCTAAACCGTCTGTCATCTGGATGCGTAACCTTGCTCGCGTTGACTTAAACCAATTAAATCGTGACGCCGTACAAATTGATTTTTCTCATGTTTTTAGTGCGTCTTCAGTTGATAAAAAAGTTTCTCTTTTTAATGCTTCTGTTATAAAACTGTATGATGCACATGCGCCTTTACATGCAGTCAAAGTTAGGCGCCCACCTGCACCCTGGATTACGAGGGTAGTCAGAATGGCTATGACACGCCGAGATCGTGCATTCCGTTCTTATAAACGGGACAGGACGGATGAACTTTGGTGTGCTTATAAAAAAGCCCGTAACCGCTGTAATACAATGGTAAGAACAGGTAAACGCGATTATTTTGCTACTCAACTTTCTGGTTCATCTTCTGCTGATATATAGAAGTTCCTTCGGTCTCTAAATCTAGGTAAATCTGTTCATAATCCACATTCTTCTCTCCTTTTCACTTAATGACTTTAATGGTCACTTTTCCGCTACTTCACCTTTCAATCCTTCAGTGAAATCTAGTACTATTTTTAAAATAACTTCCATGGCTAAACCTAAACAGGAAAAAAAGAAAAACCTTTTCTTTTTCTCCTGTTTCAGAGGATGAAGTTTTGAAAACAATCCTTTCCATTAAATCAAAAGCTTTGGGGTGTGATAATGTGAGTCGCCAAATGATTATAAATTCACTTGGGATTCTTTTCCCTGTTATCACTCACATTATCAATTTCTCCCTTTCTTCTAATAAATTACCTGCTATCTGGCGCAAAGCTTTTGTCCTTCCTTTACCAAAAATCTCAAATCCTCAGTCACTTAGTAATTTCCGCCCTATTTCCATATTAACATTTCTATCGAAAATCCTTGAAGCGGTGGCGTACAACCAAATTTCAATTTTTGTATTTCATATTAATTTACTTTGTCCCTTTAAATCTGGTTTTCGCCCCGGTCACAGCACTACAACTCCTCAATGTCACTGAGGACGTGCGCCTCGGCATGGAAAATCAATTGGTCACCATCTCAGTTCTTATTGATTTTTCCAATGCGTTTAATATGGTAGACCATGACATTCTCCTTGCCATACTTGAGCATCTCAATTTGTCATCCCCTGCATTGGAATGGTTCTCCTCTTATCTCTATGGTCGACAACAAGCGGTTCGAGTGGATCGTGAGTTGTCGCAATGGAATGATCTTGTTTCTGGTGTTCCTCAGGGTGGAATACTCTCTCTTTTATTGTTTTCCTTGTTCAATAACCTCCTCTCGTCATCCTTTGGCTGTACTTACAATTTCTACGCGGATGATCTCCAAATCTATGTGCAAACCCCTGCTGAGGACATTGACAATGGAGTTGCTCAACTGAATGCCACATTAGCAGATCTTCTTTCCTGGTCGCAAGATTACAGAATACAGGTGAACGCATCCAAATGTCAAGCAATGATTAGGCAGTCCTCAGCAGCTGGCAAAAATTAATTTCATAACTGTTTTGCCAGTAGTATACAATGGTGTCATTATTGAATTTAAATCGGTTGTCAAAAATCTTGGTCTATTCGTAGATTCCTCTTTGAAATGGACCGCTCAAATCGCTGAAATTAGTAGAACCGTTATTTACTCCCTTCAGTATCTTAACCGCTTCAGAAATTTTCTACCTATTAAAACTAAGATTACATTGATCCAATCATTGATTTTCCCCATTATTGACTATGCTGATGTCTGTTATCCAGATCTAAATGAAGATCTTCTTAGTAAACTGGATCGCCTTATAAACAACTGCATCCGTTTTATTTTCTGCTTGCATAAGTATGATCATATTTCTGCTTTCCGATCCAAACTTAATTGGCTCCCCATTCGTCTACGCAGGCATCAAAGATTTATCTGTTCTCTTTTCTCCATTCTTAAAAATCCCTTTTCTCCCGAATACTTGAAATGTATGATGCATGCGCATGACCGGCAACTTCGCTCTAGTGGCACGCTTACAAGCTTTGCGGGAAAAATCTTCATTATGAAGTGAAATAGATTAACTGTAAATGAAGATGTAATGAATAATGGCCAATGTATTTTGTCGGAAATGTATAGAGGTATTTTCATCTGGGCACGTTTTATGAAATCCATGACAACCTATTTTTTATAACTATCCACAAGTTCCAAAACCGCGTATTTGAATAAAACTTTTTTTATCATTTGTTGTTTGTTTTTCTATTTATAGACGGAGACGGTATGCGATGCTAATCGTTATGACGAACTTATTGAAGTTATAATCACGATTGCCATAGCAAACCGATTCCGTCGATTACCTTTAAAAATTTAGAAAGTTTTATTTCTAATATTCCCGCTCGCGTTGTCTTATCGGTGCTAATCCACTGTAATGCTAGTGTATCAGTGTGTATATCTATGGTTACATTTTTGAAGTGAAAACTTATTTAGCGGCGTTGTACACTTTTTTTTGTAATTGGTAAAAAATAAAATCTCGCGTCAAGGCGTCAGGGCGTTAGGACACGTGATCTGATCGAAAATTCGTAAGACAGCTGGCGCGGCGCGGCGTAGGAGAGGAAATATCCCCCTCTCTTTCTACGGCGCGGCGAAAATGTATGCCGGCGCTTGCTGTTTCGTTTAGGCGGCGCAGGGCGCTTGCGCAAATGTTCGTGTGTGTTAATGTTACAGCGTGCCACGCGCATCCATGGAAATGCACAACGTTAATATTCAAGTTTTCATTTCTGCCGGCACTCCCGGAGTGCAACCTGTCGTTTTTTTTTCTATGGAGACGTCATTTTTCTCTCGTCAGAGAGTATTATATTTTTTGGTAAGGCCCATAGGAGGACAAAAGCAGTTTTTTGTCAATCTCGAAACTGAGACCCTCTGTCTCGTTTAGTCTTTGAATATCTTATAAATCTTATAGTGTGTACTATGCATAAGGATATGGATTAATACCTTCTGTAAACTTATTGTTTTCTAATCGTTATAAATGATCGACATTCGTTCGGAGCCTTAGTTCAGTAAAATGAAGAGAAGTGAAGACATGGATGCAGATAAGATTAATTTTAAAGTCAACGGTGAACAACGCTCCGGTATGTATTCCTTATTTAAGAGTTATTTACAATAAAGAACGTGAGTTTCGTTGAGACATTCGGTTAGAACGACGTTAGTTTCGTGGTAAATTATTCTTTCGTGACGGAAAAAAGTGACGGATAAATCCTACACTTTTTTATGAATAACAGCAAAATAATGAGAACTGCATGCGCGTCTATTATGGCCACAGAAGGAGAAACTAACATGACTGCGTATCGTGGTCGGATGCTTTCTCTGTTTCAGGAGTCCGTTTTGGTTTTGTCTTACCCTGAATCCTCTTAGCACTTTGCTGAAGGACTCAGGACTAGGCTACCGGTTCCAAAGAGAGGGTAAAGTATATCTCACCTACTGTACATTGATGACCTTAATCTATTTACACAAAAACGAGCTGACTAGATGAAACTACTAAAAACTACTAGTGCCATGATATGATAATATACATCCCGCGGAAGAGTGGAGATCGAGGCTTTTTAAATGCTGTAACGTAATACATGTTATTTGTATTAAAATAATAAATATATAATAAACTCTTAAAAATAAAACCTAATTAGAACACAAATCGTAACTAACTTAAACCTAAACACTATTTACAATAATAAAAATTAAATTAAACTAAACGTAAATCAAATATAAACAAAAACATCGCATTATATTTACGCAGCTGATTGTACCGCAACCGGATTCTTTTGTTCGCTCGCCTGCTACGTCACGTCACGTATCTACTACGGGTAATTTAAAAGTTACATAATAACTATCATATCCGCAGTGACATTAATTTAATTACAGCTATATATATATATATTTATAAGAAAATGCTGATTATTATATCAGCCTGCATTCATAAATAGTGATTTTGCATTTATATTTTGTTGCAATTAAATGCCATCCATTTTAATGCTTTGTTCATCGCCTTTCGTTGCCATCTTGTCTAACAGCGCCACGGCTGTCATGTTAATTATCTCATTGTAAACTTATTGCATAAAATATTTCTTCTTCATAGTAAATAAGCTTGACTCATTTTCATTCATATTTTTATTATTTTTATGCTAGCTACTTAAACCTGCTCTGATTGCCACACTGCACTGCACTATTTGTTTTAACTTTCCCTGCGCTTAACGCAAGACATCCCAGTGTGGTCAAATAAAGCTTATCAGGATCGTGCTTGACCCGTGCCGTTGTTATTTTCAAGGGTTCGAGATTTGGGGTTGCAAAACGCACCGCATGGCCTACCTGCCCGGCACTACACCGTCCGCCAGACAGTACTGAATTTGCCATTGACTACCGCGCCCCCGGGAAGTAGCCTACCGACGACCAAGGCAAAAAAATCTGTGACGTGTTACTTAACCCACGACCTTGAATTCATCCTTTCTTTTAAAATAAAAATTTGTTAGCTGAACCGTGTGGCATTTTTTCATTTTTAAAATCCAGGTACGCTACAATGTTAAGAATTTCCACAACCCCGAGGTGAGCAGCCTTAGGGAATATTCCCTTAACAATGAGTTTGGGTTGCAACCTGATGTTGTGGCAATAGACAATGTCTCACGCCACTCTCTTTCGCAAATGAGAACTAGCGTAAATCAACGGTGCTAAGTACTGAGGATCACATGAACGTATGGAATAGCAAAAAGCTTCACGTGCGGTTCTATCGCGCCCTAACAGCGCCCCATGTGGTTCAGCTCGCATCGGCAAACTGGCTGCGTTTCTTTGACCTGTGCAATTGCAGACGAAGGCATGATGACAAGTGACTATCGGAAATATATCCTGAGAGACGGTACGGTTGACGTCTGGCTATCATGTCGACGTCCCGGAGAGTCTATCAGGCATATAATATGTGAGCACTGACAAAAACTCGTACCCAGAATTATCCGCTACGGACTGGTGGCCCCACTGCTTATCCCCACCAGTGGGGTCATGAGGACTTTTAAGTACTGATGTCTCCATCGTAGTGGGTCAGTGGGGTCACGAAGACTTTTAAGTACTCATGTCTCCATATTATTCACCAGCAGCTTATTCTTCGATACTTGGACTTGTAGAATCTGAGGAACCGTTCTAAAGTTGGTAAAACAACAAAACAACTTGGATATTGAATTTTCTTTATTATAACTAATTAGCACACACAGCGTTACAAAAGAGAAGAGACAGTGTTGCCACTGCAACATATCAAAATTTTTTTAATAACTTTTTTTTTATAAAATAAACCCCCGGGGAAGGGAAAAACTTACAAACCTTATTAATTATCATATATGGGTAATACAGCAATTTTATTAATGGCTCTCGTTTGTACTAACCCGTTTTTAGTTTTGATTTCAACTGCTCTGACTAAACCGTCAATACTTTTAAATACTTTTACAACTCTGGCTACGGGCCAATTCAAAGGTGATACATTTTCTCCAATTAGTAACACTAATACTCCTTCCTTTACATTAGGTTTAACATTATGCCACTTAGGGTGACTTAATAATTGAGACAAATAACTTTTATGCCAGGCACACCAAAAGTCCTGACGGATCTTTGTACATTTTTTCCAAAAGCTTAGGCAATTTATATTTTCTGTAGCTATATGTGGTTCAGGAAGAGCTGTCATTGGTTGATTGATCAAAAAATGAGCTGGTGTCAAAAAGGTAAAGTCAAAAACATAACTGGTAAATTGAGTTATCGGCCTTGAATTAAATATGCCTTCGACCTGTACGATGACAGTATAAAATTGCTCAAAAGTCAGATTTAAGTTGCCAATTATTCTTTTAAACTTTACAGCGGACTCTCACAGACTCCCCCATGTAGGGCTGTAACTGGGAATATATTTGAAATTTATTTCACGAATACTACAAAAATCAGTGACAGCACTTCTATGATTCTGAGAATTACATAATGTGAATAAATGTTTTAATTAGTTATTTGCACCTTTAAAACTGCTGGCATTATCACAATAGACGGTATGAGGAATGCCTCTACGAGAAATGAACCTCTTAAAAGCTGCTAAAAGGCAGGATACTAAATGAATACATTTTGTTGTGAAACAAACAAAGACACAAACATATCCCTTGGATATCACAGAACATCTCAAGCTTGATTGCTTCATATTAAAATGACCACAATAATCAAGGCCTTCCTTGCTGAACGCTCTTGTCCTGTACCACTCTATCCTGGGGCAATGAGGCCATTAATTGTTGTGCCCTTTAAGCTCTAAATTTGTAAAAAAGTACACATTTGTTGATAATATTTTTAACTTATGTTATAGTACTAACTATATAATATTCTGTGCAAAGGCTAGACAATGGTAATTTTAAACCAGAATGTAATAAAGCATGATGCTCATGCAAGATAATTAATTTAGAAGAATTACAATTCCTTGGCAATATCACAGGGTGCGGAAGTTTGCTTCGCTGCTTCTGTGAAGCTGCTGCTGGCGCCTTCAGAAGAAGTTTCCTCAATTTGGACACCACACGAAAATATTTTTCTTCCAAATCATCATCGTCTGAAGGTTCTTTGTCTGTCAGCATAAAGAGCTCCAAGGATAGCGACTTGTAGTTCTGCAGCCCATTTTGAAGTTCCTCTATGCGTGCCTTAATGTCCTCGGTATCAATTAATAGCTTCTCCTCCTGCTCCAACGCGTATTTTTCTTGTCGAGTGAATTGCCCTTTAATTTGGCCGATTGCCTGTAGTAGGCGGTTGCCCTCGTTGACATCGTCACTTCCTCCAGCCATTTCTTGTTTATTTCCAAAACTACGGCGTTCTTGAAACGTAAACCCAAAGTAAATAAACATTATTGACAGATGATTGACACTGACAGCTGCCAAGTGAACGAATTTCCTGCGTACCGTAGAAAATCGAGATGGATGAGCACGAAAGTGAGGCAAGGAGCGCTGACAGCTATTTGGCGGATTGAAGGCCTGCGCCCGGCAAATTTAAAACAGCTGCAATATGGCAGCCCCCGTGCTGCAAACACTCACGCAGAACTATCGGAGCACGATAAATAATTTCGGCACCAGTTTTGTTGGTAAAACAACAAAACAACTTGGAAATTGAATTTTCTTTATTATAACTAATTAGCACATACAGCGTTACAAAAGAGAAGAGACAGTGTTGCCCCTGCAACATATTAAAATTTATTTAATAACTTTTTATTTTTTTTTAAACAACTAACTTCTCGAATATGGTCGTGCCACGCTCTATAGGGATTGATCTGTCATCACGGATAGAACTAATGTCACCAATAAGCCTGATATTGTGCTGACACTTCTATTCATGTGCCAGGCAGTGCTAGTTGACATCACCGTCCCGCATGACAAGAACTTCGTGAAGACCGAGAAGGACAAGCTTAGCAAAGACAAGCTTAGCAAGTACCAAGTATCAATGATCACTGTCCCGATAGTCTTGTCCAACATCTTAGGATTCTCTCGCTAGATAGCTGGGTCAAGTGTCAAATACCGAAGGCAGTACTCCTGCATACGGCACGTATTGTCAGGTTTCTTTCTCGGCGGCCCTAACCACCGGTAGCTTGGGCCTTGCCACGCTGCCAGCGGGCAACTAGGATACGTTTTTAATAATATGTGTATATTTTGTAGTATATTTTATATTTTAATTTTTATAGATATATTATAAATAATCTAAGTTAAGATATTTAAAATAAATAAATAGAATAATAATAGCTAAGGAGCCGACGAGGCTAAATTTGGATTTACTCTAGCACTGTGGGGACCTATTAGATTTTGAAGATTAGATAGTAATATAAGAAATAAGAACAACATTGACAATTTCTCTTTAACCTCTGGCACATTTCCATTTCTTTGGGCGAAACGTCATCCCTTTGCCGAAAGTGTCTAATCTTACCGTATCTTTCTAAAATATTAGAAGCTGCGGCCCATTTTTAGGTCTCTTCTTTTGATATTTTCCTAGCAATTCTTCAATACATGAAGTTCTCATCCTCAGCAATGGAATGGCTTTCCTCATATCTCCATGATAGGCAGCAAGCGGTTCGAAAGGATCGGGAGGTGTCTCAGTGGATAAAACTGTCGTCAGGCGTCCCTCAAGGCGGCATTCTGTCTCCACTATTATTTGCATTGTCTATAAATCTTTTATCACTTTCAATTAGCTGGTCTTATAATTTCTACGTGAATAATTTACAAATTAATGTTCAGACCACTGCTGAAAACGTTGACTTCTGAGTGGATCAGTTTTGTTCAACTGATCCACTCAGAAGTCAACGTTTAGTTTAGTTTAGTCCGGGCCAGTGCCGGTGTTGGGAAATTGTTGCAGTCGTTACGTTTCCTCAGTTCTCGGCCAAAATGAGAAATGCGGGTGTGTACCTAGTCGATTCTTGTCGTGACGTATTCAGCGCGAAGTTCGATTCTGGTAGATATTCGTCCCACTTTTTGTGGTTGTTTTCGATGTATGAGGCGATTATTGTTTCTAGAGTTCTATTTATTCTTTCAGTGGGGTTGCTTTGTGGTGAGTATGGTGCTGTCAACTTATTTTTTATTGCATAATTTTGTAATGTGTTGGTGAACTCCTTACTGGTGAATTGTTTACCGATATCGTTTAACAATGTTTGTGGGCACCCATAACGTATGATTATGCATTCTCTGAGAGTTTTGATTATTGTTTTTGATGTTGCATTTCGTATTTCTTTATTTCTGTCCACTTGGTGAATTTGTCGTGGTAGACTATTATCCAGTTAAAACCTTGTGTCGACCTTGGTAAGGGGCCGATCAAATCTACCGATACTATTTCCCATGATTCTTTTGGGTTGTTTATGTGCATTATACACGATTTTTTTTCTTATGAAGGTTTCTGTTTCTGGCAAACTTCGCAAAGGTTAACGTATTTGGCTGCATCCCGAAACATTCCTGGCCAGTAATATCGCTGGGCGATTCTATTTAGTGTTTTCAATATTCCAAGATGACCTGCTGTTGGTGAATCATGATTTTCTGCCAGTATTGTTTCAATATCGTGTTTAGGTATGCATAGCTTCCATTCTGATTCACTCTTAAGCATCATTCCATACGCTGGGTTGTTTATTTTTTTGTACAGTTTGCCGTCATGTATTTTGAATTCGTTTGTGCTGTTTGGGTTCTGGGTTACCTGTTCTTCTTTTTTCGTGTACCAGTCTTTTTTGTTTTCTTTTATTGTATTCACGGGGTTCCTTGATAGTTCGTCGGCAATCACGTTTTGTTTTCCACTTCGATAAATAATTTCGAAGTCGTACTGTTGTAGTTCCAGTGCCCATCTGGCTAATCTTCCCGAAGGTTCTTTTATTGTGTTTAGCCATTTTAACGCTTGATGGTCTGTGATTACTTTGAAATGGTACCCTTCAAGGAATGCTTTCCTCTTCCTTATAGCCCATACTACTGCCAAACATTTCTTTTCTGATGTTGTGTAATTTTTCTCTGCTGGTTATAAAGACTGACTTGCGTACATAATTACGTTACGTGTGTCGTCTTCGTCTTGTGTTAGTACTGCTCCTAGGCCTATGTAACTAGCGTCTGTTTCTAGTATAAACAGTTTTGTGAAGTCAGCTCTTGTTAATATTGATTCGTTGGTCATTATTTCTTTTATTTTTGTGAATGCCTTTTGTTGATCTTCTCCCCACTGGAACTTCTGATCCTTTTTCAATAATTTTATTAATGGGAACATTGCCTCTGCATATCCTGGTATGAACATTGCCTCTGCATTCCTGTACCATGATGGCATCCCTATGACTCTTCGTACTTCTTTTACATTTGTTGGTGGTATCAGTTGTTCTATTGCTTGTATCTTTTTCTTGTCCATCTTAATCCCTTCTTTGATTACTACGTGTCCCAAATATTGTATTTCTGCTTTGCAGAATTCGCATTTCTTTTCATTGATTTGTAGTCCTGCTCTTCTTATCCGGTTAAAAATTTCTTTTAAATGTTCCAGGTGTTCTTCAAAAGATGTGCTACAGACGATGACGTCATCTAGGTATACATATGCATTTGGTTCTAGGTCTGGACCTATCACCTTGTCAAGTAGGCGTTGGAAAGTGGCTCCGCTGGAATGTAAACCGAAGGGCATGACTCTAAAGTGGAATAATCCTTTCCCTGGTACTGTAAATGCGGTTGCGTGTTTACTTTCTTCATTTAAATCCATATTCCAATATCCGTTTTTTAAATCGAAATATTTTGCTTTTCGTAGTTTTTCCAATGTGTGATCGATTTGTGGTATGAGATCGGCATCTCTCTCTGAGATTTCGTTGATCTTTCTGAAGTCTACACAAAATCTATATTCGCCATTATCTTTTTTAGCTAGGACTATTGGTGAGCTGTATGGACTGTTTGATCTCTCGATTACTCCGTCTTTAAGCATTTTATCTACATGTTCGTTTATGATGTCTTGCATCTTAGTGTTCCGTGGGTAGTATCTCTGCTTGATAGGTTCTTTGTGTTTGAGTTTAATGACATGTTTGGTATCCTTATTCCCTTTGGGGGCGGCCTTGCACTTTTCGAATTCTTCCCTGATCAAATTTTCCTATTTTTCCTGTTGTTTAGCTGATAGGTTGTCGCTATTACCACTTGAAGGTTCTTAATTGCTAAATATGGGTTATTCCCATTCACTCTTGTAGCCGCAACGTCGTAATACGTCCATTCCTAGGATAACATGTGGTGTAGATGGTAATAGGAATACCTCGTTTTGGATCTTGTTGTTGTTTATTTCTATGTCTACTATCCTGCTTTTGTTAATCGGTACTTCGGATCCATCCGCTAATATTACCATTGTTTTCTTTTGGTTTTTGGATTTTTCGCCTTGGCCCTCGTAATTGACCCAGATTGTTCTGTTTATGAGCATGTTGATCCGGTGTCGACAAAAGCTTTATACTTTTTTGAGTTTATAGTTGTGGCGACGAACATCCTGTTGTCTCCTTTTACGTTTTGGTCCAATGTGCATGCTCCTTTTCTCGATGTAATGGATTGTATTCAACAATTTCTACTAAGCACGCCTATTTTTCCACATCTGCTGCAAAAAAGTTGTTTTTGTGTTGTACATTCTCTGGAGGCATGGTTTGGTTTTCCACAGTTCCAGCAATGAGTGTTTTCGTTGTATTGTGGATGTATCTTCCGGCCTGTTTGTGCACTATCTTTTGAGTGGTTTTTCACAAATGTATCTTTTGGGTAGTTATTCTTTCGGTGTTCATGGTTTTGTTCCTGATTGAGTTTATTTTCTTCCCCTTGTTGGTTGTTCCTTTGCTATTTTTTTACTCTGTTTTCTTCGTTGCTTATATTTTCAAAGTCTCCAGCCATCGCTATTATTTCCCTTATATTTTGGCAATCTTGCCTTTTTAAATAATATTTGTATTTGGGGTTCATATTGTTGTATATTATTTCAATTGATTCTATTTCATTAATTCTTCCATATCTCCTAATTAATGTCTGCATTTGTGTCAGGTAGTCTATGAATCGTTCGTCAGACCACTGTTTTCTTGCGGCTATTCGACTGAGTAGGTTAGATTCGTAATTTCTTGGGAAATAAAACAACTTGAAGTCTTCTTCGAAGTCATTCCATGTCTTCCAGTTTTGACTATTGTTTCTGTGCCACAACAGTGCTTCCCCTTTTAATAATTTAGGCACGAATTGTAACAATTCATCTTTGTTTTTTGAAATAGTGTTAATTAATTCGTCTATTCGTTCGAGAAACTACACCGCATCTCCTGTTGTGTCGAAAGTTACATTCCATTTTGTGAATTTTTTTTCCATGTTTCGAAGGTGGTGTTGTCCATCTTAGCTGTTTCTGTTTCTTTGTATTCGTCGTCTTCCAGATGGGAATCTTCCCTCTTATTTTCTTCCTCGTCTGATTTATCTTCGTCTTCGGTTTCCTCTTCCCTGATTATTTGTATTAGTGTTTTTCTCAATTCTTCTGCGGTTTTGTCTGTTGGTATTTTCCCCCTTGATTCTAGTTCTTTTAGTAGCTCTTCTTTTTTTAAATTATACACACAGAATACTGGCATTACCGGTTTTCTATGTGTGTTTTTATACCGTTGTATTTATTTACGCGGGTCGCGGAGACGCGGTTTTTTTTTTGTTTGCACGGTGTTTTATTTTATAATAATAAATATTTTACTGTAATTTGCCGTAAGGGTTTAGATTTTATTTTTAACGCGGTATGGTATAGTGGTACTTAGGGTTTTATTTGCGGAAACCTGGTGGGCCTTTAGAATTTCCCGGCTTGGGGTTGATAAGAAGGCAAAGTTACTAAACAA
This sequence comes from Acrobasis suavella, assembly GCA_943193695.1. Classification (NCBI taxonomy): domain Eukaryota; kingdom Metazoa; phylum Arthropoda; class Insecta; order Lepidoptera; family Pyralidae; genus Acrobasis; species Acrobasis suavella. The sequence goes on from OW971943.1 coordinate 7,487,671, forward strand.
TTGGCCCCTTTTCTGGATCTCCCGTTTGATCCTGTGACCCTATGGGTTTTTTCGTTGGGCGCCAATGTGATGAGGCGTTTTCGGGGAATCGAACTCCTGGACGCTATCATTAACATAAATTGAGTCGACCCCTGTTACCGCCCTGGTATGACAGGGGTCTGGAGGACTAAGGAGGTAGCCTACCGGGAGGGGGGACGTTTAAAACCAACTATACCAACGGTAACTATTATTTATTTACAGGTTCTACATAACTCAGCTTAACCTAGACTTAATTAGCACTGCCTGAAATCTAGATTCACACTTGTGTTATGGTCAAACGCCTATGCAATTCCAGAGAGAAAATACTACACGGAGTGCTTGCGTTTACACAGCTACAAAGGATAGTACAAACCATCTAAACCGGACTAAATCGGGGGGATGCGTCGGCGTACCCGAGGAAGGTACCACGGGGTACCAACCTAACTTCTTCGGATTCAGATCCAACACTATGGATCGCCGGAAGTGGGGGGGGGGGGGTCAATGATATCCCCTCTGAGAAGGGCAGAATAGGATGTACTCGAGAGTACGATGCGACAGGGCGCACGTGGTTGCGTGGGTGTCGGAAAACTACCCCTTTTGGGAGGGGTTGGTAAGGCCCTCCGGGGTGGGGGGTGAGAGGTCGCAGAAGGCACCCTCACCAACGGTACGGCTGGGCGCGCGCAGGCGCGTCAGTGCATATACACCAACCCCTAACGTTGAAGACTAAGAGGGGTTGGGGTGGAGTGCAGGGTAGTAGGCCCTGGACCTGTCTGATCCAAGCGGCCGCGGGGGTTGGAAGGGAAGAGGGGAAGGGAAAACCTGATCGTACTTAGATATCCGATCCAAGCGACCCAGGTGGATACCCGAACGAGTATCCGCCATCAATGGGCGCGCTGCGCTTGTGGGGGTACGGTGGGGGAAACGAGTTCTGATTGGCTCGCTATTGTGAGTAGGCTTGTAAATGGCGCGCATCGATTGTAGCTGTGTGAGTGGTGGAATGTTCGAGAAGATTCCAAAGGCGCATGTGTGCGGCGACATTGTCTCGTTGATCGCCGCATCACAAGGTTAAAGTTCTATATGTAGCGGGTGACTTTGGATAGGGGAGAGGAATAATCGGGGTGACAGGCTTGTGCAGTTCTGTCAGAAGAACGACTACATCGTATCTAACACATTTTATAAATTGCCAGCAAGGAGTCTATATACCTAGATATTACCTCAAGATAAACCTGGTCATATTATGCGAAATCAAATCGATTATATTCTCATCAATAAACGGCAATATATATATATATATAGATAGATAGATAGTCAAAAGGAAATGTAACACAAAGAAATAATTCTAAACTAAATGAGTACAATGGGCGTTCTTATCGCTTACTAAGAAGGAAAAAATATATATATATGGCCAAGGGTGTACCGAGCCTGGGTAATCTTGAATCAAAGTCACGACTCCCGGAACGAAGGCATTTATTAAAATAATTCATAACATACATGGAATAACGAAAAACAAACCATAGCGCGTTGCAGGTTTTTAACAACGCCATCTAGGGGAATTACTTGGCACTAAAATATTATCGAACAAATTAGACAATATATTAGTATTAGGTCTTTACCTATGAAATTGCTGTTCTGCAGTATGGGCCATTTCAAATAAAAATAATTTTTGTTTGGCTAAGAATTCTAATTTCAAATTAATTTTATTTTAAAAACATGGAATTCTTTTTCCAAAAGTAGTCATTTGTTTATTGATTAGTGTTACATTTTCATCGCATTTCAATCTTTTTCGTCATCATGGATACGTTAAAAATTCGAGTAATTATGGAATATGAGTACCGTCGTGGCATCAACGCGGCACAAACGTTACGGAGCTAACACAACAATATTGGTCCATTTGCGTCAACACTACAAACCAACGCACCACCTACAAATCATATCTAAAGCAACTATAAACTTAATAAATTTAACATAAATTTACACATTATATACAATCACAAACCTTTATAAGTACATAAAAACATAAACACACAACATAACAAAAGCGCTAGCTAAGTTTTCTCTTTAAATAGCAATGTAAATATTGAAAACTAATTCTTTCTTTTGTCGAAAATTTTATTTTTTTCTTACAACAGATAAACCAATAAAATAATCAAGAAAACTAAAGTACATAATTTCTTCCTTCCGCTTTTATTAGCGTAATTTGCCCTCATTAGATTAAAAACTTAAGTCATCCGGTGCGTAGGTAACTATATCTTTCTATAGAATTCGCTGGAACGATTTTTATGCGGTTTTCGTCAATATTTAAAATGTTTCTGTCTGAGAACATCCAGTTGATATCCATTCCCATTCGGTAGTATTCCTTGACAGGAAACGTTATAACTCTCGCAAAACAATTTCACTTCTTCTTTAACTCTCGTTATGTATGTATTCATTTTTAAGCGTTCTGTTTCTATTCTTGATATTTTTTGTCTAAGTCCAGGACGGAAACTAGCTTGTTCGGTGGGTTGATGTTTGTCGAGTTTGTAATCAATACGTCTCAGAATTATAATAATAAAATTTTTGTAGATGTGTGAAACTAAGCTGATGGGCTGGTAATTAGATATGTTGTTGTTTCGAATAGATCAACTTGATATTCTTAGAAGCGAAAGCTGCCGATGCGCACCCAGAGATGTCGTTAGTGGTCTCAACTTCAGCCTAATTAATATAGCGCGCAAGGGGCGGCCCCTGCACACGCATGAAGTCAGGCGTTCGCGTTTTGATCGGCTATGGGACGCCCATCCACGACTGATACCACGATGACCGCGCGCACCGCATGCCGCGAGTGCTAGTTTGGAACCGTGGAGGTTATGTTAATAATTGTATTTAGTCCGATAATCGGTAATAAAATATTGTTATTTTTTTGTTCGCCTCTGGCGAAGTGACGGGCGTGTTCTATTACAAAATTATTAATATACCTTGGCGGTCATATTAATAATTTTGTTCATTACGGTGAACGAGAGAAAACTGTTGTTAATTATATGTTAAAATCAGTGTCTGATTGTATCAAACCGCGATGATCGCATGTACTTGTATTGATTCCAAATTTGTAGGTGAGGAAATAAGAGATTTTTTTTTATTTTATTACTTGTAACCTTCAACAAACATGGCGTCTAGTGAATAAAATAACTAATTGAGTGAAAATAGTGTGTCAGAACCTTTAAATAGTAATACAAATTGATGTACTTGTGCAATGAAGTATATATGTTGTTAATAAACTCGGCTCGTACGTCAATACTAGGTCACAAGTTACTGGCGGACCAGTAAATCTACAAGTAGATGTCTCCGGATAATTTGAGGGTATTCTTGGGGTAAGGTGGCCACCTAGGAAGTCTAGGATCCCAAATCTGCTGAAGACTTCATGAAGAATCGGGCATAAGGTGCTCACACTTTTAAAAAACTTTAAGTGTTAAAATTAAGTAATTTAGTGTTAGTTAAGATAAGGTATTTATTGTTGATTTGTCTACAATATTTGCATAGGTGTATGTATATATGCTCGCAGCTTAGGGATGCCGCCGGTCAGCGGAATTAAATTATTGTTCAAGCACTTAAGAAATGGTTCCGTGGTTAGTGTATTGTAATTAGTTGTAATTATTTCAGTGTGCCCAACACGTTTGCTTTGCTTCTCAGATTCTGCTATTAAACCCTACCTATAATAATCAGTTGTTGTGTTTGCCTTTTTGTGTATAAGTATTATATTGGAATGACACATGTTTGTTGGTACTTGTCCGGTATTTAAAGTTTAGTCTGGTGTTAAAGCTTCCGACGTGCCTCCGTCTGCACCTAGGCTTTTTCCATATTTAAGGCTTTCAATAGCATTTTGTATTTATGCTTTTGTGATAGGCGAAATGTTGTTGGAACAGGTGGAGACATGAGCCTCTTAAGACTTTGATGTGTCCTTGTAAAGATTTTTGTAAAATTCAGTGCAAATTTCAATTATTTTGTCTCCATTTCGGTGTTCTTTGTTTTCGAGTCTTTTGAGTCCTAAATTTTAGGTTCGGCTGACAAATTGCACAGCTCGACTCGTTACAACAAGACCCCCAGACTAGAGCACTTAAGTCTACATAAACCTCCCCCCCCCCCCCCGCACGCGCATGCGTGTGCGCCGCCCCTCGCGCGCTATAGTAATTAGGCTGGAGTTGAGACGACGTATTGATTACAAACTCGACAAATATCAACCCACCGAAGAAGCTGGTTTCCGCCCTGAAAATTCTCCACCATCGAACACCTCCAAGCCGTTAACCAGATTATCGAGAAAGTCATTGAATACAAACAACCCCTTTACATAGGCTTTGTAGACTATACAAAAGCATTTGACAGTTTTCATCACGATTCCATATTTAGAGCGCTATACAACCAAGGCGTAGATGACTGTATATAAATATTTTAAAAACCATATATTAGAACTGCACAACCGACATTAAAATGGACGCTAATGGTCCCATTTTTAACGAGGTCATATCTCAGCTTGAACAAATGCTACAAGATCTCAGCACGCCCAGCCTTCAATTTGGACTACAAATAAACGGAGCTAAAACCCAATTAATGAACAACAGCACAAAACGTAGGGTCGAGGTATATGGGCAAGTCATACAGTATGTCGACGAGTACGTCTACCTTGGGCAGATTGTTTCCTTCAACTATCGCCAGGTTAAAGAAATCGGCCGAAGAATAGAAAAAGCTTAGCGAAGCTTTTGGTCGATGAAGGAACTGCTGAAGGGCAATCGACTAACTTGTCTGAAGAAGAGACTGGTTGACGTGTGTACTCGTATCTTGCCCATCCTAACCTAAGGTGCTCAAACGTGGTCAAAAATTCAAAGATTCAAATGTTTATTCAGTAATTAGACCTTTACAGGCACTTTTACATGGTCTCTTTCGGATACGCAAAAGTCCAAATTGAAGGTTTGTCAGCGAGCGATGGGTAGCATTCTAGGTGTCAGACGAATAGATCGCGTAAGAAACACCACACTGCGTTTCATCACCAAGATAACCGATGTAGGAGTAAAAGCAGCCAAATTGAAGTGGGACTGAGCAGGACACGTCTGCCGCATGCACCTCGAAAGATGGGCACACATAACCACAAATTGGATACCAAATAGCCGAAGAAAACCGGGACGACCTAGAAAAAGACGGGCGGATGATTTGACCCAGTTTGAAAAGAAGTGAATGGTGATATTAAGGGACCGAGACGTATGGAAAGAGAGAGGGGAGGCTTTTGCCCAACAATGGGACTTAAATGGCTATTAAAAAAAAATCTTGACCTGTCGTTTTATTGAAATAGTCACTTTACAAATTAATATATTTACATATTAGGTTAATCTATAATTTATAAATTAATTGATTTGTAATTCGCAAAGGTGTTGATTATAAAGTGTGTTAGGATTGTTTCCCGAACACTAAGGAATTTAAACTATAACATAGTTTAAAGAATGTCGGGTTTGCCCGTACATACTGGCGACTATAAGAAACAACAGAAATATAAGTAAGAAGTAATTCAAATAGAAAAATGTATAAGTTGAGTGTAAAAAGTAAAAGAAAGAGGTAAAGATAAATGTAAAAATATTTCAATTTAATAATTAAATGTCCAAGAATCTAGTCCGATTAAAAAGAAATGGGAGACGTAGCTTTATCGAAACTACGTGTATTTTTGGAACACTTGCGCACTGACTCTACACTTTTATCGAGTTGCGGCAAAGATTGACTGTTCACTCCTGCACTAATCTCACACTCACACCTAGCCGCTGCACCGCGGCTCCGTGCCGCCGGCGTCGCGCTGCTAACTGGCGCCAGGGCCAGCTGTACTGCTGGCGGGCTATCCTCTTGTTGGCTAATGCTACGAAGAACTCTTTTTCCTTGAAATTTGCAGATACCCCATACGATCAGGAGTATTGTGCCGATTGATAATACGGTGTACGTAATTGAGTACATATGGATGTCGTGTGGGGAGATGCTACTAATTGCATTGTCTTGCTGCAATTTTATGTTGTCAATTTTCTGTTTAAGTTCGTCTAACATCTGCAAGTGAATATCTGGCGTTGTGAGGTTATATGTAGTATTGCTGATAAAATTGTTCATATCAGAAACTTGTGGGGTGGAAATCAAAAAAATCAATGCTGTTGTTAAAGTTGTAATGAGAATGTATAGTAAAAGTGTCCCCTTTCAATGTGCAACCTTGACCCAGAGCGATAAGTCCTGTGCCGGACAATGCCTTTGACGTTATACTAGCTGGGCAGAAAATGCGCACGGTGCGTTCCTGGCAACACGAGAAGAGTCACGCGCCGCCGCCGCGCTGCAACTTGATCCATTTATCGCGACAAATATCATTTACTGTTTAGAATTCTGTTATCTTGTTGTTGTAAATTAATTGTGCTTCACAGATGGTTCGAGCGTCTTTTATGTTATGTAGCGGTTGATTAAGAGGGCAAAGTAGATGCGTTTCGTCGGAATTGATGCATGATTGTAGTTGATCTTGTGGAACCGTGAGGAACATATCTTTGCGAAGATTTATAGCAATTTATAGCAAATTTATTCCGCTGTTGGGATTTTAGTTAGGCTGTGTCCATCCTGTAGTTTTTGTGGGATTGGAATGACATTGTGTACCTCATAGCGATCTTTGTTTATGAGAGAAATCTTGACTTCAAAGATCATGAACCCATCTGTCACTTTGGCCCGTACTCGAATCAGCTTGTAGATATCGTTGATGTGTTGACTCGGATTAGGCAAAGTCAATTCACTCGGTAGCTGGCCTGCGATGACGTTTAGTTGAGTTTGGAGCTGGGTTGGCCTAAGTATATGTAAATCGTCGGCTTTAGATGAACTAGCTTTCTCTTCCATCTTCTGCGCACCTAAATTGAAGGACATCAAGGAATCTCGTAAATACTCATATTGTTGTTTAACTGTTGCGTAAACGTTTTGAGTAAAATACTCATGGGTCTTTGTTTCAGCGATTAACAACTTTTTATCATTGTCATAAAACTTACCCCACAAGTTATTTAAAGCCTCTAATCGTTTGTTGATATAGTCAGAGGTTTTCCTACTCGCAGAGTCTTTCTTAAAATTAGTAGCCAAGTTGTTAATGCTATCAACAAGCTCCCGTTGCCTGTTGATGATGACCTCCATTGTAGTAATGGCGAAGTTTGTTTATGAATAAAATCAGAAAGATCTTACTCGTATACACGCTGCGACGACGATTTAGATCTCCGCAGGTGTTTTTGTCTACCCTGGCTGACGTTAAGCAAGCCAGGCAGAACTGTAGTAAGTGACCTGACTGGTTTGCCCGATCACCCTCGACGTGGCAGAACTGTGAGCTGTATTGCCCACAAATCCCTGACACTGATTCCAAACCTCACACAGTTGAGATGTAAACACAATCGCGCGAGGTCCACTAATCGAAGGACCAAAATTATGTTAGGATTGTTTCCTGAACACTAAGGAATTTAAACTATGTTAAATGTGGTGAGCACAAGTAAACGACGTGTTTGTCTTGAAAGCGTTTATTGCATTCTTAATGTATGTCAAATTATGTGAAGCGCGCGCAGGCGCTTGGTAAGCAAAAATATACAAAGAAGGTCGGGTTTGCCCGTACAAAGTGTATATTTCAATAAAAAGACATGTCAAGATCATTTACCGTTTTTTTTAAGTACCTAATAAACAAATGGACTGTAGCCATATTCAAGACAAGCTAGTGAATTGACACTATTTCGTTTCCTATTTTACATTTATAGGCCCACTAACTAAACCTGGGCTTTGGATCTAGCGGTCTTTGGCTCTGTCTACCTCGTAAAATTAAAATGTATACTATTAGTTGATAAAATTAAGTGTTTTTTTTTACACGTAGTTGGAAGTGAGGTCAGCTCAACGATGATGTTGGTGGACTACATCCGCAACGTGCTGGAGTTGCGAGGCACCAAGTACATGTGCAGAGAGGGCGGCTGCGGCGCCTGCATCGTCACTGTCGTCAAGTCTCCTGATGCACTTCCCATGGCAGTAAATTCAGTATGTACTTACTACTTAACATGTCGATACTTTTATGCAAATATAATCTTCTCAAACAGTAATCGATCATGATATAATCCCGCTGCTGCTCCTGCTCCCGCTCCCGCTCCCGCTCCCGCTCCCGCTCCCGCTCCCGCTCCCGCTCCCGCTCCCGCTCCCGCTCCCGCTCCCGCTCCCGTTCCCGCTCCCACTCCCGCTCCCGCTCCTGCTCTCGCTCCCGCTAGCGCTCACATAGTTATAGTTCTGTACTCTAGGTAAATTGCGTTGTAGGAACACTGAACTTTTGATTTGACTATTCCGATGTTTGTGTGTTAAATTTAAGTTTGGTATCAATATAATCGGACTTTCGTGAACTGCATTGTGTTGTTTTACTGGAGCACTATCCTTTTGAACATTACCGATCAGTGATTAACTCAAGGACAGTTTAGACAAAAGACATTAGCAATAAATTCTACAGTGGTGACCCCGACGTGATTGGAAGCAACCTCTCTTTCTCCATCATCAGCAGCCAAGCAGCCTTCTTCAGCATCGTCGAACTCTGTCATCATTGCTCCTCTCTCTCTCACTCTGTCATCATTGCTCCTCTCTCTCACTCAATATTGGTCAGCAGCAGTCTCACAGCAAGTCAGTATAACGGGTCAATCTTCAGGTCCATCGCAGCCGACTCACTGAGCTTCCTGGTCCTGATACCAAGCACCCACAACTCACTCGACGACTTCAGCGACCGGCGCATCCCCCGCAGCATCGCACCCTGGATCTGAGGCAACTACTCTCCAGCGTGGCACTCCGGCAGTGGACATCATTCCGGCGCCAACAAGTCGACAAAGCTCAAGAACAGTCTCGACCCACCGCAGACTACAAGCACGCTCAGCACGGGCTCGACTCACCGCAGGGCACGAGCAAGCAATTCACTTCCGACTCACTGAAAGACTCCCGACTTACTGGGACAAGACTGCACTTGAAAAAAGCTATCAGACCTCCGGTCTTGGGAGGAAGTCCTGTGGCGACCTCTACGGCCACTACGAGGAACTACAATCAAGAGACAACCGGCAATATAGTTCACAAGAAGCATATGAGATGGCGCCAGCAGTATCCTAACATCTCGATCTCAGAGTTCGCCTGATTCGCTGCATATATACAACTTCCGACGATACACCATTGGAGCCGCAGTTCTCCAGGCGCGATAACATGCCTGGCGTGAAGATCTTTCCTTTGTGACGGTCGAGCATATCACCTCGCTCCCGCTACAGGGATAACTAACATCATTTTGTACTTGTGTATTTTGGTGGTTGCGGGACTCTTTATCACTAGTTTCGTTCTGATATGGTACATAAATACGTGTCTAAATAAAAGAATTTAGATGAGAGCGAAAGGCGAAGTTTTTAGAAAAAAATATCAAGAATAGAACAGAACGCTTAAAATTCAATACAAACATAACGAGAGTTGAAGAAGAAGTGAAATTGTTTATTATGTGTCCAAATTTTCCTATATAGAAGGAAAAATTGGCCACTTCCGATTAAGTCCAAGCAACGTCACAAGAGAGATCCATGTGGCACTATTAAATCTTTGATCTGGTTTATGAAGGACATTTACTTTGGATATGGAAGATTTGTTGGGAAAGAGACAACTTATATGAACAGTGGTGAAGTATGGTGAAACAAGTAGTAGTTACATGTTTTAAATTGTGTAATGTTTAACCTATAAAATGTATCTAACGTCGTATATTTAATATAAGTACAATTATATTATATTATAAACAACATGTTAGATCAAACATTATAACCTAGCTATAAGACTATACATATAATATTCATAAGGCATGACAAATATAGAAACATTGATAGATGAATTAAAACAAGACCGAACATATTATATTTTATTAAGATAGGACCAAAAAGGCTAATTACTCAGAACTTAGATGAAAAAACTAAGAAAGTAGATCAAAATTTCTTGTATTATTCTGCTAAAATAGAGAAATTTAGTATTCAATTAGAAACAGGAATTATCAAGGAGGACGAAATAACAATTTTCAATAGTTTAAGAGAAAAATATATTAGATTATATAATCAAATTGAATATTTGTTTACTTAAGAAGAACAGTTAGACATGGATACTTTTAACCTTAAAACAGCTTTAGTTTTAATACCAGCAATGACCAATGATGAAAAAGCCACATTCAACAACTCATTGATAATATTGAATATTATGGTTCAGTTTAAACTAAAACAGAATGTAAACTAAACTTAATCAAATTTGTTTTAAAAAGTAGGCTGTCACAAGTAGCGAAATTGAAGTTAAAAGAGAAATAATTAACAATTGCATCTTTACTAAACGATATGAGATGTAAATTACTTACAAAAAAAAGTGCAAATGCAATTCAATCAAAATTACACAACATTAAACAAAATAATGTTAGTATTTCAGAATTTGGACAAGAACTATCAGAACTTTTTGTTAACCTAACAATTTCCCAATCCAATGGCTTTTAAGACTTTGAGACAAATCAATGAGAAAATGGCTATTAAGAAATTTGCCGATGGATTGAGAAATCGTAGAATAAGCACTATCATTGCTGCTGGAAACTTCAAATCTCTTAAAGACGCTATACAGGCTGCAGTAGACGATGAAACGACTACATCATCACCGAAAATAATTGGTATGTACTATCGTAATTATACTATTAGAGGAAATTTCAGACAATTCAGAGGAGGATTTCGACAAAGTGGCAGTTATAAAGGTAATTATTCAAATAATTATGACACTAATTTAAATCATAATGTTTTCAACAATGAACGGCAAAACTAGAGAGGAAATCATTCAAGTAGATTTTTTCATAGAGGAAACCCCTCAAAACAATACAATAAAAGGGGAAATCATTATCAAAATCGAGGGAACTATCAAAATAAATATAAACATAATGACAAAATACATATTACATTAAAGTTAGAAATTTTTTTTCGATAAAAATAACAGTTATATCTTTACAACAGGAATTTCTATGTCCATAAAAAATTATTGTAACAATAATTTAAATACGTGATTAATTGACTCAGGGGCCACGACATCAGCAGTAAAATATGAATATATAAGAAAACAAAATCTAAAAATAATTCATAGTGATTTAGAACTTTTGGATATAGGTAGCACCAGAAAAGCAATAGGTTACACTAATTTAAAACTAATTATTGGGAATAAAGAGTTCACTCATAAAGTTTATGTTTTTAATTCTTTACCATGTACAACGACTGGTATTTTAGGACATGATTTTTAAATAAAAATAAAGCAATAATTAACTATAAAACAAATACTATTTCATTTTCTATCAATAATAACAAATGTGTATCTGTAAACTATCTAAACCACCCATGTTATATATTAACGCCATGGTCTGAATCTATTATATACATAAACACGGATATGACAAAAAAATGTATAATTTATGCAAAATAAATAAGTGATGGAGTATTTATTGCTAGTACAATTGCCAAACCGTTAGATGGTAAAATACCAATTTTGATTTTAAACTGAAAATGAAGTACAATTAGAAAAAATAAATACTATAATACACAATTTCGATGACTATAATTCCTACTCATTTGGGAATGATACTAATTCTAATGCTGATAGAGTAAAAAACTTTTCTCTAAATTAAATTTTACACACTTAAATTTAGAAGATAAAACCGAATTACAAAAAGTTTGTGCTAAATATGCCAATGTGTTTCACTTACTAAATGAGAAATTGACTGTAACAAATGTATGTTCACAAACTATTCAATTAAAACAACAAGTTGAACCAGTTTTCATAAAAAAATTACAGACTACCACATAAACAAAAAGAGTAAATAAATAAACAAATAACAGAAAATCATTACAGTTATTTATTAAGCGTTCTTGACAGATTAAGAAAAGTTAATCTTAAGTCTAACCCAGAAAAATGCGAGTTTCTTAAAAAACAAGTGTTTTATTTAGGACATGTAGTTACAGCAGAAGGAATTTTACCCCTGTAAAATAGAAGCAATTCACAATTATCCTGAACCAAAAACTGCAAAGGAAGTAAAAAGTTTTGTTATTTTTTTTATACCCAATTTTGTAGAAAGAGCATATCCTTCAAATCAATTAAGTAAGAAAAATTTTCTATAACTGTCAAATTTTTTTTGATACATTAAAAAAGGCGATGACATCTTCCCCTGTATTACAATATCCAAATTTCAGTCAAAACAATAAATTTATTTTACATACAGATGCATCAGGCTTTGCTATAGTTTAGTTTGCAGTACTATCGAATAGCGACGGTCGACCTATAGCTTATGCAAGTAGGAGTTTAAATAAAGCTGAAACAAATTATGCGACAATAGAAAAATAACTTGTAGCCATTGTATGGGCAACAAAATATTTCAGACCATATTTATTCGGTAGACATTTCATAATCAAAACAGACCATAAGCCATTAATTTATCCCTTTAATATAAAGGATCCTTCCAGTCGATTAATAAAATTTAGACTGTTAGAGGAGTATAACTTTACTGTAGAGTATGTTAAAGGAAAAGAAAACACAGTCGCAGACTCTTTGTCACGAACGAAAATTACATCAAAAGAACTAAAAGGAATGAATGAATGTTTGTACGTTATGACTAGAGTAATGAAAAGAAAAGTTATGCTTATTGAAAAAATAAATCAATCAAACGATTTTTTGAGTAAGGCAGACGACAACTGTAGGACTGATCAATCGAAAGTTGTAGTAGTCAATGCCAATGTAAAAGAATGTGTTGAATTACGTTTAATAAACGAATGTGAGCTCAAGAAAATTAAAAATCTAAGAAAAAAAATATAATAATATAAAAGATACAAAAAATTGCATTTATATAAAAGAAAAACCAACAATTTACATAAAACCATTTTCCCCAGCGCCAACGACACGAGATGTCTTTGTGAAGGAACTTGGTAAAGCATGCAAAGAATGGAAAATAAATCAAATAGTTATAATAAAAAGGGAAAATAATAAAAGGTTTGTAGAAAAGTTAGCTAACGAGATAAAAATATATATTCATTGGACTAGTCTTCAAGTATGTGTATTAAAAGATGTATTAAGAATAGAAAATAAGGAGGATAAAAATGTAATATTAAATGACTTTTATTTATTACCCACAAGTGGTCATGCAGGTATGAGGAAAATGTATAACAATATAAAAAGACGTTATTTTTGGGATTAGAAAACGACATAAGAAACTTTATAAGAAAATGTAGTATATGTCAAAAAGATAAGTTTTTCATGCATATTAAAGAACCCATGACAGTGACAACTACAGCTACAGCATTTCAAAAAATATTCTTAATCATTGTCGGTCCCTTGGAGGTAGACGTGGAAAATCATTCTTACATATTAACCCTTTAATGTGATTTAACCAAGTACATCGAAGCTTACCCATTAGTAACTAAAGGTTCAAAAGAAGTTGCAGTAAAGCTGGTAAGTAACTTTATACTTCGATATGGTATTCTAGAAGTCATAACAACATATAGAGGAACTGAATTTTGTTCTGCTACTTTTGAAGAGGTATGTAAATTGTTACAGATAAAGAAATTAACGTCTACAGCATATCATCATCAAACTATTGAAGCCCTCGTGCTCACAAAAATTTGGGTCGTACCTTCGAATACAGACTAACAATAATGCAGAAAATTGGAGTAAAAGGTTACCTTTTTGGTGCTTTGCTCACAATACATCTGTTCACACAGAAACAAAGTTTACACCATTTGAATTGGTTTTTGGAAAAGAATGCAATTTGCCAAGTAATTTAACATCTCACGTCGATCCTGTATATAATTATGAAAATTATTCATTAGAACTTAAGCATAGGCTTCAAACATCTCAGAAAGAAGCTAGAGAAAATTTAATAAAAAGTAAAATCATAAGAAAAAATATATATGACAGAAATATTGATGCAATAATGTACAATCCAAATGATGGAATATTGGTTAATAATTAAAATAGAAGTAAGTTATCTAGTATTTACTCAGGTCCTTATAAAGTCGTTAAAGATGTAAGCCCTTATGTGGAGATTATAAAAAAACGGAACGATAAATGTACTTCATAAGAATCGAACTAAGGTATATGTTACTCCTAGTACTTAATTACTAGTTCGATAGAGTATAAATAATAAAAAAAAAAAAAACATTTTATTTTCTTTTTTTTATATAAACGGTAGAGATGTAGTATGTATATAAATAATATTAGAAATGTTTTTTTCTAATTGATGTCATCGTATTTGAATGTCGGTGCTCCTTATAGGGAACCGATCGATAAATAATTATTAACTTTAATATTCTCTCTCTCTCGTATGTCGAAGGATGGCATCATGCATTGGAATGTGAAATAGTGAAGGGTACGTATTCCTTTGAAGTATTGCGAATAAATAATATTAATATTTTATTTACATTTAGAGAAAACAGTCTAACAGATAAACAAAGTACCAAGTTACAAAACACGAAATTAGTGACGCATATTGTTAAAAGGTATATAAGGTGTGTTTAACGATAATAAAATCAGTATTCATCCAGCATTCACGTTGTTTTAATCGTGTCCCGAAAATCCCACATTGCAATTCTCACAAGACTAAAAAGTGAAAAAGAAAATCTCTAGGGATTAAAATACTTGTATTCCTTTAAAGCTAGGGTCAAAACCTTCTATGAAGATATACATTTTGTATTCGATTCCTAATTTTAGACTCAGTAGTTTCGGATATAGGGAATATTCCCTAGCCCTAATCATAATATATATATATATATATATATATATTCTTAATACCATGTCTAATACCATGAGACCTAAGATAGAAGACGGACAGTGGGAAGGAACAGGAGAGCTGTAGTTTTCAAGCAGACTCACAAGACTGATCAGTAAACTGACGGCTAAGGATGTCTTGGTTGTAGTAGGAGAAAAGTATTGGTAGGTGGATCCGTCAAGATCCCAGACAAGAAAACATGTCGATTGTCTGATACCAAAGAGAATTTATTTACAAAATAACAAAGTACTTATACTAAATGAATTTTATTGGTGTGAGTGATGAGAATCATAACAACATATCTTTGTATTAAACCAAAATTTTCTTGACTACGCTGCAAGTATGCATTCTTTGGGTCGGTCACTGCACTGCTGAGTTGCATGTTCAAGTAAGCGTGAAGAACACAGTAAGGTTTGCAATTTTTTTTTAAGTTTCCTAATTTGTTCCTGACCCTGATTTAAAAATATATATTTATTTGATTTTCCTGTAATTTGCAAGCAATTACCTACATTTTGTATTTTTTTTTCAGTATTTATAGGCTCAGTAATTTCGTAGACCAGGGTGGAATGGTCAATTGTCGTCTCCATTTATAAATAAAATCAAAACTATTCATTTTACAATAATAAAAAAATATATTTGATATCTTCATAACAAGCCCTTTCATATAATAAATGACAAAATAGGGTTTGCAAAGCTTTTTTTTATTATTTCCTAATTTGGCCCTCAAACATCAGGTACTTATTTAAAAAAAAATTACTTTGCATGTCTGCGTTTGAGTCATAGAATAACACCATCCTAACCCAAATTTCACCTGATTTGGTCCAGTAGATTCAGAGCAAATTGACTGTGATAGATTGAAGGATAGACAGACGCACAATGATCCTATAAGGGTATCGTTCTTTTCATTTTTTGTGCGAAACCCTAAGAAGGGCAATTTTTCTCTTTGATTCAAGTAATTACAGAAGTTTTAGGTTATTTGTATTGACATGTAATTATTTGTGTTAATTTGAATAGTTTTTCATAAATAGCCGATAGCGAAAAGATATCAAGTTTACGTATAAAAATAAAAAGATATGAAGGACCACGCAAACCAAGTTATGAGTGAACATACTATCGTAAGTTGGTGGTCTTCGAAAATTTGTTTCTTAGTATTTATTGAATGAAAACGACACCAAACAAAGGTAAGTATTAAATTGTCGGTTGAAGTCTGATTAGGTATTGTAGTGTTCTACTTTTCTCTATATTCTGTTTTGTATTTAGTAGTTTTTCTCATAGATGGCAATGAAAAGTAGAGGGTGCTACTCGAGTATGGTAATATTTTTATCTCGGGCGATATACATGAATCCCTCGCTTCACTAAGGATTCTATGTAGTGCCCCCGTCTTCAAAACATTACCTTTTTTGAATTTTTTATTTTACTCGTAGCGCAATCTACTACATCCATACAGGGTGACTTTTGTTGCCTACCAACCGAATTTTTGGAGCGAGTTCAATCCATGATACTGAACTACTTTTTATGGAATGTTATTTAAAATCGATAAAAAAAATCATCCTCTCATACAAAAACATTTGGTCGAGTGCCGTTATGTAAAGGAAGTACAATATTTTTCTTCGTTTTTTGTTTAAGCAATTGTTTTTAAAGAATATATAGTTGAATATAATGATGGACAGAAGTGCTCCAAGAATTTGGCGGGTGGTTAAAAAGTAATGTCAAGCACATAAGATTCATTGAACGTTCCTGTTCTTCTTTTCGAGCTGAAAGGCTGTTTGTACAATCCTGTTAAAATATTTGCAATAATGGAGAAAAGCTATCTATATATTATTCAGATAATCCTTACAGTGTTTGGTGTCCATTACATCGTGTGAAGGTTGGGAGATCACGACCGTGGAGAAGGTGGGCAACAAATTGGACGGATATCATAAAGTACAAAAGACTTTAGCTGAGCACAATGGAACCCAGTGTGGACACTGCTCTCCTGGTTGGATCATGTCTATGTACAGGTATGATTTCGCACCATTGCGCATTACATGCATTGGTAGATTTTATCCATCCTTAAAATTTCGAACAAAAATGGCAATAAAGCTTTACTTGCTGGCCTATTTTCAATCGAAGTTCGGATCTGTAGAATGTGTCTTTTTTCAACCGACTTTTACAAAAGGAGGAGATTATTAATTATTATTGTATTGTATGTTTTTTCTTTGTAATGCTTGTTACCTCACGACTTAGTAAATACTTTTCTATCTTTCTTTCCTCGTAAAAAAATCATTTTTTTTTATTATTAGAAGGATATAGAACGTGTAATGTAAAGGGGGTATTAACCCAAAATGGACTAAACATACTAATCAATGTAAACAAAATTTAGTATAGGATATCACTGAAATTGTAAAAAAAAAATCTTACCAAATATTTTTAAGGTTTCAGTGATGCTTTCACAGTAAGAGTTGTTTTAAATGTTCTGTAAAGATTATGGTTATTGTACCTTTTTTGACCGACTTCAAAAAAGTAGGAGGTTTTCAATTCGACCTATATGTATTTTTATTTTTTTTTGTATGAATGTTACGCGATATCTTCGCCACGTGTAACCCGATTTTGATATTTTTGTTTTTTTTTTTGTTTGAAAACCAAGATGATCCCCTATTAATTTGGTAAAGTCATGATGAGAAATTATGAAGATATGGAAGAAATCCCTGAAAGAAAATAAAGTCTGTTTGTTCCAAAGTATATAGTCTACAGTAATAACTGTTCATCTGCTGTGCTGTAAACACATGTTTGCCTAATTATTTAAATACCTATGAAAAAAATATATACAAATACTTTAAAGCTTCATTATAAATCTTGAAGATTTATTAATAGTATAACTAAACTCCTAAAGTTTCCGATAGTAGTTGTACACTCCTAACGTTACTAAAAAAGTTCAGGCAATATTTTTTAAACTTGAAGAAAAGTTAAAAAAATGAAAAAAATTATGACTTTAAATGTTATATTATATTCTCGTTGATGTGATATTACTCGAACTGGCCTGGCAAAATGCCTGGCCCGACTGACTATGTAAACATGATCCAAGGCTATATCACTTGTTCCAATAATATGTGTCAGTTTAATTACATTAAACGCAGATATAGATAGTACTTATAATTATAAGGAAATAATTTTGTATGTATTAGAAATGAAATATTTTATATTTTGTTTTCCTAACTTAGTACATTACCTTTGCCTTGTGACATGAAAGTATTTATTTTTTCAGTCTCTTACAGCAGAAAAAAGACCTAACCAAACTGGAAATAGAAAAATCTTTTGGAAGTAATATTTGTAGATGTACTGGATACCGACCCATACTAGAAGCATTTAAAACATTTGCGAAAGATACTGATGCAATTCTTGATATAGAAGACTTAAATTCATGCAAAAAATCAGGACAGATATGCGATAAACAAAGTTGTGATGAAGCCGATTGGTGTTTTCTATCGAAAAGTGAAGTTGATCCTCGTAAGAATATTTCGTTCAAACTTAAAGATGGGAAATCTTGGTATAAGGTATCTACTACTGATGATATTTTTAAAGTTTTGTCAAAGGAGGGCGACAATTCTTATATGTTGGTTTCTGGAAATACGGCCAAAGGTTTGTTTGGAAATTTTGATAATATGTTTTATTTACTTAAACCTTGGAATACATGGAATGATACATGTTAAAGTCTGTTTTTGCAGGTGCATACCCTATTATTGAATATCCAAAAGTGCTCATAGATATAAACACAGTATCTGAACTTAAAGGTTACGAAATCGATCAAAATTTGATAATAGGTGCTGGCAATACTTTGAATGAGGTACTCGATATCTTTCAAGAACAAGCAAAATCAGATGACGATTTTCAATATTTAATTAAACTTTACGATCATATTAATCTAGTTGCACACATTCCTGTAAGAAATGTAAGTAAATTATATCTGCCACTTCTTAGTTCTTGTATTTTTGTATGAAATGTTTTTTCACTTTTTTCTTTATCAGCCAATGTTAGTCCACTGATATACCAAAGGCCTCTCCCTATAAAGGGAGGAATTATCCATAGTCATAACTCTGGGAAGGCTTGTTGCTATACATGGAAGTTTTTGAACAAAAGAAGCTGCTGCTCGTTATCTATTATCCTCGTTATAAATAATTCTTTCTTAGTCGCGTCTTACGTCACTTTTGGAAGAATAACGGAGTGATGACAAATAGCATTTCAGTCTACAATGTTGCCAAATTGACGTAGTTTATAAAAATTTGAAAATCCGTTTCACCTTATTCCTTTATTGATAGATTATTTTTAATTGCAGATTGGTTCCGTGGCTGGCAATTTAATGATCAAGCATCAACACAATGATTTTCCATCAGATATTTTCCTTCTTTTGATGACAGTTGGAGCACAGTTATCAATCTGTAAGAATTTAAGATATAATACAAATATAATTATATACCATTAATATTAAAAATACAATTTAATTAAAATACCATCGACTGTAAAGTTATATATTATTTCGTAGATTGATTAAAAAATTACTTGATTTATGGTCCAAGTTTACTTAATGAAGTTGATTTTGAGCCATCAACTGGATCAAGTTACAAAAAATCGAATCAACATCGCATCATCCCATTAAGAGCTATAAATGTACACAACAAAGTAAAGTAAAGTAAGTAAAGGTACACAACAGACATCAAACTTATAACATAACACACCTCTGTTATAAGCTTGTCATTTAAATGCTCTAAGTCTGAGTCAGATCAGTTTAAAAGAAGTAAATTATCATTATTATGTATATACGTTGAATATCTTTTCCGATATGTAAATTATTAATAAGTTTTTAAATCACTTATTATTATTTTGATGTTTTTTCTAGCAGTATCTTTTCCAATATTGCTATTTTTTTATTTGTAATATTTTTTTAGTAAACAAGAATGGTAGTGAAACTATACCCATGGAAGATTTTTTGAAACTGGATATGAAATCGAAAGTTATGTCTAAAGTTATACTTCCCCCACTAGGTGATGAATATCACATCGTTACATTTAAGGTATGAGTAAATGCATAAAATTAATTAAGTGAAGGACTTTTAACAAGATATTTCATTTTGAATGATCATATTTTTATATATACAGAAGCATGCATTGCATTAGCATTTATATAAAATTAAATGTAAGTTTTGTTGTTTTCAAAATTTGCAATTGGATTGCAAATTTGTCCTTGTTATACTCAATTAAAATTAATGATGCCATATTTTGGTACAATTAAGCTGATGTGTATAGCCTAGAACTCTGACATAGCAAATTAATAAACCTTTATTCGACTACACTTTGTTTTGTATTAGATATAATTATAAAAAATGATGAATGAATGATCAATGGATCACACACGCCAGATGGATAGCTAAAATTTGATTCTTGAATGGTAATGCTAACGAAATTATCGTTCAAGGAATATGTTTTTACATACCCCATGATTCAAAGGATGAATGAAGTTCTGGCTTTGGACAAGTAAACATATTTATCAATATTTTTACTCTTCAGGTAATGTCGAGGTCCCAAAGTGCTCATGCTATTGTCAATGCAGGGTTCTTTTATAAATACAAAAGCAACACTGAAGTTATCCAAGCAAGGATAGTAATTGGTGGATTATCGCCGTCATTCACACGAGCATATGAGACTGAAAAGTTTTTAGTTGGGAAATCATTATTCACTAATAACACCCTACAAGGGGCGTTAAAGGTTTTGGAGAAAGAGTTGGTGGTAACCGATATGCCACTGAAGTCATCTGTAGAGTATAGAAAAAAACTGGCGCTTGGCTTATTTTATAAGGTCTGAAAATTAAATATAACAATTATTTTTATGTAATCTTAGGTTTAAGTTTTCTACTTTACATACAACAGCCGGTATTGTTTGAAGATTTAGTTTTGCTAAATTTACTTATTTTTTTGTAAATCTATTAATTTTATTAAAAATAAACATGTTTATTTGCTACAAACTTAATCTTATAGGTACCATATCAATATAAAAATCTTTTAGGATTTAACCAAATAGATTGACTCGACAATCGCACTAAACAATCGAATTTAATATAATATGTAATACTTCAGATATATTGTGAATTCATGCGATGGCCAGGTCTTTAATAAAAGATTTTGAATATCGATATGGTCAGTATAAGATATTGTTAAGTTAGCTTATTACGTCTCTTAAGAGCCTTTTCACCTTTGGTTGGCTGTCTCGCTCGCACAATCAAACATTTTTAAAGATTAATAAAAAATGTGACTTTTGAAACACTTTTCTTCAAATGAGTCACATTTTTTTAATAATCTTTAAAAATGTTTGATTGTGCGAGCGAGACAGCCAAACAAAGGTGAAAAGGCTCTTAAGTAGGGACTGAATAAATTAACCGACTTTGACATGAATCTCACAACTTTCTACGGTAGAAGAACCAATTTTTATTTGCAACAAAGATATTTCATATATCAATACATTTTCAGGGCTTGTTGACGCTTTATTCTGAAGATAATCTAAAGTCTAAGTATAAGTCGGGTATCGTGAAGTTGCATGAAACTCGTCCTGTGTCCCGGGCTCAACAAATATACGACACGAATCCAGAGCTATATCCTTTGAATAAACCCACTCCAAAAGTAGAAGCTTTGGTAAGGCAAAATTTTTTTAGTGTCCCAATTAGTAATTATTTCAATCAATTTTATATAAGAGCTCAATCTTTTTTATTCAAAATCTGGATTAATTTACAATACATTAACACAATTTTTTGGGCGTAAGTATTTCAAATACCGACTTATTTGTGTCATGATTGTTTCCTATTTTTGTACATAACAGATCCAAGTTTCGGGCGAAGCAGAATATACTGAAGACTTACCTTCCTTTCCAAGAGAGGTGTTTGCTGCATTTGTTTTGGCTACTGTTCCCAATGGAAAAATAGAAAACTTTGATTCTAGTAAAGCTCTAGTAAGTTTTTTCATAATGATATAATTATTATGATTTCTAGCAATCATAAAGAGTTTGTTTAATTTCAACTGTTTTAAAATCGTTTTATTTTTAATGATTTTTATTATTTTTATAGGCCGTTTCTGGAGTGTTGGCATTTTATACAGCAAAAGATATTCCAGGAGTAAATACTTTTACCCCAGTTGGTGTATTTCTATTGAGAATTGATGAGGAAATCATTTGCAGTGGCGAAGTAAAATATTTCGATCAACCTGTGGGAATAATAGTTGCGGAGTCCAAAGCTTTAGCTGAATATGCTGCGAAGCTAGTTGAAGTTACATATAGTGGAACTAAAAAACCTGTCGTTGATTTAAGGGAAGCTTTAACTGATGAAAATCGGACACATCTTTACGGATGTATTAT
Organism: Acrobasis suavella; assembly: GCA_943193695.1. Taxonomy (NCBI): domain Eukaryota; kingdom Metazoa; phylum Arthropoda; class Insecta; order Lepidoptera; family Pyralidae; genus Acrobasis; species Acrobasis suavella. Next base: position 7,509,871 of record OW971943.1, read on the forward strand.
CGCAACAGGCAGAGGTATTGATGTTGTGAAAGTTATCAAAGGTGAAAACCTAATTAAAGAACAGTATCACATGTGCATGGAAACTATGGTTTGTGTTACTCGACCGAATTCACAAGGAATAGAAGTTTAT